>CAWUFW010004232.1:0-1200000 GCA_963921515.1 Calotriton arnoldi | reverse complement strand
CAGCAAAAAGACAGCTGTGACCATGAGTCACATGGGTAAGTCTGATGGCCCATTTAATTCAAAGCAGTTAGACTTAGTAAAGATGTCTGTCTGTAATGAGCCACGTTATGTTCTGGTGATAGCAGGTAGGCAGAGGTATACCCAACTAGAAGGAGTGATAGCCTTACTGTAGCCAAACTATTATTGAAGGAGTTAAACCCTATATTTGGCATGCCAGTTTCTTTAGAATCTGACTGTGGGATCTATTTCAAGAATGAGCTAATGAAGCTACTCTGTATAGACCTAATGATTGATCAGGAGTTTAACTGTAGCTGAAGATCAGAAGCAGGAGGAGTTGTTGAGTCACTTAACTGTATGTTGAAATCTAGAATTGCAAAGGTGTGTGCCTTCTCCACTCTAAAATGGCCCGATGCACTCCCACTTGTCTTGATGAGTCTCTGAAGTACACCAAACAAAAGGACAGGACTCTCCTACCCATTAGGTGCTAAGAAAAGGACAATGAGCAAGCAAATTCAGAAACGACTGAGGAAACAACATAAAAAACTTCACAAAGCTCCAGTATTAACAAATCAGGGGATGGTGTACCCAATGTTAATTAAACATCAACAAGAGAAGCCTAAACCCCTTCTCAAAACAATAAATGAATCTGCACTTGAGGATGACATGCCCCACCAACCAGACGCCCAGAGCCTTACTGAGGAAACTCTGCCCAGGGTTGCTCCGGGGTCTTGACCAACTGATGGGCGCATTCAAGGCAACGCTAGTCCCTCGGGAGGCTGGTGCCACGTATTGCTGTTACTAGCGGGGCCCGGGGAACTCAAGAAAAGTATTTACGCAAAACCTAACAGTCACTGTCAACTGACAACTCTCAGGAAGGACCGGCTATGGCACCTGCAGGAGGATACTGGGACCCAAGCCATTCAGAAGTCATCATATAGCACTCCCCTTCTAACGCAGACCTATTCATTGGCGGCACTGAAGCATGCTTGCCTCAAACCTCTGAGTGCAAAACACAATGATTTTTATGCTGGAATATCAGGAATATCAAACTAGGGGCCCCATGACATTCAAATTGGGGTAATATCATTGTGCTATTACAATCAATTCCAGAATTGAAGCACATCAATTCCTCTGATATGCTGTCAATCGAATTTCTTAAGCCCAGCGGGGACCAAGTCTCAGAACCCACTTTGGTCAATTTTGTCTCTCATTTATTGGTGGAAGCCAGTTTGGCAAAAACAACACTACTGAAGGGCTGGGGGATTAGACTTAAAACATTCATGGTGAAAGGATACTCAGATGTGCTCAATCACCAGCTCAAACCTCCCACACACTCAGTTCTAAAAAGTGCTCAAGGGGCACACAGTCACAAAGACATCGCACTTGACCTGGTCAGCAAACATAAGGACTGGAATTGGCTGCAAGCCACCCTACTGTCTAAAAGACTCCCCATACCACCTGAAGAGAGCATTGGTAATCATCACATTCCTGATCCACAGCTGAAAATCTGATCATGAAATATTCACGGACTTATGCAAAAACTTGAAGATCAAGACATAATGAACTATTGGAGCAACTTTGATATTTTAAGTCTTCAGGAAACCTGGGCCCAAACAACTGCCCCTTTGACGGGCTATATCAAACACCAAAAACCCGCAAAGTCAGTAGCTATGGACACCCAATGAGCGGCCTAACAATTTTCATTTCATTACCTTTACAGGTCATGACGGAGGAGATCTCCCTGAAGGAACCGTCGGTTTAAGCATCAAAATTCATCTCACAATATCACGCTGAGAAGCATACCCTCCTAGTCATAAATGTAAACATAAATCCCAGCAGAACAGAGAAGAGGACCAAAAAGCTAAAAAGGATAGCAAATATCTTAACAGATCTAAAAATAAAATACCCGCAAAAGCAATAGCCTCCCAACAGGAGGTTTCAACACAAACCTGTTTGGTGGAGAAGAGTAGGAAACTAACGATGACACAAAAAGTGTCAGTAAAAACTCTAAGTAAACTGGCTGACACCTTCTTGTCAGATTGTTAAACCTTGGGCCTCAGGATGCTAAATGGTCGATTTAAGGGGTACTCGCCCCCAGGCTGGATGTGTGCAACGGAGAAGTCCATTTCATATATTGACCACCATGTGTTCAACTGTATTTTTCAGGAACATCATCAGTTTTCCTCCCAGGGGCTGCCTTGAAAGTGACCACAGACCACAACAAATCCAACTGTCCATTTATGCCAATAAACTGGAGGCTGCGCCCGCAACCAGTATCGAACGAAAGGATAAGCACTGAGCTGATAACCTGGAATCAAACTCAACACAGAGTAATTGCATCAACAACCAGCTTGTCCATCGTGCATTGGGATCTTCTTACAGACCGAATATTGCAGAAGTTTCAATCCATGCACCGTGAATGCATTACCACCTCACAGCCCAATGTCAAACTCAAACTAACCAGAAGCCAGAAAGCCCTGAAAAGTGATGTGAACTGCAACATGTGCAACTTTATAAAAAACTCTTTCTCCCTACAGCTAAATTAAAATTAAAAACATCACGGGAAAAATTCAGTTCAATCTGACTGTCATCGTATAAAAAGAAAGACGACTTTTGGGCTTGTCTCCTATACATGAGCAAGAGAAGGAACACCAAACTATTTTGGTCGATGGCCAATGAAATATCAATTGGAGGCAAGAGAGGCACCAATGCAAATATATCCAAATCAGCCTGGATCTCCTATCTGACGCTGCACTTCTCCACAACCAACTCTTAGGTACCCATTAAATTCGATGCACCACCATCATCACAATCACCTCAAGGGCACCCTTCAGATACAAAAGAAATTTCAAACAATCCTGAAAAAGATCTGATACTCATAGAGGAACTCTCCAGACTCAAATTGGAGAGAATGACGAAAGATGGGGCAGCTCGCCTGAATGGCCTCCCATCCGCTCTCTTTACAGAAGATCCCTTGTTCTGGTACACAGCACTATCCCCGCTGCTTGGATACTGTTTGGCATCAAATAGAATTCCAGAATCCTGGAGAGCGTCGATCATCCAACCCATCTTCAAGGGCGAATCAAAATCGGAGCCCAACCATTAGCGCCTTATAGCGCTCATAGATAACGATGCTAAACTCTACACAAGCCTTCTGCTCGACAATCTAAAAGCATGGGCAAATGATGGGCAGATTGTCCCCAGAAACCAGTGTGGTTTTAGAGGCAACTGCGGCACCTCTGCATACCTAATGGCGCTGGCCCTGATGTGCGATAAGGCACTCAGGAGCGGTTCTGTGCTTTACTCATGTTTCATAGATTTTAAAGCTGCTTTTGAATGCATTCCCAGAGACTCCTTGTGGTGGAAATTGTGGGCCTGTGGCCTCCCATCAAACTTATTGAGAGCTATTGAGCAGCTGTACTCAAACACATGGGTGCAGGTAAAGCTGGGGGACAGCGTGCACAACTTACGGAAGATCCCCACAAGCACTGGATTGAAGCAAGGATGCGTGCTAGTGCCTCTACTATTCAATCTGTACATTGCTGATTTGATGGAAGCCCTAGATGAAGTCAATAGCCATCCCCCTAAACTGGGAGGCCAATGTATGACAAATCTGCTCTATGCAGATGGTCTTGTGCTGTTAAGTCAAACCAAAATCGGACTAGAGCGAAACCTATCAACTATGCACCTCTACATTGGCAAGAACAGCCTGGAAATAAATCACACCAAAACCAAGACGGTTATCTTTGGAAAGAAAATCACAGAACGTGGAAAGTGGCATCTAAGTAGGGAGTGGCTTTCCCAAAGCGCAGAGTATAAATACTTGAGCATTAATCTTGATAGCAAAGGCAATTTTAACACCCACAAGAATTCCTTGAAAACCAAAGGCAATAGCATCATGTTTGGCTTTACGACTCTATCTCAGAAACTACGGGATCTGAGCCTAGAGTCTCTACTTAAATTAATGAAAGCCAAGGTAACATCAACGGTAACTTATGAGAGCAAAATTACCCTGAGAAAGGAGGCTAATTTGCTAGACAAGATTATCATTAGAATCTATAAAGCAGCATCCCATCTGCCAAAGAGAGTGTCGCCTGCACAAATAAGGCTTGAATTCAATTTCACAAAGCAGACCTGGGCCAGAAGCAGTTTTTTTTTAAAATGTCTGCCTCAGACTCACCCCACAAGACAGCATGAATGGTTTAGTCTGGCGATACTACTTAAGCAGCTTGGGACCTGTTTCCACCTATAATCGCCACCTTCAAGACAAGCTAAGTCAATTTTTGCTTAGAGCATGGGGAAAAAAATCGCCTGCAGTCAGCATTGAAAAACTCTCAATAATTACAGCAAAAAAGCTGTCAAGGATAGACAACTTGGCAGCTCTGAGCAGGCGCTCTCACGGCTGGGCAGTAGTCAATTCCTACGAACTGCGGAAACAGCAGCAATACATTACCTGCACCTACCCAAAGTGGCTAAAGTCCAGGTTTGTAGCGCTCAGTCTGGTGGAGTGTAATCGGCGGGGTCATACCCCGGCATGGCGGAATCCTACAATAAAAGGAGAAATGTGTTAACTCTCTAACCAGAACAGGGAAACCATCACCCACATTCTGGGCATCGGCCCTTCTTTGCCACAGTTAAGGGAAGATCTACTTTGCAGAGACTTAAAACTGTCTGGCGGTCCAAACCTGCTGCCAGGCTAAACCCAGAGAACACCATGTTAAATGTTAAAATCGTTAAGTTCTTCCTAGCCACTGCAGCAAAACTAGGAACTGCCAACAAAAACAATGCCTCTTTGGAAGTTGGACTTTAAAACTGACTGACTGCTCAATCCTGTGCCCTGCGAGGCTGTTCTACCATTACCCTATTTCATTTACTGCACTTTAACATGGTCATTTTTTTCTGTACCTTGGCACTAAGCACTTTTTTTAAATCAAGTTTGCCTTACTTTATGGCCCTGTTCCACTTACCTTGTCCTCCACTCTGCACTCTTGCACTTTCTCCTCTGCAATTCCATAACCTGGCTGCATTCATTCAGTTGCAATTTTGCTGTTATCCTGCACGCTGCACCTTACATTAAGCACTTTATTCACTGCTCAGGGAAGGACAAATCCAAAGCGCACCAACCTATTACAATTCTGACTGCGACACCTAATCTGGTCTGAGGTCACTCATCTGACCTGCTTTCTCCAAGTTTCGGCGTCAGCCTTGCTGCTACCCTGTTGCTATCCCACACATGAACTAAACTAAGGCATTCTCCTTTGCTGCTCCTTGCACCTAGCACTTTCTATAGTACTTTAATTAAAATCCTCACTCCGTGGAGCTTAGGGTTTTTAACTTACATTATGTTTGTAATTGTTAGCCATGCTCCTGCAGACATCATGTTTTAATTATTTGATTCTGCATTGCACTGACTGGCTGTACCCCTGTTAAGGTTTTAATTAACTGAAAAATAAATGAATAATGTTTTAATTAAATGAACAATAAACTGATTGATTGATAGATAGATTGATTGATATAAAGGAACTTGGCAGTGCTATGGGTACTTTTTGTCTTTCTATAAAGTTTTCATTATGTCATGATTGGGATATTCTGTAATAGAATCTTTACTATGTGAATGGTGATGTGATTTAGAATGTGAAGAGGAAGTGGTTGGATTTGGTGGTGGCTGGACGTGTTTCTCCTCCGCACCAGTGGGTCCTTTTTTTGGCACTAAAATAAACATTGTTTATTTTAATTTACTGACTCCATCGCTTCATTACAATGGCGACGAGTTGCTATTGCTGACCCACTGTGCAGGAGTTGTGTTTTAACTTTGATGTTACTGCGGAGAGATTGTCAGGTGATTTACGAGCAAGATTTGTGTTGAGGTACCAGCTGGCGAAGATTTGGGGAAGTGAGCAGTGGTCCCCGAAAGCTGTTTTGTTTTAAAACTGCGGCTGGAGGTTGATTGCCGGCTGGAAAGTCGCGTAAGGTACTGTAAGATTTACGGTAGTCTTACTGATGAAGCGGTTGGAGTTTGCACACAACCGTGCCTCTTCAGTTCGCGTGCTAAGTGGATGTCTGCACACGCACTCTGTCAGGAGCTTGCCTCTCGTGGCTGTGACAGAATTGATGATGCAGTGTGGTGATGCGGTGTGACGCATCACGTAGAGACAGCAGCGCAACTAAAGGTTGCAGTATAGTTACCTAAAATGCGAGAACCAAGCCCCTTAGCCAAGGAGTTGGAAAAGATAGGACCCAGGAAGGATGAAGAGCAAAGACTTCTTCCAGGATCAGGACAGGACCGGTGACCTCTCTACAACGACGCCTGCGCCGTTCCCCTCTCTGATACTCGACTTCTCTCGATTCTCCCGTCTAATGGACTCCGCCGCCCCCTCCTCAGGACCTCTTCCGGACAGGAATTCAGTCAGCAACCGATCAGCTGGGCAGTCTGGAGTTGAGAGCGCTCTGGCAGTATGGACACCTGTTCTTCGTGAACGCATGCTCTCCTGACTAATTTACTAATGCTATATTCTATTATACCCTTCTACACCCATGTACCTCCCCTTAATGTTGCTAAAATATGGGACCACTACTTCTGATTGGACAGGGACAGGGGGTTGATTCTCGCACCATGTCAATTTGGCCTAAATTGTAAAGCCTATTGTCTTTACGTTCCCTCCCCTTCAAATTAATACATTCGCTTTATTTCCCACCCGTCTCATGACAAATGTTATACATTTTACAGGAGAAAAGTAACAATTTGTCCGCCGGAAACATTGGGTACATCATCTTCGGCCAATAGGTCGCGGCCTTGGGAGACGTCCAAGTTGACTTCACTTGGCAGGAATACAGGACACATGCGCAGAACCCTCTGTCTCTCGAGTTTCAAGACACCAACCCAGGCCCAAGTTTACGAATTACTAAAAGTGCAAGAAGAAAATATTAAAATCACAAATAAAAAGATTCACTGTATACCCACTTTCCCTACTCTATTCCCATTTAATCATAATACTATCCTGCATTAGTAGCGTTAAGAAAACGACAATATAATAATGACATGAGAGCAAGCTTAAGCATGTGAAAACATGTAGCGGCCATTTTAATGCACACTGCGCAGAAGCAGAAGTTTCCCACCAAGCAAAGAAAGACGTCACACCATGTGATCAGGTTGCGACATGCGCATTTAGGTTCCCGCGCTTTTAGCGGCCATCTTGATTTATAGACAAGCGTTATTCATTAGTAAAACACATAGGCAAGCGTCTATCCCTTTTGTGTTTGTGAATGCAAAGATTTAGTATTGACAGTACAAGTTTAATAAATTAATACTATGAGGAGGATTGCATACAAGCAAGTTTCATTTTTGAAACCTTGCTCCATCAATCCCCTCTCTGATGGCGTTTCTGAGCCATCAAAAATACTACCCTCAATCAGATGCCAACTTCTAGCAATTCGTTTCGTTCTCATTTTTACTTTTTCTATTCTTACAGTCTCCTTTTAATTTCTTGTATAAATCACTTCTCCATTCTTCTAGTTCGATTTCATCTAGTTTTCTCTTCTTTCCTTTTCCTGTCATTTTATATGTTCCATTCTTTCTACAGCATTTGCACCATATTGTTATTGTTAAAATTATTATTGCTATCCCTGCTAAGGGTTCTAATATTTGACCTATAAGTCCTTTCCCTATATTAGCAAACCAGGTTCCAATTGACGAGATACTATTTGTCAATCTTTCCCATACACTATCAACTTCCAGTGGTTTTAGTTCTTTCTCAAGTTTAGTTATGTTCTGGATATACGTTCCAATTTCTGCACTCTTATCAGGAATATAAGTGCAACAATATTTCGTCTTCAATAATTTACAGACTCCTCCCTCCTTTGCCAATAGAATGTCAAGAGCAAGTCGATTTTGCATCACCATAGATCTAATCGCAACCATCTCCGTATTAATCATTAGAAAACCTCCAGCAGTATCCGTTGATAAACGATCAACCACTGAAGACAATTTACATATTTTCCTTGAGTTCAGAATTATTCCCACTGAAGGTATCAATGCACCAAATATATCACCTACAATTTCTGAAAAACTAGCTCTTTTACTACGTATTAACTCATTATTGTTTTCATTGCTTCCAGTGTTTCTTTTTACGTGGTATATCTTTGGAAAAACTATTCCAAAATAACAACTTCCATACCACCGTGCAGGAAGCCTAAAGTAAGCCTTATTCCCACATACATAATAGATTCCAGGAAAAACTGAATCTGTTCCTCCTTTGAGTCCCCAACCTCCAATAATTAAAAAAGTGTGTTCACATTCACTGGTACCGATGAAAACATTGTTATAATCAGTCTTTAACCTATGAAGACAAATTTTCCCTTTCTTTACAAAATCCAGAGCCATTGCAGCTTGAGCTTTACCAGGTGTATAACTCCCTTCCTTCTCTGCCCAAGGTGGCAACTGAGCCTTATGCTCTGAAGCATTCTTTTGAAAATCATGTCTTCTATCTTCTACTAAATTCAAAAATATCTTTTCTTCTTCTAGTAAAGAACATGTTAGATTGTGTCTATGTGCATGTGTTATGTCTATCGATTTCATTGTTAAGAAAAACTCTCCCATAAAATGTGCGTCTTGACTAGTAAGCACTGAGTTCATACTCTTGCGAATCGGAACCTCAGAAAATATCACATCTAAGTTTGAATAATAATACTGTAGCCTACCTGTTCTATAAAATAAACTTGTTACTACACTACATGAGATGCCATATGTCAGTGGTAAATGATGGTATGTTAATCCTTCCACTACTGATTCAGGCAACTTCATACAGACATAACAATTACTAACTTCCATTGTGTCTACATACTGAAACAATAACTTTGTGAAAACATTTAAACTAGTGTCGTTATCAGCTATTTCATGATGAATTTCTGCCTCATCTTCTGCCATTAATTCTACTCTATTGCCCTTCATGTTTGCTGTCCTCCCTTTAGTTTCATTATTTATTTTCTTATCTATCCCATAAAATGTGCGTCTTGACTAGTAAGCACTGGGTTCATAGTCTTTTACTTTTTCTTTTTCCTGACTTTTTCTCTTGTTCAGTTTGACTTGTCACTTCAGGTACTTGTTCTGGATCTTCACTTCTGGTTGTTATGTGGTATTTTACTCTTTTGATGACACTTGGCCAATGATCTCCTTTTCTTGTTTTCTTTGTTGGCACTGTTTCTCTGTTTACGTCTTCAAAGATCTCGTTATTTTCACTGCTCAATACTGTTTTGTTTTCTTTGATTACTGCCTCTTCTGTTTGTACTTTTTCAGGTCTGATTGGTTTCTTTTCAGTAGCTCCACAATGACTTTCAAGATGTTGGCTTTGTTCCTTTTTTATTTTTTATGTTCATTTGTATTAACCCCTTTTTCTTTAGTGAATTCTTCTTGATCTAACTTCTTCTGATCAGGGCTGATTGCACTGTGAACTTCTGCAGCCTGACCTGATTCTTCTAAACCTGTCTGTCCCTCTTCAAAGTTTATTAGATCTTCACTGTTTTTAGTCCAATTTTCTTTCCCTATCTGATTTAGTTCAGGATCTTTTACTATCTTTTCTTCTTGATCCTGAACTTCTTCTTCTTCACCTATCTGATCTTCTTCAATTTCTTCCAATTTTGTTTGATTTCTCGTTCTGTAATATACTTCAGGAACTTCTACCACTGGTATCCAATCCTGACTTGTGCTCGGTTGTTCTCCGTCAGCTTCTCTCGAACCTTTAGCCTGAGATTCCTCAGCTGGGCAACCTTCAGCTTCTTCAGTGATTGGCGTTGTCTGTGAATTCTCTTCTTCAGGTTCTGGTACTCTCTTTGTGTGGCTTACGTGAATCCAATTAGGAAATCTTGCACACTTCACTGCTGTATTGGTGGTCAATATGACTTGACAAGGTCTGCTCCACCTCGGTGATAGACACGTTTCTCTGGTGTGATTCTTCACTACCACCCAATCACCAGGATTCAGATCATGTTCTAGTTCAGGCTGCCTGGAAACTGCGTCTTCTCCAACCTGATGAGAGACAGAACGCACTAGGTCAGCCAATCCTTTGCAATAATCCAAAACCATATCATCAGATATATTCACCAGTTTGTTTGTGGGAACATGTGTTTGTCTCATTGCTCTTCCCATCATTATTTCATGGGGGCTCAATCCTGTTGTTCTGTCAGGTATGCTTCTGAGTCCCATCAGGACAAGTGGCAATGCATCTGGCCACTCTAATGATGTTGATGCACACATTTTTCCCAATCTTGACTTTATAGTGCCATTCAATTGTTCAACCACTCCAGAAGCCTCTGGGCGATATGCACAGTGCAATTTCTGTTTAATTTGAAATGCTTCACATATTATCTGGATCACTTCGCTATTAAAGTGTTTTCCTCTATCTGATTCCAAAGATACTGGGAAACCAAACCTAGGTATGAGCTCACGTAACAACAGCTTTGCAACTGTAATACTGTCATTTCTCCTAGTAGGGTAAGCCTCCACCCACTTTGAAAACAGACACACTATTACTAGAACATATTTTAGTCCTCTGCATGGTGGTAACTGTATGAAGTCGAACTGGAGTCTTATAAATGGGCCCTCTGCCTTTCCAATCTTTCCAAACCCAATTATCGTTTTCCTGCCTGGATTATGCATTTGGCAAGTTAGACATCTCTGGCAAAGACTCTCTGCAACAGCCCTGAATTTGGGATTGTACCAATTTTGTCTGAACAGCCTAATCATTGCATCTCTCCCTATGTGTGTGTCTCCATGATGCATTCTAGCCATTTGTGAGAGTAAACAGTCTGGCATGACTGGTCTGCCATCTGCACTGATCCACACTTCATCTTCTCCTCTTTGGGAGCAACCCACTTTGATCCACAAATTCTTCTCACTTTCATCAACCTCATCTTGCAATTTCTTCACCTCATTCCAAGTTTCAGGTGGCATATACAGCATAAGTTGGCAGCTGATTCCCATTCTTTCCACCCTCTTATTGACTGACGTTCTGGTTTTGGCACAATGTTGAGCCACCAGATCTGCATATCTGTTGCCGACTACCACCCAGTCATCTCCTGACTGGTGTGCGGCACATTTCACCACAGCCAATTCTTTTGGTGATTGTATTGCTTCTAGCAATTCCCTTACAAATTGTCCATTTTTAATGGGGGATCCTGAAGAAGTCATGAAATCCCTCTGCATCCACAGTTGGCCAAAATCGTGCACAACCCCGTAACCATATTGACTATCTGTAAATATGGTCACTCTCTGATTCCTCCCAATTTTGCAAGCTTTTATCAAAGCAATCAATTCAGCTACTTGCGCAGATTTTACTCCTGGTAAATAGGATGCTTCGACTATTCCAGTTAATTCACATACCGCATAGGCAGCAGTTAGTTTACCATCTTCATGTCTTTGACATGAACCATCGACAAATAGCGCCCTGTCTGGCTTTTTAAGAGGCTGTTCCTCTATGTCTGGGCGTGGTTTTGTACACAATTCTGTAATCTGTACACAATCATGTTCATCTTCTTCGTCATCTTTATTTGTTTCATGATATGGGTCCGGCAATAAGGTTGCTGGATTTATTATTGTACACCTTACCATGGTCACATTTTCAGCACCCATTATTATCCTCTCATATTTAGTCAGCCGACTAGGAGTAAGATGCTGAGTTCGGGTTCTTGTCAACAGTATGACAACTGCATGTGGAACATACACTTTTACAGAATGTCCCATCACAATTGACTCGCTTTGTTCAATGCTCAAACAAGTCGCTGCCACTGCTTTTAAGCATCCTGGCAACGCGGCTGCTACTGGGTCCAATGTAGCAGAAAAGTATCCTATAGGACGTCTGTCTAGTCCATGTCTCTGAGTTAAGACAGAAAGTGCACAATTTTCTCTCTCTTGACAGAATAATGCGAATTCTCTTTTATAATCAGGCTGTTCCTCTATGTCTGGGCGTGGTTTTGTACACAATTCTGTAATCTGTACACAATCATGTTCATCTTCTTCGTCATCTTTATTTGTTTCATGATATGGGTCCGGCAATAAGGTTGCTGGATTTATTATTGTACACCTTACCATGGTCACATTTTCAGCACCCATTATTATCCTCTCATATTTAGTCAGCCGACTAGGAGTAAGATGCTGAGTTCGGGTTCTTGTCAACAGTATGACAACTGCATGTGGAACATACACTTTTACAGAATGTCCCATCACAATTGACTCACTTTGTTCAATGCTCAAACAAGTCGCTGCCACTGCTTTTAAGCATCCTGGCAACGCGGCTGCTACTGGGTCCAATGTAGCAGAAAAGTATGCTATAGGACGTCTGTCTAGTCCATGTCTCTGAGTTAAGACAGAAAGTGCACAATTTTCTCTCTCTTGACAGAATAATGCGAATTCTCTTTTATAATCAGGCATGCCTAAGGCAGGTGCTGAACAAAGTGCGTTTCTCAATTTTACAAAAGCTTCTACACTTTCATCCTCCCATTCAACAGGGTCCTTTGCTTTCTTTTTCGTCATGTTAATTAAGGGCTTAGCCAACATGGAAAAATTTGGTATCCATTGTCGACAGTATCCTACTATTCCTAGGAACATTCTCACTTGTCTTTGGGTTACAGGCATTTGCATTCTCTTTATTAATTCTACTCTTTCAGATGTTACTCTTCTTTTTCCCCTCTCAATTTGGTGTCCCAGATATTTAACAGCTGTCCTGCAAAACTGTAACTTTTCAGGTGAGACTTTATGCCCTTCCTCAGTCAAAAGATTTAATAAGGCTATGGAATCGACAACACAGTCTTCTCTGGTGGTCGACGCTACTAATAAGTCGTCGATATATTGAACTAAAACTGAGCTTCCTGGCATCACTAGTTTTTCAAGGCACTTTTTCAGTATCTGATTGAAAATTGAAGGACTTTCTGTGTACCCCTGAGGAACACGGTTCCACACATAGACTTTGTTCCCACGCCCACGCCGCTGCTGGAGCAAAGTCACCGAAGACCAACTACGGGCAACCCTCGCTCTCAGCCCTCCCTCCGACCCATCCAACACCGACGACGCCGCCTGCAACCTCAGACGATGGATGGACGACTGTGCCAACACCCTCGCCCCACTGAAAAAACTCACCTACAGTGACACCACCAAAAGAGCCAGCTGGTTCACCTCGGAACTCCTAGCCTCCAAGCGCACCTGCCGGAAACTAGAGAAGAAATGGCACAGTGATAAGACACCGGACAGCCACGCAGCCCACAAAGATGCCATCCGTAACCACCACCACCTCATCAAGTCCGCCAAGAGAATCTCCTTCAAAGACCGCCTCGACAACAACGCACACAACAGCAAGGAGCTTTTCAACATCGTGAAGGAACTCTCCAACCCCAGCTCCAACGACATCCCGCCGTCGCAACCCCTGTGCGATTCCCTCGCCACCTTCTTCCACCGCAAGATCGCCGACATCCACGACAGCTTCAACACCCAGACAGACCCAACTAAGATCGATGCACCAGACCCGCCGCACACCATCGACCACGACCCCCTGCCAGCCTGGGCCAGCGTGAACATTGAGGACACCATCAAGACCATGAGCACAATACACTCCGGCTCCCCGTCAGACCCTTTCCCGCACCACATCTTCAACAAAGCCAGCAGCTCCATCGCACCCCACCTGTGCAACATCATCAATCTCTCCTTCAAGACCACGACCTTTCCAGAGAGCTGGAAACACGCAGAGATCAACGCCCTACTCAAAAAACCCAAGGCGGACCCGAGAGACCTCAAGAACTTCCGGCCCATCTCCCTGCTTCCGTTCCCAGCCAAGGTCATCGAGAAGATCGTCAACAAACAGCTAACCCATACCTCGAAGAAAACAGCATCCTGGACCCATCCCAATCGGGGTTCCGCAGCAACCACAGCACTGAGACTGCCCTCATCGCCGCCACCGACGACATCAGGATCCTGCTGGACAACGGTGAGACCGCAGCCCTCATCCTGCTGGACCTCTCCGCCGCCTTCGACACTGTCTGCCACCGCACTCTACGCGCACGCCTCCACGACGCAGGGATCCGAGACAAGGCCCTGGAATGGGCCACCTCCTTCCTCACCGGCAGAACCCAGAGAGTCCGCCTCCCACCATTCCGATCCGAAGCCACCGAGATCATATGCGGCGTACCCCAGGGATCGTCCCTCAGCCCAACACTGTTCAACATCTACATGGCCCCGCTCGCACGCATCGCCAGACAGCACGACCTCAACATAATCTCCTACGCCGACGACACTCAACTGATCCTCTCCCTCACCAAGGACCCCTCGCCGCCAAATCCAACCTCCATGAAGGAATGAAGGCCGTCGCCGATTGGATGAAGATCAGCCGACTAAAACTGAACACGGAGAAGACAGAGGTCCTCATCCTCGGCTCCAACCCCTCAGCCTGGGACGACTCCTGGTGGCCAACGACGCTGGGAGCAGCCCCGACACCCACCGACCACGCACGCAACCTGGGAGTCATCCTTGACTCAACACTCTCCATGGCCAGGCAAGTCAACGCAGTCTCATCCTCCTGCTTCAACACCCTCCGCATGCTTCGCAAGATCTACAGGTGGATCCCGACAGACACAAGAAGAACAGTCACCCAGGCCCTCGTCAGTAGCAGACTTGACTATGGGAACGCCCTCTACGCAGGAGCCCCGGCCAAGCTCATCAAGCGACTGCAACGCATACAAAACGCCTCCGCACGCCTGATCCTCGATGTACCACGCCACAGCCACATCACCCCCCACCTGAGGAACCTGCACTGGCTCCCCGTCGACAGGAGAATCTCCTTCAAACTCCTCATCCACGCACACAAGGCACTCCACAAGACTGGCCCAGCCTACCTCATCAGACGACTCCTCTTCTACGTCCCCAACCGCCAACTCCGCTCCACCGACCTCTCCCTCGCCACCGTCCCTCACATTCGAAGAACTACCACCGGCGGCAGATCCTTCTCCCACCTCGCCGCCAAGACCTGGAACACCCTTCCACTAAGCCTACGACAGACTCAAGACCTGCTGACCTTCAGGAGGCTACTCAAGACCTGGTTGTTCGACCAGTAGCAGCACCCCACCCCCCCCCTTTTTTTCTCCCCAGCGCCTTGAGACCCTCGCGGGTAAGTAGCGCGCTTTACAAATTCTGTGATTGATTGATTTGTTCTCAAATTTAAATGAGAAAAGATACTGGCTGTCTGGATGCAATGGTATTGAAAAGAATGCTTGACACAAATCAATTAGTGTGAACCATCCTGCATTCCAAGGGATCTGGTATAGAATTACTGCAGGATTTGGTACTATGGGACAACATGGTTCCACAATCTTGTTTATTTTACGCAGGTCCTGAACAATCCTATATTTTCCACTAGGTTTCTTTAGTCCCATGATTGGTGAATTACATGGGCTACTCATTACTTCTTTTAGGATGTTTTGTTTTACCATTCGATTGATTTCTTCAATGACTCCTGCTTTTACTTCTGCACTCATTTTGTATTGTTTAGTATTTGGGAAAATCGCACCTTCCTTTACCGTAATTTGAACTGGATCTATTTTTGCCATAAGTCCTACTTCTTTTCCGGTGAAATCCCATACTATTTGGTTTACTGTACCTTTTAATTCTTCTAGCAACTCATCTTTTGTTATCAACGAAAACATTTCATCTATTTCTGTACCTTGTTTTGCAACCATAATTTTATATACATGGTCCTCATCTGGTGTCTGAACTGCCACACCATCTGGCGTGCAGAAAATTGTACAGTTCATTTTGCACAATAAATCTCTACCTAATAAATTCACTGGGCTAGAATCGCACACTACAAATTGGTGCATTTCTCTGAAGTTTCCAATTTTAACTTCCATTGGTTCGGTAAGAGGTGTTCTAATTCTTTGATTAGCTACCCCCACTACTTGGATATCTTCACCAGAGAGAGGAAGGTCTGGGATGTCTGCTGATCTCACAGTAGACCTGGTAGCACCAGTGTCCAAAAGGAAAGTAATATCATTACCTTTCACATTTCCTTCAACATATGGACCAGACTGATCTACCTGTAAGGATGCGCCAAGTATGCACTCCTTCTTCCCCTCTCCTAGGCACCGTCATGAGTCGAATTTACAATAATTGTCCTGCAAAAGAAATTGTGATGTCATATAATCATTCTTACCACTCCCTCTTGGGAAACCAATGTCTGTACCATGTTTTGCTCTGCTTACATTACCCTGAACAGGTGGAGGTGGTAATTGACTCTGGGGATTTACACCCTGCTGTGAGTCATTCTGCGTCTGTGGATTTAAGTTTTGGTTTGGGCCATTATTATTCCGAATCTTTTTACATTCATCCTTCCAATGCCCCAATTTTCCGCATCCATGACAAGGAAATTTCTTTTTAGCTTCTTCTCTACTCATTCGTCCTCTAAATTTTCCACCATTTCCCGTATCACTACTCGTTCCAGAATCTTTTCCTTGATTTTCACTCGGATTTTCCAAATTAATTCCGTTTCTCAGCCATTTTCACCTGTGCCCACATCACCTTTTCTTGTAATTTCTTGTGTCTATCCTCAATATCGTCTCCACAATATTTTGCATACTTCAGAATCTCATCTATGGGCTTTCCCTGCCAACACAGCATGTGTTGTTTAATCATCTGGCAAATCTCTTGCTTCAGACTGTAAACAAACCGATACACAAACTGACTCATGTTTTTGTCTCCAATGTCCTCGAATCCACTATACTGTTTAAACACCTGCAATAAACGCTCATAATAGGAATGTACTGTTTCACTGGCTTCTTGGGTTGTTCGATCTATTTTTACCCAATCTGTTTCTTTCGAGGGTATTTTCCCTTTCAGGTAGGTTATCACCTGCTGATATTTTTTCATTACATCATTTGACGGGGCACCTGTTTTCGGATCTCTAGCATATTCATCACTAGGCCAATCGACTGTGATCTTACAATCTGTCCATAAATCGGCAGGTACCACTATGTCAAATAAACCATCTAAATCCTTCAACAATACCTTTGACACTTTCACAAACCTTTCAACCTGCTTATACCATTCAATTGGTTTTTCTCTCAATTTCGGAAAATCATTCGTAAATGATAAAATATCTTGTCTGCTCCATGGGACATGTACATATCCTCCTCCCGCAACTTCTCGCATTGGATACATCTGGTCTGCTTTTCCTGCTTCCTTCATCACATATTCTGATGCTGTTCTACTTGTTCGTGCTTCTTCCTTTTTCTTGGCCCACCTAGATCTCCATTTATCTAGATCTCCCCATTTTTGTAAAACTAACATTAATTCTCTTATTTGTAGTCTTCTTCCAGATGCATTCATATTTTCTAAATCTTTGTCTGCAAATTCTGCTCTATATGGTTTCTGTAATACTTTTGATCTCCCTATTTCGATTTCCATCTGTAGTGCTAAATTGGACAATTTTTCATGGAATATCTTTACATTTCTAGTGATACTCCTACACAAGAATAATAATTCTTCTTCATCATAGGTATTCAAGCGTTCTACTCCTACATTTCCTGCTATTATTTCTTCTAATTCAACTTTTAATTTATGGATATCCAATACTTTTGGAGGTGTGCACTGTTTGACTGACCCTTGTACCCATCTTTCTAAATCTTCAGGTGTTACTATGGTAGCACTTTTCGTTCCTGATGAAGTTACTAAACTTACATCTTTTGAACCTCCAGGTACATCTTTTCTGGGAGTACCTTTTACAGAACCTCGAATAGGTAACTCCATGAGTGATATTGTAGATTCACAGTCACTAAATTGATCCTCAATTATAACTGGAGCTTCAGGTTTGGGGTTATTCACAGGAGTAGGTGCAAGTATGGGTTGAGGACAATTTCCCTGAGTACCATATAATGGAACTACTGGACCAATTGTTACAGGAATGGTCAACGAATCAGGATGTACTTTTATCTGGGTTATTTTCTGTATTAATTCTGCTCTGGTCTTTTCTAGGGCTTCTTTTTCTTTGTCATGAAGTATTCTAGTTGGGGTAAATTCATGCATTACTTGTGGTACCATTGGAGTTTTCGGTGGTGCACTTGGGGTGCATCCACTTGTCCCTTCCTGATATGGTGGGGATTTCTTAACATTTCCTCCATAAATTCGTCTTCAGATTCCTCATTTCTCATTAAATGTTTTGTCTTTTCTGTACATTTGCCTCCTGATTTCTCTCCTTCTGTGAATAATGGATACAGTCCCTCTGTAATCATTGCCCTTCTCCATTGTTTCATCTGACCCTCTCTTGACTCACGTAAATATCTGGGGTAAAATCCTGGGTAACTCCTATTACTTCTAGATCTATCCCGCTCAAATGCCTCGGTTTCCCATTCTTCTAGAGCTTCGTACTGAGTTAATCTAGGTCTGGGTTCTAAGTCATTCATCCTCAATCTCAAGTTCTGAAGAATTCGCCCATTGAACGTGCCATTCTGGGGAAATGCTAATACTCCATCATTTTTGGTGTATTCTATCCAATTCTCCATCCATACACAGGTATGATAACCTCTCTCCATCATCATAAACGATGCTGGCGTTTTAGCTGGTGGAATAATAATTCCTTCTCTCGTTTTGATTGGTTTGTCCTTTTTAAGATAATTCTTAATCTTTTGTAAGAATGACATTTTTCTCCTTTCTCCGTACATTCTATCTAATCTTCTGTGTACAAAATTATATTCTGCAAAACCTAGGAATCTTCTATCCGGACGAGTTCCTGTTAAAGTCGGATCATGTTTTAACATGCAATCCTTATCCACTAAGAATTTTGCTTCTATATTTTCGACCAATCAAATGTCTGCTATCTTTTATTTCCGAGCCAATCCTTGCGCGGCCTTTTGGTGACGTTTCTCTGTCAACCCCTCCTTTACAATCTGCTCTTTTCTGTCCTCGCTGGTTTAACCAATCCCAGCGCAGCACCTGTGACGTCAGTACTACTCCTGACTACTGACCCCTCCTTTACAAGTGTCTCTCCACACCCGCTGTTTCAACCTACCACAGCGCGGCGTTTTGTGACGTCAGCTCCCTCTCCGGCAACTGACCCTCCCTTTACAAAAATTTACGCAAACTTATTTTCTCTATAAATCTTAATTAAATTTCAGTAACAACATAAAACATTCGCTATCGTGCCAGTTTCCACTAATTTCGAAAAAGATAGTTTCTTCCACACTTTAGTAAAACCTTTCCGTTTACTAATACATACACTACGAGTAAAACACTTCCGTCTACTCTTCACCCAAGCTCCAGAAGTACCTGTTACTTCTTCAATGTTACCCTTACTAGGTGATATAACATCAAATTTTTATCAGCGTACCCTTTTTGCTATTACTCACTCGCATAGAGTCCCTAACGAGTACTTGAAGTCCTGCTTAACTTCTCAGTACTATTTCTGCCTGACAGATAACCTCACTGCAGTATGGCTTCCACTTGCCACCCACTATTCTTTTTCCCTACCCCGGGGTATTCTGGACAACATATAACAAAAAACTCAAAAATAAGCGGATGTTAGTTCATAAAAATACAAATAAAATTCTCATTACCCAATTAACAAAGAGTAACAAAAACCGTCCTCTGCTTACCAGAAAACTGATCCAGCGCAATATTAGCCAACAGCATTCATACACCATATACTCACTTGGGCCCATACATTCACACTACACTAATACTTACGCTGGGTGTCAGATGTACTCTTTTATCAAAGTCCCTGCTACCAATTACCTTCTGATTGAAGAGTAATGACTTACCAATGGATCCTTTGCTAATTGGGAAGTTTAAAATGAGTGACATTCATTATAGTACATTATCCTGAAATAATCACTGAATCAGGAAGTTTTAAAATGTTTATATAAAGTTTTAGCAGAGTAAAATACAGAAAACACGGTACTTGATTGAAATACCCAAGAAAAAGCATAGAAATGATTTTGCTAATAAATGACGGTGTTTAAGGAAGAGGAAAAGATAGAGACAGCAGCGCAACTAAAGGTTGCAGTATAGTTACCTAAAATGCGAGAACCAAGCCCCTTAGCCAAGGAGTTGGAAAAGATAGGACCCAGGAAGGATGAGGAGCAAAGACTTCTTCCAGGATCAGGACAGGACCGGTGACCTCTCTACAACGACGCCTGCGCCGTTCCCCTCTCTGATACTCGACTTCTCTCGATTCTCCCGTCTAATGGACTCCGCCGCCCCCTCCTCAGGACCTCTTCCGGACAGGAATTCAGTCAGCAACCGATCAGCTGGGCAGTCTGGAGTTGAGAGCGCTCTGGCAGTATGGACGCCTGTTCTTCGTGAACGCATGCTCTCCTGACTAATTTACTAATGCTATATTCTATTATACCCTTCTACACCCATGTACCTCCCCTTAATGTTGCTAAAATATGGGACCACTACTTCTGATTGGACAGGGACAGGGGTTGATTCTCGCACCATGTCAATTTGGCCTAAATTGTAAAGCCTATTGTCTTTACGTTCCCTCCCCTTCAAATTAATACATTCGCTTTATTTCCCACCCGTCTCATGACAAATGTTATACATTTTACAGGAGAAAAGTAACAATTTGTCCACCGGAAACATTGGGTACATCATCTTCGGCCAATAGGTCGCGGCCTTGGGAGACGTCCAAGTTGACTTCACTTGGCAGGCATACAGGACACATGCGCAGAACCCTCTGTCTCTCGAGTTTCAAGACACCAACCCAGGCCCAAGTTTACGAATTACTAAAAGTGCAAGAAGAAAATATTAAAATCACAAATAAAAAGTTTCACTGTATACCCACTTTCCCTACTCTATTCCCATTTAATCATAATACTATCCTGCATTAGTAGCGTTAAGAAAACGACAATTTAATAATGACATGAGAGCAAGCTTAAGCATGTGAAAACATGTAGCGGCCATTTTAATGCACATTGCGCAAAAGCAGAAGTTTCCCACCAAGCAAAGAAAGACGTCACACCATGTGATCAGGTTGCGACATGCGCATTTAAGTTCCCGCGCTTTTAGCGGCCATCTTGATTTATAGACAAGCGTTATTCATTAGTAAAACACATAGGCAAGCGTCTATCCCTTTTGTGTTTGTGAATGCAAAGATTTAGTATTGACAGTACAAGTTTAATAAATTAATACTATGAGGAGGATTGCATACAAGCAAGTTTCATTTTTGAAACCTTGCTCCATCACTACTTTGGCCGAAGTATTGGATTTGGCGAAAGGCATAGAGAGATCTATTCAGTCAGCTAAAGCAATAACATCAGATGAAGCTAAAATCTCTTCTCCCGTATGTATGGTACAATCAGTTAAGAAGCCGGTTAAAACTGGAGTTTGGAAAGGAAATAAACCTAGCTGCTGCAGATGTGGTTCAAAAATGCATTAGGCCAATAGTGGGGATTGTCCAGCATTGAGAAGGAAATGTATAAACTGTAATAAGTATGGTCAGTTTCAAAATGTTTGTAGAGCACAACGAGCATCTTTGAATGCCACTCAGAATTCAGTTACTAATGTCCAGGAAGATTTAGAAAATGTAGTTCTTACTTTGTGTGATTCATTGGTGCAATTTGGGGTCAACAATATTGGGGTGGTGTTCAAAGCACCTTTGGGGGAGGTACATATTGAAGTTATGGCGGATTCAGGATCGCCGTTCACTATCTTGTCAGATTTCATGTGATGTCAAATTGAAGAACACAGATGTTAATCTTAAAGCATTTGGTAACTTTGACATAGAT
Organism: Calotriton arnoldi; assembly: GCA_963921515.1. Classification (NCBI taxonomy): domain Eukaryota; kingdom Metazoa; phylum Chordata; class Amphibia; order Caudata; family Salamandridae; genus Calotriton; species Calotriton arnoldi. Next base: position 1,178,247 of record CAWUFW010004232.1, on the reverse strand, counting down.
ATGATGGGGTATTTTGAGGAGAACCTAGAATTTAAGGGACGCAGTGTGGTCACAAAAATCTATGTGGCTGTGGATGGAAAAAACATTGTGGGGTGGTATGACCTGGGGAAGTTAGGGATTATTTTGTGTCCATGGATGTATTCTCCCATCAGATTGAGGGAAATTGCTGTGAATAATGTGGATGTGAAAAGGTCAAATGTTGAGAGTATTGTTGCTAAACACAGTGCGGTATTCAAGAACAAGGTGGGACAAGTAAAAGATTTTACTCATAAGATCAAGCTTAAGAAAGGTGCTACACCAATGCAGAATAAAGTACGTACTCAGAGAGACAGATTTAAGAATGTTTTTGCTCTATAAACTTAAACAAACAGAAGTGCTGCTGAACGCATCCAGCCTTACGTGGGTCTAGCAGAGCTTTCTTTTTCCGCGGTTTGTAATTGGTTAAGGGGGCATCAGACAAGTGGTGCTGCGCTTAACCCCTTAGTGATAATATGTGTGATGGTCAGAGGAGGCGGCAGTGTTTGTGTGGCATGCTACAGTGCAGGATGTTTGCCCTACAGCCTCCTGGGCATTACATATTGTCACCCCAAATGAATCCAACAACAATAGCACTGGCACATGTGCGCCTGGGGGGGCATCCCTCAAGTGCTCCGGCTGGTTTCAGAAAGCGGCATCAGTGATGGCAATCTCAGAAATTACCTACTTTACGCCCCACGGACCAGACTGACACAATGCACGGAGTCCTGGTCATCACTGACCACATTATTGGGAGACCTGCTGCAGAAGAATAGAAGGATCACAAAGGTGCCGATTAAGGCCCACTGATAATGAAGATTCATCACGAGCTGCAGGGCTGTTCCTAATAACAGCTATAATCACTGCCCTGGCCTGCTGCAGCTTGGTGTTCTGCCTCCCCTGTCCATTCCCGGCCGCGAAAGGCGCTCTAGCTCGGCAGCTGCCTCTCTCAGCTTGTGGCAGACACTCCTGTGGGGAAGTACTTCTGGGCGCACTCTCAGGTGAGGGAGTCCAGCACTGACTTCATTACAAAAACATGATCTGCTTTTTATATTTTCTTTGGCCTCTGGGAAAGTACTGTTTTCAATCTAAAACCATTGTATATCTATTCCATTGTATGGCTTCATGGTTGTGTCATGCTAAGCATGCCTCCAAAGGCCCCCTTTCTCAGGAGTAGGACACACATCTGCTAATCATAGCTTAATATAATCCAGCAGTCAGTTTTGATTTGAAATACAAAACTTCTGTTTTCATAAATGCCAAAAATAAAAACCTTTTCAGAAAAGCAGTATGGGATTACTATGTTAAAACTTGAACATTACAATTTGCATTTAATGATTGTAAATTATTTTAATTGCGACAAATGATCATCTGTGTGGTAATTTCAAGCCCTATGCAGTTGTAAAAGTCAAGCCTTTTGCTATCATGAAATATGACAATGTACTGCTCGCATGACCTCCCTGTAACTATCATCTTAGAAAGGGGCAGTAGGTAAGTCACTTTACAATTATCGAGTCCTGCAGCAATTTTAAGATTTCTTTATAGCTTCTTATTGGCCAACAGGGCCTAATTTCTGTTATTTATCTCTTTCCATAGATTAAATGCTAGGTTTATTCGTGAGAAAGTGTCACTCTTGCTGAATGTCACTCATAAGTACACCAAAACAATGGCAATGTCACACATAAGCATTCTGCAAACATAGCAGCTATGAATGTAAAACAAAAAAAACGTTGACGCGCTTGATTGCAATTATCCTCATATTGGCATGTATACTTATTTACTACCTTAAATTGTTGTGAACTGTCTGTGACTGTAGTAAGCGCTATATGAATGCAATTTGAATACATTTTGGGGACGTGGTCTTCTAAAGAAGCTTCTGCTATCGGAAATTGAAACAACCCCATTACAAGGTGGCCGCTATTCTTATCAGAAATTGAAACGACCCCATCAAGGTGGCCACTATTCTTGTGCAGGACTGCAAACCGCTCCTGGAAGTCTTTAACTCCAATCGCGCCCTCGGGGCACTGGCAGCAGCAGACGGGATTGCCCTTGCGACAAGCACTTCGTGCGTAACCCAACTATTTAAGGTTGGGTTAGTACGAAACATTCGGCCATGTTGCTATGGAAAACATTTGGGGTGAATGGCGTAACGATTGTGAAATGAAATAACTTTCCACCATTTGTTTTTTGTAGTTCTATAAAACGTCGTTTACTTTAGGGTTTTCTCCTGCTACATTATTTTAAATGCGTTAAACCATGAGTGTGTGAAAGATACCTACTAATAAAGGCCAAATATGTGTTGCTATCCTCACGATGAAATCCTCCGTCTTTTCTCTTAATATTTCAGAGTTTTTTTAGGACTATCTTTTTAAAGTGCTACATTGTTTAAAACATAGAACTTCTTTCAAAATGGCCGCCTATTCGCGTTTACATCTGCCTTTCTGTTATAGCAGGCTTGTATTTTCCTTTCGAGGAACTGCGGAATCTGGGAACTCGGTGAAAAGTGGACCTCCGAACTTTATAAAAGTTTATGAGAGGCAGAACGGAAAAAAAAAGGTAAACTGTTTTCTCATGTATCACTTCACCCTTATTAAGCCACAGTCTTCCGTAAAAAAGGCGAGGCTCTAGCTAAGCGGCATCCATGTTTAGGTCAGGCTAAAGGTCCGATTTCAAATAAAATGCAGGCTTTAGGAACTGAAGTTTTGCCTGAGCAAATTATGGCGTTCGTCTTGGAAGCCAGGCAAAACTTTATGTCCGTAGGAATGCCACTGATAAAAGTATAACGCCCTGCCTGGCTGTAAGATGGTGGACTTATGTCAACTCGGCTCCGCCCCTGCTGAGCAGTGCATGCGCTGTGTTCAATGCTCGTTCCTGTGAGTTTTGCTTTGCAAGGCGGGGCGGCGGCAGTGTGAGGCCCAGGCGGAAAGGAAAGGCAGTGGTCGGCGGAACATGGCGACGGTGCGGTGGCAGTAAAGAGTGCTTCCCTTTTCTCTGTCAGTGAATCTGGGATCATCGCGAAACGTGAAGGGTCAGTGGCGGTCCCAGGAGGGAAAGGAGCGATACTGGTTGAGTGTGGCGGGCAGCTCACCACCCGCTGGAGAGGAATACTGAGAAGGGAACACCTAGAAGCGGCAGGAGGAGGATCAGAAGGGGCCTTCGCTGGACTGGGTATGGCACCTCGGACATTGCCTCTTCTGGGCAGGAAAAAGGGAGCGGGGAGTTAGTGTGTATCGTTGTGACGACCCCCTTTGGTTTAGCAATTCCTCCACCCACTTTTCTTTTTTTCAATGCTCTAGCTTCAGTATTCACTATGTTTAACCTTTTTAACGGTTCTTTAGACCATGTTTTAATACTTGCTCGCCGCCTTCAGTTTCCACTCTTATAACACTATTAACAGTGTTTTAATACACTCCCCCATAGCGCACCGCTTGTTTCAACACTCCTTCCTTTTTATTTTACCTCTGGCGCTATATCCCAACCTGCCCTTTTCAGCGCGCTCCATCCTTGTACTTCAGCCCCCAACATTCACAAATCTACTTATTCCTCTTTGGATCCCCATTCCAGTATGCCCTACTCCACCAAGTACCCGCCTGCTTTTAATTTCCAGTCCTTTACTCCAGCAGCCCCAACTTTGTTTCGCCCGTTCAGCGCCGCTTTATTCTTAAAATAAACTGTTGTTTCGTCGCTATCCGCAGTTGCTTCAGCTGCCACCCGTTTGTATATACTTTTCCACAGCCTTGTTTCAGCACTCCTCCTGTTCTGCACCCCTATTCGGGCACTTAACCACTCCCTTAGCTTCTTTCAGCATCCGTCTCACGCCAGCACCCCTCCTCCCCAACAAACTGTCCCAGGGCTAACTTTCAGCAGTTTTACTAAGCACTCGTCAGACGCTCGCACAGCTACACCTTAGAACTGAGATTCAGTTTCAAACCGATGAATATCCCCACCCCCCACAAATATACTAAGGCTTCAGTCCCCACAGAAAAGAGATCTTACGGCAGGAAGTGCATTACTTTTATTTTCCATTTGACTTGAAGTGAAGCGACGGATATTTTTGGGGGTGGAAGTAAAACTAAGGGATATGCGAAAGTTTTTGTCAAAGGCGAGAGAGAATTATATCTAAATGGCAACTTTGTATGTTTACTCTCATTTAGTCCCAGCCGTCACACTTAACCCTATCTCTCTTAAATGCTCTCGCCCCGTTTCGACACTCAAAACCCCACCCATCCTTCAGCAGCCTCCTATCTTAAGGAACGCCTCGGCCCCTGCTCCAGCCCACTCCGAAACTCCTCCGGTGTTACTCCATACATACTGACTTGTGTGCCTTGATAAAATATGGAATAGTCACTCCTGCTTGTACTGACACTGTTTTTCTTACAAAACTGCAGTTCACAACTGCAGTATTGGACCAGATGTAAGCGATATTATTGTCCAACTTCCGGTAGACCCTTCTGTCACGCCCAGCACGTACTCCGACTTTTTCATGGGATCTTTGCTATATTTTCTTAAATTGTCAAACTCTATTCCACAGGTCGTTTCTAGCTGAACAGCTTTGTGGGAATTGTTTTCTTGTTATAGAACTAACTGTACTTATGTCTTCATTTAGTTTGGTTTGAAAGCAAATTTTCCACAGGTATACATTTTATATTTTAAATCCAACTCCCCGCTTTTGTTTATTTAACTTATTGGCTTAACAATGCGTGTCAAACTTAGTAAAGTGTTTTACTTGAAATAATATTTCAGTGTGCCCACAGGTTCTTAAACAGTTCCTGTAATTACTTTTGTTGTTGGTGAGTAAAAGTGACGTGTGTAAGTTTATTTATGCAACCTCTCAAAACATTTATTAAATCGTGTGAAATGTGCCCGGCTGGTTCCCCGTTGGGCGAAATAGTGTTAGTGCACCCCAGAACAAAAAAAAGTAAACTTTTTTTGTATTTGAAAGATCTGGTGCTGGCGTTTGGATGATGACTGAACCACTACCAAACCGTGGACAGGGCCACATATATATTAGTGAATTTGTATCTATCTCGTCCAAGGCGCTTAGGAGTTGTACTGCATTAGCTGCTGTGCAGTCTTCACACAGCGGGTATTACGTTTTCAAGTTTCTTTCGCATTCAGAGCATGTACAGTAGAGCAGGCTGGGCAAGGTACCCTTACACACCAGAAATGCAAGCAACTCTCTCGCACAGAGTAAACTGCTGCATGTGAAGTTGTCATGCAGGACCGATAAAGAACAGTTACCATCTTGGCAGTAACCATGTAAATTGCATCAGGTCACAAAAGTGATTACTCTGATTGCTCAACTATTTATTGCGTTGAATGATATTTTGATTTCCTAGCTTTGCCTTACATTACATAATGTAATTACTGTGATCTGCTTTAGACCTACAATGAGATGGTACTGGCCACTTTTTCCTTCGTTATATAAATGAGATTTTCCTATTGTTTTATTACATGGATGATTACTTCATATTTACACTTAACTACATTACTGAATGTTTCTTTTACTGTTTTACTGAGCATTAGATTAAATATTGCGCTAAGTACCTTAATCTTCAATAGATTGCGTATACAGGTTATGTTGACGTAACTGTATAGATTAAGATGCTGTTTACTAGAGTTCAACCAAAGTAGTAAATTGGTATATAAATGATTCATAATGCAACAGATGAAATTGCTCTGATTATGTAATTCTCTCTTGTATTACAGAATGATACTCTGTTCACTGTGAATTTGATTACTGACAATTACACTGGCTAATGTAGCAGATCCTAGGTTGTGGACAGTGGCTCAACCTTTATATTTTTGGGGGGCATCACTTTGGGTACTTTTCTCTAATGGATCACAGAAAGCTTTTCTTATGTTTGCTCTAAAAACATTAAATTAGTGTTTATACTGCATTAGATTACAAGAAAATACTCTGGTAGTAATACAATAGGTTGGATTACAGAATCACTCCTTTTGTTTTATCCTAAAGGTGATTGCAGGTAGACTCATTTTATTCTTTTACTTTTAAATGGATACTGCTTGGACTTACTTTGATTGCTATAGCCGGCTTCACATTAAGAAATTCCTTATATTACTTAATTCAGTAACATGTAGAAGTTTACTGTGATAACCTGCACGGGGTTATGGAGTGACATGACTGATTACATTAATACATAGGTCCGGATTATGAATGGGTCTGTGTTTTCTGACCCCTGCGCAAACCCCTGTTTGAGCAGGGGTTGGAATTCCAAGTTGGGTGTTATTTATTGTGCCCAATAATGTCTGGGTGTGTTAAATATCTTACCCTTCATTACATTTTGACAGGTAAAACCTCTCGAAATTTAACAGGGGAAAAGTGAGTAGTATTTACTCTACCAGGCAGATTTTAAATGTGTTATTCTCCCACAACCCTGAGTAGGCACTACACTATTTTAGCGCAATGATAAATACCGTACCCTGGGGTATCATTATTTTGAGGTGAGATTTATCTTTAATATTTATCGGATGTGTTGAGTGTTTGCAGTGGTTTTTATCACCTATGCAATAAAGTTTTTCATTCATCAAATTACTTTACCATCTGCTAGATCATAGAGCCATCTCACGCCCTCACTGATTATTCACCCTGCGTTGGGTAATGGGTTAATCTCATTACTATATTCTGCATTAGATCACAGAAGCAGAATGTTTCAGTAAAAATGCCATACTTCAGATAATAACATTTGATTCTTATTACTTTAACTTTCATTAGATTAGCTCAGAAGAACTAAAAGAGATTAATCTGACTACTTTGCCATTTGACATTACCGAAGAAAATTGATATGGTTATTTTACTCTGTTCTTTTCTGTAGACTTCTGAATCACGAACAGTCACCCAAAAGGGTGTCTTGGTTCTAAGGAACTTTAGTATTATGTTTGACACCAAGAGATTAATTCAGTGAAGATTGAGGAGGGCCATGTTTCAATTGCTTTATGGATGGAATGGTGATTCTCCAATCAACCTAGACCCAGAACTAGGGCACTCCAATGTTTCGATGCCAAGAACGCCCACCAGGTTTTCAGTGATGAACTTTAGGAGGGGTCGGTAAGCTAACTGTAGCTTATCTGAGGGTGAGTAGAAAGATTCTAAGGAACTTTGGAACACAAAGCAGGCCTTGGTTAATGTTGGCTCGATGGACAAGACCAGGATTTGAACAGGACACACTTAAGAGATGGTTAGCCAGTGAAGAACGGTCATGCAAGGTGGTACATGTGCATGGCGAAGGAAATTGTAAATCAAGTGAGTTGCAGCGTATTGAATTATTTGTAGCTAGATAAGAAGGTAGGCATGAAGTCCAAGGTATAATGAATTACTATAATCCAGCATAAAATAAAGTCACAGCTTGCCCTATTACTTGTCTGGATCAACAGTATGTTTTAAGGGAACTTAGATGTTGAAAGCAGGAATATGCAGTCCTATTGATTTTGTCCGAACAACAAAAGATTTTTTTTTTTTTGTCTACGAAAAATCCTACCTTCCGGACCACTGATGCAGCGCTAAGGGGTATCCTATTGCCTTGGCCAAAAATTGGACGACCAAATCCAAGGCTGTTTTCCGACAACCAAAACCTAAGTTTTCTGTGTTTTAAGGGAAGAATTTTTCATCCATGGCACAACCTCAGTTGCGAAATTCTGGTAGTTTGCCACATGTCATAGTTGGGATTGTCCAGCCACAGCAGAAGCTATGTCCTCTGCTTAGGTCATTAAGGGCAGACCGAAAGACCTAATGAGCTGGGCAAGAGAGTAGGCGTATACATCAAAAAGTGTTGGACTCCATGATTAGGTTTGAGGTACACTGGGAGAGCTTGCAAAACCTAGATAGAAATGTTGGGTAGGAAACTATAGGTAGGCGATCCAGGTCAGTGCATTGCTGAGGACACCCATCTGATCCACTGGGGCAATAGAAGGTCATGAACTATTGTGTCAAAAGGATGTTGAGAGATCAGGTAGGTCCAAGGCTGCCAAGTGACCCTTTTCTGCTATTATTCTAGGATCGTCGAGCACTGAAATTAATGTGGTGTGTGAGCTCTGGAAAGTGGAAGCCTTATTTACCAGGGTCAAGAAAGGAGCTAGAGTCTACAAATTAAGAAAGTTGATGATGAACTTCTTTTTGAAAAAAGATTTAAAAAAAGGGGGGGGGGATGGAGGGGGTGTGGCTTTAAAGAAATGGGGAAAATGAAGGTTCGGCCGAAGGCTTCTTTAATAAATGAAGGATCATAGACTGTCAGTTGGAGGAACAGTAAATTTCCTAGGAGACCGTCTGTAGAGGTTGTTGTGAACAGGGCTAACAGATCTGATGACAGTAACTAAGATCAGAGCCAGAAATCGAGGGAGAACCTGATTTATATGCCTTAGATACGTTTTTTAGTAAGTTCCAAATCAAGAAGGTTAAGTTGAGTTATCTGTTGAATATTAGAAGTGTATGGCTTGGACAGGCAATGCATTGTGATGAGGAAAATAAGTGCAAGTTCTTTTGTGGAAGGAAAATTCAGATTCGGATTGGGTTATATGCATATAACAGCAGGCCGGGTTTAGGAGTGAAGAAACTACTTTGGAGATTCATTTTAGTAGAATTAACAACGTTATTGCTTCGATTAGCGTAGTTTAGTCTTTTAGCCTGTCTGGTTTGAATTTTTGAGAATTGCAAAGTATTGTATAGTAATGAATGCACTTTTCCAATGAAGTAATCGGACAGCTAATATTTTTCAGCTTTTTTTATACATAAATTTGGCCAATTTGAGTTTCTCCATAAACCGGGGGAGCGGGGGCCTGTTCCAGTGGTTGCATAGAAGCATTGGAGGGGATTGAATGTGTCCATAGCTCACGTGATCCAGTTATTATAGTTATTTAATAATTTCTGTAATAAGTCATTGTTTGGAAGATCGAGTGCAGCTGTATAGTAGGTGACTGTGCGCCAGGGCTGTTTGAGTGCATGATGTGATTTTAAACTGCTTTACCCTGTATTAGAATACTTAGTCAGTGTATAGAGTTTATTCACCCTGTATGTAATTACAGAAAGTATTGATTATTAACCGTGCAATAAATTGCAGATGACTCTAATTTATCCTGAATCAGATTGTAAAACATTCAGAACACCCCTCCCCTGCAGGTGAATACTCAGGGATACTTCTCTTACTGTACCATTTGCTAGATGACAGATGGAGATTGCTGTTCTACCTTTAACCACAGTAAATCACATTAGGTGATTCTTCTGTGTTCTTTACGTTGCATTAGTGAATTTAAACGGCTTACTCCAATAATAGTGCCATTTATCGGATTAAAGAAAGATATTACTTTAATTCTTGATTCAATGTTTGATTCAAAAGATTACTTTGATTACTTTGCTCAGACCTATATTATGTAAGGGGGGTTACACTGATGTAAGAAATCAGATTAAAGAACTTTATTATAATTATTTTTTCCTGCCTTTGATAAGAGTTGGTACTTACTTCAGTTACTTTACTCTCTATTGGACTACAAAAGGATTTTACTTGGACCTACGTCAGGTTACACAAGATTATAGTAATTACCTCAGCCTGCTTTAGATGACAGAAGATTTATTGACAAACTCCGCACTGGCAGTAGTAGTATGTTTATCTTTTGATCTCTAGGTATTGATAACACTTTTGCGGAGAGGGCACCAAGTTGGAGTTCTATGAGGAGTATTTGGTAAATAATAATCTCTTGTCCTCCTGTGTTTTCCATGTCTCCTGCTCAGTACTTGATGTCAGTGTATTACTGTGCAGGTCTCTGGTGGGGACTGGCACTTAGACCAGTGTAGAATGTCGGGTGGTGGGCACTGTTGGAGTGGCTCTCCTGGTAGGACTTTCTAGGCTCTGTGTGTGTAATTAATAAATAAGCTAAATGTTGTATACTTATTGAGTCCTTGATACTTGCATACAGAGCACTAACGTGTAGGACTGGAAAAATTAAATGCTTCACCTTGGCTTACACAGTGGATTGGCTCAATGCAAGACTACGCTCAATTCAAGCTTTACAGTCTCTTGAGAAGGGTAACTGAATTGATCTGCCGAAGGTAGAAGCTGTGCTGACTGAGCGAAAGGATAGAGTGGCTCGCAGCCTTTCAACAGCAGCTTTGGGACAGGCCTACAAGAGACTAGTAGGCGGTAAACACATTGCCACCAAAATTTACAGACTCTTCTTTTACGACTGCTGTGTGTTGAAGAAATGGAAGGAGTTGTGCTTTGAGTGCCTCCTTTAAAACGGAATTGAAGTTTTCTACTGTGGGGGTTTGGGGTTAACTGCTGCAGTGGGATTTCAGTTGGTATGGACTAGATGCCATACAGATTGCTTGAAGTAAGAGTGGTCATCCAGCTACGAGTTCAAGCACATATCGGCTGGTGTGCAGCCTCTTTGCATGATGAATGGCTGTCGGATTTAAGTGGTTTGGCTTGGTATAAACTTTGTAGTCCGGGGCATTGGTTAGTAAATGAGGCCTGAGTGGCAGTTGGATGTTGTAACGGCAGGGCCGGACTGGCTACCGGGCGTTTTGCTGTGCAGCCAAGCTGGGGGCTGATTTCGCTGCGGTGGGGGCTGATTTCGTTGATGGGGACCTGCGTGTGCTTTTAAATAAACATTTCAAAACAAATGTTTTTAAGCGCACGCAGGTCCCCATCAACGAAATCAGCCCCCAGCTCGGCAGCACAGCAAAACGCCCGGTAGCCAGTCTGGCCTTGTGTAACGGATGCTCATTTGTGGCATGTGCATTGTTTAGCTCTGTTGTTCTGACACAAGCTCCTCCAGAGCCATGCGTGAGAGTGTGGGGTAAATTAAGAAGGGTTGTTGATTTTCAGTGTTTGTTAGAAATGGGGGTCTCTAGTTGGCAGTGGTTTGCACCTTGTCCAAGTAGGGACCCTTCCTCCTAGTCAGGATAAGGGAGTTACACACCTAGATGACCCCTGCTCACCCCCTTGGTAGCTTGGCACGAGAACACTCTCACACTCTTACTTTATCTAAACCAAACAAGACAAAAACAAAAAAAAAAATCCAACATACACGACTTAAAATATCACTTTTAAAAGGTTAAAGCAATTTGGTCCATAGGTGATTTTGCATAAAGTATCTGGAATGCGTCACAATTCCACATGAAAAATAGCCGCAAGAGAGGATGCATCGGAAAACACAAGTGAGGCCTTGATTCCTTAGTCCCAGAGTAGTGGCGGCATCAGTACTTCCTGTGCACAGGAAAAGTGTTGCGTCTGATCCTTACTGCGAGGGGATGCAGTGCGTCAAATTTCAGACACGCTGTCTTGCTTTTTAGCTGTGGGGCACCGGTGGCGAAGAAATGGCACACATGTGCGATGCATGAGAACTCAGGTGCTGTGGGTTGATGCGGCGACTAAACAAGCGCTGCATCGACTTCCGCAGACCGGTGATGCGCCGTTTCCTTCAGCCGCACAGCAGGGCTACATCTGAGTTCGGAGCGGGAGTCTCAGCCATCAGAGGCTCAGTGCTCTGGACTCGGGCTGCGGTGGTTCTATGGGCCGCAAACAGGCGATGCGCTGATTTTCCCCCCCCCCCCCCCCCCCAACCCCTCTGGCGCACTGCGGTGATGTATTAGTTTTTCAATCGCATAGCAAGCTTGTGGTAGAAAAAAGCGCGCTGGAAGGGCGATGCATGGTTTTTCGGTTCTTGAAGCAGCAAAACAACCTCCAAGGGCCCAGAACTGGAGTTGGCACCACAAGGCAGGTCAGAACTCCCAGGAGTGGAGTTCAGGGGAGCTGCAAATATAGTCTTTGATGGCCCTCAGACTTCCTACAGGAGACAAGCCCACACAAGGCCTAGGAGAACCCTGGAAAAGCAGGATTCTAAAAGCAAATTCCAGTTCTTTCACTGCCCACAGACAGAAGCAGCAACTGCAGGCCAACCCAGCAAAGCAACACAGAGCAAAGGGGGGGTAGTAGTCCTCCTGGCAGCTTTTCAGCTTTTTTTCTTGGCAGAGTTCTCAGTCGAAGTATGGGGTTACAGGTCCAATACTTATACCCCCTTTTGGCCTTTGAAGTAGGCATACTTCAAAGAAAAGTCTGTTGTTCACAAGATCCTGCCTTGGCTCCATACACTGTGGTGGAGACACCATTGTGAGAGAACAGGCACAGCCATATTCAGGTGTTGGTGACCACTTCTCCCACCACTTGCTCAGGAAGACCCTTCAGCCTATTAATGGGCCACCAGGATATGCAGGGCACGCCTCCCCTCCCTTTGTGTGACTGTCTATAGTAAATGCACATACAGCCCAACTGACGTGGATGCTACTGGCAGGCAGAGGCACAGAATGGTAAAGCAAGAAAATGCCCACTTTCTAAAAGTGGCATTTTTAAACACACAATTCAAAACCACCTTCGCTAAAAGATGTATTTTTAAATTCTGAGCCTAGGGAGCCCAAACTCCAAATCTCATTCGAATTGAAAGTTACACTTGTAAGATGTTACAAGGCAGCTCCAGCGATAACCTATAGGAGAGAGAGCCCTCGCAAAAGCAAAGAACGAAACTGGCAGTATTTCACTACCAGGACATGTAAAACACACCAGTACACGTCTTACCTTTCACATACACTGCACCCTGCCCATGGAGCTACCTTGGGCCTATCTTAGGGGTGCCTTACATGTAGGAAATGGAAGGTTTAGGCCTGACAAGTGGGTGCGCTTGCCAGGTCGACATAGCAGTTTAAAACTGCACTGGCAGACACTGCAGTGGCAGGCCTGAGAAATGGTTACAAGGCTATTCATTTGGATGGCGCAATCATTGCTGCATGCCTACTAGTAGCATTTGATTTACAGGACCTAGGCACACACGGTGCACTTTACTAGGGACTTACTAGTAAATCAAATATGCCAATCCTGGATAAACCAATAACCATTACAATTTTGACATGGAGGATATGCACTTTAGCACGGATCAGCAGTGGTAAAGTGCCCAGAGTTCAACAACCAACAAAAACAGGAAAGAAAAAAAGAGGAAGGAAGCAAAAAGTCTGGTGATAACCCTGCAAAAAGGGCTAGGCCCAACAGGGTGCATTTACATCGTTTGATGCTTCTGTTGAGTGTTGTGTTGTTGCCTTACAATGAAATCTGGAGTGTGGCTGGAGCAGGGCTGTCAGGATGATTTAGTCTTATATGCAATGGACTTTATACACTTTGATGTGCTGAGTTTGTGAATGACGTCACCATAGCGCAGCTTCGGCACGTTTGTACGATTCTCGCATGATAGCAACTACTTGTGAGATGGTGGCCATGTTCGGTATGTCAAGATAGGCTAATGTACTCTTCAAGGGAAAGCCGCAGAAACTGGGTTACACCTGCAACATGTGGAAATATCAAGCTTTGCGAGATGGTAGGAGGTTGATGGTGCAGAGCTGTATGGTCTTTGTGGTATTGTTTTCTGCCTCCACATAACTTTACTAACTTTGGGCTGCACTGAACAACAAGGACGTTTGTGCAGAACGTCACTGACTACATACAGAAATACTGGGACATCAAATAGAGCAATTAGTAAATTATCAGTAAACCATAAATACTGCAATTCATTTATTAAATAACGTCTGCATGTGTAGCCGTGCATCAGCATGACAAATATAGCTCATGCTGTATATGACTTCAGACACGTAAAAAAAAAAAAAAAAAATTCACATGAAGAGATGAAGCAGCAAATGATTCACTCTTGATACAGGTTCATACGTCCACGTCGGGTCATGACAGGTAAGGCAAAAAAAAACTGCCTCGTTCTAACAAATCAATTTGAAAATTACTGAAATTACTACTTTGGGTAATGCAGTAGAAAATATTTTTATTTAAGACCGTTCAGTTGGAGTTCATTCAAGCCAAGACAGATGGACAACAAAGACTCCTCAACCCACCTTAGATGGCAGGGGCGGAGTTGGACCAAGTCGCTCCTCTTTGTTTTCCATCTTGTGTGTTTTAACCCCTTCGGCGCTGCGCACATTCCCCCGCTGTGCGGGCAAATTAATGAGTGGGCGGGGTTCGGACGGCCCCTGGCCGTCCTCCGCACATGCCCACCGTGACGTCGGACGGCCGGGGGCCATCCGACGCATGCAAGGGGTTAATATGTCCTTATTCACATCTGATATTTTGCTAATCCTGTATTTTTTGACCTCCTTTTGCTGTTTGAGTTGAGCTTCAAATGACAATGGAGTGACGTTCCAAGAAGCAGTTGTTTGTCCTGGTCCTGTATGGCGCTCTAACTTTATTGGGAGAACAATTGTCTGGAAAGGTAGTTTGGACGTAGATCTGGATAATATGTACCATGAATGAATGATTGAACAACCACTTGGGTAAGCACAGCAGCTGCTCCCGGGGAAGCATACCGGCTCTGCGCTAACCTGGCAGCTAACTTGAACTTGATTTTTTCCTCCCTAAAAAGGAATGTTTGCAGATTGTCCTTAAATGGCCCGTCCGTATCAATCTTACGTGCATAAGTTCTCGGGTAAAGCGTTCCACACCCTAGCCTCCTAGACAGAAAAAGATACTACCCCCCCCCCACTTCCCTCCCCTGCTCTAGCTCTCCGAATGAGAGGGATCTGAACAAATCTTTGGCTAGCAGAGGGAAGTGCCCTGTGGCGTTCATAAGCTCTAGCTTTTTCCTGTTAATAACGAAGGCCTTTGTCTATGTATGGCTCTGAGTTGTTAGTGTTTTAAATCTGCTTCATTGCTGAATCGGAAGCCAATGCTATTTCTTCAGCTCCTCCCTACCAGATTTGACCAATGAGACATGCTGCTGCATTCTGTACCAGTTGCATCATATTTAACAGGCCTAGTCGTCCCAAGCTATGAAACAATACTGTTGTCACTTATGCTTCATTTGGTCTCTAATATTCAGTGTATTTGGACGTTTTTTTCTACTCTTCAAAGGATTACAGAAGAGAATTACTTTCATTGGTGTGACCAGCATTAGAGTAAACAAGCATTGGCATAGCCAATCGGTCTCGCATTTGGGACCTTATAAGGGTTTAGCCAGAGCTGTTGTCTTTGGCAATGTATTAAAGCTATGTTGTAGAGCATTGTAGTTCTATGCAGCATGTTGAAAAGTTATATTAAAAAATGTTAAAATAAAATAGCAGCAGCAACAATAAAACAACAGCAATAATAAAAACAACTATGCATGTATGGATAGCTATACAGCAGAAAACTAGCTGTTGGGTAACATCATACATATCACATACATATCAGAAATCGCAGGAGGTCTCAAAGATTATTAGCAATAATGTGAGTGCGCTGCTGCTAAGTTATAATATTGAAAGCACAGGTCACTATCAATGAATATTAGAGGTAAACACATTTAGAATTTCGACGTGTGCCTGTGCACTGTCAGTGACCTGGCCAAGAACGGCATGAAAGAGATGAAATTGTTTCATACATTTTAAAAGTGTCACAAACGGGGCCTCCCAAAATACGTGTGGCCCAGGGCCCCGGAAATGCTTACGATGTTCCTGGGTGCAATCGAACGTCCTGAGGCCCTGCTCGACACTGATGAAGGAAAGCCTGGGCCGGTGCTCACCGGTTGGTTGTCCTGCAGCTGCTGCTCCCCAGCCAAGGCCCATCCAGAGACAGGAGGCCCCTCTATGCTCAATAGTGACTGGAGCACATCAGCACGGCGGAGGGCATGGGGTCTCCCTGCAGGCACTGCCACATGTTCACACTCAACAAGAAAAAATAAATCCTTCGCATTTTTGAAGACAGAAAAAGTAAATTAGTAACATACAAGCAAAAAAAAAAGTCTACAAATAATGGGTCAGTTTAATTTTTTATTTTAAACTTCCTAAAACCAACTTTTACAGCAGGAGGGGATCTAGCCATGAGTGGTTTAGGGGTTTACTGGAGGGCCAGAGACATTGGCCGCGCGGCCGTAAAAGTAACGCCGCGCGGCCGCGAAAAAAAGAAAGAAAAAAAAACGCGAGTGGTGACGCGAGTTGTGCGCACGCGCGACGAGAAAAAGTGCTGTGCACGTCGCGCGCGCTTGTGCACGTAACCGCACGCTGGTGGCCGCTTTCGGAGCACTTTTAAAAGCCCCTTACTAAAGTCTCGCAGAGCAGCGCATGCGCGCTGGCTCAGCGCAACCTAAAAAGTGGCTTACTCCTGTTACTTAACAGATATTGCTTTGATAACAGAATGATGCTGCTAATTGCTTTACCCTTTATTTATTTGTAAGACATAATTAAAATTACTTTACTTTGCAGTAGATATAGAAGAGTACATTAATCCATGCATTCTTCAAACATTATTTTACCTTGCTTTGGATAATAGATTATTCTGATTATTAAACTCTGCATTAATTCACACAAGATCATTACTTTACCCCACATTAGATCACTTTCTCAGAAAGATTATTTGGATTTTTTTGCTTTTTACTGGAGTTGAGGAGAAAACTCAACTATTAGGTCAGCAATGGTTATTTGAATTATATTACCCGGCATCAAATTACATGTTAATTATTCTGATTACTTGATCTCGCGTTGGGGTATTGTCAGGATCATTCATACTTGTCTTCTGAGCTGTTCTTTAATAAGTATAAATTACGTTTTTGTTCTAGTGCTTGTGCCTCATATCACGTGTGACATAGCAACAATCCAAGTCCAGTCAGCAGACACATGCTCAGGCACGAATTCATGTGAACGCAACACTTCATGTGTGAGATCGCATATTTTTTTTCCCCCTTAAACTTTTTGAAATTTCATAAGTTTCACAATTGTTTCTAAAGTAAAATGAGGTTTGTGAATCTATTGTATGACTTTTTTAATGCAAGAAGATGTCTTGTAAGATGCTAACAGGAATTTTTTTCAGCAGAAAATGTCTCTTGGCGAAACATTGTCTGCTTGCACCATATATATATATATATATATATATATATATATATATATATATATATATATATATATATATATATATATATATATATATATATATATATATATATACATACATATATATATATATATATATATATACATATATACAAGAAGCATTGGCCTGTTTAAACTCTATTGGCTTTGTCAATGTTTTTTCTTCTTTCATGTTTCACTGCAGCGTGAGCTGATGTGCAACATGGCTTAAAGTAAAAAAAAAAAAAGCACTGACGTGGCCTGCATTGACGTCCTACTGCTTTTTCACCTTTAAGCCATGTTGCACAGCAGTCCGTGCTGCTGTGCATAATGTAAAAACAAATAGTGTGCAGGGGGTTTGAAGGGGTGCAAACCGGAATAGGGAGGAAGATGAGACGCATTGGAGAGCGGGAGGCGGACTGGGTGGATGAAACAACAAGCGGGAGGTTAGTGGGGCGGATGAGAAATGACGACGAGTGGGGGATGGATGAGAAACAACGCAAGTGGGAGAAGGGCTAGAGCGTAAGTGAGAAACAGTAGCGAGCGACAGAAGGGCAGGGAGTGGGTTGAAAAACAATGGAGGACGCGGGGTTGTGGGGGGAAACGCAACAGAGGGCGTGGGTGAAGGAGAGTGATTTCAGAAACCTACCCAATAAGAGTGCATGTCGAAAACCAACTAGAGTACCTGCAGCAGTCTGCGGCCGGTGGAAGGACACTGGTCGCACACAACAACAGTAAGGAGGCAGAAGAAGACCCAAGAGGAAGCCCAAGGCGAGGAGGAGGCACTATCAATAGGAAGCATGGAAATGAGTGACGTGGGAGCCAACCAGTAGTAAGTAAAGGTAAGTAATAGGCGGGCACCTAGCCTCTTTTAAGATTGTGTTTTCTTTACAAGAGATTTTGCGCAGACTAAATCTAAAAAAAAAAAAACACTAAATTGAGTAAGGTGAAATCTTAAAGAACGTAGAAATATTTACCAGTCACGTTCAAAAGTAATGCTGCTTTCGTATCCAATTAGTCGAAAAGGTGCATTTCTTGTCAGAGCTTCCAACAAGAGAAGCACCAGCTTGCTTCATTTAGATATCTCTAATGGTGGTGGTGGCACTATCAAACTGAACATGCTCATCACTATTCAAGGACTCTAGCACACGTTTTGTTCTGCAGTGTGAACAAGTGCCTTTCGAAACCATTTATTTTCTACAGCGCCACTTGCCAGCTCAATGATTGAAAGTTGGTACAATACAAGTCTCTATTTTGAATTTGGTAAAATAAATTCTAGTTGCAATTTTTTTAGCAGCATATTCACAAATATAAATTGTTGTTATCAAACAAATGGTGAAAATCTATAGTGGCTGAGGACCACGAATTACTGAAAGCTGCACTCCAAAAGTACAGGAAGGACACCTTTCTTAAAAAAAAAAAAAAAAAAGGAAATGCTTAACCAAGAGTTTCGTCAGGCTAATAATTAATGGAAGAATTAATTAATCCTGCCTGTCCCCTTTACCCTCCTGTTACTTTAACAGGCAAAGCTTATGAGCTCAGTCAATTTTTCCTTAAAAAGATCCAAGATTTACAAAGCTTTACGAGGGCTAGAATTGGAAAGACCATTCTGAAACTTCTATTTCAAGGTGCTCAAGAGTATTGAAATTGAAGCGGTCTCTCAAATCTTCCCTACATACTATAAATTTAGTACAGTCCCGGCAGTTGCTGCTAAGGATAAGGCAGTCTTTGATGTAAGTTGCAGAATTGCTTTCAGTCTCTGATTTTAGAATGCAGTGTTGCTTAACCACTTAAGCGCTATGGATGTGGCTGCCATAGTGCTCTCATTTGAGCACTACGGACATGGAGGTAAAATCCCAGCACCTGGTACCAGAGTAACAGCTGTTGTGTGCTGCTCCGGTGTCCCATTGTCTCACTTTTGTGTCGCAGCACGCGAGTACTTGTTGAAAAATAAAAGGACAGGGTTAGTCCACCCTGATACAGGGTCAAGCCCCCAACCCACAAGCGTGAATTACGCTTTTTGCCCCAGGCTGACAGATTGCTGTTCTTACCCCCAGCCTCCCCTAGAAAGCCCACCAGATCCCAGAGATTGTAGTTATTGAAAAGTAAAGCAAACACAAGGAGATGATGGACGGAGCGCTGAAACTTTTCAGACACTCTTCCCCCAGTCACAGATCTGGGTTGAATCCATCATTCTTTAGCTCACTTCGCCACCCCAGTTCAGACACATGCAAATCAGTCTTGACCCTGTGCCTCATGGGAACAGTCTAGCCTGAACTGCCAAGCCAGGTCTTTCCTGAACCGGAAACAAGCATCCTGGGACAGGTTTCGGGCTAACAGCCCTCATCACCCAGGCTAGCTTGAATCCAGTGGCAAAGTGAGCATTTAGCTGTGTCTGAACTGGGGTGGCGAAGTAAGCTAAAGAACGATGATGGATTCAACCCAGATCTGTGACTGGGGGTGAGTGTCTGAAAAGTTTCAGCGCTCTGTCCATCTCCTTGTGTTTGCTTTGTTCGCCCTAAGTTGGCAGGGTATGCCCAGACGTGGGTCCCTTGCTCACTTTACCACTGGATTCAAGCTAGCCTGGCTGATGAAGGGTGTTACCCAGAAACCGGTCCCAGGATGCTTGTTTCCGGTTCAGGGAAGACCTGGCTTGGCAGTTCGGGCTGGACTGTTCCCACGAGGCACAGGGTCAAGACTGATTTGCATATGGCTGGGTCTGAACTGAGGTGGCAAAGTGAGCTAAAGAACGATGATGGATTCAACCCAGATCTGTGACTGGGGGTGAGTGTCTGAAAAGTTTCAGCGCTCCATCCATCATCTCCTTGCGTTTGTTATTGAAAAGTAAACAAAAGGGCGGGGTGTGCCACCGTTGTATAGGGTTAAGCCCTAACCCTAAAATTAGTCAATACAGTCTTTCTGCTCCCCGAGGAGGTAGGGATTTATTTAACTAAAAACAAAAATATTGAAGGTGGCTTACTGTGGCATATGGTCATGACCCCATCCCAAAAAGGGGGGGGGCAATATAATAGTATTTCTAAACCTCCAGGGAGGCAGATTGGGGGTTCCCTACCCTTATCCCTGGGGAGACCGAAAGCCCACTCCACACCAGGGATTTTACATTTGGGCAAAACAAATGGATACTGGAACTCCACCCTGGCATTAGGCCATACCCCAGCCTCAAAGAGGGCAAACCAGTGTTTCTGGCCCCCAAGGGGCAGCCAAGTTACCAGAAGCGGAGGCAGCTGGCCCTCTAGGCAACAGGGTTTCCAAATGAGTCAAAACAAGCAAAAGAATGTGGGCGGCCCACCGTGTCATCAGGCCTTGCCCCACCCCAGAAGAAGTAGATAGGATGTTTGTCCTGATTGGGGAGGTTACCCTTAATCTGCTTTGGGATTGGGGGGGGGGGGTTGAAGAATAGAAGGCTCACTAGACACTACAGATTTTACATTTGGGCAAACGAGGGGGGTACAACGCCTGGCATTGGATCAAGCATCCACCCCTAAAGGGGAAACCCATATTACCTGCCCCAGCCCCATGTATTTGCCATGGGAGTTGGGGAGGGGGGTGAATGCTAGAAATAAAATCTGTATATTTAGAAAAATGTTAGGGTGGGCTGTTATGATGCCCCATCCCTAAAGCCTCAACAGTCTTTCTGCTCCTCTGGGGGCTAAAGCATCGCTATGGTAAATGAGAGGAAATTTTGATTGTTTCTAGGCGTTCTTTTTACATATCGGTTAGCAGAGTGGACTAAATCCCAATATTGTGCCCACTTACCATTTGGAATGGCTGCATTATTTGGGCACTGCGTCAGCCGTGCTCCAGGGAAAGCTACCAAACCTAGACATTTTTGATAATTAGACAGTCGGAGTCCAGGTTGGTGTGCCTAGCATGTATCTTACGTTTTCTTAGCCACAATGCCCTGCATCCCTCAAACTTTACCTAAAATCAGAGATTTTCTTTCTCTTAGAAAAATGCAAAGACTGTGCAATTGTGTTTTTTTTGTTTATACAACTCTGCTTGTTCTTGAAACCTGGGACCATGGTGATCGTAGAACAGTAAAGCTTTTTCCAAATTTAGGAAAAAATGATGAGCTTTATGCTTTCGTGCACAATATTTTTTCCCTACCACAAATCTAAATTTGTAACACTATCTTGGCTGCTTTCGCAGTTACTTCTAGGGGAATCTACATACCCTGGGTACCGTAAGATAAAATACAAATTTGGTGCGAATACCATTGTGGGAAAAAAAGTTGGAGCAAACGGCAGTTTCCAGAGTATTGTAAATAACTGGAAGCTATCATTCAGGATTCCGTCTCCAGCATGGAACCACAAGGATAGTGGTGTTACTTCTGGATGATATTCTGGTGGTAACAAATCTTAAAAGATTTGTACTTGCTCCTCCTTGTAGGTCTGATGTAGCATTTGATGTAGTAGATTTCTAATGCTCCAACTGCTGCAAACAGTACCACATGCTTTAGACTATGCACTTCCATGGATTCAGTAATTTCTGATGAGTATAGGGTTTCTGGCTGGGACTGTTCCAGTATCGCGTTACCCAGAAGTCACATTTTTCTTTTATGTCGTATGCTTTTATTAGTCACTCTTTCAGTTCATTCTATTCCAATGCAAATGACAAAGATTACCTTAGCAAACACTTCTCTAATCCAAGATACAGTTGACATGCCCACATAGAACCTTAGTGGCAACAAACGAAATTGGGTCATGACCCAAGTTCCCATACCAGGCTCCAGCCCCAGAGGCCAACTCATCAATGCCATTGCTCAAGCCCCTCAAATTGTTTGACATTACTGTCTTTTTAGCTGAACAAAGCAAATAATCTGGAGATGTGTGTCAGCAGATTTAGTTCTGAATAGTTAAAATATACCTTCAAAGATATGCACATTTGTATGTATGCATGTATAATATATATTTTCACTGAAAAAACTGTTAGTGATGTTACAGTTTGGTGAAATGTCAGTTTAAACATAAAACTCTAAACTTTAAAAAACACTGAAATTCACCAGTTATAATTAAGTGAAGTAACTAGAGCTCTCGCTCTCACCATGCACAGTGTTTATCAATGATTTAATTTCAGATGTCATCGGTGATATGATTGTCCTAGAACATGTCAGGAGTGATGTAATATGATGTATAATTACTTCAGTTAACCATAACTGGTGAATTTAATTTTTTTCTTAATATTACATGTGAACTGACATTCACTGAAGACCGACCTAAAAAAAAGTCAGTTTGGCATTGGATGCAAGCCTCTTAACTTTGAGAAGGAAAGGAGGAAGAAAAGAAAGGAGGGTGAAATGAGTTAAGAATAAGAAGGAAAGGAAGAAGGAACGAAAGGAGGACAGATGGGAGAGAAGAGTATAACATAATACAGAACAGTTTCAAATGGATGCAATGTGGTGTGCTGCAAAATAGCAGCAGTCAGAAAAGCAAAACACTGCAAAAGGACTGTACAACAGCATTGACAGGAGACGGGAGTCCGATAAAGATGGAATGTGCCCTGTGTTCACATCAGAAGCTTCCTGCTATTACATCAGGTTGTAAACACAAAGACAATGTTTAAGTAATTCTGAAGTGAGAACAAAAACACTGTCCCTACAGGGAACTAGCTTGTTTGCGGATGTGATTAACGTGAAAGGTAAAAATACCCCCAGTTAGCCAGTGGTTTAAGTAGGCTGACCCACTGCCCATGCTATATGCTTTAGTAGGTGGGAGCAAAATGTAAATGACCCAACAGACCAATGGATGAAGAGAGGTGTCTGAAAGGCCCCTATAATGTTATATATTATGCACAGTTTAGAAAAATAAAAATGTCTTGGCTAACACTAGACCTAAAAACCACATTGAACAAACAAAGGTCAATGATTGCTGGCTTTCCTAAATGATTTCCATTTGTAAGATTAGTTGCTTAGCAAGTTTGTGAACTAGGGATTAGCTCAGAGGCAATAACGGAAGAATGAGATACAAGGAAGAACCAGGGTTCAGGTCTGGAAACCTATGATGGCGGTTTGTTTTTAATTTGGCTTTTGTTTTGGTGTTTATAACGTGTGGTTTACGATACAAGTGATCTTTAGACCAGTGCAATCTAATATTGAACTAATAGAGGTTAATGGTTGCATCATATAGCAGGTTAGATGCAATATTGAGAAAGTAAGATACTAAAAAGAAACGGGGTACAAGTCTGGCAACCTATTATAGTGGTTTGTGTGTTTCTAATTTGACTTTTGTGTCTGTGTTTTTAAAGTGTGGTATTGGTGTAAGATTTTAGACCTGGGTGATCTAATATTTAATCAACAAGATCAATGATTGCTGCCTTTTCATAATGTGCTCTGTCTGTAAAGGGATAATTATTTGGCGAGTTCACGAATTACAGAGCCGTTTAGAGGCATTAACACCAGAGCAAGACAATAAGGAAGAACCATGGTTCGGGTCCGAGAACCTACTATAGTGGTTTGCGTGCTTTTAATTAGAATTTTGTTCTCGTGGACATCAAGTGGTTTACAGCCTGTGGGATCTTAAAGATGAGAAGTGCAGACGGAGTTCAATTTGGTTAGTGATTAGGATTATGCGTTGGAACCAAGGATGCATGGGATTAGGTGTGATATTGAACTAATGCATACCGACTCTTGTTTAGATTGTTATGTTCTATTTTAGAGGGAGTTAGGCTAATAATTGCTACTTTTTCACAATTGGCTCAATTTGTAAGTTACAAATTACTCAACAAGTTATGATCAAGTTTAGAATGGTTAAAGTCAATGATTGCTATGTTTCGAAGTAATCTCTATTTGAAAGTGAAGAATTACACATTAAGTTTATGAATCACCGAGTGGCTTAAAGGTAACAATGGCGACACAGTTATACATTGAAGAACTGGGGTTCCAGTCTGTAGCCCTTTCTCAGTAGAATCGTAACTAACATTTTTAGGTCGAGCATTCGAGACCTCTTGTATATACTTTAGTATATACTTATGTGTATGTACTTTCTGGGCTCTGGAGATCAGCCCTAGGACTTGTCTACTTCCGCTTAGGGACTTTTTTTTTCTGTTCAACTGCCTCTATTCAACTGTCTTGATAGAAAACGACCAGCAGAGGTCAGTAAAATACCAGAATTGCTTTCTGCTTGTTCAACTGCCTCTATTTAACTTTCTTAATAGAAAACGACCAGCAGAGGTCAGTAAAATACCAGAATCACTTTAGCATTCGCTAGATTCCACGTGCACCCGTAGAAAATAATATTTTTTTCAAATCTTGTATTTTCAGTGATATGATCACCGAAGGCCCTGATTTTATATTAAAAACAGAGTTTTGGACTATACCATTTCCTGCTGAAAGGCAATATTTCTCTCCATGTGTTCCCATACCTGGCGAGTCACGCAGTTTGGTGCTTACTTTCCCTCCATGTTAAAGAACAGTACATGTTTCAGCACCCAGGCTTACGTGTTGTATAGCTAAATACATATATGGTCCCAAAGGCGAGACCGATTGCATTGCAAATGCTTGTTTAATGTGACTGGAAGGACTTTTAAGAGCTTGTGTATTAGTTGGAAAGAATGCATTAAGAAACCTAATCGAATGACTAGAATTTTATAGTTGTAGATTACGAATATAATTGTGTTGCCACAATTGACTTTTAATCTAATAACAGATTAAATGTTGGTGAATAGAAAATGTCACAAGTCCTGGGAATGATTATTATTTGAAATCCGACTTCTGTGTCCGAAGGCATAAATGTTTGTAAGCGTTTTAGATCACTCTAACTATAACTGCTGAATTTCTATGGTTTTGTATGTCTGAAATCGGAACCCAACTGCAAGGGCCTTGTAACCTTTAGTTTTTTTTTTGTGAATTTCTGAGGTTTTTTATTTTGTTTCCTAACTATAATGTCACTGTAATCTTCGTTTTTTTTCCCCAGTGTATTTCCATGTTTTTTATGGTATTTCCCATCTATAACATCCTTGTAACCTTTGGTTTTTTTCAGTGAATTTAGAGTTTTTTTTTTTACGCAAAGTGATATTTAATTACCATATGTTAATCCAAACGCAGCCGCGCACGGCTGGAGGATGACGGCCAACCCCCCGAATGCAGCCAACCCCACGCCATAAACTGCCTTTGGCCGTGTACAGCAGGTCCTGCAGCCCCCCCTCCCCCAAAGGCAGTCAACCTGGGAGGGGGGCACGCAGCTCCTCCCTCCAGGCCGATTTCGGCTCAAGGGACCACACCCCCTTGGGCCTGGCACGTATTTTATAGGAAAGGGGGTACATAGCCCCTCTCCATGGGCTGCATTTGACCCTGGGGACCCCATGCCCGGGGCTTATTGCTTAATTTAGAGGGAGGGGGGTACGCAGCCCCCTTCCTTGGGCCCAGTTCGGCCCTGGGGATCCCATGTCCCGGAGTCCGGCCATTTTGTAATTGGGATGGGGGCCAATTTTGATCTAGGGACCCATCTCCCGGGGCCCAGCCACATTATGTATTGGGAGGGGCAATGCAGCTCCCCTCTCTGGCCCAATATTGGCCCAGGGAACCCATCCCCCGGGACCTGGCCAAACAAAAATGGAGGAGCATGGCCCCCCTCCCCCGGGCCACTTTGGACTCCGGGGACTCCATTCCTTGAGGCTTGGCCAATAAAGGATGGGTTCCCTGGAGCCCATCCACTTTACTATTGTTTGGGCTGCAGGGGTGGGGGGGGGGCCATTGCCCTTGTGGCCCCAGCTGGATCCCCACCTCCAGCGTGAGATGGCATTGCTTCCGCCCGCAGGGAGCAGCTAAACATGCTGCTCCCTGCCAATGGGAATTTTTTTTTAAATCTGTCTCTCTGAACAGTTGAAAAGTCAGCTCCCAGCGGGTGGGAGCATTTTTCATTCCCCTCCCTCCCCCCCGAGCGGATTTAGTATTTACTCTTGCTTGGTGGGAGCTTGAAAATTGCTCCCACCAAGCGAGAGCAAAGACCGGTTTCTCTACCCGCACCAGTGTAAGCAGTGAAACTGATGTGTCCCGGGGGCGGCCACCCCGGGACATAGCTGGAGCTGGCCCTGGGGGGTGGTGTCCCCAGGTCCATTAGCTCCGGGAGGTGGGGCCACAGGGCCCTCCTCCCTTTTTGGGGGTTGGGGCCCCCAGGGCCGAAAATGGCCTCTAGGGAAGGGGGTGCACAGCCGCCCTCCCCTTTCCGATTACGGCTGGACTTCGCCCTCCCCCCCCACCCCATACCATTTATATATGCGGATGGGGTCCCCGGGGCCGTAATCGTTTAGGGTGAGGGAGCCACTTGTGCCCTCTCACCCATAATAAATAAAAGAAATCCCCCTTCGGGACCTAGCCCACTCAGGAGGGGTAATAAGCAGGTGTGGGTAACCACGCTTGCTTTCTTAAAGCACTTTCCCACGCATCTTCGTTGGAAACTGAAAGAAAACATTTTTGGCCCCCAGTTGAGTTCCTGTGGATCCCCACCACCAGGCCTAGGGTTTAGGGAAGTCCTACGCTGCCCCTTATGTTTTTTTGTGTGTCTTTTTGTTCTTGGGACAAGGCAGAGTGAGTCCCAAGATGCTTGCCGACACTTCCTGGTTGAAGTGTTGGCCACCAATCAGATCTAACAGAGATTAGCTGGATCTGCAGGCGATTGGCGTCCCGATAAATCTATTAATCTATTTTCTTTAACTCCAAAACTGCTGAACGGATTTCCGCCAAATTTGGTGTGATTCCGTTCAGCAATTTGGCTGTAGTCCTGTTCAAAATCCCTAAGGGAAATTACATGGGAGAAAATGTGTTTTGGGGCCCCCCCCCTTTTTCTCGGCCCCTGCTTGACGAATCACCCATGAAACTTTTCAAACAGCAGCTGAAGTGAGCTGTACACTTTTTATTGTACAGTTTTGAAAATTTCATGTAAATTCGTCAAACGGCACCAAAGTTATTAGCACAACAAAAACTGCTATTCCTATGGAAATTAGGTCCTAACTAGAACAATCTAATGGCGACCGCAAGTAGTTTTTTTAATTTATATATATATATATATATATATATATATATATATATATATATATATTAATTTATATATATATATATATATTTTTTTTTCACGGAGTGGTTGCATTCGTCTCTTTCTTTAAGGTCAAGTCAAATAGCTTTATTTCGATATAAATATCATAAAAGCATCAAACACTTCATTAATATCAAAGAGATGTAGGCTAAAAATGATAAAAACACAATACAAATTCCCCGACAATCGAATCATAGCGATTTACTCCTAAAAACATTTAATTGCGGAATAAAATCATAAGCTAAAAGGATGGTTAAAACATAAAAACAGGAGTTTCATATCAATCATAAATATAACGCTTTGAGGCACCAGTAACTTAGCCATTCATACCGCTGTGCATGCCTGGAGGAATTCTGGGACCAAGTCAGGCTGTTGTTTGTATAGCCTTGTATCTAATCTTCCAGGCACAACCCAGGAATTTTGCGATTCCACAGACAAAGAGGGTTCTTGGATCAGATTTTAGTATGCGCAAAGCCACTTGGTTGTCCATGGTACCTAGTTGTTTACAGATGGGCACAAGCCACCTCGACCTTGCTATAGCATACCCCGGACAAGCAAACATAAAATGTGCGACACTCTCTTTTAAGGACCCGCAAGAAGGACACGCTTCAGTTGTTCGGTGTGGAGGGCACCATTTAGCGGTAAATGCACGAACTGGAAGTGTGCTAAACCTAAATTGCATGTATAGTGCCCTATCGCTAGGGACCTGAACTATGTCCAGGTAAGGTTCGAGGCCTCTAGAGTGTTTGAACTGGAGAAATTCTTCCGTGAGTCTACCCATATTAGGGTTACTGAGGTCTCTAGCATCTACCCAGTCCCAGTAGATCCGTTTAAGTTCAGACTTGCAAGGTGGGGTTTGGGCATCCCAAGATTCCTTGAGGCCAAGTGTTGTCATTAAGGCCCTAAGGTTCGAGATCCATTTAATGCCCTTATTTGCGTCCATACGCAGTACTTCTGCAAAAGCTTCTGCATAATTAGAAAGTTCTGGGGTATTCCTAAGGCGGGCCCAATAAAGCAACGGGCGAAGTTTGGCCAAGTCCTTAAAGTGGCGCCTACCCAGGTCATATATCAGTGGGGTTAAAGGAGTACCCTGGGGCAACATAATCAGTTCCCTGAAGAACTTGTGTTCTGACCTGCTGATTTCATCCAAATTGTCGAAACCCCATAGCTCGGCACCATACATGGCCGAGCTAACAGCCTTTGCTCCATACACTATAAGCGCCGGGGCAACGGGTCTAGTAAATGAAGAGCGAAGTTCTCTGCTCAGTGTCCCGGCTGCGCGTTTGTGATTCAGGAGCATTTTATTGAGATGGGGTGTCAAAAGCATTTTTTCTGAGAGCCGTATCCCCAAGTAATCAAACGTGGTGACTCTCTCAAGGTGTGACCCGTCTAGTGTAATATTGTTCCTGAACGATTTGTGGGGCTTGAATGACATAAATTTGTTTTGGATGTGTTAATTACAAGCCCTCGTGTGCTACAAAAAATTTGAAACCTGTTCAGGGGCTTTTGCAAACCTATCGGGGTCTTGGAGCTCAGCAGCGTGTCGTCAGCAAAGAGGAGAGTGGGCACCTTGCTGCCAGCCAGGGCCGGGGCATCAGTTGGTATTTCTTGTAAAAAACTAACCACCCCATTCATGTATAAAGAAAACAGGGTGGGTGCCATCACACAGCCCTGGCGAACTCCCCTGTTTACTGCGATCTTTACAGTGAGTTGCCCTGGGGACCCCCATCTTACCTGGGCATAATTGCCCTCGTGAAGCCTTACTAAAAGGTTAAGAATCAGTGGGGGCATGCCCATTCCTTGCAATGTTTCCCACCACCTGTTCCTGGGGACCAGGTCAAAGGCAGTCTTTAGGTCGATGAAAGCGAGATAAAGACTGCCTTTGCCTAAGACTACCACTTTCCAATATATCATAAGTAGTCTAAAGACCTGGTCCATCGTACCCGTGTTAGACCGGAATCCCGCCTGGTAGTGGGAGAGAATGTCATCCTCTTCTACCCAGAATTGAATTCTCTGTAAGATGACCCTACCAACTATCTTCTGCATACTGTCAATAAGACTAATCGGTCTATAGTGCGAGGGATCCTCTCTTGCCCCCTTCTTAAAGATTGGGACAACCTCCGCACCCTTCCATGACTCTGGGACTGGACATCCTCTTGCGATAGAGTTGATAAGGAGCACATCGACTCAAAGTAGTTTCCTTCAGTTTGAGGGACTACAATGGCAGTGTGTGTTTTTTTTTTTTTTTTTTTTTTTTGTTAAAAAATATTTTTTCCTTATAGCCAGTGTTTGTCACACTGGTTCGGACCCGGCAGCTCCCACAACAATAACGTTTTACAAAAACTATGAGAACACACACTGGCAAAAAAAAAAAAAGCCTTGCAACCACTGCCTGACCAATGCTTTTTGTTTTTGTTTCCTATCCGCTTGCTGAAATTGGTTTTACACTAATTTTCCATTATTAATGTTTTTGGGAAATACTAGCATGTAACAAACACATTTTACCAAAGGATGCCTCAAAGAAATGGTACCTAATATTGAACAGTTTAGCAAAATGTTTTTTTCTATAGTTGATATATTTGTGTACATCTTCTATTGGGTAAACAGACATAATATCGAATTTTTAATATCGAATTGCCAAAATATCGAGTTGTAAATATAGAATGGACAGAATATCGAATTGCCAAAATATAGTGGTTAAGAATATCGAAATTCAGGTAAGAAATATCGATTGTCAAAATATCGACAGTCATAATATAGTTAAAAATATCGATTTTTTTTTATAGTGTTTTAAGTGTTAGTATATGTGTTAAAAGTATGTATTATTTTTGTAATGTATGTTTTAATTTTTTTAAAGTAATGAATTTTATGTTTAATTTTTGCGTAATTTAATTCTGTAGCGGGTTGTGGGTTTATAGGGGAATAGGGTGGGAAGTAATTTAATTATAGTAAATTAAATATAAATTTTTAGGAATTATTAATTATATTTAATTTAATTTTGCGTTTTAGTTCTGTAGCGGGTTGTGGGTTTATAGGGGAATAGGGTGGGAAGTAATTTAAATTTAATTAAGTAATTATTAAATTTTATTTATTGGTATTGATAAATAATTCATTGTTAATTAATTATTGGTCATTAATTTTTATTAATTGGTCATTAATTTTTATTAATTGGTAACTAATTTTTAATAATTAATTGATAATTATATTAATTGTATTTAATTTATTATTCAGAGTGGGTTTATAGGGGAATAGGGTGGGAAGTAATTTAATTGTAATTCAGTAATTATTTATTTTTATTTATTGGTATTGATAATTTATTGTTAATTAATTCTTATTTGGTAATTAATTTTTATTAATTGGTAATTAATTTTTATTAATAGGTAATTAATTTTTAAGAAATAATATTTATTGGTATTTAGAATTAATTATTAAATATTTTGTAATTGGTAAGTCATTTTAATTAATTTATTGGTATTGATTATTTTATTTTTATTAAAATATTAAATCATTATTTTCCCTACTGTTGCACTCTTTGGAGTGTGAATAGTAATTTTTACCCCTACGCTATACAACGCTTTCCCTACTGTTGCACTCTCTGGAGTGGGAATAGTAATTTTTACCCCTACGCTATCCAACTCTTTCCCTACTGTTGCACTCTCTGGAGTGGGAATAGTAATTTATACCCCTACGCTATCCAACGCTTTCCCTACTGTTGCACTCTCTGGAGTGGGAATAGTAATTTTTACCCTCCCGCTATCCAACGTTTTCCCTACTGTTGCACTCTCTGGAGTGGGAATAGTAATTTTACCCCTACGCTATCCAACGTTTTCCCTACTGTTGCACTCTCTGGAGTGGGAATAGTAATTTTACCCTCCCGCTATCCAACGCTTTCCCTACTGTTGCACTCACTGGAGTGGGAATAGTAATTTTTGCCCTCCCGCTATCCAATGCTTTCCCTACTGTTGCACTCACTGGAGTGGTAATAGTAAATTTTACCCTCCAGCTATCCTACGCTAAAAATATTGAATATTTTTTATAAATATTACGTTAATATATATATGTATTAAAAAATAAAAATTTGTTTATTTTTTTAACTTACATTAATTATTAATTTTAAAGTTATTTAAGTATTTTTAAGTATGTTTTAGTTAATTATATATATTTCATTAATTTTACGATATTTAAAAAATTCGATATTTTGACTAACTATATTTTTTACAACTATTTTGGATTCGATATTTTTGTACTTACCTGTTTGTAGATAGGGATTCGATATTTTGGCATTCTATATTTTTACTTCGATATTGTTGTAGGTCGATATTCTTGTAATCGATATTCTGTCAGTGATCCCTTCTATTGAAAGCAAAGAATCCTCAATCTTGCTTTCAGGCTGCTGCAAGTATTTGCATTTAATCAGAAAACAATCTGAGAGCATTATAGGTAGTCTCTAATTGTTGAACTTTGAAAATGTGTGTACAAATTTGTATGCTGGAACCACGGTCACGTAGTGCAAGTGAAGCTCGCGGTATTTCCTGACAGTGCTCACCAAATTAATAATAATAGTGGCATTTCAGCGCAACAGCTACCTCCTACAGAGGTGTCCCGGCGCTAAGCGGAAAATAAAGCTGCAAATTCGGTCCAACAGAGAAGCTAGCCTTGACTAAAGAGCCAGGTCTTCGGGATCTTCCTGAACCCAGGCGCATATGGGAGGGTAAGGAGTTCCACAGCTTGGCGGTCCTCACTGTGAAGGACCAGCCTCCCATTCGGGACTTAGCATAGCGAGGTACACACAGCAGGTGCTGGGAATTGGATCTCAGTGTGCGTTTTTGTTGATATGGGCATAGCCTACGCCTGAGATACCTTGGTCCCTTGTCGTGTAGAGCACGAAAGGCCAGGGTCAGGGACTTGAACTCTATCCTTTTTGCTACTTGAAGCCAGTGAATTTGTCTGATATGAGGGGAGATATGATGACGGAACGGCACCTGTCGAATTAATCTTGCTGCCGCATTTTGTACCATCTGAAATCTGTTGATCAGAAGGTAGCCCTAGGTACAAACTGTTTGCATAGTCCACCTGAGAGGCCACAGTAGCATGGACTATGACCCTACGACTTTCCTCCGGCAATAGGTGGAGGAATTACCTTAAACTTCTTAGCTTCCCGAAGCAAGACGAAGATATTTGATACTTGGGCCGAAAAGGAAAGGTCCGTATCCCATTTGATGCCAAGGTGCCTTGCTTTATTAGCTGGAGTCGGTGGTGATCCCAATTCTGCTTGCCACCTCAGCCCTGCGGACTGTGGGGAATCCTGACCAAAGAACAGGACCTCCGTCTTGTCCGCATTTAATTTTAGGCTATTGTTGTTCATCCAGCTCGCGATGTCCTTCAGACACCCCTTGAATTAATAAAGGCTGTGAATTGATAACCCATAAATACAAGTTCAGACA
Source organism: Calotriton arnoldi (assembly GCA_963921515.1). Taxonomy (NCBI): domain Eukaryota; kingdom Metazoa; phylum Chordata; class Amphibia; order Caudata; family Salamandridae; genus Calotriton; species Calotriton arnoldi. Next base: position 1,145,863 of record CAWUFW010004232.1, on the reverse strand, counting down.
GTATGAACATATGGATACAAATCTTACTCAACAGCAGACCATGCTCTTTCACAGATCCATAATGTGGTATTGTGAACTGGCAGACATCATTTCACCTCAGCTGCTGGCAGCAGGTGCTGTAACATCTGAACGCGACTGCAATAACTTATTACAGTTGAGTTCTGACGTCTTTTCTTTATAATCGTCGACTGAGTGAGTCACTAGTCACTGATTATAAAGAAATTAGAGATGCACATTTATACAGGGATTGCAGAATCCCATATATTACTTTATTTTATGTAATAGTTTTGTATAGTTCCTCTGCATGTTAAGGTGTTAGTTTGCTTACTATCAATTGCAACGGTCAGGATAGAAATAACAATACATTTACTGTATTTAATTGACAAATATATTTAAGATATAGGTACTTGTTTTCTGCAGTAGTGTGGGTTCCGTTCTTACGTCAACTGGAAGAGAGTCCTTGAAGGTTTTTGTAGCACCCGATAAAGTTTGATTCAATGTTTGTGATTCCATGAATCTAGGTTGTCCCTGGAATAAAGGACTACTTACTCCAGAGACCTTTGCTCACCATAGAGTTTGAGTCCGTCCTCTAGATAACGGGGCCTGCACAACAGATCTTGACTTGAATTCTAGCTTCGATGGAAAGCCAAGTTCATTCAGAATGGGTGAATTGTGGCTGATTTTTCAGGTGGTTATCAGAAGTCTGACCATTGAATGAATGTAAGCTTGCCTTTATGAGAGTTAATGACGATTTAGGGACTGATCCAAAGATGGCATTTCTAAAATCTTTGAGAAATGTCTGGCATATGTGCAGTCTTTTTCCAATGCGCAGACTAGAGAAAGCCATCTTGATTGCAAGTATTTACAATGTGCGGGAGGATTTGGCCCTAGATTGCTAGTATAGCTTACCTTAGTAGAGAAGGCAATGCTATTCTGCTTTCTACTCCAGCTGTTTTTTGTTTTTTTTTGGTCTGTGCTTGGACCAGGTGGTGGTTGGATCTTTCAGGTTTATTAACTGACTTTGGTCAGGGAAGAGGGCTGTACTAAAGTCAGTTTGAAGACTTCCATTTCCCCTTTCCTGACTGGTGACCCTAGTTGTTATAGCCAGACTATCAGTAACCCACCCAAGACTTCCCACGGGCAGCGCAAGACTGCATTCTTTGCTCTTACCAATTCCTTTAAAATAAGAAAACGGGGCAAAACGTAAAAGTAGTCTTCCAAGAGCACAATTGGGTTTTTTATGCTGTCTCTGTGAAAATGAATGTTGGTTCCCCTTCACCGAGTGGGTATCTATTTCAAATTTCTGTGTGTGCGCACTTGTACTCCAGAACAGTTATATTTGTTCATCTTTCTTCACATAGTGGTATTGACTTACACTCCTACCGCTGTCTTATAGCATTTTACCTGTTTGTGCCGTCTTCATATGCATACTTTATTGCAAATCTACTATTCCGCTACTGTTGTTGCTGTTACCACCTTCACCACTACTACTACCCGCTTAACCTCTCAGGTACTATTAGTTGTACTGGTGAAACAGCTACTGCCTATGGTGCTATATGGTATTTATTTGTTGCTTGTGGATTTCAGTAGCCATTATTTAAGTATGGAAATGTTCACACTAATTTGTCTAGTGCCATTGATCATTAGTATGACATCTTGGTGCTTTTTAAATCTGAGCATCATTATCCTATCATTCTGGCGTTTTCACGGATTGATTGCCGGTTGTTAGTATTTTTAAGTAATGGTTCTTGTTGATTTAATGTGTAAATGAAATTAGTTTGGTCAGTTAAGGATCTTCGCAAATTGCACTTATTATAATCTCTGAATCTATTTTCTGAAAGGGGAAGTAAAACTGTGCCAAAATGGTCATACAGTGAATCTAATAGAACAACTATAACGAACAAGTGACAAATCTTTCATTGAAATTGTTGCATTTGGTCAATCATTCAGTGGTCCTTGACATACTCGCTCTCCTTTCCTTTCAGTGCTTAATCCCAGTTTGTTTGGGAAAGTTTCTTAGCCCAGGTTTCAGTTATTTCTGTTTTTAGTGTTTTTTTGGGGGGGTGGGAGGGGGGGGGTATATGGATAGCTTTAACCAAGCCACTTCAAAAAGTCTATCACTTCATCTTGGCTGTTAACCTCTTCCATGCGGCGGACTGCCGGGGGCCATCCGATCTGCGCACGCGTGGAATTCGCCCGCACAGCGGGGGAATGTGCGCCGCGTCGAAGGGGTTAAGAATAATGGGAACAAATTGAAACTTCCTAATGCACATTGCATATATTTACCAAATCAATGACTTACTTGGTGTTGGGTCAGCTAGTTGAAGGGGAAATCTAATACTGCTGTTTTGAGCCTAAATCATGTCGGAATAATTGTTGAAATGGAGGAACTCGCATGTTTGCCTTACTTATGAGATTCTACTGACTTTCCATTTTATGTGTTGAGGAATAAATCGATTTTCTTCAACTTAAAAAATGCTTTAATAATGAGGGTACTATTTGCGTTTATTTTGCAAAGCTCATGCTTTTTAGTTTCAATAATTAAATACCAGAGCTCACAGTAGTCTGATAATTTAAAGGCAATAGGACCTCCGTCCCATTTTGAAAGGCCACTCTTGGAACCATATCCCCCCTCCCCAAGTGCTTGGGTTCATTTGCTTCCTGGGCTGATTGACAGTAATATGTGAATTGACTTTTGCTTTAGCTCACCTTGCAATGTGTTTCTATATTAGATGGTACTCAAACCAGTTTAGCACTTGTGGAAATGAATTACTTGCATCTCAGTGGAGATTAAGGCAGGTTGACCATAGCAATGCTGTTCCCCTTTTTCCTTTGAGGAAGTTCCTCTCTTCATCAGTATTGAAATCAAACAGGTTTATGGCTAAGATGAGGGATTACTTGCTCTTGCCACTAGCAATGTTGAATAATTTTGCACAGTACTACGGTAGGAGGCTTCACAGTTTCCAGTCATAATTGTCAGCCTTTTTTAACAATTGTTGGCCTTAACTTTTGGTATTTCAGTGTACATAAGGGAAATATGCCCAATTAATGTTACAATACGATCAAAGCATCAAACAGTTTACATTATATTGAAAGGTGTTTATCAAAAGAGAACAAGACAATATTAAGGGGAACCAACCCTATATAGGAAAGAAGCTGGGTGTTTATAAGGCACTTCAACGCCTGGTGACGGACTATGGCTTGGAGGATGTGTGGGCTAGATATAAGGCACCTGATCCAGGCTTTGTTTTATTCTGCCCGCATAACAAATTTGTTAGGGCTGGACTATTTTTTTATTTTTTTATTTCAACTACCCTGATGGGACAGGTAGGGATCGAGAGTCTTCCAAGGGTAATGTCTGACCATAATCCTCTTGTGCTAGAACTCTCAATCACAGGTGTTATTAAAGACCAATCGCCCTGGACTTTTGAGAAGAAGCTTTTGCTTGAACAGTCTTATAGGGATCACATGTCTAAATGGATTTCAGATTTTTTCGAGGTTAATAGGGGACAGCGTCGGTGAGTTCTGTCCTGGATGCCTTTAATGCCAAGGTTAGAGGGGAAACCTTGAGCTTCTTTCTGAAGCAAAAGAAAAAGCAAGAAGAGCTTTGTGAATGGCATGAGCAGCTGATTATGGCAGAAATGGAACTTATGAGCAAGGTGTCTAGGGGACTGGATGTTCAGGAGAGTCAACAGAGAATAGCGATTTTGAAAGCCACAATCAACCAAAATTTTGGGGCCGATGTTGCAGCAAAATTCCATCAATACAAGTCAGAATCTTACGAGTTGGGTGAAAACACTGTTTGGCTGTTAGCCAAACGTATTTGGCAGAAAGTGAAAAATCGGATCTTGGCGATTAAAGAATTGTCAGGGCAAGTTTTGAAATCCACGTTGGATTTTCTCAGGGTTTTTAAGGATTTTTATGAACGACTTTATACTGAAGAAATAGCTCCCCTGGCTGATGGATATGAGAATTACTTCAGGCATTTGGTCACGTATCAGGTTACAAGGGAAGAAGATGCGATATTAGCAGCCCCAATAACTCTGGAAGAGATAGAAGAAGCGGTACAGTCTTTAGCTGTGGGCAAGGCCTTGGGACCGGATAATATCCCATTGGAATTGCATAGACATTTTTTTTCCAGGCAGTTCGACAGGATATGTTGCAGACCTTTTTATAGGCTCAGGTGAGGGTAACGCTGCTCTTTTGGCAAATCAATAATAATATAGTCTTCAAGAAGAAAGGGAAGTCAAATGTTGCTGGGATCATGTAGGCCAATTTCCCTTATTAATTGTGATGGTAACATTTATTCCAAAATACTTGCTAATCGATTGGGGAAAGTCATTCTTCTGTTAGTGTCACTTCGCCAGCATGGTTTTATCCCAGGGAGGAGCACGACAGACCATGTTCGTCGGGTTATTACCTTGCTGGACTGGGCTCAAACTACAAGATCACCATTGGGGATGATGGTATTTGATGATGAAAATGCGTTTGACCGTGTCTTGTGGCAGTTTTTGTAATCAGTTTTACAGTGGAAAGGTTTTGGAGACAATTTTATCTGGGCAATCAGAGTGCTGTATCATACACCTAGTGCCATTATTTGAATAATGGGACAAGATTCTGAGGCAATTGATATCACAAGGATGCCCGTGCTCCCCACTATTATTTGCCTTATATATTGACCCCTTCTTAGAAAAACTGGGGACGAGCACCCATATTAAACTGGTTCTGTTTAATACTGTAGAGTATAGGGCCCTTGCGTATGCAGATGTAGCGGTGGTTACTAGGGACCCGGCCTCTGCACTCCTTGAGGTCGAGGCCCTGGCCAGGCAGTTCGAGTTGTGGTCGGGATATAAACTGAATGACAATAAGAAGCAGATTCTATGAACAGAAGGGCTGCAATTCAGGGACCCCTGGGTCGTTTCCGAGGCGATTTATTTGGGGGTAAAGATTACAGCTGCCCTGAACGAGATTGTTGGCCTGAAGAGGGCCCTGATATTAGACCATTCTAGAAGGGAGTTGGAAAGAATGGATCATTTGCATCTCTCACTATTTGGGAGGAGCAATGTGTTAAAGACCATTTTACCCAAAGTATTGTATGTTATTAGAACAATCCCTCTAGAAATTAGCTCATTTTCGTTGTCCAGCCTGGAAAGGATTTGTTTTAGATTTCCATGGGGCTATCGCAGCCCAGGAGGGCAGCTAAGTGGATCTTGCCAAGATAGCGTGGTAGGTGGGGAATCCCCAGCTTCTCGCTGTATTACTGGGCAAGAGTGCTCCAATATATGGGTATACTGATCTCAGACAGCCCCGGGAAGTTAAACGCAGCAGAGAAGTCACATATGTGTGAGTATGTTTTGGGGAGTGGGGCTAGAGGGTGTTTGGTCAAGACTTTAGAGCCCAGTTATTACAAGAAGACAAGATTTAAAATCCTAAAAGATGCATACAGGGGCTGGATGCAGGTGAGACGGAAAGTTGTCATCCCCCAAATTGACTCTTTACACACCTATGACCTCACCAACAATTCTCCTTCCAATATTTTAAGATCCTGTAACATTTAGGTGGGTGCACAGGGGGTTAAAATCCCTGGGGGATATGTATATTGATGGACAGCTCTGCTCCTTTTTAGAACTACAGGAGTTGTATGGATTGGCAAGGGGAGATTTTTAAAAATATCTACAGTTGTGGGGCTATCTTCCCAAAAACATGAAAGATCCAGAATCAGTTATGAAGCTACAACTAGTGGAGGCAATGAAAAGCAGGACCCGGATTGGTAAGATCTGAGATACTGATCCAGGGATTTCCCGATTATATTGAGGTGCAAAATATGAAGTGGGAATCCAGATTAGGGTCAGCGGGGTCTCTTATGGAAGAGTCATTGGGACTCGCAAATAAGGTCCTGCTAACAGGTAGCGCCAGGATTCAAGATTTCATGTCCATTTTTAATCTGTATCATACACCTGTAAAGGTGGCAAAAGGGGGTGTTAGTTTAGGGGGTAAATAGATGTGGTTTACAACTGCCAGACAGCCTACATATGTTTTACTCCCAGATTGGATATATATTTTCATGAGATTGGCAGGTTTGTTTTTGGGGGCGATTATTGGTACACCGGTTTTAATCACTCCCACCTTAATGATACAGGGGGTGCTCGACAATGAAATGATTTGTTAAGGGGTATGCTTACTTTTTATTTTTGACTATTGCAATACCTCGCCTCTGTATTACTTCACAGTGGCTAAGCTCTGATTCCCCCAACATTTGTAATCTGGAGAGCAAGGCTGTTAGCGATCTACAATAGGGAAACTCCTTTGAAAAACCTTAAAGGGAGTAAAAAAAAGGTTGGGCCACAGGATATGGGCCCCCATTGCTATTAGGCGGGAGGATCTGTAGGAGAATGGAGGTAACTTAAGTCGAGGTCTTCTCTGGGGATGGGCCAGGGTCACCCGTTGGGAATTTTATCTCATAACAGTTCTTGATGTGCCTAGGATCCGTTTAAAACTTTAGAAGCATCTGCAAACCTGTGACTGGATATTTATGGTTCTTTTAAGGACTTATGATGAATTTGTGGTTACTTTGTCAACTTATGAATTATGTATAACTTATTGCTCCGTGTTCTGTGGTCCCCCATTGCTGCCTGGCCGAAGGGTCAGTAGGAGAATGGAGGGAGTCTCTCAGTCGAAGCCTCCTCCGGGGATGGGCCAGGGTCGCCCATAGGGAAATTGTATCTCACAATTGCACTTTGCGATATCTATTTTTTATTTCAGAAACATTTGTAAACCTGCTGCTGGATATTTATGGCTAGTGTAAGACTTTATGATGAATTTTTGTCCAGATTTTGTCATTTTATGAATCATGTATAACTTATTGCGTTGACTGCTGTGGGCATTAATTGTGTGATATTGTAAAACTAATACAAATATTAGAAAAACAAAAGGGAAGTGTTTGACAATGGGATTTATCAAATTGAATTTTTGCAAGTTGGCTTGTTTCATTTATAAGATAATTAAGGTGAATGGCAAATGACATTTAAACAAGGACTTGTTTCAGCGAAATAGAATTCTATATGTGGGTTTCTTGGTCGCAAAGACAAATGATAAAAAAAAAAAAAAATGGTGTCTACCCCGGTTATAGTTCCAAATTTATCTATGGAACAAAGCAAATACACAAACGCATGTGTTGAGGTATACATATTATTAGGAAGTTTTTTCCGATTGAACGAGGGATATAAAAATGATAAGGGTGACTTTAGATATTTACTTTATCTTTTTCCTACTGTTCCAGCTGAACTGTATCGTTTTGGCAGAAGCCAGATAAGATCTGTGATGTAGTCTTTGGATTTGAGCTTTGCTGCAGGGTTATTGAATAAAAGCATTCTTCTTTGCTCTTTTCCCCACACCTGTTGTTAAATCACAGCTCTGGTGAAATACCTCCTTTTCTGGCCTAGCTAAAGTCGTTTGAGTGTTATCCTCCCACCTTCATTTTCTTTAAATTCTTCTTAACCAACGATCTGACTGGGGGTATGGAAAACGAAAAGTATAATCCAGTTTTTGTTCATGTTCTAAAAGTGTAAACTCATACTCACCAAGCAGGCTTCCCGCCCACTCTACTGAGACTGTAATCCTCGCGGTTCTAGACGCCTTGCGAGCTAATGCGGACAAGGGTACCCCTCAGGCCTTGGTGCTCCTGGATCTGTCGGCCGCGTTTGACACGGTCGACCACCAAATTTTGTTGGACCGTGTCAGACAGGCTGGCATACAAGGTGCAGCTCTCAACTGGAGCAAGTCATTTCTCGAGGGCCGCACCCAAGCAGTACGCCTTGCTCCTTTTACTGCCCCCAAGACCGCTATTACGTGTGGGGTCCCACAAGGATCATCATTGTCCCCCCACCTGTTTAATCTTTACCTCCTGCCCTTGATTTATTCTCTAAGGAACAGGAAGTTAATTACTTTCAACTATGCTGATGATCTTCAGCTTGTCTTTACCATCGACAACTCCCCTGACTCAATTCAGGAATTTCAAGACACCATGCTCTATATCCAGAGTTGGATGGACCATAACCATCTTAAATTTAATCCGGGCAAGACCGAACTAGTCCTGCCCGGAAAAGGCCAGATCTTTTGGGGCCCACATTATTGGCCAACTGAATTGGGGAACCCCCCCCCCCAATCCCGTCTTCCTCTGTAAAAAGTCTAGGAATCACCATAAATGCTGATCTCTCATTTAGAGGTCAAGTAGGGGCAGTGGTCTCCTCATGCTTCTTCCAATTATGCAAAATTAGGAAGATTGCCCACTTGCTTACTCATACCGCTCTTATACAGGTTGTCACTGCCTTGGTTCTCTCTCGTCTTGATTCTTCTAACTCTATTTACCTCGGCCTTCCATTGTTCTTACTTAAACGTCTCCAGCTGGTACAAAACCAAGCTGCGAGACTTATTCACAAACGGCCAAAATGGCAATCTGCCAGCCCCTTACTTTCAAAACTTCATTGGCTCCCTATCATCCAGCGGGTAGCCTTTAAGACAGGGTGCTTAATCTTCAAGGCCCTTCACTGTAGGAGCACTAAATTCATCAGTTGCATGATATCAAGACATGTTCCCACCCGTAATCTGCGTTCAGCACATCTTCAGTTGCTAACTACCCCTACCTATAAGCTCAAACGCCAGGGAGGGTGCAGGTTCTCCTATCTGGCCCCCAAATTCTGGAACTCTCTCCCATTAGCGATTAGATCTTGCAATAATCTATTGGGTTTCAGAAAAATGCTCAAGACATGGCTGTTTGAGCAGGCTTATGCATAATCCGCCTCCGCCGTGACACTGACCAAGTTAAGCGCCATGAAACCTCTGGGTGTACGTGCGCTATAGAAATTTTTATTAACATAACATAACATTGCAAAACGTATAACATTTCTAAAAATGATTTCAAATGTAACGGTATGGACCACTGAGTAATGCTGTTGCCTTCTAGACCAGAGAACCATTGTTAGGTTGAGTCTACCAGGCAGTGCAAGCTGTGTGGTTGCGAAAGATCTATTGTATGCTTACCGTGTTGCTTGTCGTTGGTTGACGTTGTCTCTCTAATTTTGTTTGTTCTTATTAAATTATTTGCAGCCTCTTGTGTTTTTCCCTCTCCTGGAGCACATCCTTTTTATTATCCCTTCGATTGGCTACCTTGTATCCTTCCACTGCTCACATTTGAGGAACTACTTTTTTCTTTTTCATTCAGCACATGAGTTTTTTCTAGCTCTCTCCCTCCTGTGCAGCTTCTCCCTTCAGTTAGTCCCTGGTGTTGTGTTGCTCCCCACACCTCCCAGCTTCTCTGCAAAAAGTTTTTGTTTTATCTTCTACATTCCACATATTGTGTGAAAGCACAATCTTTGACACACAATGGCTTTCATGATGTTGGGGGAAATGCCATCTGCTGCACTCACTCAGCAGGTGTTCCGGAATCCCATAAATCTGCTCCCTGGGCTAATGCAGAGTAGCAAATTGCTAAATACTGTGAAAAGTAAATTGGGCATTTGGAAGCACTTCTGTTTACATTCCAGCACTTCCCTATTCTTTTTTAATTGTTAGGTTTTTGTGTGAATTGTTTTTGCGCTATCATGCCATATGTCTAATTTCCTCCAGTATTTTGAAATGTGTTTTTTTTTGCTTTTTTTTCAACAATGCTTAACAGGCTAACATTGTCAAAGCCTACAGCTGTGCACTCGCATTATAAAGGTGAGATCTATTGGCTTTGCCAATGGTTGTTTTTCCGGTTCTTTTTTTGTATTATGCTCCTACTCAGTTGAAACACGTCACGTAATCTTAATTTTTAAGTTCTTTTATTCAGTGGGCCTCGTCAACTAGAAATCCTTTTAGACTTTTTAGGTCTCTAATTAGTACTTACTGCATGTCTAACTTGAGATAAGTGCTTTAAAACTACATTTCATAGTGCTTCTCTAGTTAAGGTACTGTTGGTCTATATTTTTTTGTATTTATCTATACTTTGTTTTCCTAGGCTACATTTTGTAAATTTTAGTACTATAATGTTCATATCCCTCTTGGTACTGGTATGCTCAGGCAGTCCATTTATTCCTTTTAAGGGTAAGACTGAAGGGATGTATGTGAGACGCACATACATACATACAAATTATGCTGACTTCTTTCTTTGTCCTGTGGACAGATTCTTACACGTGACATGGAGGAGTGGGCGAGGGAATTTAGAACAGCGTGTACATTGTACACAAGATTGCCATGTATTTTATCGTTTAAGGATCCATTTGTTTTGTTGTAAAAACAAGTTTTAATGCGGATTTAAGGCATTACTGAGATTATTCCTCATAGTCACTCGCAAAATACTTAACTGAGTGCTGAAAAAGCAGTAGACATGTAGTTCTCTTATGTTTTACTTCCTGGTGGAACATTGTGGTTTTGTGATACCTTGCCGGTATATCTGACACATGGGATCCAGTATGAATGCTATTGAGGCTGCAGTTTTACATACACCTAACTGGCAAAATGACTCTTATTATATTGTGTATGTTCTCCACTGTTACTGATCCAACTATCTTCCCATGCATTTAATTTTGCATTCCTTTCGTTTTTCTGTGTAATAAATTTTACTGCTTCGATAAAATTAGCCTAAACAAGCATTGACTGAGCAAATAGTGCTCACTTTTTTGTCTTGTTAAGTAAAGTGTTTCGTAATAGTGGGGCAACAATTTGTGTTATCTCCAACTGTCCGAGAACTAAATACCACAAAAGAAGCAACAAATTGAGCTACAACACTATAGAAGGTGGGAGTAGGATCCCTTTGCTGACAAGACTGCTTTACCAGAGTTGCGCTGTACTCTGAAAGAAATGGTGTTGGAAGGTGCAATTTGCATTGTAAGTAAACTTAAAGGCAAGCATTGCAGAGTGGATACTTTGGCCCAAAAATTTGTATTCATCCATCTCCACTTTCTGAACAAAAAAAGCTGTTTCCAATATGTTGCCATAACAGCAAAGTAAAACAAATTAATGTACAAAGGTTATTAGTGAATCACCAATTCTTCACAACAGACTGGCATCCTAACGATATGCATTCCCTAAACCAACAATCTATTAATCTATGTATGTAGTACTTGTATAGCATGATCCTAGCCAAAAAGACAGCGCGCTTTGTACAGGGTCAAATGCAAACATACAGTCGGTGATGGAAGAGGGAGCTGGTTATTGGGTTGTTTCTGCATTGGGATGTAGTGTTCTTCTACGAGGCGTCTTTTTAACTGTTTCCTTAATTTGCTGGCAAATGCAAACAAAAGGAATACTTGATTGCCCATCACCAAAAGTTAATGGGAAACACAAGCTGGTGTGCAACCTACAAGGGAACCCAGAAAGATCTGAATTTAGCAAGAGGTCCTAGATCTCATGTTTTTCCCAAAGAAACGAATCTTTGCAATCAAAAACTAATGAAAGTAAATAAGACCAAATTGAAACGGGTTATATTGTTTACTTTCTATATTTAATTTTGTTTTCGTGCCTCGTAGGCCAATCGACAAAAGTAATACCAACAGAGTTGCAGCTTCTAATTTTAAATTATTTACTGACCATAAATCGATTTAATGTGGGACATTGTAAAAAATTAGAAATGGGTCTGAAGAAAACCTATACATTTTCGATGTGTGCCCAAGATGAAGAGTTTGGAATAATTTTTATTTGTACATCTCTGAATTTTGGGTTATCTTAATCTTGTATGATTCAGAATGCAATTTGCAAAATGTGTTCTTTCTTGTACTCTGGCTTACATTTGTAATCCCAAAAATGCAGAACGATGCAGTTGATAATACCATATATTCTTATTTTCTGTGTCCCCAGACTTCTCGTGATCAAAACAGTACCTCACTTGTTTGGTTTGTCCTCTCACCTGTGAAACAGGCCACAAAACAACAAGGAGACAATGATTTTCCCTTTGAAATTAGATCTCCTCGCTATGTTGGTAGTTGTGTTATTCGGGCCCGAGCTTGCCCAGCATTAATGGAAACCTACCATACAGACATTTTAAAACGAGATGTCTAGGAAAGGTGTGGCGTTCATGGATTCCATTACTTGTTTTTGCCCAGAATACCAGCAAAAGTTGGCTAAATCACACATTCTATTAATCTCTGTCTTGGAATCTGAGGAGGGCGACGCAATTCCTACCACATCCTTGTTACTACGCTTATATTGACAAAAAACTGGACTCCCTCTTTGGTAGGTGGGCCGGTTCCCGCAACAGGAAGTGGTCTAAATTTGGACAGTGTGAAGTCAATGTAGCCTCAATGAGGTCTTCACATGGTTACAGGTTTGATCCATTCCTGTGATATGTGCTAGTTCCTTCCACACATCAGAGGCATTCTTTAATCGGGAGAAGTGCAGGGACATAGAGTAGTAATACTTTGGCTGTTGACTGAATGTGATCGAGATTTCTGCCACAAATATGGGTAGTTAAGGGTTTTTGTAGTACTTACTTTGATGTTCAGAGGACATTCTAGGTAAGAAAACCTGATGGGATGCCTGTAAGCCACATCAACCTGGATTCTCCTGCATTTCTAGAATTGAGAAAGGGTCAAAGTTGGTAAGGTTCCCTGTTGGCCTGGTGATCCAAAGCCCAAATAGTCCAGCCATTTCCCATGACAAGTGAAAGGAAATTGGGATTGCCTTATTTCTAGTTTTGACATGTGGGCTTGGAGAGAGCGGATATTACCCCCCCCCTCCCCTGCCCACCAATTCTCCTCCCACTAGGTGCCCATCCTGGCGCTGCTCTGAAGCCGGCACCAAGCAGTCTTTCTGCTACCTGGGGGGGAGACATAATTGTGTTTTTTTTTTTTTTTTTAACTCTGCCTCTGCTAGCATATATGTTAAAACTACACCCAAAAGAAACCAGATTTCATCTTGATTTATTTGGGTATACCTGCTGTAGGCCCTAAGTGGCAGAAAGAGTGTTGGGGCTTTTGGGGTATGGTCTGGTGCCAATATGGGCCGGTCTCCACCCCATTATATTTATAGAAAGTCTTGCCATCTAGTGGGCTTTTTACCGCGCCACTAGGCAGAGTAGCTTCTTCATGTCTACTCTCTGGAGAGGTGGGTTGGGGGTGACAAGGGGTAGTGGAGGGGGGTCCAGAAACCATCTTTGAGCCTTTTCGGGGTGGTTACATGATGCAATTGCAACAGGGGCCAACCACATCCCATTCTGTTGTGATGGTTTTCTGCCCTACAGTGGGGAGGCTTTAAAAAACAGACTGTGGCCCTCCTGTACTTGGCTTTGCTTTGGGAGCGACTCTATCCCATAAAAATAAAAAACTATCCCTGGTGGCTACTGTGTGGATCCATGCTTATGGACTGCCCTTCTGTGGTGATCCTCAAGCAGGGATCCACTAGTGAAATGTACTGTTGGAAATGGGACATTCTACCCTTACCAGCAGCATTCCTCCCGTGGTGATCAATGCTTGGTGCCGAGATATGCCTCAGGGATCTGGCTGCTTCCCGTGATTGTGACATCAGTGCGCATGGCACAATGCACATCACTGCAAATCCCCCCCCAAAAAAGTAAAGCTTGAATTTTTACAATAAAATCAGTCCGGTCTTGAGTGTCCTCCTGAAGATGTGAAGAGTTGGGGCACATCTGATGTTGATCCAGAGCTCGTTCGGGTTTTAGCCGCGATGTAGGAGAAGGCTTTTCCACCCGTTCTGGCTCTGCAAATGCGCGGGGGTTCGGCGAGGACGGCGGATCGGAGGTTTCTCTTGGGTATGTGGAAGGAGATTCTTTCGTTGAGTTATTGGGGGCCAGTGTTGTGGAGGCATTTGTAGGCGTGAGTGAGTATCTTGAAGGTTACTCTCTTCTCGATGGGGAGCCAGAGGAGGTCTCGCAGGTGTTGGGTGATGTGTGTGTCGGGGGATGCTGAGGACGAGTCTGGCTGCGGTGTTCTGTATGGTCTGGAGCCTGCGGAGCAGACATTTGTTGATCCCAGCGTAGAGGGAGTTTCCGTAGTCCAGTCTGCTGGTTATGAGTGCGTGGGTGACGGTCGTTCTTGATTGGGGAGGATCCATTTGAAGGTCTTGCGAAGGATGCAGAGGGTGTTGAAGCAGGTGGAGGCGACAGCGTTGATCTGTTGGGTCATGGTGAGGGAGTCAAGTATGATGCTGAGGTTCCGGGCGTGGTCCGTGGGGGTGGGGTAGCTGCCGAGGGCGGTGGGCCTCCAGGTGTTGTCCAACGCAGAGGGGGAGGGTCCGAGGATGAGGACTTCTGTTTTCTCCAAGTTCAGCTTCAGGCAGCTGCTGCTCATCCAGGATGCGACGTCCTTCATTCCTTCCTGGAAGCAGAGTCTGGTGGTGAGGGGGTCCTTGGTGAGGGGGAGGATGAGCTGGGTGTCGTCGATGAAGGATACTATGCTGAGTCCGTGCTGTTTGACGATGGCGGCGAGGGGGCCATGTAGATGTTGAAGAGCGTAGAGATGAGTGATGATCCTTGGGGTACTCCGCAGTTGATCTCTGTGGGTTCTGAGAGGAAGGGCGGAAGTCTGATTTTTTTTGGGTTCTGCCGGTGAGGAAGGAGCAGAGCCAGTCGAGGGCGGTTCCCTGTATCCCGGAGTCTTGGGGTGAGAGTGCGGTAAGAGACTGTGTCGAAGGCTGCAGAGAGGTCGAGTAGGATCAGGGCTGTGGTGTGACCTAGGTCGAGGAGGGTGCGGATGTCGTCTGTGGGGGGGCAAGTAGGGCAGTCTCGGTGCTGTGGTTGCTGCGGAATCCGGATTGGGAGTGGTCACGGATGGAGTTGTCTTCGTCAACGTCCAACTAACGAAATTCATCTATCTTCTCAGTGACTTTGGCCACAAAAGGGAGGCGAGAGATGGGTCGGTAGTTCTTAAGGTCTGTCTGATCTGCTGAGGGCTTCTTGAGGAGGGGTTTGACTTCTGCGCCTTTCCAGACCTCTGGGGAAAGTTCCGGCTTCGAAGGTGGTGTTGATGGTGCATCGTAGCTCCGGTGCAATGGTGGCGGCGGCTCTGGGGAAGATGTGTCGACGTGGAAGTGAACGCAGTGGTGATCTGTCCAGGGGGCTTGCGTGGTGTGGCTGAAGTGGATGCGAAGATCTGGTCGAGGGTGTGTCTTGCCTTGTGGGTAGGGGTGATGACGAGTTGTTTCAGTCCGAGGTTGTCCAGGAGGTTGGCGGAGTTGGGGTCGCTGAGGTTTTCGGGGTGGAAGTTGAGGTCTCCGATGAGTATGTAGTCCATGGAGGCGATGGCGTGGGGCGCAATGAGGACGCGGACGGGCTTGCCTTTGGCGCACCAGCGGCACACCCGCTGCGTGCGGCTGCCATTAAATGGGGATGGTGGAGGGAAGTGCAGCCGGCCGGTGGGAGGGGCCGCGGGGCAGCAGCGGCGGGAAAAGGAGGGCGAAAAAACGGGCACGGAGGAGGCAAACAGAGGGCAGAGGTACAGAGACGGATTCAATTAAGGGCAGAAAAGTGAAGGCACAATGACAAGCAACAATACAAAAGGCAGATAAAAAGCAGTGGACCACCAGGGATGAGGCGCAGGCAGGAGCCTGCGGGTGGAGGAGGGCCTCGAACACCTACCGAATAGAAAGGTGTAAGTGCAGCGGCACAACAGTGGAGCTGCAGGGGCAGAGAGCTAGGTCTCTGAACAGGTCGTCAGAGGATTTTCTACCTTTAGTGCGAGGACATGTTCCCATCTTCCACACTGCAGAGGTGGTGCGCTGGATGTGACTGTCTAGTACTCCTCTATATGGGATTAATATGTTCTATTGAATGCGCATATAAAACCAAATTGTTTTATTTCGGAGCGAAGGTCACATTTTACATTAAATTTTAAAAGATCTTGTTGACCTTTCATTCCGTACAAACCACTGAGTTCAAACTTCAATATCTCTTCATGAGACATGTTATACTTAAATCACACCATAATTTTACCTTTCCTGTTTGTTGAATCACTCTAAATATTTCTTGCTTTGTGCGTTACCTGTGAGACCAGTTTCATATTTAACTCACAAATATTTTATTTTCACTTTCCTTATGAAGCTAATTTGCAAAACACATTTTGGCTGGTTCTCTCAATGAATATGGCATTTTGATATATTTGATATAAATCACCTGATTCTTTAATACATGTTCGGAAGAACAGCATTTGATATAGGCAAATGAGTCCCTTGGTATGTCGTTTGCTGTGCCAGATCATTTTGAGGTGTCCCACAAATCTTATTCGCCAAGTAACATTTTGAATATTTTTTTTTTCCTCTAGTCACCTGTAAAGTAACCCTCTAAAATCCCTGAAATAAGAGCATAGGTCTTTGCAAAAGTTTCAGAAGACCCAAGGATCTAGGTATTTGAGTGTTTTTTGTGAAGGTCCTACTCTGCATTGCTAGTACAGGAGTGAGTAATGGGGTAGGAAGTTGTACTGCACGACATTTGGGCATCCGCTGCTGTGCTTTCTGCTGTAGTACATATTGATGTTAGCGTGGTGCTTTTATCAAATTGTAATCAATAGTTATTTTTGTGTATTTCCTCTAGTATGATGGTGTTTTGCCACGACAGAGTAAATGTTCGTGCACAGGCTAGACAGTCAAGTGTGGATTATAAAATGTTTTTTTTAATTAATATAATTAAGTCTACCATAGATGGCACTGGAAACAGTTGGCATAAAATTTCGGTGCCTTGTTTGTCATCTAAATAGAGGTTCCTCGTTCTACACACCTGATTTGCCATTTTTCTCCGGTTTCCCCATCCTGTTTCCTTTTGTTTCTCTTAGTGGCCACTATTTTCCTTACTTCTTGTTGTGAACGGAATTAAGTCCAATCCAAGTAGTTTTCATGTAGGTTTATTGAAGATCAGATGTTACAGGGTTGAGCCCCACCAGGAGCAGCCTTCCTGCTGCTCAGCCCATACACCAACTGACATCCTCACTCCTCGAACATTCCACAGTCACCTCTCACACCAACATTCCACTCCACAGTCACACTGGCTGAGCAGCAGGTATAACACTTCTGATTTTCTCCTTGTAGTCTCCTCCCCTTTCTTAATCTTTTCCTTCGATTATACCATAACTGTTCCTCCTAATGCTTTCGTCTGCCTTTCTCTAACCTACTGCTCTTCCATTGCCTTGTCTCCCCATCTTGTCGACGGAGCCTCGCTTCCAGAACACTCCTCTGCATTGCTTCCTCCTTTCTGTTGCCTCATAGTTTCCCTTGATACTGGCACGGGCGACGGATGGTCAGTGTAGCTTTGCAAGAGATGTTTAGGAGGGAACGAGGCGGTACTTTCTGTGACCCCACTTTCAGTCAGTCCTTATTGTATGCACGTTTGGATTTAAACCAACAAAAACTACCTTATTACATTTTCATTCTGTAAGGCCAGTTAATTTTAATCTAAGCTTCGAGTAAAAATATCTTTTAATTACGAGGGGAAGCTCATTGCTTTATAAGGTTGCCATATAGAGCCCTCAGCAAGTGACTGTAAGTCATAGCTAGTGCAACGGGTACAACATTTCTGACTCCAAAGCAAGACCCATTGGTTTTGTCGCGGTTTGTTTTTATCGTAGGAGACTGGGGACAAAAGGTCTGGTGCCACAAAAAGCTTCATTGGTTTTGTATGAAAGAGGGAAAAATGTTGACTTCTTTCGTTTTTTTTCCTGATAGAAAATGGTGTCTGCACTTGCAGCGTTTTGATATGCGGTTTATTTCAGTTGACCCTGGTACGTATTTGTAACTGGTTCTTTCCACACTTTGAGTATCTCCTGTGACACTTAATCTTGTCCATGTTTATCCAAGTTGTGCATTTGCTTGAAGGCTACACCCAGCACTGGACAGCTTTCACTTGCGTGGGTGGCTGCTCAGTATGGGAAATATGAGATCATTGCTAAAATGCAGAACATCTGGGTTGTTTATTGTTTTCCTTAACGACCAATGCAAATTAGTAACTTTTAAACTCATTTTATGTACTCAGCGAAAAATAAACACTGTTCTAGAATGTTTATTTTAGGCACGTTGCAGTGTAGTTGAACTTGAATTTTCTCGAGACTGATTATGGTTAATGCTAATAAAATATTTTTGCTGTTTTGTAAGTACACACTAATTTGCTGCAAATAAACTGCTAAATAGAGCGTAAAGAATAGTGTAATGCAATTATTTCAATCATGCACATTTTAATAATGATAGGCAATAAAGCCTGCTATTATGATGCCAACACTTTAGGAGAGCCTGTAGTTCTGTGCAGCATGATTTCAGGTTAGCTTACGTTTTCGCAGCCATGGAAATGTGGGAGTTTTCTGATAGACTCATATGTGATTATTAATAGGAGTCATTTGCAATTAAAACTTAGATGCTGGGATGTACAGAACTATATTTTCCTGACCTACGCAAAATTAGGTTTCAACTCTATCTTGTATTAACATGGCTTCTGTTTCATAATGTTTACTCTGTGTCATTGATACCGCAGCAGCAAAATGGGCACCGTTTGTTTTGTAATGACATCATGTTCTCGAAGAACTCCGGAGGAAGCCTATAGATACTTTTCATGGCTCTTCCTGCTCGTACACTATAGCCCAGTGGTTTCCAAACTGTGGTTCGCGAACTGATACACGTTCCCGGGGGTTCCTAAAAGAATAAAAGTGTCAAGGTAACTCAGGTGATTAATGTACCTGCTGAAGAGAGATGGGAGTTTTGCTCAGTGGCAGCTTTGACTCATCTAAGGTAGTGCAGAGGGTTAATATGCCTGCTGCAAAATAGGTGTACCATGCATTTAAAAAAACAATATTCAATGTGCCTAGCTCAGTGAGTTAAAGCTTTGTCACAGAGATTGTTACTGTGCAGTTCATAAGTTAAAATCGTAATCTAGCACAGTGAGCTGTGAATTGCCATCTAAGAACTGCATGCAAACTGCATGGCACAAGTAAGTAAGTTATGTTTTCCAGTCTCTCATTATCCTGATAGCGTTAAAAAAAAAAAAAAGGTCTGTTTGGGTAGAAATAAGTTATTATTAAAGTCACCGTTAACCACTGTGCTATGTTCTGAATCACGAGTTTGAGCTTCTCCAGACCAAGCACTATTAAAAAATGCCTACCAGTATGGATGACGTGTATCCTACACCTTGTACTCCCCGCTGCCTTATGTAACATTTTCTATAAACTGATTTACACACGTATGATTAATTGTCTGTGTGTGTGTGTGTGTGTGTAGAGTAAAGTGCTCCGACACCCTGCACTGGTGTTAGAGTGCTATAAAACAAACGAAATGCATGTGACAGAGAGGCTTTGGCGAGATATGAGGCACTGTTGGAGGATGATGAGGGAGTCATTGAAGAGCCCCAACAAAAATTGTCGTATCCTAGTGCACAGTAAGGTAATCATTTACTATGCTTTAAAAGCTAATACAATTTAATACATAATGACCAATAAGTTGTAGACTCACCATTTTATCCCCTAATTTTCTTGGGAGTAGAGCCCCCCCCAAAGCCAAGTGGTGAGGCTCACTCGCTGCACTTGGTGTGCACCGTATGGGGAGTGGTCTGACAATATTTGCCAGGGCATTGAGTTTTCACTCCAGCGGCCCTGGCAGGAACAGGAGCCTCGTCCCTCCAAAATAAAAACAAATATTAAAAAGTTAGAGATGCAGCACCAACCTTCCCATTAAAATGTTTTGATTTTTGCAAATTTTTTCAATTTAAAATTATAAAATCTTTAGTAATTTGAGCATTTGTTTGGTGTGCACTTGTTTGTGTTTTTTTTGTGAATTATTGTTTTAATGTTTGAAATTTAAATAGTACAAATTACTTGGGGCTCCCCAGCTTCCTGTAGTGACTTAATGGGGGTCCTCAGGAGTCAAATGTTTTGGAACCACTGCTGTAGCCTATTCACTCACGATTCCTTTCATTGTTCATCTAACAATATTTATTTCGACACTTATGACATTGTCAGGAGGGGCGTAATTTATTAATTTAGGAGAGCAGGGGTAGGCTGGTGGTATTATGTTTAATGATGTTGAAATGTGATTTTTCTGTAGTTTTGAAACTCACACCGACTGTATAATTTCTATTGATTTTTATTTTTTATTTATGGTCAAATTTGTTATGGAAATCCCTGAATTTGGGGGTACTGCCGAATTCTCAATCGATTAGGTGCACATTTTAGACTTAGTTTATTTCTTTGAGTTTGATCATTGCTGCTTCTGTTTTAAAATGCTAGAGGGTTTGTGGCAATGGATTTGTATGACCTATTTTTGCCTTTTGTATTGCACTTCAATATTTAATAAATCTCATGGTTTTTAAATTTACTGATCTTTAACTTCCTTTTTGAGTCAGTCTTTATTAGTGTCTGTATTTTGAAATGCTGTTTTAAATCTCATCACCATGGACCTATTGCTTCATCCATTCTTGAGGACAACATTGTCGCCAACCCCGTGGTGGGTGCTTTGACTATCATGCATATTAAGAGATTGCGCCCACAGAAACAATGTTTTATGTGATATCCAGGTAACCAATGGCCGTTGACTACATATGTATTCCAAGAATGATTCTTTAAAAGCTGACATTAAAATAAGTTTGTGTAACCTACTTGTATTGTTACAGATCTGCCATGCTTGGCTGCTATTTTGACACTTTAAATTTGCTCAAACATCCGACACACGTTTCACAGCAACAAGAACGGGAGAGGGTAGTACTGTACATTGCCACGCATGATCAGTGAAATATTTTCTGCCCTCGAAGTCCATGGATTTTTACTTATGGGTTGGTAAATGCAGGTGGAGTGAATATATAGAAAAAGATCTTGCACTTGATATTTGATAACAGTACAGTTATCAAATATCTGGACTCACACCAAGTGTTACTGATGTACCCTAATATTGTCCAAGCACCTGCACTTCCATTTCCTTGAGGCGATGTTGGCATCTTATTCAGATCTTTTTTACCTCCATTTCATTGTCTACCTCCCCCTTTTGTGTGATGGCAGGTAGGAGGGGAGGTTCAAAGAAGCATTTCTCCAGCTGCCTTTAGAGCAATAGTAATAGAAGCCCTTGGAGTTTTGCAAAATGTCCCTGACTATTCTGAACGGTTCAGTCAATGATTTACTGTTACAAACGAGGGCTGTCAACGCATCGCACCTTTTTATCACAGCCAAACATGCATAGTGTCTTCGACCTTGCTTCGGAGAATAACATTTGCGTTAAGTGAAAAAATGCCATCAAGTTGAATTGGCTGGTCGTTGCTCTCGATTTTCCTTTCACTCGAGCTGATTTGAAACTTATTGCTATTTATTGTAAAGCAATTTTTTAATGCTAAAGTTATCTGTATAATAAAGTTTTTTTCTGCTGTAAATAAACGTCTAATTATTTCAAATTGTTCAAAATTGTCTGGCCACAGGCCTGATATAAGCTTCTAGTCGCTGCACAAGATAGGGCAGAAGCCGCGAATTAATTCTTTCTTCAAAAAATAATTAATACCCTCAGCTTTCTGCCGATCACTTTCGTATGGCTTTGCAGCGGTCCCCACTTTTTATGTTGGGAGTAATTTACCACGCACATTTCCTTTGAGATGTTGCGGCCAAATTACCTAAAGCTTCGTCATCCCATAAACTAACGTGTATAGCTGAACACTCTCCCCGCGCTTTCAGCATTGGTGCTTGCCAAAGTTTTTGCTCTCATAGTAAATAAATCGATCAATCAATCAATCATTCGTTCAGTTCTAGTTTAGTGCCAGAGAGTCTAACAAAAGCAAATGTAATGGCACTCGCAAAAGCAAGTCTTGACCAGGAGGTGCTTAGTAGCTACTGGCCTATTGCTTGTATGACATTGTGGGGAACAATGCTGATGAAAATCGCCATCATTTCAATTGTTTATTTGTTTTAAGAACAACATATCCTATACCGTTTACAGTCAGGATCTAGACCCAGTCATGGCACTAAAACTGCTGGGATAAACATCTGGGATGAAATACTTACTATGGCTGATAGAAGGGGACTGTCACTCCCTAATACTATTGGACCTTTCAGCAACATTTGGTATGTTTGATTTTTTTTTATGTTAGTGACAGAGGAATGCTATTCGAGTTTACAAGCAAGCACTAAAATGGTTTAGAACATTTCTTAAAGGATGGGGGGGACAATGTGTCAAACTTGGCTCATTTGTCTGCTCTGTCTTCCCCAATAACTGGCCTGCTGCAGGGCTCTGCATTATTGTTCATTTTATTTAACTAACTACAGCCATTCTTCAGTCTGATTCTCTGTGAGAAACTATTGCACTCCTTTGCCTATACCCACATCTCTCCATGGATTGCTGAACCTTTTGAACAACTTTGAGGCCTTTAACACTAGTCACCTCAGAATAGCAGGTTGGATGAGTTCAGTGTACTCCGACTGAACGCCTGTAAAACCAAAGTGATACTTTTGGATTCAGAACACCCATGTACAACCTCCCAAATTGCTGGGCACCCCCATGCACATTCAGGCTATCCATCCTCACGCGCGTGCACCATTTTGCCTTTATAACTCCCAATCCTCTACTTCCACACCACCCCGCCCATCTCATTGCTGTTTCTGACCACCATTTCTCCACTGCACAACTTTATACTGTACCACTGTTCCTCACCTTGCTCATTCTGATCTTTCTATACTTTCTTATTCTGTACCTTACCTATAAGCCTACTTCACCACCGTTCTATCTTTATATTGACCTCTTATCTACCATACCTGTATTCCTCACTACCTCATCCCTGTTCCTTGCCTCTCACATACATCTGTTGGCCTTATCTGGGCCAACCTTCCTCTGATAGTTCCCTCACTGCTTCAGCTCTTACTTTTATCCCGCCCTTGGCTGTCACTCCTAGCTTGCCTTCACATCTCTAGATTTCTCTCCACCTCATCTCTCACTGCACCTTTTCAGTTTCTTCCTTCCCACTCTTCTCTCCCACATTTGCTTTCCTCTTACCAGCAGAGTTTGAGTTCAGACTTGGGTCAGCTAGAGAAGGGAGAGATGATAGGAGGAAACCTATGATAGAAAAAAAACCTGAGTTTTAGTCTACAGAATGCTTACACTCCCTAGCAATCGGATTTTCAACCTTTTATCAAGTATGCATGATGTAAAGCAGAGAAGGAACATGGCGCGTGAAGGTTGTTGAATGTGAGATTATGTGATCATCAAAACTGACACTCGTGTCGCTAATTTCTCGCCTTGTGGGCATAGTGACGTTTAGTAACATTCTGCTATTCTTCACTAAGCAGCCACCTAATCATTAATAGTGTGTTTCACTGGCTGGAGGTAAGAGGATACTCAGGCACTGGATTACATGCATAGTTTTATTGTCAAAACACCAAAAACCGGTCTAGATCCAAATGTCAAAACAATTAACATAGGAAATTTTTGTTTCCTAGTGTTGTTCCAAAAATAAAGACCTGTATAGGATCTTCAATAATATTTAGCAAATGAGACCAAGATAATGCATCGCAGAGACTTGTGTGCATCATTGCATGTCCTATATGCCTACCGTGAGGGGACTGATTGTAATACTGGCATCTCTTATGCTTGAAGTATAGTAAAGGCCAGTGTCCTATTGTGCAATGATTTTAGCCATTCTGTAAAATTTGCATTTTTTTGTAAGTCTTGTAGCATGTTTCTTTAAAAAAAAAAACACAAAGAAAACTGTTTCACAACCTCACTTCTCCAGCCGATCGCCCCTTTACAATTCCCTTCACTCCACGGAGGTTTCCAGTTTCTTCCCTCCCTTGCATTTATTTAAACCTTGCTGAACTGCAAAGGCGACCTCAAGAAGGAAGGCCAGTTGATAGTAGACTGCAACCACCTCTCATTGAGCATGCATGATGGCGATGGGTGCTTCACTCTTCCGTATCCACTCCTTTCGGTTTATTGGATTGCATGCATGGTTAACTGTAATTTGTAGGTATGATTGTTTTAAGTAGCATTAGCCACCTAGACACAATTTAATTCTATAAATAACTCCAAATAAGTAACAGCCATTAGAAGGAAACATTTCTCCGGAAGGTTAAACCAGAAACTTGTCAAGGTTGGAGATTATAAACCACGTGTAACTTTTGAAAAGCAATGTTTTGGTAATTTGCTTGCATATTGAGTCATTCAATCAACAACAATATCAGTGATTTGATTAGAATAAAAATTGTGATGTATCTGCCCCTAGCTAATTACATTATTTGTAATGTGTTGGGGAAAATCGCATGACTATCTCTGGAATTTGATTAAATCCATGTTCGGAGTGGATGGCTATAACTGCATCTGCATTTATTCTGTTTGGAAGCTTGTGTGCTCATTAATAATGAGGTTTCAGCTTCAGATGTGCACACCCATCCTGAGCCAACTAAAGTGCTGGAGGGCCCCTCTACAATCCTCTAACTCACCCAGTGCTTTCCCCCTGCCTGGCAGGCCAGGCCCAGTGAAGTACCACTTTAGAACTCTGCAAGCACAACACTGTGACCACTCAGCAGCAGAACTGAACCCTGACACCTGCTCTAGCTGTCCACCCCAATTGACACTTCATCAAATTGCCTTCCCTTCTATCGCACCTTAAAAACCAGCCTGCCACACACTTCGTGTGGGTGCAGGGTTGTGTAATTGTATAATAAATGTACTTGTCCGAAGGACGGGATGTTTCTGAAATGTAATTGTCCTGTTAAAGAAAAAAAAAGAAAGCGCTTGTTCCTTTTGGTGCCATGTAGAGAGAAGACAAATTATTATGGCAGCACTCTCCGTATACACAACCTTGATAAGTTTCTCTGATTATGCAGGGGCTCATGTCACATCAAGGTTTGGAATTACAGGAAGGTTATGATTTTCACACCTTGCTGTAGATCTACATGGGCCCAGATTATGATTTGAGCGCAGTAGACTTCCAGTATGGAATTCCACACATCTCGAGCATGAGTGGGCCGTTGTTCCCCCTCACCCCCCGCCTGGATTTACCTGGTACAGGAATAACGGACCAGAGTTTACTGGCCAAAATTTCCGCCCAGTAAAATCACTTGGAGAACTGGCTACATTGCAGTGTTGACAGGTTTTCCTGCCCCCATTCCCCTGCCAAGCCATCAGCCATGGCATGCAGGGAACATGTAACGCCCCCCCTCCAAACCAGTCTCCAGTGCCATAAATTCATAATTGTACAATTCTGGTGGTATGCTACCGGACTGTACCTTTTTTTAGGTCGAGCCTAGAGTCTGGCGAAGACTTTATGTAGTGGGCATTTGAAAGCTGACCACACGCTCGTGCACAATGGCCTTTTCCCTGCGGTTACCCGCAGGGCAGCCATCTGTTTGCAATTATCGTGCCCAGACGCGGCCTCGATGATTGAAAACACATGGCCCTTGTGCACGAGCGTGTGGTCAGCTCAGCACTGCCGCGCTCGCTCGCCCCCGCTCCTCTCACGCTGCCGAAAGCAGAGCCTGCCCTCTGTCACTAATGACGTGCCCCACACACCTCGCTCTGCCTCTGTCTTGCTTGCCCCTCCCCCACCACAGAGCACGTCTCGTTTTAAAACTAGTTATTGTGGCTGTTGAGATCGCTCATTTGTTTTCATTGTAGAGTTAAGTGTTTAAAAATAGAGGCTGATATGAAGTGATCCAGCGCGATATTAGCAAACAGCATTCATACACTAGATACTCACTTGGGCCCATTCATTCATACTACGCTAATACTTAGGCTGGGTTTTATCAGTTGTTACTCTCTAACAAAATCCCTGCTACCAATTACCTTCTGATTGAAGAGTAATGACTTACCAATGAATCCTTTGCTAATTGGGAAATTTAAAATGAGTGACATTCATTATAGTACATAATCCTGAAATAACCACTGAGTATGGAAGTTTTAAAATGTTTATCTAAAGATTTAGCAGAGTAAAATACAGAGCCACATGGTACTTAATCGCAATACCCAAGATTAAGCATAGAAATGATTATTGCTAATCAATGACGGTTTTAAAGAAGAGGAGAAAATAGAGACAGCAGCGCAACTAAAGGTTGCATTATATTTACCTAAGTGCGAGAACCAAACCCCTTAGCCAAGGAGTTGAAAGAATAAGACCCAGGAAGGATGAAGAGCAAAGACCTCCTCCAGGATCAGGACAGGACCGGTGACCTCTCTACAACGACGCCTGCGTCGTTCCCCTCTCTGATACTCGACTTCTCCTCGATTCTCCCGTGCCTTCCTTCTAATGGACTCTGCCGCCCCCTCCTCAGGACCTCTCTCTGGACAGCAATTCGGTCTGCAATCGGTCAGCTTGGCGGTCTGGAGCTAAGCGCGCTCTGGCAGCATGGACGCCTGTTCTTCATGAACGCATGCTCTCATGGAAACTTGCTCTGACTAATTAACTAATGCTATATTCTATTATACCCTTCTACGCCCATGTATCTCCCCTTAATGTTGCTAAAATATGGGGCCACTACTTCTGATTGGACAGGGACAGGAGGTGGATTCTCGTACCATATTGATTTGGCCTAAATTGTAAAGCCTATTGTCTTTATGTTCCCACCCCTTCAAATTAATACATTCGCTTTATTTCCCACCCGTCTCATGACAAATGTAAACCAATTTTCATAGACATTGTATCAATATGCAACAGGAAAGCCAAAATACAGCATCTTCGGCCATCAGGTCACGGCCTTGGACTTCGTCCAGATTGACTTCATTTGGCAGGCACACAGGACACATGCGCAGAATCAGTTGCCTCTCGAGTTTCAGAACACCAACCCAGGCCCAAGTTTACGAACTAATAAAAGTGCAAGAAGAAAATATTAGAATCACAAATAAAATGTTTCACTGTATACCCACTTTTTCTATTCTATTCCCATTTAATTATATATTCTAACCCGCGTTAGTAGCGTTAGGAAACGACAATTTAGTAATGACATGAGAGCAAGCAGAAGCATGTGAAAACAAGCAGCCATTTTAATGCACACTGCGCAGAAGCAGAAGTTTCCCACCAAGCAAAGAAAGACGTCACACCATGTGATATGGTTGCGACATGCGCATTGAGTTTTCCCGCGCATAGCGGCCATTTTGGATTACAGACAAGCGTTATTCATTAGTAAAACACATAGGCAAGCATCTTTTTCTTTTGTGTCGTGAATGCAAAGGTTAGTATTAACAATACAAGTTTAATAAATTAATACTGTGATGAGGATTGAATACAAGCAAGTTTCATTTATGAAACCTTGCTCCATCAGAAGCAGTTCTCAAATTACTGCCGGCTCTGAGACCCAGTGGGACCCGAGCGACTGGAAGCATTGCTCTCTTGGAATCCGGCTGCGGAAACAGTTAATAAAGCGCCTTCTTTCTTCTCACGACTAACCACAGGCTGAGATCCTGCGCATGCTCTGTGCGAACTGCTGCCTCGCCTTTCATCTCCGTCGATCAACACCAGTCCGTTGTCATCAAAGAGCCCCTTAGTGTGCGCATGCACGGTGTGAATGAGGCGCAGTGATAACAAATAAATACCATGTAAGTAAGCCCCTGAGGAGATCTCTGAAAGGAAACCCTGTCCCTTTGGCTTTGGATACTAAAAGAAGAAGCAGTTAGTTCCATCGGTAGGGAGGCAATGTGGTCTAATCGGTAAATGTCCCCGAAAACATGAATTCTAATACCATCACTGCAAATCATCTAAACCGTGTGATCTTGGGTAGCACTTTGTGCCCTAGTTCCATACTCCAGTTTCTGTCAAATTAGACGTGTGTAAAACCTACATGGATTCATAAATCCAAGCTTCACTCTCCCTGTTTGGGAATATGGCATCCTGCTTTCAGGAGAAAGGCAAGAAACCGAGGGTATTCGAATATATACTGTGTATTGTAAAGCGTCCGTTCACCCTGACTAGGTTTCTTAGCGCTAACAGACGCTGCTTGTAACCCATTTCAGTTAGAATCTTGTTGTTGTTGACGGGAGATCGAAAAGACCAAGTGGACCTGCTGGGAATCAGAATTGTGGTAGTGGGGTCAAGCCGCAGTCTGATGCAGTGGGTGCATTAGCCCCCTGAGACACCAGGATCGGCTGAGGAGTAAGCCTCTCTCACTAAGGGATGCGGACAGACACACAGTGGAGAGACGTTTGCCGCAGCCAGTTCGCACCATTGCTTTTCTAATGTGCACGGAATAAAGGGAGCGTTTTAGGCTGAACACGTCAGCTGATCGCAGTTTT
The DNA here is from genome assembly GCA_963921515.1 of Calotriton arnoldi. Lineage (NCBI taxonomy): Eukaryota > Metazoa > Chordata > Amphibia > Caudata > Salamandridae > Calotriton > Calotriton arnoldi. The sequence goes on along the minus strand of CAWUFW010004232.1, from coordinate 1,117,714 downwards.
TCGGTGTAGATGGTGAGTGCTGGACGGAGGAAAGCCTTGCTCCGCGACAGTGAGTTGTGAATGAAATGTTTCAAGAATTGTAGCGTACAACACTGCTGGGTATCCGCCTTCGATTCCTAACGTGATTGTGGAATATATTACGCTAATGCACCATACTCGTTTTATGTAGCAAGGAAGAGGATGTGGCTTAACCGCTAGAGTGGCCGTATTTGAAACTGGGTAACCGGGTTAAGTCTGACGGCAGGCTCCAGTGATTCTGAGCAAATCGCTTCATCTCCCCTTGCCTAACAAGCATTGGCATAGCCAATAGGTCTCGCTTTTGGGACCTTATAAGTGTTTACCCATGCAACAGTTGATGTTGTTGCACCAAGGATATTGTGCTGCATAACTAAATACTTAGAAGGTCCCAAAAGCGAGACCTATTGGCTATGCCAATGCTTGTTATGGGTATGGATTTACCACTCTGTCAGTACTATGCAACTTGGAATCGGGACCAAATAAGGGCGGGAAGTGTTGGTTTCAGCAGTGGAGTGAGTGCACTCAACAAGATTACATGTTTAAGGTACGACCAACTATTGTTTAATCTATTTCCCTATAAGAAAATGTTGGAAATTTTCTCCTGACAAAGGCAGAAGTAAATCCTTTTTTCATGATGGGGGGGAAAAAAGGTTTTTACGGAAAGTTAGGTTTCAATTGCTCAGCAGAATTTCACATGAGCAAAAACATTGAATAACCCCATTTACTCATGCAAAAATAAAGCACACCATTTGCCAGATGTACGGTTTCCCGGCCTGTTTCTGTAAATTCTTATAAATTACTGAAGTCTTAAATTTTAACTAATGCACGGACATACCTGCAGTGCACTTGAGTGAGATTTTTTTATTTGACATGTATCAAACACGTTTTACTAAATGATGCCTCAGATGGATGGTATCTAAAGTTGCCCAACAGTTTAGCAACTTTTTTTTTTCTGTTTGTAGTTTTTTGTGTATATTTTAGTTTGAAAGCAATCCTCAATCTTGATTTCATCCTTCTGCATTTACTTGCATATAATCAGGGAGCAATCTGGGAGCAGTATAAGTAGCTCCAAATTGTTACATTTTGCTAACGTGTGCATGTTTTTATACTAGAACCATGGTAAGTAATGCAAGCAGAGCCCACTGCATTTCTGTAGAATACTCTCCTTAATAGTAAAGGCTTTTGCATTATTGAATCATACATAAAAGTTTGAACAACCTATACATATGGATACACATCTTGGCAGACAATCCTCTTTCCGTCTCTACTGTGGTACTGTAGACTGGCAGCAAAAGGGTTTGTGCTCTAGTGGGTTGGGACTACTTGTCCAGTGCACAAAATAAACGTGAAAACCTTTTGCCCTTGACCCCAAACAATATGTGCTTGGTCTCCAGCAATAGGAACTCCACACCCATGAGGTGATATTTCCAGTATGATTCCTTTTTTACATTTTCTTTTTTTTCTTTTTTTTTTTTTTTAGCAAGCTGAGTTTTCTGACTTTAGCAGTCTGAACATTTGTTGTTGCTTTTTATCTGATCTAATTCACAGTGCACAATGGGGGTACTTTCAGTGATCCTCTTCAAGGAGCTTCCTCTCTTGTCCCCTAAACCATTAACTAAAGCTCTGTCCACCAACATGCATTACAGATGTGTAAAGTTATGTATCATGTAAACATTGTACGATGCAGCATAATTGTCCTTAAATGAAGCACTGTAAAAGTAGAGGAAACTACTTAGGTTATATTGGATTTGAAGCATAAGACCTGCAGGGCACCAAGTTCTGAGAGTGTAGGCCTCCCTTGGAATGTGGAGTTTCATGCCCTGAAATCATGCAAAATGAAAGCCATTGAACGGTAGAACAAATCGAAAAGGTAATCACTGTTACTCGAAGAGTTCACCGACATATTCTTGAGCTCTACCACTAGCTCTGGTCTTAGGAATAGTAGCAATATGGTTTAGTTGGTTCTAGTTATTGCTTTTTTTTTTTTTTTTTTTTAAGGAATATGTACTTGTACTCCCATTTAAGATTTATAAGTCCAGCCTGTAAATTGTGGCAAAGTAACAGTTAGTGTTTACCTTGTTTTAGAGTCAAGACCATGCAAATGTGGACTTTTAGGTACAGTGTTTTTTTTTTTTTTAAATTCATTATTCAGCCACGCTAGAGTGAACATCTCGGAAATCCTAAACCCTCTCAGTGAAATTGCATTGGTCTTTAACCCCTTCGCTGCTAGGCCTTTTCCCCTCCTGTGCTAAGCATTTTTTTGGCTATTTGGGGTAGTGCGCGCTTAGGCCCCTGTAACTTTTTGACCACATAAGGTATCCATGCCAAATTTGCGTCCTTTTTTTCTAACATCATGGGGATTGTAAAGGTACCCAGGGTTTGTGGATTCCCCTGGAGGAAACCCAGAAATTAGTCAAAATACAGCTAAATTTTGGTTTTTTTGGAAAAAAGGCAAAAAAGGGCTACAGATATAAGCGTCTTGATTTTTCCCTGCAAATGGCATCAAAAAAGGGGTTGTGGGGATGAAATCACCATCTTCCCAGCTTTCAGGGACAAGCAGACTTTTGTCAGAAAACCAACTTTTTTACACAGTTTTGGCATTTTTCTGGGACATAGCCTATTTTTTGTGCTTTCAACCTCCTTCCAGTTAATGGTAGAAATGGGTATGAAACCAATAATGGATCCTGGAAAGCCATACATTTATGAAAAGTAGACAAAATTCTGAATTCAGCAAGGGGTCATTTGTGTAGATCCTTAAAGTTTTCCTTATAGAAACTAACAGTTAAATAAAGGAAAAATTGAAAATTAGTTGAAAAAAACAGCCATTTGTGTCAACGTTTTCACCTGTAACTTCTTCTAATTATGACAGCTATTTGAAGGCAATATACCGTTATATCCGCTGGACCTTTCTGGTTGTGGGGATATATAGGACTTGTAGGTTCACCAAGAACCCGACGAACCCAGAGCCAATAATTGAGCAACATCTTGCAATGATTTTTTTTTAAGTACCGGGTATATAGCAATTATTTTGGGAAAATGTATACATGGAAAAATTGTTATGAAAGACACCTATGTATTTCTGAAATGGGAACAAAATGTAGATTTTAGAAACAGTAGATATTTGCACATTTCCGAAATTGGGAGTACCCATACTAGCATGAGAATTATAGGTCATTTTTCAAAATGACTTATTTTTTACACATTGTCTTTCATTTGGAAGGCAGAAATGCATCGAAAGTCAATAGGTAATAACAGTTGCTCTACAATTCTGTGTTACCCTAAGTCTCCCGATAAAAATGGTACCTCACTTGTGTGGGTAGCCCTTGTGCCCACAACAGGAAATGGCTCAAAATGCAACGTGGACGTACCACATTTTCACAATGAAAAATTACCCTTTTTTTGCAAAGTGCCTAGGTGTAGTTTTTGAACCCTAGCTCTGCCGGCACCTAGGGAAACCTAGCAAACCTATACATTTTTGAAAACTAGACACCCAGGGGAATCCAGGATGGGGTGACTTGACTGCCTCCCACCAGGTTCTGTTACCCAGAATCCCTTGCAAACATAAAAAATTGTCAAAAAACCACATTTTCCCCACATTTCTGTGGTGGAAAGTTCTGGAATCTGCGTGGATCCACAAATTTCCACCCACCCCACGTTCCCCAAAGTCTTACGAGAAAAATGGTACCTCACTTGTGTGGGTCGGCCTAGTGCCTGCGACAGGAAACGGCGCAAAACGCAACGCGGTCCCACCTCAATTTCGCAGTGAAAAATGACCCTTTTTTGGCAAAGTGCCTAGCTGTAGTTTTTGAACCCTACCTCTGCCGGCACCTAGGGAAACCTAGCACACCTATACATTTTTGAAAACTAGACACCCAGGGGAATCCAGGATGGGGTGACTTGACTGCCTCCCACCAGGTTCTGTTACCCAGAATCCCTTGCAAACATAAAAAATTGTCAAAAAAACCACATTTTCCCCACATTTCTGTGGTGGAAAGTTCTGGAATCTGCGTGGATCCACAAATTTACACCCACCCCGCGTTCCCCAAAGTCTTACGAGAAAAATGGTACCTCACTTGTGTGGGTCGGCCTAGTGCCTGCGACAGGAAACGGCGCAAAACGCAACGTGGTCACACCTCAATTTCGCAGTGAAAAATGACCCTTTTTTGGCAAAATGCCTAGCTGTAGTTTGTGAACCCTAGCTCTGCCGGCACCTAGGGAAACCTACCAAACCCACACATTTCTGAAAAGTAGACACCCGGGGGCTTCCAGGGAGGTATGGCTTGCGTGGATCCCCCAACGTTTCCTTACCCAGAATCCCTTGCAAACCTCAATTTTAGCTGAAAAAATCACTTTTTTCACACATTTGTGTGTGGGAAAGTGTGGCATCACTGGCCTCACACAAATTTCCTACCACCCAGCGTTCCCCCAGGTCTCCCGATAAAAATGGTGCCTCACTTGTGTGGGAGGCCCAAGTACCCGCGACAGGCAAGGGCCCACAACGTAGTGAGGCGACCTCAAAATTGCCGATCTCAAAACCACCTGGTTTTGCAAGGGGGGTCACCTGGGTTTTTGGCCCCGTGCTCGGCGGCCATCTAGGGAAACCTACCAAACCCACACATTTCTGAAAAGTAGACACCCGGGGGCTTCCAGGGAGGTATGGCTTGCATGGATCCCCCAACGTTTCCTTACCCAGAATCCCCTGCAAACCTCACTTTTAGCTGAAAAAATCACTTTTTTCACACATTTGTGTGTGGGAAAGTGTGGCATCACTGGCCTCACACAAATTTCCTACCACCCAGCGTTCCCCCAGGTCTCCCGATAAAAATGGTGCCTCACTTGTGTGGGAGGCCCAAGTACCCGCGACAGGCAAGGGCCCACAACGTAGTGAGGCGACCTCAAAATTGCCTATCTCAAAACCACCTGGTTTTGCAAGGGGGGTCACCTGGGTTTTTGGCCCCGTGCTCGGCGGCCATCTAGGGAAACCTACCAAACCCACACATTTCTGAAAAGTAGACACCCGGGGGCTTCCAGGGAGGTATGGCTTGCGTGGATCCCCCAACGTTTCCTTACCCAGAATCCCCTGCAAACCTCACTTTTAGCTGAAAAAATCACTTTTTTCACACATTTTTGTGTGGGAAAGTGTGGCATCACTGGATTCACACAAATTTCCTACCACCCAGCGTTCCCCCAGGTCTCCCGATAAAAATGGTGCCTCACTTGTGTGGGAGGCCCAAGTACCCGCGACAGGCAAGGGCCCACAACGTAGTGAGGCGACCTCAAAATTGCCTATCTCAAAACCACCTGGTTTTGCAAGGGGGGTCACCTGGGTTTTTGGCCCCGTGCTCGGCGGCCATCTTGGGAAACCTACCAAACCCTCACATTTCTGAAAAGTAGATACCCGGGGGCTTCCAGGGAGGTATGGCTTGCGTGGATCCCCCAACGTTTCCTTACCCAGAATCCCTGCAAACCTCACTTTTAGCTGAAAAATCACTTTTTCACACATTTTTGTGTGGGAAAGTGTGGCATCACTGGCCTCACACAAATTTCCTACCACCCAGCGTTCCTCCAGGTCTCCCGATAAAAATGGTGCCTCACTTGTGTGGGAGGCCCAAGTACCCGCGACAGGCAAGGACACAAAACGTTTTGAGGCAACATCAACATTGCCTATAAAAAATGTTTTGGGCCCTTGCCTGTCGCGGTACTTGGGCCTCCCACACAAGTGAGGCACCATTTTATCGGGAGACCTGGGGAACGCTGGGTGGTAGGAAATTTGTGTGAGGCCAGTGATGCCACACTTTCCCACACAAAAATGTGTGAAAAAAGTGATTTTTTTCAGCTAAAAGTGAGGTTTGCAGGGATTCTGGGTAAGGAACGTTGGGGATCCACGCAAGCCATACCTCCCTGGAAGCCCCCGGGTGTCTACTTTTCAGAAATGTGTGGGTTTTGTCATTCCAAAGAAAGGGAGACCACACTTCTGGAAGCAAGGAAACAAAAGATTTATTTAGTACAACAAAAGATAATCTCTAGAGATGGAAGAGTGTCCGAGACCCACGGATTGCGTAGGTGTCAGGAGACTGTTCAAAATGTCCTTGGCATGCAGCATTTTTTATAGGATGTAGGCACTCCCCTCGGGTGTAGGAGGATGACAAAGTCAGTTGGTATGCAGGAATTCAGGTGTGTGGAGCAGATTTTCAGGTGTTGGGCCAAAGGAAACTCCGAGGAATGCAGGAGTTCAGGAGTGCGCTGGACATATTCCTGTTTGGGGGCAGCTTTCATGCCTTGCAGCTGAGGAGGGTTTCGTGACCTGGCCAGGTGTTAGGCCGTTGGCAGGGACAGACCTGTTCTGTTGCCTATACAAGTTCCAGAGATAAATGCGTGGGTGCAGTAGAAACCGGCCCAGGGCACCAACACAGGGTCACGTAGGAGACAATCTTGTGAAAGGTCAAGAAAGCGTTTTGTGAGCAAGATGTAGGTCATACACGGCAACATTTAGAAATACAGTTATTACAGTCCCTCCTCTTGCCGTGTGCAACGTCATTAGTAAATGTCAATTTTACAGAGTTCTTCAAATGTCTGATGATATAGTATTTTGCTGTTTTCAGTCTGACTGGTCATAGGTGTGGATCTGCAGGTAGATGCACACAGAGAACAGAGTGCTGGGCCACAATGGACGCACAGGCAACAGAAGAAGATGGTACCCAAGGGGATCGTGAGGAGCGCCAGTATCTTCCATCCCCAGGTGATCAGAATGTTCCATAAGCCAGTTGTCCAGGTCCAAGGGGTCCCATTGTCTGGTTGTATTTCGGTGGCAATCCGGTGTAGTTTGGAGATTGCTTCATAGACGGAGGGCGATGAATCCGGAATATACACACAGCAGCTAGCCCCGATGATGCGACAGGCCCCTCCTCGATCTGCCAGGATGACGTCGAGCACCATGCGATTCTGAAGAGAAACCATCCGTGTAGCATCGATTTCGGCCGTGTGCTGGGTCAGTATTCCTGCAGTGATGTTGGCAGTAGCTTCCAGGACTCTGGTGAGTCGCCTGGTGTTGAGACTGTTGGACATGGGACCCCAAAAGGTAGAAGGCCCTTCAGGGCATCGCCGAATTGCTGGTTGCTGGTGTCGGTCTGGTCTATATCTGGTACCCGTCTCCTCTGTCTGTGGTACAAGTTGTTCCTGTTAAATGTGGGTGGCAGCAGGAATGCAATATAGCATGTGCCACTCCAGTCAGAAGGCAGCCAGGTGTAAGCTTTGTTTCCACATACAAAGTGCAGTCCTGATGGAAGGCTGAGGTATGGGGTGAAGTTGTTGTAGGTTATGGTAGTATTGCACAGACTGGCTCCTATAGGTATTGTTCCTTGACCTTGCAGACACAATGTACCAGGACGTGATGTAACTGAAATGGCAACTTCTTTCTCTTGAGTAGGAAAGAAAGTGTAACCCCAGGTGTCCTGCATAGGGGTGGACATAATAGCGTGCATTTGTGGCGGGTCAGAGGCATTGCAGAGAGTATTGGTTTTTTATGAAGAGTCCAAAGAAAGGGTTGGAATGTTGTAAGGTTGCCTTTGTCATAACATGATGGAAAAACGTTCGTCAAATTGTACATCAGAGCACAAGTGTAGGCCGGAGTGGCGGGAAACACCAAGAATGAGATAGTGTGCTGAACTGCATGAGGTAGGAGTCCACAAACATAAGTCTGTCGCATTGGAAACCTGATTAAACTGGTGTAACATTTGAATAAAAGTATTATTATGAAACTCCAAGTGTCTGTTGAGATGTGTGTCTGGCCAAGGTACATGAGAATGTTCAGGTGGCGTTGGTGGAACTGTTGCTTGGGGTAATACAGTATGTTTGGCGGGGACTATTTCTTCGAGGATCCAGAACACTACGCTGAACAGGACAAAAATGGCAGTCAGGATAAACAGTACTATTGTCCGGGTACTACAAGTTCTCATTTTAGCTTTCTTCAGCCTTGGAGCTAGACTTGTTCTTTAGCTTAGCCTTGGACCGGAGGTAGTATCCGTCTGTTCCTTCGTCACAAAGTTCCAACTCAGTGTCCGACTCAAGGCGTGGTGATGCTGATTTTTCGTGCCTTAAGACTTCTTTCTGGGTTTGTAGTTGTTCTTTGGTGACGGGGTCCACTTTCCTGCAGTGGGACGCATGTACCCACGACTTTCTTCCCTCCACTCTGACGGCTGTCCTTGTGGCCAGGAGTACCTGCAGAGGCCCCTTCCAGCGTGGTTGTAGGGATTGGGTGCGGGCGAAGTTTTTCACCAGGACAAATTCGCCAGGGAGGATGTGATGGCCTGGACCCTGGGATCTGTCCTCAGTAGTGGCCCGCACCTGTTCATGGATTAAAGACAGGGTCTCAGTAAGTTCATACAAATAATCAGTCAATATTTCCTGTGGTAGGTGTGAAATGGACTTTGGAGAGGGTGCATTCCAGATATTCATGGGCCTGCCAAAAACTACCTCGTATGGGGTAAGATGGGATTTGGAATGTGGGACTGATCTAATAGATAGTGCCAATGGAAGAGCATTGACCCAATTCAGTCCTGTTTCTGTTGTTATTTTAGCCAGCTTTTCTTTAAGGATCCCATTGTACCTCTCCACCAGCCCTGCTGCCTGTGGGTGGAATGCTGCATGAAATTTTTGTTTGACCCCAAGCCCTCCCAGGATGTTCTTGACTGTCTGTCCAATGAAATGGGACCCCCTGTCACTTTGCATTAATCTACAAAGGCCATATCTAGGGAAAAATTCTTTCAATAAGACTTTAGCTGTAGTGATGGCAGTGTTATCCTTTGTGGGGTATGCCTCAACCCATTTGCTAAAGGCACAGACTACCACCAATGCATATTTGTAGTGATTGACTCAGTTTAACTGTATATAGTCTATCTGAAGTACTTCAAATGGTGCAGTAGGAAGGGCGAATCCTGCCGTTGGGACTTTAGTTCCCTGACCTATGTTGTGTCGGAGACATGTGAGGCACTGTTTGACAAACCGCTTTGCTGCTGGGCGGAGTCGGTGGTAATCCCATACTTCCTTGAGCATGGTACACATGGCCTGGGAACCAATATGTGCAGGTAAGTGAGTCATAGTGAGCAAGGGGATTACGTAAGCCTGTGGTAATTTCCATTTTAGCATATCTTGGGACCTCCAGTACCCCTCTTCATCCACTGTTCCCTCTGTTTCCCACTGGGCCTTTTCTTCAGGAGTGGCTGAACGCTGTATGTCAATTATCTGCTGTCTAGCGTCATGCCATTTCTCAGCTTGTGACTTTAGGACGTATACTCTAGCTGGTACTTCCCCCAATGCTGTTTGTCTTGCTATCTTATCTGCTAAGGCATTCCCTTGCCCTACTTCATCTGTCACCCTTTTGTGAGCTGCACATTTGATTACTGCCAGTTTGGTTGGTAAAGTGATTGCTTCCAAAAGGGCATTGATAAGGTCGCCATGCTGAATAGGGGTGCCATGTGAAGTAAGGAAACCTCGTTCTTTCCATAGTGGTGCAAAATTATGTACCACGCCAAAGGCATATTGACTGTCGGTATATATATTGACTGACATATTGGTACTAAGGATGCATGCTCGTGTAAGGGCTGTTATTTCTGCTGCCTGGGCTGATTTCTGGAGAATTCTAGCTGTTTCTATCACTGTAAGGGCTGTAGTGACTGCATAGGCAGCGGAAGTAGTACCGTCCGGTATTTTTAGACATGACCCATCCACCCATAAGTGGCCTTCTGCCTCTGGAAAAGCTGTATCTTTCAGATCCACCCGACTTTTTGTTTCAGCTTCAGTATGGAATACACAGTCATGGTGGGCTGGTTGTGTGAGGGGATCAGTAGTTGGTAAGGGTAAGAGTGTGGCTGGGTTGAGGGTGGTACAACGTTGTATTGTGATATGCGGGTTAAGAAGGGTGAGTTCATATCCATGTAGTCGGGCACTGGTGAGATGTTGTGTCTTGGTTTTGTTGAGCAATATGTCCACTGAGTGTGGGACAAAAACCGTCAGGGGATCCCAAAACAATGCCCTCCGTCTGTCGCACCGCCACTGCAGTGGCCGCTACAGCGCGTAGACAGGTGGGCAAAGCAGAAGCAACAGGGTCCAGGACTGCAGAAAAGTACGCACATGGTCGCTTGTGTGTGCCATGTGTCTGACAGAGGAGCGAGAGGCTGCATCCAGATCGCTCGTGTACAAAAAGAAAAAATTGTTTGTGATAGTCAGGAGTACCTAGTACGGGAGCAGAGCACAGGGCCTGGCGTAGTGTCGTGAATGCTTCTGTGTGTTGGGTGGTCCAGGGGACGAGGTCAGATACATCTCTGGTGACTAGAGAAAGAAATGGTTTAATGATGAGGGAGAAATTAGGGACCCATTGTCTACAAAAGGAAGTCAGTCCTATGAGTGCTCTGACATCTCGTTGGGTGACAGGAGTTGGAAAATTCAGAATAGTTTGAATCCTATCTGGTGTAAGAGTGCGTCCCTCCTCAGACAACAAGTGACCCAAGTAGGTCACTTGTTGTTTACAATACTGTAGTTTGTCTTTAGAGACCTTGTGTCCCTTAGTAGCAAGAAACTGGAGTGTGATCATGGATGCTTTGCGGGCAAGTTGTGTTGTGTCTGCTGCTAAAAGAATGTCGTCAACGTATTGAATTAATACTACTCCTTGTGGAAGCTGGATCTGATCCAGTTGTGTTTTTAAAGCCTGGCCATAGATGCTGGGACTTTCAGTGTAGCCTTGAGGTGCTCTACAGAATCTATATGAGACATTCAATAATGTAAATCCAAAGAGAAAACGGGAATCCTTGTGTAAAGGAATAGAGAAATATGCATTTTTAAGGTCTATAACTGTGAATACTCTAGCTGTTGGTGGGATCATGGTGAGAATGGTGGTAATGTCAGAAACTACAGGAAATTGAGGCTGCACTATTTTGTTAATAGCTCTGCAGATCGATCACAAATCTATATATCTTTTGTCCTGTAGGGGAACGTTTAAGAACTGGGAGAATAGGACTGTTGCAGATATTTCCTGATACCTGTTCCACTACACCAGCGAGTATGAGGTCCTGAACAATGGTTTGAAGGGCGACCTCTCCCTCTTTAGATATTTTATACTGTGGGATCCTTGGCAGAGTTGCTCCTGGTTTTACGGTGATATGCACTGGAGGCATTTGGATGGATCCAACATCCGTGTCTGAGGTCGCCCATAGACAGGGGGAAATAGTCGCCAAATCATCTTGTATGTGTGATAACTGTAAAAGCTGGGTAGGAGCAGAAAGAGCATTGTTATCATACAGTATTAACCGAACGTTATTCGGTGAACACCGAATGGTAGCTCTATAGTGTTTTCACAGATCTAGGCCTAGTAAGTTCTCTGGGCATTGGGAAGACAGTAAAAAGGTAGCTGAAATTTGTTCACCTTGCATTGAGAATGGTGTTGGGTAGGACAAGGAATTGACAGAGGGCTGACCATCGAACCCAGTCGATGTAATGAGTTTGCCGGATGGAGGAGCCCTCGGAATCAGTGGTGTGGTTAGAGTGCTACGGGATGCTCCTGTGTCTATTAGAAAAGGTCCCGCTGACCCTGCAACTGATGCTGTAACATATGGTCCCTGTTGATCTACAGGTACTTCCACTGGTTCCTTCCCCCATCCTAGACTGTCCTATGCTGCCCAATACAGGGATGACATTTCAGGATCATCCACGGTATAGTCCTGAAGGGTAGCTTGAAGTTCCTGCTGTCTTGGGCCTCTATCAAATCTATTCTCCCTGTAAAGTGGTGTAGCTCGTGTCTGGGTATTGTGTACTGGGTTGAGTTTTCCCCGAAGCGATGTTGGCTGCTAGAATCCTACAATCACCTTTCCAGTGTCCTGGTTTTTTACAATAAGCGCAGATGTCAGTAGGTTGGGGGCCTAGTCTGGGTAGTTGGCGTGGGGTATCTGAGGTATATGGTCTGGGTTCGGGGTATGAGACCGTTGGTCTGGGCATATGGCTGTTTGTGCGACGCGTATCTATTTGACTAAGCAACACTTGTTCTTTTAATTTCTTCTTTTTGTTCTCTTTCTCATCCTCCGCTGTTTTATTCTGTGTCTCGTAATATTGAGCCATAGTCAGAATAGTGGCCGGAGTGGCCGCTGGCCAACTACTTTCACTAGATGTTAGTCTGTTCCCTACTGAAGGTAACAGACCCTTTACAAAAGTTTGAATTAAGAGATGTCTGCCAGTTTCAGTGGTCACATCCTGACCACTGAAGTCAGCGTATGCTTTTCCCAGCCTTGTGAAATAGTCAGAGACTGACTCATCCTGGTTCTGTTTACAGGCAGCAAGTAATGTCCAGTCTATTTTCCTCTCAGGTGCCATTGTTTTCAATTTTGTCAACAATCTTTGGGGCAATTTTAAAATATGGTCGTGTGGCTTTTCGCCTGGTTTCCTATTTGTATCTTTGAGTGCTAATTCTTCCCATGTATCCCCAAGGGCTGCCTGGTCATCTGTAAACCGTAGGGGTTTCCACAGTTCGGCTGGAAGTATAAGTCCAAAAAACTGTATTATGTCTGTTAGAGTCAGTGTATATGAACTCAGAACCTGTTGGACGCTTTCATAGAATCCTGTGGGATTCTTTCGGATATCAGGGATGTCCTTCCGCAGTTGCAACATTTCTGCTTTGGTCCAGGGGGTGTATACAAAATTAAACAGCCATCTAGAACACGCATTGGGATCATTAGGGTTAGTAACATTAGACCCATCGCCCCGAGGTGGGACAAAAACGGGTGCTGCTTCTTTAACAGGCATTTGCTGTATCCTTTCAATAGGTTCTACCTCATTGGAAAGACTTTCTTTATGTAAAGCTGTTTTAATCATTGTCAATAAAGTATCTCTTTCATCTTTTGTTGACCCACCACTTTCTACCAAACGATAGTTTGCGAAATGCTGTAGGTGTATCTACATATGTATCATCATTTTTAGCCATTAGGTGATAAGCCATCCTCTCTAGTAGATAGTTCTTTCCTGCTACTTGGATCTGCTCATTGGTTGCACTGTGTATATCTGCTGGGGTGGCACCTTTGTATATTAGCTGCTGGGCTCTGAGATTTATTCTTTTCCTGTCGTGGCTTCTTAATCGTGGGGGATGGTTTTGTCTATTCACTAGTATCTGATTCATGACCTAGTACCAGGGATTCTGACTCGGAGTCTGAATCTGCAGCAGACGGGGCTCGCTTCTTTGTTTTTTTATTTTTAATCTCACCACTGGTTCGTTAGCGGTAAGAGGCACGGAATCTGATTCGCTAACCGGGGGAATCGGGGCAGTTGCTTCAGATGGCTGAACAGGTTGATGTTGCGGGTTTGGGAGTACATTAGGAATGACAGGTGGAGGCTGTGGCGGTTGCATTAACAATTGTGGTTGATAAGCAGGAGGTCTTGAATACAATAGTGTATCCTCTTCATCTTGTTTAGTTGGTAGTACCGGATATTGACCTGTTACATTTAACCTAAATTCTCTGTCATGTCTCTCTTTATTCCGCTCTATTTCCATCCCTTTAAGGGCTGCTATGTCTGATTGGGGTGTTCTCTTTTTCTGGTTATTTTCTTTAGCCTGGGCCTTCCTAATTCTCTCATGTATTTCTTTCTTCCAAAGGCTGAAAGAATCAAACATACTTGCTCTAACCTTCCGCCGGTGAAGTTGTTCTTCTAGGTACGTTATCTGCGGAATTTCAAATGACCCAAACTTTGGCCATTGTAATTCTATATTTGATTTTGTGTATTTCCGCCACGATTTTGTGTGAATAATGCCGGAATTACCATACTTTATGTACATTTCCTTATTAGGGTCCCTTCCGGAGGAGCCGGCTGACTGTCTTCGAGAGTATCTTGGCCATAAAAACAGCAACATAATTTCCTTAATCTGTTAGAGACAGGCATGTCTAAGATATGGGTATCAACAAGGATATTCTCTTATGACTGCAGTTTTGTTCAAAATTGAGAACACATTACCTGCTCTTCGGTGTTTGCAAAGACCGAATAATTAATCCAAAACCAGAATAGTCAAAGGCATGCTCAATATGACGTTCAGAATAGAAAAAACATGTCGCTCAAGACGACCTTACCAGAATACTGATGTGTCCTGTTTCCAGCGGGGTCTCTTCTTTTCGAAAACAAATCAGGTGGACCAAAGAAGGGATCCCCAGTCAGGACCGGGGCTACTGTTGTAGAGGACACCGTTGAGGGAAGGAGATACTGGCGACGTTGGCTACGGGGACTTGAATCTGCTTTTCCGTAGGTGCGCTCCTAAGTTACCGATATTTCCCTCCTCTCCGGGTCGTCAAGCCTGGGCCACCGAGTCTCTGACGGGTTCCACGTTGGTGCGCTAAATGTCATTCCAAAGAAAGGAGACCACACTTCTGGAAGCAAGGAAACAAAAGATTTATTTAGTACAACAAAAGATAATCTCTAGAGATGGAAGAGTGTCCGAGACCCACGGATTGCGTAGGTGTCAGGAGACTGTTCAAAATGTCCTTGGCATGCAGCATTTTTTATAGGATGTAGACACTCCCCTCGGGTGTAGGAGGATGACAGAAAGTCAGTTGGTATGCAGGAATTCAGGTGTGTGGAGCAGATTTTCAGGTGTTGGGCCAAAGGAAACTCCGAGGAATGCAGGAGTTCAGGAGTGCGCTGGACATATTCCTGTTTGGGGGCAGCTTTCATGCCTTGCAGCTGAGGAGGGTTTCGTGACCTGGCCAGGTGTTAGGCCGTTGGCAGGGACAGACCTGTTCTGTTGCCTATACAAGTTCCAGAGATAAATGCGTGGGTGCAGTAGAAACCGGCCCAGGGCACCAACACAGGGTCACGTAGGAGACAATCTTGTGAAAGGTCAAGAAAGCGTTTTGTGAGCAAGATGTAGGTCATACACGGCAACATTTAGAAATACAGTTATTACAGTTTGGTAGGTTTCCCTAGATGGCCGCCGAGCACGGGGCCAAAAACCCAGGTGACCCCCCTTGCAAAACCAGGTGGTTTTGTGAAAGGCCATTTTGAGGTCGCCTCAATACGTTGTGGGCCCTTGCCTGTCGCGGGTACTTGGGCCTCCCACACAAGTGAGGCACCATTTTTATCGGGAGACCTGGGGGAACGCTGGGTGGTAGGAAATTTGTGTGAGGCCAGTGATGCCACACTTTCCCACACAAAAATGTGTGAAAAAAGTGATTTTTTTCAGCTAAAAGTGAGGTTTGCAGGGGATTCTGGGTAAGGAAACGTTGGGGGATCCACGCAAGCCATACCTCCCTGGAAGCCCCCGGGTGTCTACTTTTCAGAAATGTGTGGGTTTGGTAGGTTTCCCTATGTGGCCGCCGAGCCCCGGGCCAAAAGCCCAGGTGACCCCCTTGCAAAACCAGGTCATAATGAGATAATGTGTTGTTTATTTCTGCAGCGTGAAAATGTTGGCACAATATTGCAAGGAAAATGTGACAGACATTTTGAGGTTTGCAGGACATTGTGGGTACCATAACTTGTTGGGATCCACAAGAGAGATATCACCATGTACTCCCATGGGTGTTTCGTTTACGACAATATCTACAGTTGGTAGGTTATTCTTAGACGGAATGTACACCTTGGCAGACAGACTAAAAAGACAAAGATTACTGCACAGCCATCTATTCCTCAAGCACACACACATACTGGTTGGATTTGGCACGAGGGTGAGTGATGGTTCAGTATATACAATTGTATTAACAAGTGATTTCACAAAAATGAAATGCACTGTTAATAATTGAAAGGACGAGAAACTGAACCATTGACTCACAGCTCGTGAGCTGTAAAGCCACGACAAGGCACCAACCTCTTTACAGGCCATTCATACACCTTTCATACGTGTGACAAATACAAAACCATTCACACCACCAGCCGCGGGCCCATCACATTACAACACTCACACCAGCAGACCGCGCCATTCAAGGGCCCATCACTTTCACACGCCCACATTCCTAACACAGCAACCACACAACCTGATGGATTGTGTGGAGTGTCGCTCGGCTAGCAGTGTGTGTAGTGACCAGCAGCAAGTCACTACTCACACACTGCCAGCCGAGCGCCACTCCACGCACACCGCCAGCCAAGCACCAGCCTACACACACCACCATCACATTTAGGATTTTTTTATACAAAAAGAAAACACAAACAAATTGCAAATAGATACAAATCTACTAACACAAAATCAGAAACATTGCACTAATGCCAACCTTGAAACAGAACAACAATTCTTAAACATTACAGACCAGGCAGTTCACTTTACCACTCATGGTTGCTCCCAATAATTCTTTTGCTTGTGGTAAGCTCTATAACAAGCAGGCACACACAGCCCAGGGTTAGAAGGACACTCAGGGCAGTACATACGAGTCTCCTTCCGCGTACCTCTTCGCCAACAGACTCTACATCTCCTAGTGGGAAAGTCTTTTGAGGATGTAGGAGGAATGTGATCAGGAAAGTGGCGATCTTTCAATCGAGCCACATCCTCCACCACTCCAACTCTAGGAACACTTGCCTGTTCCACAACAACAAGGCTGCCTATGACAGACTCCTGAAACTGAACAAAAGTCAACTTTGACGCAGGAGAACACTCCTTGAACACAACAAAAGCATTGAAAGTTGCTAAATTGAAGAGATGGATGGCCAACTTCTTATACCAAATGTAAGACTTACGAATAGCAGTGTAAGGTTCCAACCTCTGATCTACTCTATCAACACCACCCATGTGCTTATTGTAGTCTAAAATGCACACAGGTTTGCGCACTTCAGCAATCTGACCCCAAACAGCCACAGGTGAAGTACTCTCATCATGGATGGTAGTCAGCATGTACACATCCCTCCTGTCCACAAATTTCACAGCTAGCAGTTCCTCACTACGCAAGGCACTGCACTGTCCCCTCTGAAGTTTTTTGCAAACAAGCTCTTTTGGATAACCTTTACGGTTAGAGCGGATTGTGCCACAAGCAAAAGTGTCCACTTTGAACAATTCCTTAAACAATTGCACAGCAGTGTAGAAGTTATCAAGGTACAAATGGTGGCCTCTGTTAAACAGTCCTCTAGCAAGTTCCCACACCATTTTCTCTGAAACTCCTACTAAAGTGGACGGACAACCAGTGGGGTCAATTGTGGAATCCCTACCAGTGTACACACGCAAATTAAAAACATATCCTGTCCTACTCTCAGACAACATATACAGCTTAATTCCATAGCGTGCCCTCTTGCTAGGAATGTACTGCCTAAAAACCAAACGGCCCTTGAACAGCACCAAAGACTCATCAATAGATATTTCTACAAAGTGATCAAGAACAGGCCGAATCTTAAAAAGACGGTCACATTCAGGGTGATCTCGTGGCAACGCCAAACCATTATCAACAAAATGCAGCATCCGAAGCAAAAGTAAATACCGATCACGAGTCATAACTGCAGGAAATATGGCCGTTGCCATCAAGGGACTGGTAGACCAATATGAACTCATGGACGGCTTCCTTATCAAACCCATCAAAAAAGTCAAACCCAAAAACTTCTTCATCTCTTCCAGATTTGTGGGACTCCACCGGGTAGCTCTAGAATGGGGCCTAAGTCTGGCACTGTTGTCCCTCAAAAACTGTTCAGCATACAAATTAGTCTGCTCAACAATCTCACCCAAAAATACATCATCCATAAACAACTGAAAATACTGTATAGGCAAATAATGTTCACAATCCACTCTACACCCTGCATAACCACTAAAGGCAGGCAACACCGGCTGCACCATGTTTGGATCAACCCAGAGTCCAGCACTTCCAGTAGGAAGCCTAGCAGCCCCAGGCTGCAATCCAGATGCCTCTTGCACCATCGGCACAGTAGTATCCTCCTCTAAATCAGGCACTTCATCTGCACTGAGAGTACCTTCATCATCCGATGATTCCATGTGGAGAGAAAACTCACTGCCTGAATCTTCCCCTCCTCCTCTCCCTCAGACGCACTGTCAGTCTCATAATCCTGCTCAGAGGAAGATTCAAGAAGCAAACCAACCACCTGCTGAGCAGTAATTCTACGGCTAGCCATAATGCTTACTAATAAAGGTTACTTGTCAAACAAGTCAACAACAACAAACCCTTTGTAAAAAAAAAAGAAATAAACAAAATGTAGCTTTATCACAAAGACCTATATACTCCAACACTATACCACTCACGTGACAGAAGCAGCTAGACTCACCACCACCTACTCTGCACACACAGTAAGGATCAACAATATCCCACTAAAAAAGAAGAAAAAAAATTACACATAAGACAATGCAAAACATCGCAAAGAATTTCATGCTCTGAACACTAACAAATATGCTGCCATTATGGCACCACTTACAAAAAAATTCATTCATGCATGACAATAATACTCATTTGGAGTACACACAACAAAAATATTTTTCTTACCAAATAAATGCAATTACGCAAAACTGCAGAACTACAACTGCCGAAACCGCAAACAGGAATCAAAAGCTTTACACTAGAATAAAAAGGAGGAAAAAAACATTACAATCACATATGCAAATAATGCACCAGTCCACACACAATCCACCAGCCAAGCTAAGGGGTAGGTGGGCCTAACAGTATAAATAAAATATTCACACCCGTAAAGGGGAGCAACCCTTGCCCTTTTGGCCACTCCCCAACACAAAAATTAAAAAAACCCTGGTGCCTAGTGGGCATTCCTGCTGCACGATCACATGATCGTGCAGCAGGAATGCACAAAGAGGCATCGGGGGAAAGGAAAACCCTTTCCCTCGATGCCTCTTTTGATACAAACCCCCCCTGAGCCAAACCTCACCTGATTTCCCCGACGCGCTGGAAGCAAATGGCTTCCAGCGCGTCGCGGAAGAAAGGAAACCCTCAATGATGTCAGCGCGCTGACGTCATTGATGGGGCGAGGGAGGCAGGGAAGCCCTTCCCCTGCCTCCCCAAAAACAAAACCTAACGATCAGATTCTCACGGGGGAGCGCCAGCGCTTCCCCGTGGGTGGTCTTATGACGAGCTGGACTCGTCCACGAGCACTGTGTGCCATGACGAGTCCAGCTCGTCATAAGCACCGAAGGGGATAAAGGGTCAGAGCAGGATCTCAGCGGCAGACTAGGAGAAGGAACCTCCTGGTCACAGGAACTACACGAGCATTGCGCTCGACAAATTCAAGGATGCAAAGACCTCCATCAAGGATTACAGCTAACTTTTCAGGGTGTAAATGGAGAGAAGGCACATCTCCACGCTCACGAATTCTACACGAGAATTGCGCTCGAGAAAATGAAGGATGCAAAGACCTCCATCAAGGATTACAGCTAACTTGTCAGGGTGTAAATGGAGAGAAGGCACATCTGCCCTGCATATTTATCCACGAAGATGCCACCGTTTTGTGCAATACCTCTACTCAACTGGAGTACTTTCTACTGGCTAATCAGTAAGTGCTACCTCGTTGGGTAAATGTATAATGCCTTTCCTACACTACAGCTGCGTAAAGGACCAGAAGAATTGTCTCCAGTGACCTGTGTGTCTGTAACTTTGCCACCGCGCCGAAAGCGCCGGGGTCCTTTGAGTAAGCTGTCCATCATAGTAGGGAAAGGGCGGGCATACGTTGCATACCGCTAGTGTATGTGTGGCAGGGCTTCTAGGCCCGTTCACATGCCTCTTGTTTATAAAGGGTCAGAGCAGGATCTCAGCGGCAGACGAGGAGAAGGAACCTCATGGTCACAGGAACTACACGAGCATTGCGCTCGACAAATTCAAGGATGCAAAGACCTCCATCAAGGATTACAGCTAACTTTTCAGGGTGTAAATGGAGAGAAGGCACATCTCCACGCTCCACGAATTCTACACGAGAATTGCGCTCGAGAAAATGAAGGATGCAAAGCCCTCCATCAAGGATTACAGCTAACTTGTCAGGGTGTAAATGGAGAGAAGGCACATCTGCCCTGCATATTTATCCACGAAGATGCCACCGTTTTGTGCAATACCTCTACTCAACTGGAGTACTTTCTACTGGCTAATCAGTAAGTGCTACCTCGTTGGGTAAATGTATAATGCCTTTCCTACACTACAGCTGCGTAAAGGACCAGAAGAATTGTCTCCAGTGACCTGTGTGTCTGTAACTTTGCCACCGCGCCGAAAGCGCCGGGGTCCTTTGAGTAAGCTGTCCATCATAGTAGGGAAACGGCGGGCATACGTTGCATACCGCTAGTGTATGTGTGGCGGGGCCAAACGAGCGGGGCTTCTAGGCCCGTTCACATGCCTCTTGTTTATAAAGGGTCAGAGCAGGATCGCAGCGGCAGACGAGGAGAAGGAACCTCCTGGTCACAGGAACTACACGAGCATTGCGCTCGAGAAATTCAAGGATGCAAAGACCTCCATCAAGTATTACAGCTAACTTTTCAGGGTGTAAATGGAGAGAAGGCACATCTCCACGCTCACAATGGCGCCCTCGTGGGCATTCCTGCTGCACGATCACATGATCGTGCAGCAGGGAATGCACTAAAGAGGCATCGGGGGAAAGGAAAACCCTTTCCCTCTGTCTCTTTTAGAATCAAACCCCCCCTCCCCGAGCCAAAACTCACCTTATTTCCCCGACGCGCTGGAAGCAAATGGCTTCCAGCGCGTCGACGAAAAGGAAACCCTCAATGATGTCCAGCGCGCCTCGCGCGCTGGCGTCATTGATGGGGGCGGGGGAGGCAGAGGAAGTCCTTCCCCTGCCTTCCCCCAAAAAAACGACGATCCGGATTCCCACGGGGGAGCGCCAGCGCTTCCCCGTGGGTGGTCTTATGACGAGCTGGACTCGTCATGAGCACACGAGCACTGTGTGCCATGACGAGTCCAGCTCGTCATAAGCATGGAAGGGGTTAAGGGTGCTTTTTGCAGTAGGTGAAAGTATGAAAAATACAGTACAAGTTGATACTTAATTCCAATTAGCATTGATTGCACGTTTTCATACAACTATTTTAGTTTGCCTGTATCCAGCTTCTCACTTTTTTTTCGGTTTATCAAAACTTAGTACGTTTATTTAGGGTAACAATTAACTAGGTGTAGTAATTTGGAAGGATAAACATTTTGGTTTTGTAAAAAGGTCGACTGAGGAGTTTTATGCAGTTTAAAAATTGGGCATGCATTTAAAATGGAGGCTTGGAACAGCTAAGCAGATATCGATTTTGGTGTGTTTCTAGTATTTGGACCGTTGTCACAGCCCAGCTTCCTCTACCACAGTCTTCTCTGCCTCAGAATCCAGTTTCATTACTCTTCTAAGTAAGCAAATGCAGTCAGCAGGGTTCGCTTTAGTTTTGTTTTTGAAGTCCGAGTGGCATAAGGTATGCCAGACCACGAGACTTTAGTAAGGATCTTTGCCAGAGTTTACCGGCCACTAAAAACTTGGTCACGAACAAGCGCATAATTAAAATTCTTGATTGTAAACCTTCCTTGTTCTGTAGTAGTGTTACATAATGAGAACAATACCTGCTTTTGTGGTCGTCCGCATATCATGATGTGGAAATGTACAGTAGGACGTTGGAGCCTGTTAAGGAATGCAAATGGTTAGAATAACTGTACACTGTTTTAATGTTTATCATTTGTTTCACCATTACATTTTTCAATATCTTGAGCGTTTTACTTTTATTCACATCTCATTCCCTCTCGGCAAAAAGACTTAATGGCTTTCTCACAAAGTGTGAGCTCCATTTCCGTGCCTATGCCTAGTTTGTACATATTAGGCCGAGGCTTTGTCATGTTAACTTTGCTATATTTTCCATGATTTTTCTGCTTTTTATGGCTATTTTAATTTGTTTCTGATTTATTTCACTCGTTTGTGATGCAGGTTAATTTGGACTGTGCTTTTAAAGGTTGTCTCCCTTTTTAAGTCTGGCTTAGCTGTCTTGTTCAAGGCTATTATCACTTATACTCCTAATTTTCTACTTCCTTTTTGATGGCTTTCCTCCTTATCTTTTGTTTGTCCTACTTCTGGATCATTTCTTCTTTACTGTATTATCATTGGATAACTTGTGTCCTCTACTGCTTGTATTCAGAAACTCCTTGTTAGGTCGAGCCTGGGCAGGCATGCGCTGCTCTGCTAGGCATTGCTGTACTCTGGTAGGTACTTGAAGCTCCGCCCACTCTCCGCCCATATATTGAATTGGCTTGTGTCATTGTCCACCTGTAAACTGTGGCTGTGCATTGGTGAAAAGGCTTGGTAGTCTCTCCTTAGTACCTCCTTGTCTCATTTTGTAACCTCCCATGGCAACACCCCCTGTTACGTGTGTTGTTAATCGGTTGGCTTTAATTACAGCCTCCGAGCACTATTTTCTCAAATAGCTTTGTCCTGCCATCTGCGACAATCTCTGCTAACGTTTTTAAACATTTTTTTTATAGCGCACATTTATAGCACACATTTGCAATGCAATAGGTCTCGCGTTTGCGAGAGTTTAAGCTATTGGTATTGTAAATGACAATGCCTTTTATTTGTTTTAAAAATAGCAAGGCATTGTCATTTACAAAGACAATAGCTCAAACTCTTGTAAATGCGAGACCTATTGCATTGCAAATGCTTGTTTCTTTTAGCGCTCGTTGGGATGCATGCATTTTCATGATCTCTCTTGTGTGCAGCCCCGCCACCCCTCCCCCAAATCCATGTTGCCACCTCCTCCATCTCCTCTCCAGCCAGTCTGTTGCTTCCTCCACCCTTCATGGCCGGCATTTATTTGCTTAATTTTTTCCTCCTCTCCCCATTACAAGTTCTTCCATTGCTCCCATGCTCTGCTCGCCACTCCTTGTTGCTCTGCAGCGCATTGACTATTTACCACCCCTTTTCAGCTTTTCTTCCACCATCGTGGTGTTTCCCTTCTTTAAAAAAAAAAAGTTAGCTTTTTTCTTTTTCTTTTGAAGAACCCAGCAGCGTCCATTTACTGCCAGGACTCTCATTTTTCAAAACGTGCTATTAGACACTCTTAAACTACTTTTATTTTTTTATTAATAACTTTGATTGTTCTTGACATCTTGGAGTGGTAAATAAAAATAAAAAAATCATGGCCACATTATGCCAAGTACATGCATGTGTATATTTCATCATGCTGGGTAGGTGTATGATGCATGTGAGCTTACACATCAATGGACGTTTTGTCAAATCTACACAACATTGGCAAAAGAAAAATTGGCAAAGCCTGCTTTCTTTTTAGGTGTAGTCTACCAGACAGCGCATGCGGACTGATTGCAAAAGACCTATTGTAGGTGTACCAGTAAGTCACAGGGGTATAGCCCTCTTATTACTTAACATTGGTTGACTTTATTCTCATTCTCTCTTGCTTGCTTATTCAATGGCTTTCCTTGTCCCAGTTTGTACGTCTTGTGTTTCCCCTTTCCCTGGAGCATCGCTTCTTTACCGTCTTGCTGATTGGCTATCTTCTATCATTCCATCACTCACTTTTTTGTGTTGCTTAAGCGCTCCATGAGAGTGCGTGTTTTCCAGCTCTCTACTAAGTGTGCTCCTCCCTCCCTAAACCTGGAACCCCCCCACTCCTCAACCCAGTCCATGTTGTTGCCCCCCTCATATTAAATGCTTTCTTGTGATTCTCCCTTTGCCCCCTGTGATCTTCACCCTTTTCCTGCTGCTCTTCCCTTCCACTCCCTGTTGCTCCTCTCACCCTCCCACTGTTTTGTTCCCCTCCCACCCCCCTATTTCCACAGTCTTTTTTTTTTTTTTTTTAGATTTAATTTTTATTTGCTGGGCGGACCATTTGCTTTTAAAATAAGTGTTTTCATGCTGCTGTGTTCAATTATTTTTTTGTTTACTGATCCTTCTTAGGTCTGTAATGTAAACAAATTACTCCCATTTGATTTTGTGGGTATGCAAGCGTTACTAAATGACATGGCTGCATCATCGCACCTTTTTTTTGTTTTTTCCTATCTTGGACTTGCTGCAATGCATTTTGCTGTTCCTTTACAGCAACACAAAAAGGCATTTGCAAAGCCAATGCTGGTTTGAAAGAAGTGCCTGCCAGTGGCATTTGGTAAATGTAACACAAGCTTGCCCTGAAAGCACTTATGGGTAAAGGCTGGGACTGTGTTATCATTTAAAAAAAATCTTTTTTGGTTTGGTACCATGCGATTATTCCACCTAACCTGACTGTCCTTGGATATATTTTGTTTGTAGGAAGAACAACACTTACATCAGATTCAGTAGTAATATCCTCATGATTGCCAGCATCGTTGTTGTTCTACACCCCCCCCCCGCACCCCATTATTTCTGTGAACTGCGTTAGAGCATCCCCAGATCATTCCAGGGTTTTATGTGGGCCATCCCTGTGCAAGGAGCAGAGTCAGTGACACATCAGCAACAGATTGTGCTGTCATGGTGTAGGCCTCACTTGTAG
This sequence comes from Calotriton arnoldi, assembly GCA_963921515.1. Taxonomy (NCBI): domain Eukaryota; kingdom Metazoa; phylum Chordata; class Amphibia; order Caudata; family Salamandridae; genus Calotriton; species Calotriton arnoldi. Next base: position 1,093,311 of record CAWUFW010004232.1, on the reverse strand, counting down.
CCCTTCTTGCAGCCTCAAGAAAGAGCGGAGGTGACCATAACTGGAGAGCCAGATGTCCTCTTTCCCAAGAGCTCCACTCACTTTAAACTTGTAATTCTCCTACCCAGGACAAAACAAAGGTTGATAGTCCACGTGGTTATAGCCTGACAGTCACTTGTTAGAATTAAGGTATCACGAGACATTACTTCTCAGATCAACTTAAGATTTACATTAACCGTAAATGTGATTTACTAGGCAGTTACAAGACCAGCTCCAACAGTCCCAGTTGGGTGGTTTACAAGTGTGGTCAGAAAGTTGGTCTTGCGACTGTTTCTTGCTATAGTAAGAAGTTTTGATAAGTATTTTATGATCAGCGCTTAAGAGTATTGGCCAGTGTATTAGGGAGAGCCTTGATTTGGTTATTGCCTATTAGCAAATGAAAATGACTAGTAAAGTGCTTATTTTCAGTGCTTTCCTAATGTGTGGCATCTTTCTAAGTTTTCTCTGAAAGTAATGTATACACTCCTTTTTGTTTCACCCCTGACTTTATTTTCTGAGTCGTGGTGCTTTTTCCTGGTGTCAAAATGTTTTATTGGAGTATAAAGGCTGCACTTGAATTTGTATATTTGTGCTAATTAGATGCTTTTCTCCTGCCCTTAAGTAGCTTCAAGTTCCTTTAGATGTTTTTTTTTTTAATTCTTTTTATTGATGACAACTTTACACATAGTTATTGCACAATCATAGACATTAAGGAGTATGCCTGCGCCGTTGCATTCGGCCGTTAACCACTGCCCGTACATATTTATGCGGAGACCCACTGACCCATATTCATTCACACTGCGTGAGGCCCTGGTCTTGATCCATGCTTGGGGGCTCGCAGAGTTCTTTTCCCCCCCCGAAAGCGTTCCATTTCCCCTCCATACCTGCGACCACTTTTTGGGACAACCTCTAGATTCGTAAATTGTTCGCTCCATCAACATGCACCAGTCCATATCCCTCTGCCATTCTACAATTGTTGGTGACTCCTGGGCTCCCTACCTTTTGGCGATGTTCCGTTTTGCAATCATAGTTCCCAACATCACCCAAAGATTCGCTTTACTATTTAGATCTGTGGGACCCCATATATTCAAGAGCCACAGCTTTATATTCGGATCGATTTTTAACAACCATCACATCTTCCATACACTTTATCAAGTCCGACCAGTAGTTCTGGATATGTACACATTACCAAATGACATGTGCGAAGGTACCCTCCTGCCCACATCGCCTCACACACCCCGAGTCGGTCCTGTAACCCATCCGCACTAGTGCAGGGCCAGTGAGGTGAGTTCTGTGGAGTATTTTTAGTTGTACCAGTCTGAGTCTGGAGGAGATAGCTATCTCTCTGGGGGAGGCCAAGGCCTCCATCCATTCCTCGTCCTCCAGTCCCGCCACATCATGTTCCCACCAAGCCTGGAGCCGCACAAGTGGGTCTGACATGTTGTTAATTAGTTTCTTATACGTCATGGAAATGGACTTCTTTGGCATGTACTCATCCAATACCCTGTCCTCTAGCAGAGAGGAATCAGGAAGAGATTCCCCCCTGGGGACCACTGCTTGTAAAGCGTGCTGTATCTGTAGATACCGCTCTGTACCTGCCATTTTGTACTCCGTCCGAAGTTGTGCAAAGGAGACTACATCACCCGCCCTCTATAGATCACCGACTTTGGAGATGCCTATTACGTCCCACCGATCAAAGCCCTTTGTCTTCCGCAAATTACCAAACTTGTCCGCGTCCCAGAGTGGGGTGGCCCATGTGATTCGTCCCTCCCAGCCTAGGCTCTTAGTAGCTTCCCGCCATACGTTGACCGCATATGCAGTGGGGCCTGTCAGGTGCAGCTTGGTGGGTTTGGTGTATAGTACTCTCGTGAAATCCCCACCAGGGAGCAGCCACCTGTCCATCTGGTACCCTGGGTCCCCTTGGGGCCTATAAATGCATTTATTAATGGCAGCTAAATGCGCGGGCCAATAATTTCGCCTGATATCAGGGAGACCCACTCCCCCATCGTACCATCCCCTTGTGAGCTTCTGGGTGGATATTCGGGGTGGTTTGCCGTCCCATTGGAGTTCCCTCTGGGAGCTTTCTACAGCTTTAAAGTATTCGAGACCGACTGGGCCTGGAGTGTTTTGTAGAGCGTACAAGAAACGTGGTAAAGACATCATTTTAAAAAGCGCGGCGCGCCCCAGTAGGGACAATGGGAGTGTTTTTCAGTGTTTGATGTCGCTTCTAAGCCTCTGCAGCGGGGGCAAGAGGTTACGCTGGTAGAACCTTGCCGGGTCTTTGGTGATATAAATCCCCAGGTATGTGAATCCCTCGACAGCCTCCATAATGGTATATCCCTTGGTTGGGGGGGGGGGAATTTGCCCCATAGGACATAGATAACTGACTTCGACCAATTGATACGGTAAACAGAGTGTTCCCCAAAATTAGTGAAAATGTGTAGCGCTCTGTTTAGAGAGGGTCCGGGCGACGCCAGAAAGTCGTGGATTTGCGTACGTGAGGGTGGTAGCTCTCTCGGTGGGCACTGGTCCAGGCGGCCCGAAACAATGGATTTAAAATCCCCACCCACGAGGAGCCTCCCCTCTGGGAGGGCGAGTAGGAGATCTCCCAGGTCTTATAAGGCTAGTGCCTGGAGACCCGGTGGCACATACACCGAGACCAGATTTAGCATTTGGCCTTCCCACCTCCCTGAGACTGCCGCAAACCTGCCCAGATTGTCTGTCCATGTGCGGTCAATTGCCACCTGGAAGGTTTTTTTTCACCATTATACCAACGCCCCTAGAACCCGAGCTGAATGCAGAGTGGGCCGCTAGGTGTTATCCCCACCTATTCAATGCCCCGCAAGCGTTCCCCATTAAGTGCGTCTCCTGGTAGAGGATCACATCCGGTGCATGCCGTTTTACATATTGCAGTACTATAGCCCTCTTTATTTTGTCGCCCAGCCCATTGACGTTCCAGGACGATCCAGGACAGCAGTTTAATACTTCGCTTTAACATTGGCCCCATTACTGTCTTTGTTGATATCTGCCCCTGACAGCGGAGTCTTAACAGCCATCATGTGATCGCTGCACGAGGCAGACAATACTCCGGCGCCCAATGATGAATGCTTCCCTATGCCAGGTGATGAAAAATGACCATGCCCTTCCTGACGCTTCGTGTTAGTGTCATCTAAACTATGTGTAAAACTTACCAAACTCCCCTGTCCCCCTGCCCTAACCCAGTGTAGCCTAGGCTGCAAACTGTCCCAGGTCCCCATTACAGCAACTGAGTCACCCGGTAGACTGGTCCCTCCATCCCCAACAAACCCATCCCCTCCCTGCCTCCCTGCATTGCGGGAATTGAACTCCCCAACTCTGCAGAGCGCCCTTTGCCCACCCCCAAAAATATTCGTGGTGCGTGGCCTGACCCTGCACCCGATAACTATCATCTATCTGTATGAGCCGTTGCAGGTAATTTAAAGTCCGAGTCATATTGATATGCTGAGCGCCCTCACTGATGGGGCCACTGCGAAGCCACTTCGGAGAGCATCACAAAAATGCACTAGTCTTGGCCAACTAGTGTGACATTTTAGTCATTGTTACCATCGTCCAGTGAGACAACTCCTGGTGGTGCCGCCACACCGTGTTCTGAGCGGGCCTGGCTAGGCCCCCCTCGGTGGTCAAGACGGCCCTTCTTCCGTACTGTACGCCATCCTTCAAGCCAGTCCCATGTTCACTCCGGTCAACCAAAGAACCATACCTTCCCCTCTGCCTCAACTCTGAGCTTAGCGGGGGAAATCATTGCATATTTTATCTCCTTCTCCCGCAGGGCTCTCTTCACCTCGAGGAAGCTGCGCCGTTGACGTTGGACTTTTTAGAGTAAAGTCCGGAAAGAAATTTATTTTACAGTTCTCATAGTCGACTGGTGGCGCTGCGCGAGCCATCTGCAGTATATTGTCTGTGTCGCGGTAGTTGAACACTCTGGCTACTATGGGTCTAGGGGGTGCACCAGGTTTCGGCCTCCCTCCCGGCACCCTGTGTGCTCTTACGATCGCGAAAAATGTTGACAGTCTTATAGGTTGTAAATGCTTCACTACTAGTTCCTCAACGAACAGGTCCATTGCTTGCCCCTCCGCTCGTTCTGGCACACCTAGGATCCGAACATTATTCCGACGCGACCTCCCTTCGTAGTCGTCCAATTGACTTTCCATTCTTTCGGTACGAGCATGGAGGTCTGTCATTTGCTTTTTAAGAGTTGATGTGTCTGTGACCAGTGCGTTAAATGTCTCGATCTCCTCGATTCTAGTATTCATGTTCCGGAGGTCTGCCCTGACCAGAGAGACCTCCGCCGAGACCGAATCAATCCTGGTATCCAGCGAGGTTCGGACAGTGGTTATTGCTGTCATGATATCCTGTAGGGTCAGCTCTGATTGCCCGTTCTGCCCCTGCTTCTTCCCGGGCATTTTGTCCGTTTCTGTCTCATGTGCGCTTGACCCCTTTTGCCATGCATATTTCTCCATTTTAGTCTGCAGCGCAGCTTTGCCGCCTCTCCCTCCGGCCATCTTGGGTCACGGTAGCACTAGGTCTGCGTGGATAACTCTCCCGAGCCGGCTACTCTCCGCCGCCTGCATTGGGCTGCCGGTGCCCTCCCCGGCCTGTCGCAGTTCACCCGCACCAGGGGGTGTTTGAGTGTTTAATTGAAGCCCCACCGTCGCTCCGCGGCCTCACCTCCGTTCTCTGCCGCGTGTTCTACTTGTGGGTTCTCTGGGCTCTCGCATGGCCTATGGCTGTGAGCGCTGTTATTGTTCCCGCGTCGCAGGCTACTGTATCCAAGTCAGATATTGGTGGGGAGATGCAGCTCAATATAGTGTGGTCCAGCTGCGCTGATTGCTGTGTTGCGCACGCGGTCTGCAAGGCCTCTCACATGGTTCCGGGGCAGACTGCGTCCGCTCGGTACTCGCTGCCACCTCACTCCCACGCAGTGCTCCCCGGCCTATCAGTTAGACCCCCACACCTGGCAGCCACAGTTGGGGGGAAATGAACAGGGTGCCTCTGATCGCCGCTCTCCCCCTCTACGCACCTTACTTGAGGGCTCCAGTGCGTAGCAGCATTTCCGCGTTATCCTTGCTCTTCGCCTGTTCCTGCGCGGTGCGGCTGGGCCAGTAAAGTGGCGATGCGGGCGGGCCCAAACCCACAGTTGTCCCACTACTCTCTCCCCGATTTTGGGCTCGAGCTCCGTCAGGAGATTCAGCCCGCTCCGCTGGCCACCTCTCGTCTGCACCTCCACCGCTCTGTTACGATGTTCTCCGTGCCGGCGGTTGCCCCGCCTCAAGGTTGTTCACCCCACAGTCGGGTCTTAACATCCGCTGCTCCGGGTCAGGCCAGTCGCGATCACTCGGCCCGCTCGGTCGCCGGTCTCTGGTATACTGGGTGAAAGCAGGACACGCCTCCGGCGCTCTCACCCCTCCGTCTCAGCAGCTGCCACCGCCGTTAATGCGCCCCTTCTCCTCTCTGTAGACCTCGCTGCTGGGCCCTCGGGAACTTGCTCGGCCGGATCTCTGCTCAATTCACACGAATTTGGGCTCAATACCACCCAGGTAACCGCCGGTTTTGATTTCTGGTATTAAAGGTTCATACCTCACCAGATAAATATACAGATATTGAGTTGATCGGCGCATTCTGCCGGAGCCGCGCTAGTGTGCTGCCATCTTCCCCCGTGGTCGGTCACGCCCCGTTCCTTTAGATGTTTGATGCAAATGCAAGATCTGTTATTGTCAACATTAGTCTTGGACTTCATATTCCTGCTCGCCGTATAGCACAAGGAACCCACTATTGAACTTGTTTCAGAGGAAACAGAAGTTAACTTCCAAGATAACTCGGTGACTAAGGTGCTCCAGAGATGCAGGAAACGAGGTTAAGTCCTTTCAGCTGCCTATCGTTCTTTCAAGTTCAATAAATGAAGTACTCTTGAGTGGAGTGGTGGCGGCTTTTGTTTTTATATTCTTACCACATTTGCTGTAGCAAGCACTAAATACAAATACGCTATTTTTATTAGTGTTTGCCCTGGAAAAGGATTCTACTCTTCTTTCTAATTTTTTGATGCCATTCCTCACTTGGAGTTTGGAATGCTTTGCCATAGTGGTGAAATGGAAGATCTACACAACACACCTCATGCTCTATCTTGTTAATTGCACACACAAATTTACACCCTCAAGCAGTATCAGAAATATCTGACAGATTAACTTTTTTACAGCATGCCTATAGTTTTTACAAACCGGCCTACCTAATCCACTGCTATAAGGCTTTTCACGAGTTATGCCGCAAATTATTTTATTTCTCTTCAATATTGCGTTCAAGTGCAAAATTTCAAAATATCACATGTTAAATTGATAAGAAGATTTTATACAATATTTAATAGATGATTTCATTCAGCAAACAAAAGGTCCACTGCTCCACACAATTAGCCCACCTGTTATAATACTGTGTACTTGCTTGAGGAGAGTGGTATTGGCCTTCATTCGTGATATCAAAAAGGGCAGGTATCTTGGTCCGTCTTTCTATCTCTTTTTCAACTTGTCGGGTGTATTCTAAAAATGTATTAATGTTCCAAAAGTCAAGCGTTTAATATTTTGCAATGCCTCCTGGCCAACTAGTGGAAAGGGAGAGATGACCACCATCCAGCTGTGGAGATAGCTGGAGTGTGCAGAATCAGCGCCATTTGTGGTTTTGCTTATGAAACTAACGTTTTATGGTTTAATTCCTAAATACAATGCAAGAAATCAACTCTGCAAGAAGTCCAGTCTCCAGCTAAGCGGTGCTCTGCTCTTGCTTCACTTGCACACTGAACTTGTGTTTTTGGTTTCACCTGCCTCACCTACTTTTTCCTGTTTAAAGGAAGCGAGATGAATTAAAATTATTGGCAAATCATCATGCCTTCCAACCAAGAGCAGAGTGGTGTGCAATTCCTTCGTGGTGTCCCACTTTTTTTCTCTCAGTTTGAATCTGAATGTAAAAGTGCCACCGATTAATAATTATTTTGATAAATATAAAATATGACCAGCTTTATTGTCAGCAAGGACTGTTGCCCAGAGAATGTTGCAGGGCAAACGTCACTGAGCTGTGCATTTATAAGGTTTGGCAAAAAACGAACGTATGCATTGAAGTCAAATCATAATGCTTAGGTTATTTTTCCAACACTAGAAATGTACCTTTCAGGTGAGAGCGTTCTGAAATACATGAACTGAAAAATTCTGTTCAAACCCATAGGTATTTGTCATTGGTGAAAACAAGTGCCATCTTTTATAGAATGATGGCAACCACAGTTTTTAAATTTATTTATTAAACCCTTCCATTAGTGGGGTGAAGTGACAGAACAAAATATGATGTGGATACGGGATAGTGATACTAAAAAACTGATTACTGGAACACTGTCTTTAGAGGGTTTCGGAATGGGGGTTCAAATCTTTTAAACAACCTTGAACTGCTTCTCTAAGGTAGTAAGCATAAGGTGGTTAATATTTGATAGGTCTTAATCGTGCTGATCGCCGAAATGTTGACCTTGCTTCTGGTAATGTTAGCACAGCCTTGTATATGATCAACAACTTGTATCTTTATTTGTTCTTAAATGGTTGGGCAGTCCAGCTTGAACCTTCAAGCTTCCATACTCTGGCGTCAAATAACATCCCTCTTGGCTGTCAAGGGTAATGGTGAATGCTCCGACCTATTTTTAGTAAAGAGTTGCCAGCCGGGCACATGCCTTCTACTTTCATTGATTAGTCAATCTTTCATGAGATTATTACTTGAGTTGGAGCAGCTTCAAAACATATTCATAAAATGTAGAGTTGAAGTTAACTCATTGGGCCCTAGCAGCGCCATGATGCCGGTATTACCTTTGCTGCTAGAAGTTAAGAATTTACTGCTGTGGTCTGTGCAGATGTACATCTCGGCATGGCCCATCGGCTTTGAATTCCTAAGCGGTCTAAACACTTTCTTTCATTGAGTTTAGGAATAGTAAGACATTGATGTATCACATAACGAAACGGCAAAACTTCAGTTAGACTTGAGTTACTATATAAAAAATAAATTATTAATCGCTGTTAGTGTTCATATTTAGCTGAAAGTCTTTGCAGAAGTCACAGTCCTTCCGAGTGCGTCCCAGCTCGTGTTTACGGTATTGCTTCTTAGTTTGCTTTGGAAAAAGTTGTAAAGATGACGTGCATAGAATGCTACACTATTATTACCTGGGGTCGGCCAACATGTTTGCAACGTTAAACCGCAGAGTATGCCCACCTCTCTCTGCTATACTTTCCGTATGTGAACAGCAATAAACCCCTGAAGTAATTATTTTAAATTAATTTTTGTCCAGTCAAGCCAACTCAGTTGATGAATATCACTTCTGTAGAGAGAATCTTTTGAGGGCATACAAAGAAATAGGTAAATATTCTGTGTTACCGTATGAAATATAAATATAAAATGGTTTAGTTGGGCATGACTTTTCTGTGCATTGATTTTGAGAAATCTTGAATAAAAGGTTGTTCAATTTTTCTTTATAAATTCCTTCTAAACCAGTATAGACCTGAAGATGGTCTCCTGGATTTATACCGTTTAGAGACTGAAATTTCAACAAGTTACACACCTCAACCCATATAAAGTTGAACTATTTGTATTACAATCCTTTGTATTCTTAAGATTTTGTTTTTTAGGTGGAGTTGTATTGTTCACCACATAGGAGCTTTTGTGAATTCAAATATATTAGATACTTGTAAGTCATATCTGGTGGAGCTTTGTATATATGTGACCTTGCACTTATTTGTTTGTACTTGGCTTGTATAGAATGTATTCATCAATCTTTTCCTGTTATTAAAACAATTGGATTTTTGCATACTGTAGCACAGAATTCTTGCCTATCTTTTTTCTGTACCCTCAAAAGATTCTTTCTTTATAAGTGATATTCATCAATTGAGTTGGCTTGATTGAATCCTGAATGACCAATCTAAAAGTTATAACCAAATAATTTAAAATAATTCTTTCTGGAGTCTGTTGTTCATTTACACCCATCTCCTAAGGGATCATAGGGTTACCCTATTTTCTTCTAGTTATACTTTTGGTATGGGCAAATGGAAGAACTCCGTGAAGGGGCAGCTGTTTCCTGGTTTGGGCTGCAGTAATCTACAGCACGATTGTTTTTAAATCTAGTTACTTTTCTCATGTTGGTATCGAGGGTTCTAGTTCTTTACTGACCTGCAGCGTTTCACCATGACTCCCTTTAATTTGGCAGATATAATTGTTGGCGTCAGAACAGTTTCTATTAAGTAGAAAAATTATTAAGCACAGTCTTTTAATGTTGAATAGTTGAAAAGCCTACGGCTACACCTGCCACATTGCCATTTGTGTTCTACATTTAGGTGGGAATGGCTTGATTATGCCGATACCTCCCTCAAGGACCCAACTCTGGCCTCAATAAGGCCGTTCTTTACAGTTGCCATTACCATGCTCAAAGGCTGCTGTGAACACGAGTGTACTGCTATCACCCTAGTTGAGACTTTTGTACTCCCGACCCAGAGAGTGTTCACCATCATAGTAGTGTTCCTACTGCCAAAAATCCTGGACATTCAATGCTTTAAGTGTCAAAATGAGCTTAAAGCGAGTAGGTTCTGACAATCAAATAACAGGTTCCACCTTTTGATATTTTTCCACGCTGGCCGGGTTTATTACTGAAATGTTTTGAGAAGGAATCTGACTTAATGCAGGATATTTTTAATGCTGCTGAGGAGAGGGTTTTGCAGAATTTATCCCCCCCGCACTGCTGAAAATAGTTCGTCAAGCAACTGCAAGCAGTTTTAGCAAGAACTGGGTACAGCAAATTTTAGATAAAACGTAGGAACATCCTTCTGAAGAGTTCTTCAATATGTGGGGCTGATTGAGATGCCTTTATGAATCGGATAGCAACAGTAGGACTTGATGCTAAACTCCATCTCAAGCCGGTGCAATTTCCCTCATCCTGTTTCCCTGTTGTAACATTGTCATATCTGAAGTGAACATGTTCCTTATCAGCTTATCTAAATGCCTGCTATTTACCCAACAGTTTTTTGTTTAGGTCAATGAAGTGGACATTCGCATTGTACATACCAGTTAACCATGAAGCACGCAGTAATGTGGCAAAGATTGTAACGAGATGGGTAATCTTTCATAGCCTTGTTCAATAAGTCACCCATTTCTTTGTGGCAGTGATGGAGTCTTACGAGGCAGGTGTTAAGGAGCTTTATTTTCGTCCCAGAGTTGATCTCTGTTTTGCCATATTCAACATTTAACTATCTCTGGTGTATCCAATCTTTGATTCCTCTGGTAATATCTTTCATTGCATGAGTGAAAGCCCTCCATGACTGTGGAATTTTGTAAAATACCTACTTGTCCAAGGGACAGAATACTTCATCGATCTACTTGTCCTGTAGAAAAATCAGCTTGCCTATTTGACTCCATGCAGAGAAGTGACAAATGATGCTGGTATTCTCATATTAGAGCTCTGATATCCTCTCCAGTTATGCCACGGCTCATGTAATATCAATTTTCGTATTCTAGGAAGGCTGTGGTTATGCCATATTGCTGATTATACCCAATCGGGCTGTTTATGAAATACCTCTGTTAACAGCAGTTTTTACCCCAGCATGGCTTCGAATATTCCAGTGCTTTTGTAAGAAGTGTGTACTGATACTGGTATAGGATGTACCATTGTTCTATTTCTCCATTTAGTTTATAAGGATGTGTCTGTGAAATGTTTTGTCCCATTTATTTTGAAGCATTCATTTGAAAACAGTTGTAACAATTGAATTTGCAGTTGTTCTGCAGGTTTCCACATGAACAAATGTACGTGATATATTTGCTCATTCTATCATTGTATTCTATGTCAGGACCTCAAGCTTCAGATCATGCATATCTTTCTCTTTTTTTTTTTTTTTTTTTGCTCAGCAGCCCACAAACCACAATATTCCAACAATACCACTGGAACTAGATTTCCCATGAGTCCCAAAATAGAATCAACAGTTCAATCATTATCCAAAGTATCCTTGTAAAACAGCCCACAAGGAAAAGCACTTCCTCTTTCTTCGCTGCTTGGCAGCCAGGTAAGTGCTTTTCCTTGTAGACTGTAGCATTGTTATATGTTTATTGTACTTTTTAATAATGTCAATTACACTTTGGGGACATGATGGCTGACCTCCAGAGCTGCCTTTAGTTAAACTGGAGAGCCAGGTTCCAATCCTGGCCTCGACTCAACATCCTATGATCTAACCTGCTGTAGGACTGTGGCCGCTGGTTTAGCGGGCCTTGCAGAGTTTTCTCTGGGTACTGCCTTGACTGCGTGCAGTGGCATCTAGGCTGCTTCCTGCAGAGATAATAGCTCGGGGAGTTGACACAAGTTGTGTGGTACCTGTAAGACTGCACTAGACGGCGTTATGGGGCATTGAACTATGGCCTTGCATTTCATTGATCTCCATCTTCCATTGTATATGTGGACAGGAGGTGTCTGCTCATATGTTCTTCCTTAATTTAAAGCCCTCTGGCTAGATTGGTTATTGGTGGCCGCAGAAAGCGGTTGTCTTTTGTTCAGTGGACCTTTGGTTGTGATTATTCTAACCGAACATCAAGAGGATTGGAGGACTTGAGCCTTAAGGCCTCTAGTCCTGCCCTTTATATCCAAGGACCAATATTAAAAAGGAATAAAACTCCATGAAACCCACATAGGCCCCCGACAGAGTGCCATAGGGACACAAAGGTCTCATAGCCAATATAAAAATAATAAGCACCTGATCATTATGACAGGTGATTTCAGGACACTCATGAGAGCTGGGCCATGGTGAGGATTTGATTAAGGAACGGGGCCAGCGGACCTTGGAGACAAAAAAGCTGTACAAAATGTCCCAAAATGAAGGGCAACCCTGTGCAGGGGGTCACCGGTGTCAAGAAACCAGTGGGCATGCAGGTTCTGAATGATATATATCATCCACGGTCTGCGGATGGACACCAGCAGGAAAGGTGGCTCAGTGCATAAGTATCAAGATTTGTATGGCACTAGAAAAGGAAGTCCCTGGTAAGGAAGGTGGCACTAACCCCACAAATAGATGGAAAAATGGGCACATTCATAATTAAATTTATAAAGCACCCTAAAAAAGGTATTGACCGTCTTTGATGGGCCTTTCAGGTGAAACTGTTAAATATGGTCGGGCCCATCACAAAAATCCTAGACATGGTTGAATGCTGCCTACCTAGTAGAACTTGCCAGTCCATTACAGTACAAGCTTTTGCAGGAGATTCAGAGTTGTACCGTTTAATAGGCTGCATAGCAAGGCTGAAGGATGTTTTGAGAGTCTCGAGAGTTTGTATGATTCTGTAGCACTTTGTCATAGGAGTAGAATGGCCTGATCTTGGTGTTTAGTTGCTTACCTCATGGTGCTCAGTATTAAATGTGTTCACTGTGACTATGTGAACCCTTTTTCTGTTAAACACACAAAAGGTGATTGGAAGAATGCTTGAAATAAGGCCAACTGATAGCAGTCGCTAGAGGTGATATTCCAACCCACTGTTTTGCCCACGTCCCACCTCAGTTTGGACCTAACCGTATGCAAAACAGTCTTGACCCTGCTCCAATACGAACAGTCCAGCATGACCTGCTAGTCCATGTCCTCCCTGGACCAAGACACCTCCAACCCAAGAATGGTTTTACCCTGGTTGGGGCTCTTCAGTAGAGTGTAGTTTAGTTCCAATGGCACAGTGAGCATGCAAACCTCGTCTGGACATACCTGTGGCCACTTAGGGCGTTAGTCAAACACAGAAAAGATGATGGGAGGAATGCTTGGCGTAAATCTAACCACTGGCAATTGCTCTTCTTTCTGTTATGAGATCTGCATGATTAGTGTTTGCCAAAGTATTTGAAGTGGTTGAAAGTGGACATGTTAGAGTGATGTAAGAAACGGAAGTATCAAGGCTATCCTAGAAATGCTAATATACTTGCCAGATTGTTTTCTACTTGATTTCAGCCAGTTGAATTTGTATCTTTCTTACATTGCATCCATTCCGCTTGAGAACATTATGGTATGCAACATATAACCAGGAGAAAAGGGAGGCTGTGTTACCACTGTACACTGTGCACAACACTGCTGATAAGGCTTCATCTGGAATATTGTGTTACTTTCTGGATCTCTTCCAGATTGTTAATCTAGTTTTAGACTCCTTTTTAGGTCGAGCCTAGATCAGCGCATGCGCTGCTTGCGAGACTTTTAGTAAGGGGCTTCAGAAAGCTGACCAGACGCTCGTGCGTCATGGCCTTTTCTGTGCTGTTACCCGCAGGGCCGGCATCTGTTTTGCATTATCGTGCCCGATAATGCAAAACAGATGTCTCGCTGTGGCGAGCGCGCCCCCCACTCGCGTCGCCCCCACCTCCTCCCCGCTCGTGCCTTCAAATGCTTCTTTAATTAGGCCACTACAGGAGCCCGCCTCGGAGCATCAAAGATCTCACCCTCCCGATTGGCGTTGAGCCCTCCCCCCTCCTAGCATGAATTCTGCGTTTCCGTCAACCCACCAGTTCCATGTTCATGGAGTGATGCACCATCCGTGTCGTTACTTGGAAGAGGGGGAACATTTAGGCCCTTTTCTATGGCATTACTGACTTGCTTACAACGGTGACTATCCCCATTGCAAGCCGGTCAGGAATACTTCTCCCACGAGGATTTCGCTGTGGTCGCTTCTCTCTCTCTGGAGCAGTGAGGACCTGGTGAAGTCAGGTAAGAAAGTAACTGAATCTAACAAAAAAATGAAATGCAGTACTAGTCTCGTAGTGCATGCCTTTTTTTTTTTTTTTTTTTTTAAACATTGGTCTGTTCACTTTTTCCATCTGCCGTTACAGCATGGAGTAATGAGTCAGCCTGCTTCATTCAGTGGCTGTCTTGCACTGTGATGACGTGCCAACTACTGCCTGAAAACGCGTGCATCAGTGCCAGGGCTGTGGGTTCATGTATACATACGTATGAAGTGCATGCCTGTCATTGCTTGTTGTTTTACGCATGTGTTGGGAAGAGGTTGCAGAAGGGCTTCCTGATCCCATTTGGACTTTGTATCTATCTCCTTGCTCTCTCCATCAGTGCACTGCTTCCTCACCTTTTCTCTACCTTAAATCGCCTCCCTCCACTCTCTGCCTAACTCCCCGACATCTCAGATCGCCCTGTGTCTTGGCTTCTCATCCATGTGTCTCCCTCTTTTCCTTCTCAGTGTGCAGTCCCTCTCCAGCAAGAGCTGTGTGCACCTGTCAGGCAAGAGGGGTCAAGGAGATGCAAGTCTGCAACGATCCCCCAGGTGGCATAGTGAGCCTCTGTAGTGTTTTGATTTTCACTGTTGCCTCAAGAGTGCCAGATGTGAAGGGGGATTTAGGCAGCTGTTGGCACAGTTAAAAAGCTCTGCGTTCGTGTGTCACCTTATAACATGGCCCATGTCTTCAACACAGGTTCAGTGCACACTATATTGGTTATATGGGTATGTGCGAAGGGGGCCCCAGATGTGCCTTGAAACCTAACTTCTGTAACCCCAATTGTGCATTAGCAGAGCCAATAGGTCTTGCTAAACACTTATAAGATCCCGAAAGCGAGACCGATTGCATTGTAAATGCTTGTTTTATTTATTTTTTATTTTAATTATTGAAACCTGTTCTATAAGGAAATCTTAAAGTAATGTGTTCATTTCTGAAAGTCACAGCTGTAGTGTTTTAAGAAATAAATCATGCAAATTTACCACATTGGTCTAAAGTCTCTTTCCACTATTTTATCCTCACAGTCCTTTTTTTGTTGCTTCATAACACCTATGTAGCAAACTTGCCTTTTCTGCGTGGCCACCACATATTTTATGCCCTTTTCTGTGCCATAGTTTTGCTAGCTTTAGGCCGCTGCACCGAACTACTACTAAACAGTAGTAGCCTGTGCCTTCCCTTTAACTTGTGCTGTACAGTGGAACTTCCTATATGTCCTATTTAACGTCCCAATAATTTCATTGTAAATGATGTGCATGTTGCGTGGAAAGTATGTCGTGTGGGCTGCAGTGTTTATTTACACACTTACATAAATAAATATATTTATGGCAGGAGCATTACGGTCCTTCGACTAGACTTCAGTTTAATTGCAGTGCAGTGACACTCAATAGGGCAGCTGTCTTTGCCATGTAGAAAAAGCCTATTTTTATAAATTCATAATTCACCCATATACTGTGCCTTGTAACCCTACAGGACAGGTTGCTAATATATAAAAATAGGACACACTACATATTGGGTTAGAGTGCCCTTACAGTGGGGGAAAAAGCAGAAAGCTATTAAACTCTGTAGGCCTGGCTAGACCTTTTTCTATTAGACCGACGTGGGATTAAAATCTTTATTTTTCACCTCTGCTTAGGAAAAGGACTTGAAAAATGATTATTTCCCGCTCCATTTTTTTTAATCTGACTCGAGAACTGGAATGTACATCCTTGGCTGGGACAGCTGATGACTCTGACTCGGAGGGCAATGGCTTGCCTTTGGGTCCAGAAAAGGCCAATGGTGGTTAAATGCTGACCATGTAGCAGGGATTATCTACCTGGGAGTGGACTGGACCAGTTGGCAGAAAAAAGGGCTACTTTAGCACTACCTCTTTCTAGGCACTTTTTGCCTTAAATGTTTAAAAATCCATATCTCAGGTTCCCCTTAACCTAGTTTGATCTTTGAGTTTTTTGCTCTTCTCGTTTATTGAGATGGTTTGGGAATTTTATTTTCTTGTGTTCTTTACTTCAAAAATGTTGGTACTGCTTGACTTTAGCGCACACTTCTCTGAAGACTTGCTGCTGGTTCTGCCATATACATCAAGGTTTGAACAGAGATTTTCTCAAAATTGTGTTGTGACCTAACCCATAGCTGGTTTATTGACTTGTTAGGGGAATAACCCCCCACTCCAGTATCCTAATTTCTGAGAGCCCAGATTTGAAGATAAGAACATTTCAGAAACTAATATAGCTGTTTTTAGCTTTCATTTATAATACATTTTTAATGCATTGGCGGTGCAGCTACGAAACATGGACTGGAAGATACTTGAACGTAGATAAGCACGTATGAGATGAACGTAGATTAAGTTATCTGAGGGACTTGCAAAGTAAATTTAGTAAAGATTATTTAATATGCTTTTCCCATTACCACGGCTTTCATTGGCACCGCCTTTCACAAGATTGCTAAGGATTAAAGGTAGCATATTTGTTTGTCAGCACAGACTAATGGGGTGTGCATGGCACTGAAGAGACCCACTCTCTCTATTGTTAGCAATAGCTCAGCAGCTGAGATGTTAAAACCCAGACCTAAAAGAGTGAGGACAGCAAGGGGAAAGAAATATAGAAGTGAGAAAGAACGTGCATGTATAAATGCAGATGCTCAGGTTGTAATATCCTTTTTATTACCACTGAGTGACTTGCTAGAGGCAATGCCTTGAGTGGGAGCGGATCGTGATGCCTTGGTGTCAAGTAGACTGACAAAAGCAAACGAGTTGGGGACAGGGGTACTAGATACAAGGACACTGGGACAAGGGGCCAAAAACAAAACAGAATAAGGGGATGTTACTGCAAACTAAAGAGCAAGGAAGATCAGGCAACATCAGCCCTATAAACTTAGTTCAGGAGCTAAACGCCACAGATTAGAAACAGAGGCCCAAAGGCAGTCTGCAGAAATATAACTGCTACAAATGAATAGGGTTAGGTAGAGGGTCTAAAAATCCAACCGCCTGCTCCCCCCCAAGCCCCACCCCCCATACCCCCAAAACCCTACAGGGAAAACCAATTATCCACCCCAACAGTGACCCCTTTTCCACACAGTCACCATAGGTAAAACCTGTACTCTAACACCACAACAAAGAAAATCATCAACCGAATCTTAACCAAGGGCCTCATTACGATGTCGGTCTGAAAGCATTCCAACTGACTCCTTGTCGGAATCGTTTCTGACCGACTCTGGTTCAGGGAGGCCCGCCGACCGATTACGATGGTTCTGAACACCGTTCGGTCAGACTCCCCATCGACTTCAATGGGAGCCTGTGTCCCGACCGATAACACAGGCTCTCATTGAAGAAAGGGGTGGTTGTGGAAAACCTTGCACCCTGTGGCGGGCACCCCATGGTGCCTGCCACACTGTGCATGACTGCAAATAGGGGTGCCATGGGTACCCCCATGGGCCCCAACCGGAGGCCTCTGGGTGAAGGGGTACTGCTACGGGCCCCCAAAGTCAGTTTCCGACATCTGTTCCGTGTCGACAAACCGAGTCGGATAGGCTGTCCGAATCAAACATCGTAATACGTCGGTCAGAAAACGCGGTCCATAAAGCTGTACGATTCGGCTCCGACCGACTCTGCATCTCCGAATGCCGGTTGGAACCGAGTCGGACAGACCGAACTGTCCCCTTCCATCGTAATCGGTCGGTCGGAAATGTTTCCGAGTCGGTCAGGAAACATGGGTTCCGATTTGGGTTAGGAAAATCCGAATGCCGTTCGGAGCCTTTCCAACCGACATCGTAATGAGGCCCCAAGTTGAGTCAAAGAATTAATGACACAAATTGTTTAATATAGCATTTGCTTCTTTAGGTTACATTTTATTACAACTGACAGAAGAAAAGATGCCACCTAGGGCCTTGAAAAGAAGCTGGGAAGGCTGACCCCCCTGCCTGGAGCTGCGCATGCTCATTTTATCACCTCAAGCTCGCTTCCGTTACCTGCGTCACGCTCCTCCTCTCCGGCTCTCCCGCCTGCTGATATGGCAGCTTTCCTCAGCAGCACCTTGGAGTTTGCCCGCAGGCGCACTGGCGCAGACCTACTACGGCAGCATAGAGGCCGGCTCCTGGCTGGGTGCAAGCTCCCTTGGTGGACAGACAGACTGCGTCGACGTGTTCAGGTCTGGTGAAAGGACACTATACATACAGTGCACACATTTCTGATGACCTGGGGCTAGACTGTAGCGCGCGCATTACGATAGAACATATCTCGGTGCAAGAAGGACTTCCCGGGCTCCCTCACGGTAGTGATTCCATGCTGTTTCCTGGTTAAAAGTCCCTCTCACATGACTAGGCAGACCTATGGCTCCGTGCATAGGGCGTGTGGGCGGTCTACTGGAAGGAGCAATGCTGCCTGCCAAAAGTATAATTTTAACAACTTATGCAAGTCAACACCATCAAAAGACAAAATACATGGGATAAAGGAGGAATTCTACCTATTATGGTGTATTAAAACAGTAGAAACATTAATAATAATTGAGCAGTAAAGCGGCTGCCAAGGGCAGTAACGGTTGTTAAAGGCCCCGAACCAGAGTTATAATTATTATTTTTATTGCTATGACCCTGCATGGAATAAGGATATAAGCTCAGTCAATCACAATGTTTAGCATGCTAACACTGGTGGGGGACAGAGCACAAGAAGGCCTAGTTTCCAATGGGCTTTGAATGCAGCTCCAATTGCCTGCCCACAATAGAGTCCCAGGGGAGTCATAAGTCGAGGGCTTTAAGTTGGATGAAAAAACTGGGCGGGTCTTTCACTGGGGCGTGGCCGATGTAATTAAGGGCATGGTTTAAAAACACTTAAGGTAAAAATCTGTGCTCAGCATAGTAAGCAGCCCGTCTGGTATTTTGTTGCTTCTGTCATTGCATCCAGTTATAAAATACAAGTAACATTACACCTACAACAAGCCAGGACTATTGGCTTTGTCAATGGATGTTAGTTGCATAAGATAAATAAGTACCAACTTTGCATTTGTTGCATATAATATTGAAAATGTCTTAGTTCTTGTGGGAGAGATTGTGGTGTAACGGCTAGAGCTGACCCTCGGCGTAAGCTCAACATCAAATAATTCAAAAAATGAATATGTCCTTGTGTAATGTAACTGGTGCTCGTGTAAAGCACTCCAATACCTTCAGGTCGAGTTCGTGCTATATCAAGCTGCAAAAAAGTTCTGAAATGATTAGACTATGAAAGAGCTATAAGAAGTCTCTTTGAAGTTACATCAAAAGCAGTGAAAGGTGGTACTGCTGAGGAGTTCAGATTTTTTTCACCCCCAAGGGTGAGGGCAACAATGGAAAGCCTGATAGGGACCCGTCTCAGCACCTACTTTTAGAACTGCCGGTGCTGAGCACCGGCAGGACCCGGGCCACTTAAGCCTGCATAAGTCCATAGACGTGAGACTGGAGAATGGAATCCTGTAGACGCTGATGAGATTGCAGCTTGCTACTATTCCCGGCTAACTGGAAGTGATCTGTGCAGCCTATGGAGACAAGAGGTGAAAACAATACCGAATATAAGGCTGGTGACTTCCCCAGGAGTAAGAGCTGGGGGAGGCATCAACATTTTAAAATTTCCAGGCATGGGGAGAAGACCAACTCTGATCCCCTTATCCGGAGCGATAGTTTTCAAAAATTTGCTTGGAGTCTGGAAGGGAACAGGCGGTGCTTTAAATAGGAAGGTACTGTGCGGTACTGAGTACCTGCAGCCTGCACTTCTTTAATTTGAAGGAGAGAGTACCTGCACTTCTCAGCACTGCTGGAACACATTTTAATGGGAGAGTACCAGCATTTCTCAGGAGCAAGCAGGTACTGTAAATAGAGAGTAACTGCACTTCTATATTTCCATTTAAAGCCCTAGGCTCAAGATCCTGGTAGGTTAGCCGATGCGTTAATGGCAGATGATCGTAAATGAATCTGATTCGAAAGGGTGCTGTGGGGGCTATGCTGATCCAACCTGCACCAGGTGCTATCACTGATTCTACCCTGGGAAGAAATTTTGCATTATTTCTTAGGTTTGTAGCATTTCTCAGGGCTGCAGCATGGACCACTGCAAACACCGAGCTGAGCCTACCAGCAACAACTATCCGAGGGTGCCACCGCTCAAATTACTTCATATTTCACTATACTATTTCCCCACTAATCCTGTTTTGGTTCCAGAGTAGCATGCTACGTGCCGAAAATGCGCTTCAACACCTCATCAGGGGTAGCAAGCACTATATAAATGCAAACCTTTTCCCTCTTCTATCCCTCCACTATCCTCAATCCAAATAACAGACTAACATATCCACCGCTCAAATTGATTTCATATTTCACTATACTAATTCACCACTAATCCTTTATGGGTTACGGAGTAGCGTGCTACTCGCCGAAAAAGCACTTTGACGCCTCGTCAGGGGTAGTAAGCGCTATATAAATGCAATTGCAATACAATACAATATCTGAAAGGAAGATATGCAAAGAAAATCTTTTTATCTGCAAGGGATAAAAAATGGGTAGCAGGGAACAAGTGGTCGAGGGGGAACACAAGCAAGGGAAGTATGGGGGAGGGAGCTGAAAGGAAAGGCGAGGGCGCAAGTCCTAACAAAAATAGTGAGGGGACTAATTAGGAAATGAAATTTGCAAAGACGTCGCTTGCAGTGACATCACAGGAGGTGATGTTACACACCGCTCACAAAAAGAGAGCCACCTATTTTACAGTCAATGCTGAAATCCAGTCTTTGCTACGTATACAATGTAACTATATTTATTGAGTTTTTGTATAGCACTGCAAGCCATTGGAGGTACCCCTATGTACACATTCATATGGAAACCAAACACACATGCACGTCTACATCATGTTTGCGAACACAAAAGAATGAATGTCTTAGACAATATGCAAGTGTGCTTTTAAAAGCATAATCCATGCATCAACGATCACTCAGTTTGACACAATGGACAAAGTGTATACAACTGGTGTGCAAATAATTATACATTTGCTCTTAAGGATGCCATATATATTTAGACTAATCAGGGTGATATATCAAGTTAAAGGCAAATATCAGAGATCCATTAAAAATGGGACACAGTGGATGAGGTCTGTTATCTGAAGCAGACCCCTGAAAGCATGCTTGCCTTACAAAAATATATAACACACAAATGGTGATGGGAGGAATGCTTGCAAATAAGCCCAACTGGGCAATCGCTCGGCGTAGCATTTCAACCCATCATTCTTTTTCCCACCATGTCACCTCTGTTTGGACCAGTAATATGCAAATCAGCCTTGATCCTGCTGCAATAAAACAGACAAGCCCGAACTGCCAGACCAGGTCCTCCCAAAAATGGAACACAAGCAACCCAAGACCGGTTTTGCCCTAAATAACGCTCATCAGTAAGGTGTAGTTTTGTTCGAGTAGCACCGTGAGCATGGGGCCCATGTTTGGGCATACCCTTGGAACTTAGGGCGTTACATCAAGGTTCAAGACTGATTTGCATATGGCTGTGTCCAAATTGAGGTGGCATGGTGTGCAAAATGATGGACGGAGATGCAGCCCAAGTAAGCTCCAGTGGCTGAGATTATTTCCAGCATTCAATCCATCACTTTTCATATGCAAATGACAGAAGGGTTGTTGTCAGGAACATTAACTCTGTGTTTCACCTGCTGTCAACGTAAACAAGGACTCGTTGCATCAATAAAGGTAGATGGGGCACCATGCACATGAGGTTTAGGTCACGACGATACAAACAAGCTTCCCTGATGCACCGCCTTCTAATAATACTTCGATCTGTGATGTAATCCTTAAATTACCCTTTCCGGTATTGGGTCTAGCAATAGTCCAGCCTCTGTTTCCAACCAAGATAGAGGATGTCCTGTATAAAGAGACTCGTCCATTTTCCCAAGCCAAGATGGCGGCTGACTCCATGTGCGGTTTTGCATCTCATATGAGAACAAACATAACCTGGTCTACGATGGCCTTTTTTAACCTTTTAGTATTTTAAGACATTTACCATGATGACCCTTGCTTCCCAATAGTTGTTTTCTGTCTGCTTCTGTCTCACTGTGCGTGATAGGGGTTTCTTCTGTGATCATCGCTGGATCAGTGTCTGCTGTGTTCTATACTCCAGGGCTTTGCGTTTCTGCCCAGAAATTCATCAACAGTATTTGAAATGATGGCACTGTGTTTCTGAATGCTGACTAGTTGAACAATTCCTGTAGAGTTGCATTGCATCAGGTTATCATATTAACAACCCTTCTTGCCAGCAATATTTTGAAATAAGACATTGTACTGCGAGCTACATTTGATAGTCTTTTCAGTATCAACTAGTTTAGATTACTTGTATGTAGCTATAGCAAATATCTCACCGACTTATAGAAGGGTTTGGAATATATATTACTCATCTTGTTAAGTGGTACAGGAGATTCACTTAATTTGCATAAAACACACAAAGCTGCAGAGCGTTGTCCGAGCGTGAGAGATTTGGCATTCCCTAGCGTGGTTTTCTAATTCGGGCGGTTGCCGGCATTCACAAGTGATCAGAGGGCTGCCATTTGAGTAGATTTGCTGCCAGCAGAGCAGATTTTCTACTCTAATGGCAGCAAAATCAACTCGAATGGCCACACGCTCTTACGCAACGCATGGTGCCGTTGGCGCTAATTTTCAGCGCTGCTTGCACTACTGGTGCTAAAATGCAGCGCGAGCTGCATGTTTTCTGCCTGTTGGCGGAATTCCACAGAATCTCGCTGAGTTTTTCTCTCACTCTGTGGAATTCCATGGAGTGAAACTCTGCGACTAGTTTTATGGTGTTTATTTGTTTAACATTTCTGCCTGTATTTATCTGTTTTTATTTTTAGGCCCTCTTATTGCCATTTATCCATATTTACTTCATTTCATAACTCGTATATTGTGAATCTGCATTTTGAAATGACCGTGCATTGTGACCAACTGCTAGCAATATGTATGACATCATAACAAGCAACATAACATCACTGTAGAGTTGTCTTTTAAGTGACTGTCAGTGAAACAAACCTCTTGTGGGGTCTTTGCCAATATTTTATGACTTGCTGGCAGACACTTGTACGGTTCTTTTCTATGAACTTTCTGGAAAGCAGCCAATGTCTGCCTTCATTTGAATGCCTAAACTGCCCTGAGCTGCATCACATCAAGGCTATATTCCCTTCCTTTCAAATGTCATTAATCCTCACAAATGAAGCACTATACAGACGCGAGGAGAAAAGGAAAGGGTGTGGGCAGGAAGGCTTACACCTGCTATGTCATATGCTTTAAATATACAGCGATGGATTGAGCGTCAATATCCTCACTCTTCAATTACAATCACATTTCACTGGAGTTTCCTTGCATTACTTTCGCAGTTCTGAAGTTGGACTTTTTTCCAACTAACACCACAAAATGTACAGCTGAACAACACTTACATGGACTGATACACAATGTGATGACTCTTCCAACAAACCTATTTCAAAGGTATCTGACCCAAACTAACCAAATGTCAGAGAGGGCTGACCCACATCCCACTCTGTGTGCATTTATTGATGGCATGAGCCCTGGCAGACACATACATCTATCTATAGCAAGTTCTAACAAGCATTGGCATAGCCAATAGGTCTCGCTTTTGGGACATTATAAGTGTTTAGCCATGCAACAGTTGATGTTGCACCAAGGATATTGTGCTGCAGAATTAAATACTTATAAGGTCCCAAAGGCGAGACCTATTGGCTATGCCAATGCTTGTTTTTTTTAAATCCGGACTCAGTATTTTTGGCAATCTGAATGTTTCCATCTGTGAAGTCGGAGAAAGGTGGTATGTGCATATGTAACAATTTGCTGCTTTGCATGTTTCTGTAAAGAGTGCAACTGATCATGCTTACAATTTGTTAAGGCTTTCTGTGCATCAATTTCAATGCAGTGTCCCAGCACATTTTTTTTTTCCTGTCTGTCTTCCAGTATGACAGGAAAAAAAAAAGTTGCTGCAATACATATTTCTGTGTTTTACTACGGTGTCGGAGCTGATCCATCTTCTTGCAAACTATATTTAAGGTAGTGCATTTTTGGTGGCTGTTTTTGATTCAAATATTTTTCTGAATCTTTGTGGTAGCTTCAAACTGTCATCATAAATGTACTGTCGAGCACTTGTTTATATAGGCATCCACATTAAATATTATATTTCTATTCTTTTGTCCTAACCTGTCATACAGCGTCTCCAAGCTTCCTTCCAGCACCCCATCTACCCTTCATAGGCAACCATTAAAATGTAACACAGGGCTGCCTGTAATTTTTACAGCAGACCTCACACTGGCATGATGTCACTTTCCACAAAAAACTTCAGGTCCCCTTCTATCTCCCCTGTAGGCCTACCTCCCCTCTACATGTTTTCCCTATTCCTCGCTTACCTTCTACCCTTGTGTTGCTCTTGCATGTACCATAACTTGCTCAAGACTACCCCATGCAACCACCACAAAACTAAAATTTACTACTCAACAAACTGCATAAGCAGTCCCATGTTCCTCCCAACAAGCAGGAACGCTCCACTTGGTTCCATTGTACCCGATACATCCAAGTACAGTGACTCTGAAGGGCACACCCCACCGGCACAAAAGCAATTAACACATAAGCACAACACATACTATGCATAGATACCATTAGCATAATAATCCACACTCCTCTCGCATCACTGTTCACTCCCTCAGACCCCAGTTTGCATGCCTCACAGATCCCTGCAGCAATGTATGTTCTAGCCCTCCTACAGCTCTAAGAAGCCACACCAGTGACAGATAAGCGATGTACACATAACAGCATAACTTAAGTACTGTATTGGTATTTGTACATTGCATTCCATGCTCCTTAAGATATTGTGAGTAAGCAGCTACTGCACTTGGATTTTGTAGCCGTGATGAAGTCAAGGTGTGCTCTTTTTTTTCTTTGGGTCCTGAAAGTTGGTAGTAGTTTGGCCGGTGTGGAAAGATTCATTCAGTGCATGAAGTTTGCATCAGGGTAGAATTGGTGTTTCACTTAATCATGTCATGGTTGCAGAGAGTACAAGGATGGATGCAGCTTCGTATTCAGGTACTTATCTTTTTCTATTTGTTCAGCCAGGTGGTTGTTGTGGATGCTGTCTGTATAGTCCAGTGCTTTATTGGACCATGCACGATGATACAAAATGAAACGAGAATTCTCCAATAACGTCAAGACCACCCTACAGCACTGTTGGCTTACCTACAGTAACACCAATAACAGTCCGGTATCCTATTTATCTATTTGAGAAAGGAGTGGTAGTGCCCAGCTCCTCTGGCTGCTTTTCTGGTTATACCATCTACTGAATCTGCAAACGTTATACTCTTTTAGAAGTAGCTGTATTTTGATTAACAGCTACGTTTTTCATGTAGTGTTTTGTGATCCTCCTTTTCTTAATATGGTGTATTGTCTTTATCAAGGAGATACCACCTACTCGAATTTTTCTGTAAGGAGGAATGATAAGCAGAGATTCATTCTTGTTCTGACGTTTCTCAGATTGGTATCAATTCTGGATATGGATTATGAAAAATCAGTCCAGTACTATGGGCTTCCTGGTGGAAGACACCGAAGGAGATTATTTTCTGTGACTGGTAGCCAGGGGTCATGTGCTCTCCTTGGTTCAGCTAAGACTCTTGTTGAAACTATTTGCATACTCTATATATGACCGCATTAGGGCAGTTGAGGCTTGTACCCAAAAGGGGTAGGCTAGGTTGAAGAATATCCATCGTAATGTTCTTATGATGTGAGCAGAAATATATTAATTTGAAGAACTAAGTCTGTTTTCACCAAAACATGCTTATATTCCTTTTAAGCCAGGATGAAATGCCGGTTGTCTATGCAGCACTGTTTGAAGTTTTCCAACTTAACATCTTGCATGATACCTTAAAGCACTTCTTGCTCTTCAGGGGGTTATAAAAGGTTCACAGCTGTATAGGACAGCGACTCTAGAGGGAATAGCTCTTTGGTCTAGGCGTTGTAGCACTGATCAAAAATTCACACCCAGAGCCTACCCAATGTAGATCCATGTGGATGATTTACATTTAGGTGTCTTGTATGTATATTTTAGGAATGGTATTTCTAATTGAGCTAATCCTTCTATTTTACAGTATAAAAAAGAAAAATGCTCCTAACTAGAGAATAGAAAAATCATAGGATTTTAACGATACATAGCACAAGGGAAAACAGAGGTGCAGGCATAGTTATGGGTATTTAGAAATGTTGGGAAGGTGCAGAAGGACCGTTTTTGCAGGTGTTACAGATTATCCGTACCAGTTTTCACTGCTTGAATAAGTCCTCTGTTGAGTGTGTCCAGTGTTGCAGTGATCAGATTCAGGGAGTCTCAAGATCAGTCACTTACAAACAGTAATAATCTCTTACAAGTATGTCGGATTACTGCTTCATCTACAAAGTCCATGCAAGGTCTACTACATTGTCCTATAAACTTCAGAGCGTACCGCGAAGCGTTTTACTATGGAGGCCTCTGGCGAATTGATCAATTGGCAGGAATATTTCATTTCTTTGAGCAAGTGTTGGTGCCCTTCATTGTTTTCAACTGCTGCTTGCGTCTGACATCTTTCAGCTTATTACAAAAGAAAACGACTTGGCATATGGAGTCTACCCCACTCTTCCACATTAACATTTATCACTCTGTGCCGGTTTCTGCTTCACCTTTATTTCCTTAACCTCTCAAAGTATCCTTATGCTCAGTCTATTGGAGCCAATGCAAAGGCTATCCTTTATCGTTGGGCTCTTGACATCTATTACCTTTAGATATCTCACTCCAGTGAAAAAACATTTTCATTATATTTGACCTTTTCGTTTCTTGTGAGGCCTCATTATGCCTCTTTAATTCGGTTCAGTGACAGAAATGGTTCATTCACAGTTATATGCTTGCCTTTGGGATTGTTTTCCTTGTTGATAAACTTCACTTGGCAGTAACCCACATTGTTTTCTCCTTGTGAGCAGATTATTTAAGAGCATATCGCTTTGCCAAGTTCTTTTCTGCTATTGATGCTGGAGAGAAAAGTTACAGTATTGCTCTAGCATGACGTTCTTTGCTGAGTGTGAGAGATGGAGATCTGACTTCCAAAATCAGTGCAGCAGCACATCTCGACTGTCAGCTTGCATGGAGAAACCTCACAATTTGGCATCCCATGAAACCGTGGCAGATTTTTCCTTAAAAGCTTGTCCATATATCTAGTCATGTGTCCCATATTTGAGAAAGGAAACGCAGTATCATTTTGCAGACACGTATGCCTTGACCAATGTGTTTGCAATTTGGGCTATCCATGAATTGTTTGTTGCTAAAGTAAACCTGATCTGAACTGTTTGCCAAGGAAACCTCCTCCATGAAACATGCTCTTTGACTTGGTAACATTTACTTGTGAAGGATAATCACTCACCGCCAAGATTTAGGAGGTCATCTGGTATCTGTGTCTTAATTCTGAATTGAGGGGAGCAGGTCTTTGTTTGTAACTTAGCATTCCTCATCATATAAGACCATGTTCATATGGGATCCATTTTTTATTTATTTAAAGGCCTTGCCTACAAATCTCTTTTAGCTGTCTTATGTTGAAGACCTATTGGGAATGAATGAATGAATTAATAAATGATTTAAACACTTATAAAACACACCGCCACTCACTAGGAGCATCCTGGCGCTGCAAGTTATGAACTGATAACCCAGCCAAGCTGACTAGATGAGAGAGTGGCAAAGTGCATCGAGAGCCTGCAAAAAGTCAAGTCTTTAACTGCTTGTGGACAATACCAATTCATAGTGTGGGCTTTGAGACAGCCTATTGCTTACCATTGGTTGTCTTTCTTGTAAGTTTTCTTTTTTGCTTGCTTACTTGATGGCTTTCCTTCCACTTTTATTTATCCCTCCTGGAGCATAGCATCTTCACCACCATTTTGTTTGAATGACTTGTATCCTAATACTGCTTACATTCAGAGAACTGCTTCTTTAAACACTCCATGTGAGTGCATGTATATTCTTGCACTCTGCATTGTGTGCTGCTTCCCCGCTGAAATCCCTCTCACTCTTCATGTTGCTTCCACCACCCATCTTGTCTCGTCTGCTTCCCCTCCCAGTTCTGCTCTCGTGTTACTTCTCCGTCCCAAACCTTTACATTGCTCCTCCTTGTTCGCTTGGGTTCATTGATTGATATATTATTTTTATTAATATATTTTCTTGTCTGTACACAGCTCCTCCTTCTTTCGGCTGCAGTTCACTTCACCCGCTGCCCGGTCCACCATTGCAACTCCCGCCCCATCTCATTTAAAAAAAAAATATATTAAAATCTTTTTTGAGGGTCCTGAAAGCTGCAGGGTGCTGCCATATTATATTACTCCTTTGTAGAAAAATATGTACTTTGGAGTACGTGAAATGCTTTTCTTTAATTTACTGTTCCAAGATGGGCATCTGCCGTCTTGGAATGGTAAATAAAAAACAAAATGCCAACAGCATCTTATGCATATGTGTGCATATGTGATGATGCAGTGGCCACCGAAGCCACATGATGCATGAAAATGGACCCATGCATGACTATTGATCACTTTTTTGTTTCTTCTTTTTGCTGTTTAGCATTGGCACCAACATATATTTTTGTACGTCATGCTGTATTGCATTGGCAAAGCCAAAAGGCGAGACCTATTGGCTTTGCTACTGTTTGTCATCCGGTTGTTATTCATTTGATTTCTCGGGGTCATGCACTTTATTGTTCCATCAAGGTTTAACATTTTTGCATTTATTACTATGGTTTGATCTTCTCTTCTTCCTCCACATTTCCTGTTACTTCTTTTGCTGTTCAGAGCCTCAGTTGAAGCGCTTCTGCCTCTTATTTATACCATTCTCTTAACTCCACTAAGGTTACATTATCCGGTCTTACTGCAGACATATTTGTTTCTTTTCTTTCCTTAGTGGTGTATTTTTGATTTATCTCAGCCTGATCTACTTTGTATCTGATTGTCACCAGATTGTAGTCGCTCACTATTGTCCGCTGTGCCCAGCTGGCTATTGATTTTAGATTTTATCCTACGTGATGAGGAAGTCGCCTGGCCATCGGGTACTGGGTTTAAAACCTATATCAATACCTTAAATTCTTTTTGACTGGGCCTCTAGTCTGCAATGTGCCTCATAGGGTGGGCCCATTGCTGGCACATTAACTCAATTTGTCACCTCACTCAGCGACTTTATCTCCAAATCTCTTCCCATTCATTACATCTATTTGCAGGAAATTTGATTACTTTTCTCTTACAATCCAGTCTAGGACCACTGTCATTAAAGAGCAGATACCTTATGCTTATATTAAATATTCTCATGTTTGTTACCTGGCAACGCCTAGAGTGAGACATTCATTTTCGTAACAGTGGAGCGCATAGGGAAGGGCTCCCTGTAAATTTACTTGGTAAATCCTGATCGCTTTTGTCCTCATTATTATACTTTCTTTGAGAGCGCCTGGGAAAGGGCTCTCTTGTGTTTTTTTTATTCACTTGTCGCCGCTTTTACTGTGCATACTGTGTTTTTAAAAATACGAGAAAAGCATATTTTTTCAAAGGATACTCTTCACTTGTGGCTTACCTGCCGGATGGGCTCGGCGCTCCTCCCCGTTCCAGCGCAGATTCTTCCGTTTGTTTGGAGGGAGGTGCCACCCACCGGAAGTCGGGTCTATCCACTTCCGCCTCCCACCACTACTAAGGCAAGCCCGTCTGCGGCGGACCGGGGCCAGGGGCCAAAACCCCTGCCCGCTTCTCTACTCATATCAGGAGCTATAGCCCCAACTCTCTTCTCAAACTAAGAGGAACAACCCCCGCTCTGTCATTCCTCTTGGAATCTAGCAGACCCACATGTCACATGCTCCTACTGTGGTTTTCAGCTCTATTCCGCCCCACTAATAAAAAAAAAACCAGCAAAATATGTACCTTCTCAACTGTAGGTCTCTCCCTAAACATTCCATGGAAATTTCCATGCTTTTAGAAGAGCTTAACCCAGATGCCATATTCCTGACAGATACCTGGCTCTATACAGAGTCAGAACCCGATCTTATCCAGTCCCTCCCCCAAGGGTATCAAATACTACGTGAAGACCGCAAAGTGGGGAGAGGAGGTGGCCTAGCAGTCATTTACAAAGATTGTTATAAGTGCCGCAGCTCTCCCTACTTGATACCAGACTGCGAAAGTGTCTCCTTTGCTATAGACTTTCCCCCACTAGCACTTTTTCTGGGATACTTATATATCGTCCACCCGGAACTTTGAGACAATTCCACAATATCCTTCCCCCTATTATAGCCAATCTAGCATGCAGCTCATCCAATTTTACACTATTAGGGGATTTTAACATCCATTTTGACAACATTTCTGACCCTACTGCCCTAGAATTGACCACTAGTCTCTCTGCGCTACAACTGAAACAACTAGTGCTTAAGTCAACCCACTCCAAAGGTCACCTACTTGACCCTGTTTTTAGTAACTGCGCAGATCTTATAGTAGGAATTCCCTCCCCCCTTCCGTGGACGGACCACTTTCTGATTTCCCTTTCCTGGGTCATCCCAGATCCCCACCCTCCTTCTAATACAGTTACACGTAGGGAACGAAATTGGTCAAAACTCCCTCTAGAGGACTGGCTGCTCTTGAAACTTCCAGACCACCCAACAACCCTGACCCTACTTTAGCTAACGAGGACTACAACATATGGATTTCCAAATCGTTAGACTCTGTACTCCCCATGCAATGTACCAAACCTAAGCGCAGTACAAAGACCGCCCCCTGGTATTCCTCTGGATTACGGGAAATGAAGTGTCAATGTAAACAATTAGAAAGGAAATGGCGATTGGACTATTCCCCTTCTAGAAAAACTGCTTATAGAGAAGCGATAAAGACCTACAAAAATGAATTTAAAACTGCACAATCGATCTTCTTCGAAGAAAAAATTAATGCAGCTGCTTCAAGGCCCAAAGAAATATATCGCATTGCGAGAACCCTCCTTAAGCTCCCAGAAAACCCCCCAAATCCCATCAATGCGCAAACCCGTTGCAACAACCTGGCAGAGTTCTTTTTCCAAAAAATACAAACCATTTATACCTCCTTTTCTTCCACTCCGACTGACCTTCCTTTTACCAAATCACTTGAATCCGGGACTCAGCCCCTGGTAACACTCGAATCTTTCCCCCTACTCAATCCTATCATGTTAGAATCTATTATGCATCAGGTGAAATCCGGCTCCCCCAGTGACCCGGCACCACCGCGTACCTTGTTGTCAGCCACTGGCAATGTCCTTCCCACCATACTTGACTTGCTTAATGCCTCCCTGTCCGCAGGCACTGTCCCACTTCCATGGAAGCGGGCCATGGTTAAAGCCCTCCTTAAAAAACCTAATCTTGACCAAGATAACCCTAGTAATTATCGACCGATCTCCCTGTTGCCCTGGTTGAGCAAGATTTTGGAGAAACATACCAACATAGTGTTGGCGGAGTTCATCGAGACCAACCACCTGCTCGACCCTCTCAGACGGGATTCCGTCCCATGCATGAGACCGAAACCGCTTTGGTTGCAGTGACGGAGGAGGCCAGGAAGATCTTGGATCAGGGAGGATCTGCAGCAATTATCCTCCTTGACCGAAGTGCCGCCTTCGACACTGTAAGACACAGTATTCTATTACATCGACTCACTAGTTTAGGAGTCTCAGGGAAAGCAATAGCTTGGTTTGAATCCTTCCTTTCAGACCGCTCCTTCCAGGTTTTTGAGGGTGATATCACCTCCTCCAGCAAGCCTCTTGGCTGCGGTGTGCCACAGGGCTCTTCTCTGAGCCCTACGCTATTCAATATTTACATGAGCCCACTAGCTGAGATAGTCCGTCCATTTGGGATAAAAATCATCACCTATGCCGACGACACTCAGCTAGTGGTGGCTCTCAATCAGCTACACACCGTGCATAATAGCCTGTGGGACTGCTTAGAGGAAGTGACCAAATGGATGACATCGTCATGTCTCAAATTGAACGGAGACAAAACTGAGCTGATGCTCTTGGGCAACCCCCCCCCCATGCTCACAATCAATTCATTGTGGCCCACCTGCCTAGGCCCTGCTCCCACGCCAAAGGACACAATCAAGATCCTGGGCATCTGGTTGGATAAGTCCCTTAACTTTAACTGCCAAGCAGCTAAACTATCGGCCACTTGCTTTGGTATACTTAGGCTTTTGCGGAAGATTCTCCCCTTACTGCCTTTCCAAGCGAGACAGATTATGGTTCAGGGTCTCATTCTGTCTCGCCTGGATTATGGGAACGCCCTCTACTTAGGGGCCCCCCTAACCACCTTGCGCAAGCTCCAGATCATACAAAACTGCGCTGCTCGAACACTGCTTCAGATCCCTCGCCGACTCCCAGTCAAACCCGGACTAAAGAGCCTTCACTGGCTCCCAGTCAGGGAAAGAATCGAATTTAAGACCCTGTGTATTGCCCACCGAGCTTTCTGGAAAACAGGTGCTGTTATCAACCATTCATTGATCACTCCCTACCACCCGAACAGACAGCTCAGATCAGCATCCTCTTTCCTCACGACAGTACCCAGGATTAAGAGAGCCAGATGTGGGGGCCGGTCGTTCTCCTATAACTCAGCTAAACTTTGGAACTCCCTTCCCTTCCATCTGCGGTCAGAGCCCAACTTACTTCTGTTCCGTAAACACTTAAAAACCCTCCTTTTTAATAAACCTGAATAACCTTTCAATTGTTTTTCTATATGCGTTGTTCGTAGCGCTAGGACGCCTGAGGGTAGCTATCGCGCTTAATAAATGGTCTTTTCATTTCATTTCATAGAATGATAGCTTCCTCAATTGATTTTTGCTCAGATTCCTCCTTTATAAACACCTTTGAATGCATTCCCTGCATAATTGATTTGTAGCGCTCCCTACTTTCTTCAACCTTTATATGCATTTTCACTGCATAATTCGTTTGTAGATTTGCACCTCTTGTTTGCGGAGACTAGTTATCTTTCATTCCGTGTTGATTATTCTTTTAGAGTACCGCTTGATCAAGGAGGTAACTTAGTGAACGATCCTTCGTTTATTATATAAAAAAAAAAATTCTGGCCACTTAACTGTTGGTTTGCTATGTCTCGTAGTTAGTCACTTTCGCCTGTGCTTACACAGGCTCCATAGTCTCAGGTGCTTGTTTTCTTCTAACTATGTAAACATTTGCCAGTAACCCCACTTGAGGAAATATTGGACCTCTCTATGTAGAGTTACTAGGGTTGCCAAAAAGCTCTTTTTTGTGTGGGTGAGGGGATCCTGTTACTCAGTGAGACCTTTAGACTACTTTTGACTTGTGAGTAAAATTGATACGTTACTAAGTATTTGCTTCTCCTCTCTGACTGCGGTTTGACTCTCCATTGTCCATCTAGTGTAATTAGTAGTATGAACTGCTCTCTTGTGAAATGTTTAACTATAGGCTGCTGATTTGCTAGAATAATCCTCCATCTGTTCAAGTAGACTTTCTAAATTTCTCAAAATGCTGAAGTGAAGTGGATCATCTTACAACCACTGTGGTAATTTTCCCCAGCCTGCACCATTCTTTTGCATCTTACTGCTACACTTGCATTTCAGTCAGAAACCTGCAGATTTGTGTTACATGCTACCCACTATCCAATACAACAAAGGGAGGGAGGGGCTGTAGAGAGTGGTTCTGTTGAGGCCTAGTGCACTCCTATTGCTGCCAACTTTTGGCTTGTACGTTCATTCACTATGTATTTGATTTTCAGATGCTCTGATAAACCCCGGTCACTTTCTCCTACAAACAAGCCAACTGTATCCAGCCCTACATCCTTTGTCCTGGTCAACACTGCTCCGCTTAACATTGCGCTGTGCTGCTCAACTCAACTAATTGTTGTCAACCTTAGCCGTTTGCTCTGATTTCTACTGCAGTCCCTCACAGCCGTTCTCTTGCCTCTGGTGGGCTCATGAGGTCAGGGACTTAAGTTGACTTGGAGACTTTAGACCACCTTTAGACTTCATGACAATTCTTTTATAGAGGCTTGTGACAATGCGGGTGACCTGCTCTCTCCACAGCAACCCTGGGTTTCCTGCTGGCCATGATACAACAATTGGCAAGTGCATTTGGGCCCTACCCCTTCTCCCACCGACAGCTCCTAGACCAGGAAAATCTGTTCTGTTTGCCAGTGTAGCCAGAGAACACACGAGAATCCATGCTGCAGCCATTATGTTCTCCTTGTTTAAATTTATTTTATCTAGTTATCTAGATTTTATTTAGATCAATCTGGCATCAATATGGCCCTCTTACACCTACCTTGAACACCCCTGATTTACACCAGATACCTCAGTGATTAATAGTTATTAAGCTTTATCTTCTGCAGATGACTTGCATTAACTCCAGTGTTATTTTCTGAATGTGACAAAGGCTTATGTTGCTCTACATTACAAGTAAGCTAGTGAAAGGGGATTTCTGTCTGGAGGCTCACATGATCACTTCTCTATGATGTGTATTCTTGAGTGCCCTTTCTTTGGTGGAAAGTCTGGCAGATCCACAGTGATCCCAATTAAAAAGTGTTTAACAGAAAAGGCACTATGTTGTCAAAGAACCTTTTTGGTTGTCGCCGTGTGCAACTAATTTAGTGTAATTGGTTCAAGCCCAATGAAATTTTGAAGGATGATTGGAAATATGTCTTTCAGAGTTGATAGGGGATGAAGTTGTGAACAAAGGCGATGCTTTGACTGATGATTCTTAATGTTTGTTACCAAGACCCACATAGGTTCTGAAGTATGAAAATGTGAAGTTGAAGGTGTACTTAACTGATAATTCTATGGTGAAACTGAATATTAGTGATCTTATGTGTTACAGGTGCAGGCATATTAAACATTTCGGCTAATGCTGGACTTTGTGATAGTTGTGTGATCTGAAAACCACTCTACAGTTTATAGATTAGGTATTGTATTTTGTTTATCTGACATCCTATTCCTCATAATAGTACTTTAGTCAGAGGAAACATGGTTTTTGTAAGCATGTGATACACAAAGCTAAAATCTACAGAGCCTTGTGTTTTCAATAAAACAAATGTAGTCATTAAGAAGGGATTTACTGCAAGAGAGGAGCAAGTCGGCTGTGAATCATGGTAACATTGGCCAAGGATTACAGTAATGAACTGGGCAGCCCAGGGCACTTGGACATGAGGACTGCAATACTTTAGAAGGTAGAATCAATTCATCTTTGCATAGCACTGTTTGTATGTTGAACCTAGACAGCGCATGCGCTGTCTCTTCGAGACATGCTGTAATCAGTCTGTAGGCTTGAATCCCGTCCATGGCTTTTGATTGGTAACTTGGATTGTCGTTTAAAAAGTCTTCCTTTCTAGTGGCTAATATTTCTTTTTAGTCCCTCCTTCTGTTGGTTAACACTTAAAGAGCAGTGCCTAACCACTGTTAAGATTCCACCAGTGTCTTTAAGGGTTTGTTTCTTGGAACTATTTTTCTTTTTTCCCTGTTCATGTTTGTTGAATGGCATGTTTTGTTCGCAGCTCCTCCTGGCTTTGTTCTGACATTTAACAGACCCCTGTGAGTGCTGTTGCTTCGTCAAAGCGAAAGTGCTGCTCAGCGTGGCGGTGGGCTGCATGAGGATTTCTCTCCTTCCACTCCCTTGACTGTGTCCTGGTGCCTTTTCTTACTCTTGTTGCTCAGGGGCTAGGTGTAGAGTGCAGCCCAACTCTGAAGCGGCCCTCTGAGGCCCTGCTTAGCCTGCAGTTTAACTCGCCCTGCTGCACGGGTCCCCAGGGGGGGGACACCCCACAGCGGTGCGGTCTGCTGTCCCACTGTGAGGTGTAGGCAAAGTGATGACATGGGGGTTATCCTGGGCCCCTCACGTTAAGAGGGGTGGGGAATACTTGTTTCAAAAGTGTATTATTTTATTTTTGTATTCCTGATAAAAATTTAACTAAGGTGCAATTTCTATTAAAAATTTCTACGTCCTTGAACTTACGCTCAGCCCCCCCTTGTCAGAGTAAAAGTAGATGCATTCATTCTGCACCTGTAGTTTTTGCATTCCTCCGACTGAAAGTTCTGAAACTAATCTGCTCTTGCGCCTCGTTTCAGTCCAATCGGGTTCTTTTTTTTGTGTGCATGTTCTGCATTGAATAAAAGTGTGGTAGGGGGCGTATTTCTATTTGGCGTGTATCTTTTTCCATGTTAGGGACATGCTATGTTTATTATTTTAGAGGGTGTTACTTTCTGTCATTCGTTTGGGACATGCTTCTTGTTGATGTGTTGGGGACATGGTCATTGTTGTGTTACGTTTGTGTGTTTTTTTTAGGTTTATAAACACATTTCCTGTTGGCCCAGGCTCTGAGGTGTTGTGAATTCTCTTGCTTCCCAGTGTACAGAGAGGTAGGAGGGTACAGCCTGCTCTGACCTCAAGCTGCCCACCTTATCGCTGCCATCTTGTTGGGAGCCTGTCTGTTTGGGAGTTGGGGGCAGCATCCTTTGATAACATCATTGACTAGGGTTGGAGGATGGTGATATCGGGAGGAGGCTAGGAAGTCCCTGTCACCAAACACTTCCCTGTTAATAGCTCATCTGAAAATAAGAGGGCCCTGTGTGTGCCGACATTGGCTTTGTAATAAATGAATGTCATGTGGCAGCTGACTCCCTGCAACCAGAGTTTGGCAGCACTTAAACACTTTGAAAGTTGTAAGAATGAGTGTTAAGAGTGCATAATTAATTTGGGTCTAAACGAGGTGAAGCAGGGCAAGCGCAGTTAAAGCCATGCATTTGTTTACTGTATTTCATATGCTATCTTCATTAGAGCCAAACCTTATATCACTCCTGTTTATCCTCTGCCTCGATGTTTGCCTCATTCATGGTATTCATACGCCTCGGTACTCTATCAATTGCATTAGGTTTCTCTTCCGTTTGTCCACCCCACTTCATGTCCTCGTCCATTTTATTGGTAGTGGGCTTATCTCTTCCTATCTCAACTGCTTCTCTTGATTAGATTTAAAAAAAAAAAAAGTTACATTTCCACCAGTCGGCTCCTGTAATACGGTTTCCACCTTATGTGGAGCTGTGCCATTGGTTTATCAAGATGAACGTTTTCAAGCTTTTCCCCTCCTGTTTCAATTCCCCCCCATCTTCCCAACATTGCTTTCAGTTCTCTCCCACCCTCCTGTCGTTGCTTTTAATTCCCAAATGCTGCCCAGGAACAAAAAGCATATGGCAGGGGCAAGCATGTATTCCTGAATCCGACTGCATGACCCAGTGTGTAGTAATTGTATAGCTATTCAATCCCTGGCGGCGCAGGACCCAGGATAATGTGCTGCATGGCTAAACACTTGTAATGTCCCAAAGGCGAGACCTATTTGCTTTGCCAATACTTGTTCTTTGTAGTTTGGTTTCCCCTACGTACATGCCAGCTCACAGATTGGCAGCACCTAAGGATTGCCAACTGCTTGTTATTTTTCTTTTGTAAAGAACTCTTATACATGGGTGTGAGGCAATGCCCTTTGTTCAGGATCACCCCACTTTTTGCTAGATTAAGTTCTGGTTTACTGACCCTGAACTCTGGGGCGCCGACATCTAGCACCCAGTGTATTATGTTCTTACCTGTAAAGTATATGTGCAGTTGGTTGATACCCGATTGGCATATTTAACTTACTTGTAAGTCCCTAGTATATGGTACTTTGTGAACCCAGGGCCTGTAAACGTCACTGGTTGATTGTATCACTGATTGCGCCACCACTAAAGTGATAAAGTGAAAATAAATTCGACCTGTCAAAATAACTCCTTTGCCAAGACTAATACTTATAAGTCATCCATAATGTAGACCTTAAATGCCAACAGGGCAGGGTGCCTTGTATTTAAAAAGTAGGACAAAGCAGTTTTTCACTGTGGCAAGACTGGCGCTAACTATGAACAAGCATTGGCATAGCCAATAGGTCTCGCCTTTGGGACCTTATAAGTGTTTAGCCATGCAACACTTGATGTTGTTGCACCAAGGATATTGTGCTGGATAACTAAACACTTATAAGGTCCCAAAGGCGAGACCTATTGGCTATGCCAATGCTTGTTATAGAATTATAAAAGTAATCGAACGCATTTCAAATACAGCAACGCACATACACTAGGGACAGGTGTGAAGCTAACCTGAAGATGAAAAGAAAACACTTCAAGGGGGTGCCAGGAGGTTTTGTAAAAATAACCCGTCTCCTTTTAAGCTATCCGATGATGATCTAGTTTTAGCTTAAGATCCCCCTCGACCCTCTAGCACACAAATCACAAGACTACTTGTGTTCTAAGTCCCTAGAGTCCGCTTTCTTTGGAGGCAAACTACTGATAGGTGTAATGGTGGATACCTTGTTTTCCCATTACCAAACAACTACAGTGAAGCCAGGGGATGAAGTGTCATTAAAGAACAAGACAGAAACCACTGAGAGGCAAAGTATTGAAAAGGGTATATCCAACGTGAAAATTGTTACTTTGATTTTTTGAGTGTTAGCATAATTAAACAAGACATAAGCACAACCTTAATTAAATCACTTAGGTGATTTACAAACTGTAAATTTGGTATAATTACATTCTTGTAATGGCTTGGTTCAAGCTTTTATTATGGGTCTCCTCGTTCCCCTCTGTCCTTGAATTCTTTATTGTTTCTATCTCTATATAGTTGTTCACAGACGCCCACCCAGAAAGAAAGCCTATTTTTACCAGTAAGCTAAAATTGTCTAAACTACCACAAGTCGCAAACAACTGAACAAGCAACATGTTCATATTTCAGATGTCGTCTGGTAGGTTGCGATTTTAGTAATCTCATAAATGTACATGCTGCATTTTGAAGAAGTCATTTTTGCACTGAGCTACTGCGAAACAACACACTTTGGGTAAATGTTAGGATACTAGATAGAAACTTACATATCGCTAAAGTTGAGCCCACTCAATTTAGGCGATTCTTTTGACAAAGTTAAAGGAGATCCAAATGACACACATCACATAACAAGGATAATAAATATGCATGCCCATAGGATCAGTCTCTGTGCGTACCCATACGACCAGCCCCTGTGCATACCTATAAGATAAGCCCCTGATGAGTGCTAAAGGCAAAGAAGCGCTACTGCACCAGGGGGATGGACTGGACATCAGCTAAATGGGGGTGACTGGCAGGTGCATGCATGTCGATAATGGAGCTAAAAGTACCACTGGATGACCTCGGCTGCCAAGGAGTAGCTGCAGGAGATGAGGGAACCAAATAAATTAAGACGTGGACAAAAGCTGCAACTGAACACAGAAGCAGCAGAATATCTAGAGAAGGATGTACTCACGGCATGATACCTTGGTGTTAGGAATCAGACGGTAC
This sequence comes from Calotriton arnoldi, assembly GCA_963921515.1. NCBI lineage: Eukaryota > Metazoa > Chordata > Amphibia > Caudata > Salamandridae > Calotriton > Calotriton arnoldi. Next base: position 1,054,157 of record CAWUFW010004232.1, on the reverse strand, counting down.
AATGCAGCTCACTAGAGGGTGAAGCCTCATATACCAGAGGTAGATATCGACGCCTGTATGTGATGAGCAATATAGAAGGTGAGTATCAACCACCAGTGACCTGGAAACCGCGTATTAATGGAGAAGACAAACACGTACATAGAACATTCACTTCTTCTGGGATATACCTAACCTTCCTTTAGACTCACCTGCATCGCTGACCCCATCCTCCAGGAAGTGCTCGCTTGCAGCCTCCCAGCCTGAAGGCACCTGGACCTCGGTTTCCTCAAGCAGAGCCTCTTGCTCGGCCTGGCCTTCCCCTCGGCCCCTGAGGGATGGAGTACTGTTCAGGCCTCCGCCACCCCGCCGCTTCCCCGTGGCAGCCTGGCGATCCAGTCTCCGTGAAAGACCGCCTGCCAAGAACTGACCACGATGGTCCCTCTTCATCTGAGGTGGCTCCAAGACGCCCCCTTGTCCAAAAAAGTCCTTAACAGCCGATACCTGAGATTGAAACTAGTTGTCCTTTATTCTTACTTAGACCGATATGCTTGCTTCCGGTACTTACAGCTGCTAGGTAATAAGGCACATAACCGTGGTCTTTGGGTGCTCACAAGCAGGTAAACATTAACACACTAGTGGTGGGAAAGTGTTGAGACCCTGAATTGGCTGTGGAAAAACTCGCGATTCGATTGGGTGGTGATTCTGTGTATCGTAGCTTACGATTGGTTATTGAAACCCTTGCTAGTTTCCCATTGGCTGGGACTTCCGGCAAGTGCAGGGTATTGTACAGTGTTTTAATTGATTCCTGTCCTCGCCTTATGTCAGTGGGCTACTATAGTAATATGTGCAATGATGTTGCCTTTTTCTGGGTGACCGCGTCCACTAGTGTTTCTTGTGACCCAGTATAACTAGAGTCTATGTCATCATTAACGGTTGATTACATTTGCACACTTTATAGTTTTGCCAGTATGTTTATTTCCCTTTTGCCCTTCTTCGGTTTCTGACAACTAGGATTGAGTGGCCGGAAGTACACATTACCCGCAGCGTTCCTAAAGGAAGTGCCGGTGCCCCGCAGTACGTCAATGTTTGTGTACCGCCTGAGCTCGAGTAGGCAGGCCATCGTTTCCCGTCTCTGAGAATGCCATGAAGCTGGCTAATGGCGCTGTCGAGCTGGACGCTTGCTCCCGAGACAAGGTGACAACCCGATAACCCAACAGTGGGAGACAGGGTGGAGGGCAGGTGCGCAGGACCAGGGATTGTTGTATTAGTGAGAGCATGGCGTATCGACAGGCCACGATGTGCTCCGAGAGGCTTACTCGGTTTTATATAGCGCGGTCATTACCCGACGGCTTTAGAGTACTTTACAAAAGAAAAATATAGCATTTACACAAGGCACATAGATGACAGTCATACATGATGAGTAACATAATAAAACAAGCGAGCATCATAAGAAGTGAAGGGGGCGGGCCGCGCGGCCGTGAAAGTGACGCTGCCGCGTGGCCGTAAAGTGAATGAGCCATGACGAGAGAGGAAAGCCAGATGGCGCCTCTGCTCGTGCCTGTGCGCGTAACCGCACGCTCTATGCCACAAGCTGTGGTCAGCTTTTTAAAGCCCACTCACTAAATGTCTCGCCAGTGCAGCGCATGCGCTGGCTCAGGCGAGACCTAAAAAGTGGTGGGTTATATTTAAACACTTTTTAATGTATGACTTCAATTTGGGACTAGCTATAACCATGGTTCAAGGACTCCAATTATTAGTAATTTAAAATCCACATTGATGGTAAAGTCGGATTTGAAATTACGATTTTGAAAATGCCACTTTTAGAAAGTTTAGATTTTTCAGTCTTAAGCCTCTAAGAGCCCTTTAGGAGATAATCCTCAGCTGTTCCCTGGCATCTACTGAGAGATGTGAAATGCTCTCAGGAAGGGGAACAAAAGTACCTTGGCTTGGAGGAGGTGTGGCTTCCTCCTGACAGGATAGCCTGGGGATGGGGCCACTAACTATACCAGCTTCAGAGTAGCAGCCCGTGTCACAGGCAGAATAAACTCATACCAAGTCATTCCGTGCCACTGTTTATGTAGCCAGAGTGACAGCAATGCTAGTGGGGAGGAAACCCTGTCTTGGAACAGGTTTTGCAGGGGAGTACCTTATTTCTCCCTAAATACACCTCAGTGGTGTGTCCATAGCTCTGACTTAGTGAAGGAAAATTCTGACATCTTAGGTTTGGGCACATAGGTGGACTGTGGGATTGTTTGTTGTCAAAACCCCAGGAAGTGATGTGTGTGTAGGGTTGCCTGTGGGAATTTTACTCCGATTGGTCAAGGAGTCTCCCCTAGCCACATGCTAGTGCCAGACATAAAAGTGGATCCCCTGACTTCCTTCTTCAGACCAATGCTGGACCTGTGGTAAAAGGACAGCACCTGCTGAACCAAAGGACTGGAACTCAGAAGAAGGACTGAGACTGATGTTTTATCTGTGAAGAAAAATCCCAAGGGCTGGTCCTGCTCCCACTCGATCCCAGGACAGAAGAGTGCACGCCAAGGGCTCCTGTTAAGCTCCTAGAACAAAAGCAGCTAGAAGCCTGCAACAAAAAAGTCTAGCTGACAAGTTCCAACTGCATTTGCCCGGAGCCCTGCTGGTGGCTTCTGGGAGACTGAGTCCTACAACACCAAGAGGTGCCGCAAAGGTCCTGGACCTTTGGCTGCTGTTCAAGTGTATTCTCTCCCTTTCAATATTGCAAAAGTGCACACTTAAAAACTTTTTGTGAACTTTTTCATAAAAGAACCAGAGGCTACCACAGACCACTCCTAAAATGCAACTTCTGTCGCATCGCCGGTCGGATTCAGTCAGCAGTCCTCCTCCAGCTGTCGACAAAAATCCTCCAGAAAAAAGACTAAGTCAGAAGGTAAACCTTTTACTGGGGAGAACCTGGTCACTGTATCTGATCACGATCAATCGTGGTCGGCCTCAACTTTTGCCTTTGACGCGGTCTAACATGATCATAAACCCATGGTTGGTGCTTTGTGCTTTTTGGCACAAGAGAACTCTAAAACTCCTAAAAATCATGTCTATGATACCATATACAAGGGATTTTATTATATTGTGTTTAGGTTTATTAACTGTTTTAGTACTGAAAAATGTTTTACAATTGTTTCCTTTGAGTTAGGCTTGATTGCTTTGTGCACAGCTACTCGGGCTGGGCTAACATTAAGTAACCTAACCGGACCTGATACAGAATAGTGACATTATTACTTGATGAGGTCTTACAACCAACCCAAATAATAATCCACTTTCTCACAATCGGGAAAGTGGAGGAGGAAGGGCCAAGGCGTTGAGAAGTAAAAGTATACAGCTTAGTAATGAGGCTTAGGGAGACTAAACCCTGACAAAGATTTTGTTTAAACCTTTTCTGAAACTGAGGAATGTTCGAGTATTTCGTGACTCTTAATGTTAAGGGCATTCTATGAAGGTAGATCCAGGACAGACCAATATCTGCCACCAAATTGTAGCTCCCTAAAGTAAGAAATTCTCCTCTGGTGTAGGTTTGAGAAGCCTAAGGCTCTAGTCGGAATGTATCAATTCTAGCTATGAGATGGGAATAAAGAAGTGTTCTCATGGAAACATTTGTAAAACATCCACAAACCTTTAAAGGAGAACTTAGCCTAAATTGTGAGCCAGGGATTATTCCAAAAAATGGGATGCATGGCTGAATCTATTCTCACAATTCTGACTGCATAATTTTGGATGCTATTATTTTTTACCAACCACTCTGTCATCCCAAAGTAGGCAGTATCACAGTATTTGGATTCTGGACCTGGCCAAGGAATAAACCATGGATTTTATACTTTAACTTCTCTGACCTCTAAATACTTTGTATTTGGTAATATCTACTATCAACAATACTCGGGGACGTTTGTGGGCGCAATTTTTGCTCCCAACCTAGCTAACTTCTATGCAGACCATTTTGAGAACATCCATGTATTGTCTGATCAAAATCCCTTCAGGACACACATGCTGTTGGAAGAGATACATAGATGTTTTTATGATCTGGGCGGACTCAGAGTCCTTGTTGTGGTGTTTAAATAATAGCCAGAATAGTCTCAAGTTCACTCAATAGTGACTATCCGTGTATACCAATTTTAGGTCTGCTCATTAAGCATGACAACAGCAGGCTTGTCACTACCCTTTTATAGGGAACCAACAGAATGCAATACCCTTCTACAATGTGAGTTATCATCCTCGTGCCCTAAGGGATGGCCTTCCTTACTGTTGGTGCCTAGGAGTTCGTTGCAACTTTGCACACAACTTTTTTAGGGAACTTAGCATTCTGTCCATCAAGCTACTTGAGAAAGGCTACCCTAAGCGGTTAATAAGGACAACTATGAAATGAGCCTTGTATATCCCCAGGGAGGAGATCCTACAACGTAAGAAGAGAGATCAGTCGCAGTAACAGTGAACAGCACTACAGTCTGTCCAGACACGAGTATGATTGTCAAAATAATTTTATTTTAAACTGGCCTATTCTGAGACAAATAAATGACAGCTTTAAGCTTCCCCTCCTTTTTTTTTTTTTTTTTTTTTTTTTACAGAAGCAGAAAAAACATTAATGACCATCTAGTCCACTCTGGCACCATATCTACTAAACACAACACCAATATTCTACAAAGTTGGGATCTTGAGCCTATCAAGGGCCATTTCAAAAGTGGTAATTGTGTAGCTTGCCAGTTCACCTGCAACTCCATGTTTTTCAACTGTGGTACGGTCAGGATTGAACTTAAATAACATTCAGCTTGTTCATCAAGTAACATGGTGCATTTTGTCTGGTGTCCATGTAAATTGATTTGTGTTGGGCAGACCTCACAACAAGTGAAGCTAAGGACCAGTCAACACAGGAGTCACATCAGGTGTAAAGTGGAGAATGCACCCCTGGTGACACACTACCTTGACTGCAGCCATAGTGCTGGCGACATCTGGTGGCAAGTCATCGAGCGAGCAGTACCCTCACCAAGAGGAGGTGACTTGTCCTACATTCTGCAATGCATGGAATGCAATTGGCTAAATAAATGTAACTCTATTAAGAATGAACTGAACACCATGGAAGAGTGGCACAACTTAATTTCCCTGATGGACTAGTTTTGGGACTTCTGTTGCTTTGATATATACCTGGTACGGAATAAACTGTATAACCTGATGAGACTAACCCAGAGTTTGATTGTACTATGTATATGCATGTATGTAATGATTATACTTGATATTGTGTATTATGCACTTGTTGATGTATTCCTTGTTCTGCTTTAATGGTGTTCTAATAGTGCATCTACTTTGCGTATATTTTTAATAAGCACCCATTGTTGTGACTCTTTGATATGCAATGCCCACAGCGTTGCCTTTTTGTATCGACTGAAAAGATTACTTTCTTCTTAGCCATTACGCTTCACTCATTGGTCTCATCTCATATCCATGTTGACGGTACAGCCTCCTCCCGTTGCCCGGCCCCTTAGAGCGCATTCACGTTGTACACCTCCGCTTCCGTAGACGTGAAGTGGCGTGTCCCAAACTCTGCTCCCGTAGTTCGCCATATTTGTAGTCACCCAACTCTCGGGCGTGTAGGCTTTTTTCCTAAAGTCCATTGAGACCGGTAGAGACCTTGTTTGCGATGGAGGATTTTACTGGGGCAATTATTTTAAGCCCTGCCTATAAGAATTGTCTCCATCTACCGGCTTCTCTAACCGGTGAGTCCTGATTGCTTATTGCCTTATAGTTAATATTCGAAATTGTAATTGCAAACTGCATTTATATAGCGCTTACTACAGCTGATGAGGTGCCAAAGCACTTTTCTACTAGGAGCACGCTACTCCGGAACCCAAACAGGATTAGTGGCGAATTAGTGAAGTGTCCCATACCTTGCTCCGGTAGTTCGCCATATTTGTAGTCACCCAACTCGTGGGCTGTAGCGGAGGGAGGGGTCTAGAAAGTGTTTATTTGGAGATCATAGCAGCAGGAGGAGGTTGCGATGAGTAGGAGGGAAGAGTCAGAGGGAAGGGTTTAGAAAGACTTATTTGGGAGATCTGAATAGTAAGAGGTTTGGGATGATGCAAGGGAGGGGGTAGAGGAGTGAAGAGTCTAGAAAGGGTTCCTTTGGGGATCATAGCAGTTAGAGCGGAGTCAGAGGATATATTGAGAGAGGTATAGGGTGAGAAATAGGGTAGTACATTGGAGTAGTAGATTGAGGTTTGGGATGAGTGAGAGTTGAGGTCGAGGATATATTGAGAGGTATGGGGTGAGACATAGGGTAGTGCATTGGAGAAGCTGAATTTGGAGTAAAGTTATAAATATAAAGATACATAAGTACATGGAAGTTATGTATAAGTAAGGTAATATATCTAGATTTAAGTTGTATTAAACTCAGACTTTCAAGTGTTGCTGTACTTTAAGATAATGTATTTCTATATACACGTTTGTATGTGTATGTGTATATATATATAGTATTTGTGTCATCTGCATAGTTATAGCATGTGAGGTGAAATTGATTGATCCTTGCTGGGAATGGCTTCATGTAGATGTTGAAAAGCATGGGTGAGATAATAAATGCAAACCCTTTTCCCGTCTCTATCCCTCCACTATTCTTCTCAATCCAAGTAACTGACTAACATGGCCACTACTCAAATTACTTTCATATTTCACTGTACCAATTCACCACTAACACTGTATGGGTGCAAGACTAGCGTGCTACTCACCGAAAAAAAGCACTTCAACCCCCCCATCAGGAGTAGCAAGCGCTATATAAATGCAAACCTTTTTCCCTCTTCTATCCCTCCGCTATCCTTCTCAATCCAAATAACTGACTAACATATCCACCACTCAAATTGCTTTCCTATTTTCACTATACTAATTCACCACTAATCCTTTATGGGTTCTGGAGTAGCGCGCTACTGACCGAAAAAGCGATTTGACGCCTCGTCGGGTGTAGTAACCGCTATATAAATGCAATTACATTACAATAGATGTTTGAGTGACTCCTGCTTTTGTGAAGTACGGTTTGGTTGAGAAAGAGGGAGGTATGGATGACATTTGTTCTGTTTTGAAGGTAGCATGTGATCCAGTCGAGAGCAGTCCCCTCTATGCCATCTTCGTAGAGTCTTGGTGCATTAGAGTGTCATGGTCAACCATATCAAAGGCGGCTGAGAGGTCCAAGAGGAGAAAGGCAGCAACCCCGTTCCAATGAACTGTGTTCTTAAGGTCATACCTGATGGCAATGAGGGCAGATTCTGTGCCTCTTCCTGGACTGAATCCTGTTTGCAAGTCTGAAAGTATGGAATTATCTTAAATGAATTGTGAAATCTGGGCGGATGCTGCTCCTTTCTATCAGTTTTCCCAGGAAAGGTCCATTTGTAATTGGTCTGTAGTTGTCGGGTTTAAGCGGGTCTAGGTTTGCTTTCTTTAGTAATTGGTGTATGTATGACTTTTTTAGGACTTCTGGAAATATTCCTGTAGTTAAGGAAATGTTGATGATGATTCTTACTGGTGTGGCTGCAGAGGTAGCTAGAAGAATGTTCTTGAAAGTTTATGGTGGACACGGGTCAGAAGGGCTGCCAGCAGCCCTGCTTGCTTTGACCAGGTCCATAAAGTGATTGTGTGATGCTTGTTGGAAGGAAAGCAGAGGTTGGGTGAGCCTCCTCTTGGAGGGTTGTTTTGGAAAAGGGTCGGTGCTGGTGGTTGTTCTTTGTTTTAAATAGGAGTCCAACATGTCTGCTTTGGCTGTGTAATGATTTGCCAGTTTGTGAAATCTTGATTAATGAGATGAGCTCCTTCTAGGCAATTTGGCTTACAAAATTCGGTGAGCATTTTATAGGATTCTTTATTAGCACATTTAGTATTATGGAGACTGTCATAGTATTTTTTACTAGCTTTTTTGCGTGCTGTCTTGTATAATCGGTTAAGTTTCTGTAGGTGAAGTTTGTCTTGATTGGTGTTTGTTTTGAACCAGGCACGTTGCAGCTTTCTAATTTGCTGTTTAATCTTTTAGCTCTGTATTGCTCCAAGCTGCTTGTTTTCTTTTATGTTGTTCTGAGTGGTATTAGGATAGCAAAAGCTTCCTGTAGCCACGCATATAGTTCTTGAACTGAATTTGTCTAGATCTGTTAGTTGTGTTTCTAAGTGTTTAAAATTGAGTATGTTCCACGGTCGATAGGTGGATGCATGTATGGTTGTTTTGGTGGGTCGCTTTGTGGTGTTTTATGTTGGAAAGCAAGAAAATGGTGGTCTGACCATGTGACTGGAGTAATTGTTTAAAAGGTAACTATTTCTGGATTTGCAAAAATTTCATCTATGATGTGTCCAGCGTTGTGTGTGGGTTTGTGAGCGATCTGATGTAGGTTCTGTGCGTTTTAGGCCAGTGATGATGGTTTTTGGATGTGGCATATTTTGTGTCAAACCAAATGTTTAGGTCACCAAGAATGCATATGTTGGAGTGTAGTGTTATCAGGTTTGAAACTGTGTCTAGAAGTGTGTCTGGGAATGTTGCATTGCTTCGTGGAGGTCTATAACGGAGAAGGAAATTACAGGAGGAAGATGGTGTAGGGTTGCATCTGGTGAAGAGGGCTTCACAACCGTGTATGGAGATGTCGACAGCTTTAGTGATCTTTAATGTCTGCTTGAACACTACAGCTAGGCCACCTTCTCTTTTGCCTATATGATTTTGTGTGATACTTTGATAGACTAGAGAAACTGCTTCATGCAACACTGGAGCCATGTCCTCTACCAACCATGATTTAGTTCTGAAGAGTATGTCAGGTTGTGTCAGTGAGAAGGTCATAGATGTGATGCTTGTTTTTTAATAGTGATTGAGCATTTATTAGAAGGCAGTTTAGAGAGGGACTTTTGGTGAAGGTGTGACTTTGTTTTGTTGAAGAGTCAGCAGTGTTTTGTGGACTTGTCGCAGGTGTGTCCTTAGTGGTGGTATTAGCTGTACGAGGATAGCAAGAGTGTAGTTCTGTATCATATTCCTCGTCCAGCAGGCTAAGAAGGCATTTTGATGGGTCTGCATTTGTTGGTGGTGTTTGAGAGTGGTGAGCTGTGTTTTTGTAAAGCAGCCTTTTGCAGTAGACGTGGAGATGCAAAGTTGTGAAGAGTGGTATGTTGCTTATTTTTAGGTCTCGCTTAGGCAGCGCGCATGCGCTGCTCTAGGAGGGCCTTTAGCCATCGGTCTTCACTTTTCAAGCACTGCACTCATGCTTGTGGCGGCATCCACCTTGCGGGAGCGAGCAGCGGCGCGCTACAAGCACGAGTGCAGTGCTTGAAACGTAAAGACTGCTCTCCCAAGCGCGCGCCTCTCTCCTCGCCCACACGTCCCGGCCACTCACTCGCTCCGCCCTCTCCGTCTCCTTTTTGCTCGCGCACTCACAGAGCAGCAGCTTCGTTCTTTGGGTTGGTTGTTGGCTTTCTTCCAAAGCTTTTGCTCACCACTGAATTATGCACTCCTCTGGTCCAGGCTGGCAGCTGCTTTGCGGGCCTTCAGAGCGTTAGGGCGATGTGAGCAGAGACACTGGAACGAAACACGTTACCGCTAAGTGGCGTCGCAACCTCGTGACTACTTTGCACAACTGCAATATTTAGACTTTTCTTTAAACCAAGGTGCAAGCCCTCACACCGCTGCCAGGCTCTCGTGTGCCCTTCATCAATGCCCGGCTCTCGCCCCCTCCTAACTGGTGCCCTCACATCACTGCCTGGCTCGCGGATGCCCTCAGATCAATATTTGATGGGTGTTGCTCGCAGGCGCCCTCACATCACGTCCAAGACTGCGCGTGCTCTCGCATCACTCCCTATCTCGTTCATGCCCTCACACCACTGACAGCTCTCACGCTGTCACACCACTGCCTCTGCCTGTCTAGCACCCTCTGATGCCTGCTGCTCTCACGGGTCCTCAATTCAACTGCCTGACTCAAGGCCCTCAGTTCACTGTACTGGTCACGAGCCATCATATCACTGCCCCACTAGAGTGCCCTCACACACACCACTGACTGACCGTTTCGCATCCTCTAAAGCCTCCTGCTCGCGCATGCCCTAACGTCACTGCCCGGTTACATGTCCTCCTGAGTCCTGCCACTGTCCTGCTCGCAGCCTCTGACGCCTGTTGCTCACTCTGTCCGTTGCGGCTGCTTCGCTTATCGTTTTGTCGGCGATGTCTGATGGCGCTGTGAACCAGCATGTTCGTGCTGTAGTAAGACTCAAACAAAGATACCTATTCATACCGCTGCTCTAATCAGCTGCTTTATCACCCCCTCCCCCGCGTATCCTTTTATGACGGACCTGAACACCCGTGAAGGGCCGCACAAATACAGTATCACAACAATGAGCTAACAGCAGAGCAATAAAGAAATACCTGTACATGCCTGTACCATCAGCCTTCAAATGTAATTTAGAGCTTCCTTTTATAGGGCTAGCGCAGCATACAGTGTAGGGGGACGAAATCTCTTAGATAAGCCACCGCAAAGAGAAGTCCCTTCTGCCACAGAGTCTGTCCTTGTTACATTTGTTGACTTAAAACAGAGTGCATGCCTTCTTCTGCATGCCACAGAAGCTCAATTCCAATGAACATGAGGCATTAAGCAGCACATCATAGAAAAACACTTGCGTGGCCTATTTCATTGTGCCTATAGTCAAGTGTGTGCATTGAGATTATGTCCCACTGTATAGTTATAGCACAGGTATTACAATTCACGCTAAACAGCGCTATAAGTGGCATCAGTGCGCAGTAAGAATGAATTTCTGACTGAAAGAGGTATAAATTCGATATTTTTTTTCTAAACGCCCTGCAAGGAACCTGTTGTCTGCCTTTGTAACATGTATATATGCATTTATTATGAACATCACTTGAATGTGTGAGTTTCAGAATCTATACACGGTTCTAGGATGTGTGGATGCTTGTTGCCTGGCAGTGAATGAACAATCCTCGCGCACGTGGGGCGGGATGCGGGCGTGGCAGGTAGAAGTTGTTTGTCTGTACTTGAGGCAGCGTGCGCCAACCATTGGATGAATCGAGCACTTAACAAGTACTCGTGTACACGTCAAAGGTTGTTCAGTTGTTACTGTAATTTAAAAAATATATGCACCGCTTTCCATAACAGATGTATCGCAGAAAAGCAGACTGGTGAGCGGAAAAATAATACAAATAGTTTTAGACAGTCGATTACTCAACTCATTTACATTTTTGCAGATTGGCATGCGACCTTAAAGGGGGCACCCAGTAGCACACGGTACAAATTAAAATGCAAGTTCTTTTCGCATAGTACCTGCAGCGGTCTACAACAATAGGACTTCCAGAATGTTCTTCGAGTGACGTCTGGCTTCCCAGCATTTGAGGCCAATCCGTTTCAAGGGTGGAGATGAAGACAGTGGTATCATCTAGGGCTATCTCCTTTCACGCTTGTGTGTGCATCCTGCTGTCACATTGTCGCCCTGTCTCACCTTTGCTCAGTCGCACGTCCCAGTCAAATAGATTTACTCTGTTTCGATTCGGCTCACGAGTTTGAGAAGCTACACAGGACACTTTCCTCGGGTAATTGGGACTGCATCGGCCCATTACATCCCTGGGCCTCGGTGGCACTGCTCCCGCAGCGCTGCGGGGGCCAAGACTGCACCTGGCGCTTCGAGGCTCGTGAGTCGACACTGGGGTGGCAGTCATGAGTGCACCATAGTGGTTCTGTGTCGGGATACAAGTTGTTTGCTACATTAGAAACCTAATGATGCGCGTCGTGACCCTTTATACCTATTTGCAATGTCACAATTTATTTTAATACTGTTCACCACAATTAGCAGAGGGTGCCGGTAACATATGAGGCTCGCCCCCCTTTAAGTGTCTTGTCGGGCTGCCGATCAATATGTTTTCGTTGTTAATTTGTAGTGCTAGCTTGAAGTAAATCTCATCTAGCTGCACCAAAAGTAACGTCAAGGAATCAAAGAATGAAAGGGTTACAGACTAAGTTGTCTAAAGCTTTTATGAATTTTGGTTTGTTAGCAATTGCAAATTGTGCTCGTTGAGGTCAATTTACTACAAATGTTACTTCTTTGGTGAGTAAAACCCCATCCTCCTCCTTCTTTGGTGGAGCCTTAACTCGAGCACGCGCCTATTCTGCTCCTGTAATCTGGGGCAGTTTCCATTCCTTGTAACATCTGTAGTCTTGATGTCTCTTCAAGCACGCGTTCAAGGCGCCCTCCTGCCTCTGAAAGGAGAGTCCACCCTGGGAAGAGCACGCGAGCTTCACAGGATGAGCGACAGGGGAAGGGGCGGGGCCACTGTCCGAGAAAGGGGCGGGCCGCAAAGACAACTTCACGGGTTGGTGGCGGAAGGAGCCCGTGTCTTGTTTTAGTGCTACCAAAACACACACTTTGCCTGGCTCACTCAGTTCTCACCAGGCCCGGTTCTAGTGGGTGGGCCAGGCCCACCCAAACATGAGCCTCTGCCCTCGCAGTGAAGGCTTGAAGGCAGGCGCGCAACGCCATTGCGCTCAAAGGGCTTCAACCCCCCCCCCCCCGTCGTCTCAGCCCGGCTGAGACAGCTTCCCGGGCGCGCGCACACACAGACCGTTTTTGAGATTATCGCAGCCGCACCAGAGTACTTCACAGGTCTTTAGAAGACCATTTACATGTTAACGAGGCGGTTTATTTTTTCACCCCTTCATCTCCACTAGGGGAAAGGCGACAAATCCATTCTTTGGCACCGTAACCTTTGCCTGCTGTCCTGTTGCGTGGATATTTCTTTTTCTATGCAGCACAGGAGAAAAGAAGTTCGTTTATTCTGATTCACCTTTCCTAACCCCTGCAGCTGCTTATCACATCAGGCTGTGACACAAAGTTTGACTAATGGAGTAGGTAAGAGAATGTGTTATTTTATTTTTTTTCTTTTTTAAATCTGCTCAGGCCCAGCAGGACACATACTTCGTGTGTGCTTCATTTAAACAGTTTTTAGGTCTCGCCTAGGCAGCGCGCATGCGCTGCTCTAGGAGGGCCTTTAGCCATCGGTCTTCACTTTTCAAGCACTGCACTCGTGGCGGCATCCACCTTGCGGGAGCGAGCAGCGGCGCGCCACAAGCACGAGTGCAGTGCTTGAAAAGTGAAGACTTCTCTCCCAAGCGCGCGCGCCTCTCTCCTCGCCCACACGTCCCGGCCACTCACTCGCTCCGCCCTCTCGTCTCCTTTTTGCTCGCGCACTCACAGAGCAGCAGCTTCGTTCTTTCGGTTGGTTGTTGGCTTTCTTCCAAAGCTTTTGCTCACCAATGTATTATGCACTCCTCTAGGTCTCTAAATTTACGTAGTGCTAGACCAACAATATTGGTATTGGGGTATTCTGGTTGTCCATATATGAAATGTATTTTGAAGATACGAGGGGTCAACGAAGTGAAGTTCGGGTCAAGAAGAATGATTACAGTATTTTCCTTGCCTGTGCTGGTTCATTTGTAATTTTCACGTTTCATGCCTCTGAAGTGAATGACTTGGGCCCCAACCTTCTCGTAAAGTTTACCTATGTTTGAATAATCGGAACAGGGAGCTGCCATTCAGGGAAAGTTGCACAAATTAGCAGGTGAACTCACCAAGCCTGAATTCATACTGACTGCCGCTGTGAAATATTGTACCCATGTTTCGCTGTGGTCTGTCAGCGGGTGTCTCTGTATTTCCGATTTCCGTCAGTGATGGTAGAAAGAACAGGAAGGAGCTCTTAGGTTTGGGTGACATGGTTTGTTGTGGGCAAGTGGCTCCTTCCAATGAAGTCTTCCACCAAAATTATCATCATGCAGTTGCAAAAAATATTTTGTAGGAAGCCGATGTCTAATAGCAAGTGTTTCAGCAATTACACGACTCAACCAATGTTTATATTGGCTGTTTTTGCTCTGTGAACCCAGTCTTTGGCTATCAAAACAAGTGCAACACACGCACATAGGAGAACGAATAGACTTGCACACAGACCTCATACACAGCAAAACGACTTACACCTACCAAAGGCGAGACCTATTGGCTATGCCAATGCTTGTTTTCGTCTGTTTAGGGTGGAAGGTGTATGTGTTAGGGGTGATGGTGCAGCATGTCGGTCATGTTGTAAGGTTCTAAATTGTCCAAAGGCAGTTAAGAGTTGCTTTGTTGCTGTATATGTGTTAGGTGTGGGTGTAGAGGGAAGGCTTGGCAGTAGATTTGGTTTAGGGTGTGTATTGTTTGTGTATTCAGCAGGGTTGGAGTGGGTGTATGTTTCTGGTTTGTGATAGTGTTATGAGGTAGTGTGTGTGTGATATTTTGTTATGCTGGTGTGTGTTTTGTTTTTGAGGAGTAGTGTGAGGAGATGATGTTTGTTTTCTGAGAAGTATTTGTATGTAAAGCATTGTTGGTGAGTGGAAACTGCAAGATAAAGGGGTAATGTGTTTAGTAAAAGAGTGTATGTGCTGTGTGAGAGGAGATGGACAACAGTTAAGAGTGAGTGTTAGATTTTATTGTTGGAGGAGGTAATGTGTGATGAAGTGGAGTGTAAGGGTTGTGTGGTTGTGTTTTTTTGGTAAAAGGAGGAGGAGCGTGATGACTGTTAAAAAGATGAAAGTTTGAGTATAGGTTTGGTGGTTACAGAACGGGGTCTGTTAGGAGTAATTGGAGGGTAGAGCTGGTGCTTTATAGGAGCAGGGAGTATGTGCCTGGTTGGGATATAGTTACGTATGGTGTCGATTTGGATTGTGTTGGTAATGGATGCACTGGTTAGTGGTATGGGATAGAGTGGTGTTTTGTGTGTGAGTGAAGGTGCCATTGTGTGGTAGTTGGGGGTAGAAGGATGTTTGGGTGTGGCTTGTGGGTGGTTTGTAGTGGGTGTTGAGACACTGAAATGTGTGTAGGGTTTGTTTGTAGTAAATGTGTAGAGTGCATTTGCTGGGAGTGTGGTAATGTTTGTGGATGGGTTAAGGTGGGTGCTGGTGAATGGGGAAAAAGGGCAGCATCTGTTCCTAGGCCCTACCAGTCCTGAACAGGCCCAAACGGGCAACTGCCCTTGTCTTCTCTGCTCTTCGCCTTGACGCCAAGACTGAGACACCCTGACCTTAAAGAGACCTAGTGATCAGGTGACCCTTTCAGCCAATGGGAACCATAGCCCCAAACCAATCCGAACATTAGCCCTAGGGCCAATAGGAGACCAGGCCCTTACAACCAGTCACAGCCCTAGTACTAGCAACTAATCAGAAACTAAATCCTAAGCCCTAGGTCCACGAGAAACCCTAGCGCCAGGAACCAATCAAAAACCCTAGACCTATCAGCCAATAAGAACACTAACCCTAAGCCCAGTAGAAACACCAGATACAGCAGCCAATCAGAGCACAGATGTAACGTCCAATAGCAGCTTATATAAACTGATGTATGACATCCAGCTCATGCTGCTGGGCAGGGGGCTGGGAACTGCTCCTCAATTCAGAATCTCCTTGGAGACAGACTCATTCCACACTTGAGTTCTGCAGGTAAGGCCTAAACCAGGCTACTAACAATACTGCTTTTCCCACACTTCAACAAACCTCACTCTCCTAGCCAAAAACAAGTGCTACATACACTTTCCAAACAGTTTCAAACATAAAAGCAGATTACTGCAGTCTCAAAGCACACTCTGCTTAGCTTCTGAGGTGCAATAGGTCTGGTCTTTTTCTTTTTAAATCTTTTTAACTCACTTGCTAAGACTAAAGGGTGCTGGTGGTGGATTGCTTATTCACAGGTCTGAGTACAGATTAGGGGAAAAACTAGGAAGGAAATTTAAGCAGTCCCGGGCAGGTGAAACTGCAGATTTTAAGCTACAAAGCCCACAAACAGGTGAAGTTGAGACAGTCCCGGGCAGGTCCAACAGCAGATTTTGAACTACAAAGCCTACAATCCAATTCGTACTCTTTTTATGTATTCCATTTTGCTATTCTAGGTACAACACCCGTGAGTATTCTTATTTTCATTTCACAGGATGATTGTTCTCATCATGCGCACTAACTTTTTACTGCTTGCAGTTTGACCCCTATTTAGGCTCAGGTATTTTTACACCTACTTTCCGACACTTTTTCAGTAGGTTTCCTGCCTTTTATATATCTCCTGCAGTTTCATTTATCAGGTCCCCCAGGCCATTTGTCTGTCCTGAGGAGACACTTGTAGGGTCCAAACGTCGTCGACAGTTAGCCAAGAAACCTCTCGCCATACCCTAATAACGTGTGGTTAGGCAACCAAGTGCCTGTTCTAATAGGACCTCTCTGTATGGTTGTTTGCAGACAACATACCTACAAGTTTCTCGCGATTTGTTTCACTTTATTTTTGGTTATGGTTGTTAACATCCAGCTCAGATTGCGCATTTTCTGCTTTCATTTTGCATAAGACGAAGATTGCAATATATGATGTGAATAAAATTGCCAAAAAACAACTTGGACAAGTCCTTAGTTGGTTAGGGTCATAATTGTTGACCTTCACCTTGATAGAGGAACGCAGACAGACATTAGTAGTCTTAGAAACCCCTCACCCACCTACCTAGTAGGTGGCATGCTTCATCATCGGGGCCCAGCTGGATTGCCGAGTGCAAACCAGCTGTGCTTCAACGCCTGATTTACAGCGGAGCAGGTTAT
Source organism: Calotriton arnoldi (assembly GCA_963921515.1). Lineage (NCBI taxonomy): Eukaryota > Metazoa > Chordata > Amphibia > Caudata > Salamandridae > Calotriton > Calotriton arnoldi. Next base: position 1,037,568 of record CAWUFW010004232.1, on the reverse strand, counting down.
TTGTGAGAAAGAGGAAGTGCTATGTGAATAGTGAATTAAATGCTAAAAATGTCTCTAGGAAATCCCCTTATAAAAGTTTTAATAGAAGGGTCCTAGGACATGAGTAAAAACATGATAGGGATATACATGAGGTAACAATGTGCCTCAATATCCCTAAAAAAGTGTGGGTCTACTAGTTTCAGCCTTCTATGATATTCTTGAGGCTTTCGTCAGGACCAAAGGAGTGAGCGTGGCCAAAGGATTTGGTGGCCACTAGGGTGTATGTATCTCTATATCAGCGCACACCCTAAAGTGCGCTGTGAGTGTGGTGGGATCTTGTTACTTACAGATCCTGCGCGATGAGTATATTAACTCCGCGTGTGTACAGTTTCATGGATCCTGTCACACAGTGGAACTTCCTGTTATGAGGACCATTAGTCTCAGGATAGTTACGCCTGCAACCTAAGCTGTGGACGGGATCCCGGCGGGATCCGGTCCACAGCTTAGGTTGCAGGCGTAACTATCCTGAGACTAATGGTCCTCATAGCAGGAAGTTCCACTGTGTGACAGGATCCATGAAACTGTACACACGCGGAGTTAATATACTCATCGCGCAGGATCTGTAAGTAACAAGATCCCACCACACTCTGGCGCACTTGGGGTGTGCGCTGATATAGAGATACATACACCCTGAGTGGCCACCAAATCACTTTTGGCCACGCTCACTCCTTGGTCCTGACGAAGCCTCAAAGTATCATAGAAGGCTGAAACTAGTAGACCCACACTTTTAGGGATATTGAGGCACATTGTTACCTCATGTATATCCCTATCATGTTTTTACTCATGTCCTAGGACCCTTCTATTAAAACTTTTATAGGGGATTTCCTAGGACATTTTTAGCATTTAATTCACTATTCACATAGCACTTCCTCTTTCTCACAAATAACCTGCTCCGCTGTAAATCAGGCGTTGAGCTGCAGCTGGTTTGCACTCGGCAATGCTAGCCGATGATGAAGCATGCACCTACTAGGTAGGTGGGTGAGGGTTTCCTAAGACTACTAATGTCTGTCTGCGTTCCTCTATCAAGGTGAAGGTCAACAATTATGACCCTAACCAACTAAGGACTTGTCCAAGTTGTTTTTGTATATTACTCTGGGAAAGGGACAAGTTCCTGTTCCATTTCCTTACTCTTTAGTTGTTCTTTTGTGTGAATAAAATTGCGTCATTGCATCAGGAAACCTGCTGCTCAGATTTTGTTCTGATGTTGTACAATGATTACAGTAATTGTTTGCTATGTGTATCCAATATTCCTATATGAAAGGAGTTCCATGTGAACCATTGTTATTTGTATTGAATTCCCAGGTTTACACAGATACTTGGATTGCTCTTGTCCGTTGGTAATTCAAGGAATAAACCACAGCATGATGGCCCTTTAATGTAAGGGAATGCAGTCTTTCATAGCTCAGTTGCCGACAACATGATGCTGACACGGTGAAGACCTGTTCTTTTAAATCTGAAACCAACTTAAAACCAGAGTTTTGGGCTCCCTTTCCAAATGCTGGTCACCCCTCCTTCAAATGGTGTGTGGTCCTGTGGTCTGGCCACTTCCGTACCCGCTGCAGCATTGTTGCGTCTTGTTCTGTAGCACTGTCTTTGTTCTTACATGTTATGTTTTCTGTTGATAGTTGAAAGCCACTGTCATTGAAATTTAAAATGTCTGTCTGTTCAACTATAGCCGACACCTGTCCTTCTCCGCCTTTGTTACATGCAGAGCATTTCTAGCAGTCTTGTTTGCAAATACTTGCTTTAAATAATCCTATCAAACAGTAAAGATGACAATGTCTTTGTGCAGAAGCTATTCACTGTAAACCCAAACTGGAGCTATTGCCTTTGGCTGCTTATCCTGCAGTCACATCTTGAACTTCAAAAGCAAAGTTCTTGGTGTGCAGATTTTGCCTAAATTTAGCTGATTCATGTGCCATACTTTTTTTTATTTTTATTTCAAGCCATTGTTTACATTAGACATTACTATACAATTCTGACTTTAACACTCCTAGTTCAAAAATTAGTACCTGTTCGAAAATTAGTACCTGTTCAAATGCTGTTCATTTGATGTGAAAATTAAGTGCTGAAGCATTTTGCAGACTGACATTAACGACTTTCCACATTGTAATACCTTTGCTGCGGAGAACAGTTCATTTCCTATGAAGTTAGTTTTTAACTGTTATTTTTAACATAACCTATTATCTTTGTCATTAGACTTTTCATATCTTTTCTAGGGAAAGAGCCTTTGTTTTTGAAGAGCAGAAATAATGTTGCAAAACTGTAGAGTGGGAAGGGTGAAGCTTGTTCTGCAGGGAGCGAGGCCAAGCCACAATTTGGGTTTGGGTGGGATTTGTATAGCCTCTTGAAGGCTCGATGGATGTAGCTAGCTCAAGTGCAGCACGTGGGTCACATGGCCATCTGAAGTGTCTCGAACCTTGGAGAAAATACGTGTTAGTACATATGACCTTACAGACAGGCAGGTGACACTTGTTGATCGGAACCATATAACAGGAAACTAATTATCGTTTTTGCTCGAACGTGCATAGTGAGGGTGCTGGGGAAGCATCGGTCACGGGGTGCTGGGGAAGCATCGGTCACGGGGCCGCTGCTGGGGAAGCATCGGTCATGGGGCCGCTGCTGGGGAAGCAGGAGTTCAAAATATCATAGTGCGCATAGGCTGCAATAGGGGTAAAGCAACATGAGCCCTGCGCGCTAGACTGCTGTGCAGAGGATGCAGGAGGGGAGAAGGAGGGGGTTGTGACAAGTTGTATTATTCTCACTCTTGCAGATCTATGGTGTAGGCTGTGTTCTTCCTACCAGACCCATAAGATCTATGGTTTGATTCTCCACACTCGCTCCTGGGATCATTGACTTCTACCATCTCAATTAGTGTTGGCACTTCTCTCCTCACCTTCCTCCTATTACTGCAGGGTCTCGTCTTTATTTCATTTTCCATCTCATTTAATCTGTTGCCTCTCATGCCATGAATGCAGGCTTTTCTTTGTTTTCCTCTTTCAGTGTTTTAATGGGGACCTCTTTATCATTTGATTAGGGCACTTGTGAAAGGCAGCGAGTCTTCTAAGACCCTCAATGCTGCCCGGTGCAGGGTTCCACCTCTAATTCACTTTGGGTTCGCTATCAAAATAATGAGGCAAGGCGCTGGAAACTGGAAGAGAAGAAAATGGTTTATTTCTCATGAGGAGACCACGTCAACTGCTGACACCAGGATGTCTTCAGGGAGGTGTTCTACTGGCAATGCTTTTGGCTCTTCCTTTTATACAGGTTTTACACAATGTATTTGTTTCATTTATCATGGTTACAAGCTTGGAGTCTCCGCCCCGGGCAGGTTGTCACACAAGCCCGACATTGTTTCATTAGCATGGTTACACAAGCCCAACATGGTTTCATCAACATGGTTACACAAGCCCAACATTAACTCTCCTCCCGCCCAGGTCAAAAACAGACAATTTAATTGCAGCTGGACCTTGCTTCAGGGTCTAAACACAAGTGAGACCGGTCAGATCTAAGAGTCCGTTCTGTTGATAAAAACAGGTCCCATTGTTGGTAATAAGTCTTGCTGTTTGCAGTGCAATAAATCATTTTGTAAGAGTCTGTTTGGTATTTGTAACCTGTTTGTGCAGGGATGAGAGGAAAGACGAGTTTGAGGCAGCAGGTGATGTTGATGTTTGTCGTGGAAATAGTTTATAGCCCCCAGCACACACATCAGGTTTGGTCAGAGAGTCAGAAGGCTGCTAGAGGACAGGGTGAAATGAAGGTGACCAACAGAGTACAAAATGGCTGTGATAGGTTGAAATGACTGTAACTTATGTGCACATAGAATTTCACCAGACAAGATGGCGCAGGTAATGTTCATAATTGTCATTTTGCTTTTAACATTGGCCCCTTTGAACATAACTAGCCAGCTTGTCAGTCTATTTCGATCTCCATAATGTCCTGTATCTCTTGATCATACATTACTCTCATTTTTGTTAGCTGAGTGTCCATAGTCTTAGGGTGCAAGGTACTTATGCAAAGAGAACACAAAGGTGGTATACAGTGTACACCCAAACAGCAACCACATATTGCCAATACTGGGACCAAGAGAAACATTGATATTTTCCAACCCCACTCCTTAAACTGTGATGAGGCAGAGTCTGTTTGATCAATGTCTTTAGAACACTTTTCTCGATGATGCTCTGCAGGGGCTGTGTAGGTTGGTGGCAGAACAAAGGCGATGTAGCACGTGCCCCCTAGTTTCCTGGGAGCCAGGTGTAGGCTTTGGTTCCACAAACAAAGTACATATTGGGTGATGCAACAAATGCTGGAGGATTGGCAGTGTTCAAAGTCCTTACAATGTTACAAGTGCTGTGACCCACATTCTTAGTCCCACGGCCTTCAATGCATACAAGGCCAGAGACGTTCACCACAGATAGGGCCACAGTCAGTGTTGCAGCAGTTCTTTTCTTCAGGTAGGAAAATGTGGCTCTGACAGGATTATTGAACACTTGTATTTCCACTCGTTCTTTGGAGGGGACATTCATCTGGAATGTCGCATTGAAGGTGTGAGGGCAGAAGGGAGCTGCTGTTCTTCCTGTTTGGTTTAGCCAGAACTCGTTGTAGAACTGAGCGGTTGTCCCATCGGAAGTGGCATTGTCTTTGTAACTTTCTTGTGGGAGCATCATCCAGGCAAGGCAAGATCCATGAACAGAAAAGGGTGAAGGGATGAAAGGGATGGAATGTTCAGTGGCATGTGGTAGCAGCCCACAGACCCAACAGTTAGTGGCATTGGTGGCAAGATTGTGCTGGTGCATCTGTACGAAAGAATTATTCCAGAATTCTTTGCGTCGTTCTCGGAGATGTGGCGGTAGTGATGCCAGGTAGTGTTCTTTCTTTGTGATTGGTTGCATGGTTGGTGACAATGTTCTGTATGCAGGTGCATTCTCTTCAATGATCCAGTGTGTGACCATTAGCAGGAGGCAGGTGAGAAATGCAGCTACAAGTGCAATTGTCTTTGTACTGTGCAGTTCAAAAGTCTTGGTGTCTTTGCGGTGGCTTTGCAGGTGTTCCATTTCTTCCATCATCTTCGAGGAGCTCACCAACTGTTAGGACCACAGACTTTTGTCTGGTGTTTTTCCTGGTAGCGTTGTTTGGCTGTGCTACCGATCTGAGACTCTGACTCAGTTAGTGGCCTGGTTGTTGGAGCTCCCCTTTTCGTCGATCTTAGGTTGTACCCTTCCTTGGATGGCACCGTGGGGTCGGGAAATTCAGACAGTTGGAGGGTGTCTTCTTGTGGGTAGTAACTCAGAGCTGGTCGGTCTTTTGCGAGTACTTCCTCTTGCACCTCCACCCCTTCACAGGTTGCCAGGGTTGGAGGGACTCGTTTGCAATGGAGCGTGCAGTCAGTTTCATTTTATTTCCACTCGGAGGGCAGTTCGGGTGGTGCTCAGGACTTGCCTGGGGCCCGTCCACCTAGGCTCCAGATTCTTCGTTCTTATCAAACATGGTCGCCTGGCTTTATTTCATGTCCCGGGCCCCTGGATAGTCAGGCAAGGCTTGCTGCACCGGTTGGTGGATAATTGTTAGCTCGTTTGTCAAATTATGCAAGTAATCTGCGTAGTTCTGTCTCCTGCCGTGGCTCGGGCAGTAACGTCTGCTAGTGCATTTCCCTGTCCAATGAGATCAGTCACTTTCCTATGTGCTTGGCATTTTATCACTGCTAACTTCTTGGGGAGGAGGACTGCTTGCGTCAAGGCGGAGACTAAATCTCCATGCAGGATGGGTGTACCGTGTGAAGTCAGGAACCCTCTTTATTTCCATAAGATTCCAAAATGGTGAACCACCCTGAAGGCATATTGGCTGTCGGTGTATATGTTAACTGTCGTGTCAGTCGCTAAGATCGGTCGGGACAAAGGGTTGGTGGAGGGTGTACCGTCAAATCCTATTGAGGTCACATGTGAGCCTGACAAGAGTGCTCTTGGAATCAGTCGTTTGGATAGTGCACTACGTGTTGCTCCTGTGTCTACCAGAAATGGCGACTTTGTGCCCAGGACCTCAGTGGTAACATAAGGGCCTTGCTGATCAACATAGAGCTCGACTGGATCCCTCTCTTGCCCCTGGCTGTCCTATGCAAAGTCGTACGTATTGTCATAATCTGTCTGTTGGTACTGATTCTGTTTGGGATGGTCAAATGTGTTCACTCTTCCTGGCCTTTCCTTGCTTGCTTCACTCGTGTACCCTCTCCCACGTCCTCTTCCTCTCTGTCCACTTGCTATTTCCCTCGCCCCTCTGCCCCTACCAGCTCCTAACAAAGCCGGGCATTGGGTTTTCCAGTGTCCATATTCTTTGCAAAATGCACATTGATCCTGTCCTAGGTCTTGGCGTCCTACATATGATGTCGATGAATTGTTACTAGGTGGCTGTACTCTAGGGGTATTCTGCTGGTATCCTCCCCTATATTGCTCCCTTCCTGTATTCGCCCCCTGGAGTTGTGCTATCATTACCCTTTCCTTCAAGTCCTTCTTTTTCCTTTCTGTAGCCCTGTCATTTTCGTTTTTCTGATGCTCATAGTACTGGGCCATTTGGAGAATGGCAGCCGGTTTAGATGCTGCCCAACTACTTTCGCTGGCTTGTAATTTCTGGGATACATCTGGCAGTAGTCCTTTGACATAGTTCTGCACAAATAAGTGGTGTCCGGTTGCGGTGGACATGTCTTGTCCACTGTAATCGGAGAACACCGTTTCAAATCTGGAGAAATACTCTGAGACATCCTCTTGTGGTTTCTGGCGGCACGCGATTACTATGGACCAGTCTATCTTTTTCTCTGGGATCAGCGTTTTCACTTTCTGCACTATTTTGTCAGGGAGGTCCAATATTGCTTTAACCGGTTTTTGACCAGGGTTCCGCTGTTTATCTAATGTGTTGAGTTGTTCCCAGGTATGACCAAGCAGTTCGGTATGGTCTATTTTCCTAATCTGTTTCCACACATCTGCTGGCAAACATAACCCGAAGAACAAGTCTGTCGGCAAGTGTCATTATTGTTGATCCCAGAGCGGTACCTAGCTCGGGTGTAAAAGGCGGTGGGGTTCTTTCGTAAATCCGGTAAAGATTTACGGAACGTCAAAATGTCCTGTCTGTCCCATGGTTGATACACCCAATTGTAGACCACCCTTCCTCTAGCGTCTTGATGGTTTATATCGTCATTAGTCCCTTGTCCTCTAGGAGGTACCCAGTAAGGGGCAGCTTCTTTTATTGGCATCATGCTATCTGTTTTTTTCCACTGGGGGTCCTGCTACCTTAGTTGTCCTGTCCCTATCTATCTGTCCTTGTTCTATGAGGTGACGCAATACTTCTAGTGTGGATGAAAATAGTTCTGCAACATCGTTGTCGTCTTCATCTCCGATGTCTACCTTCCTGTAGAGAGCCACTAATCGCTCGGGCCCTACGTCTTGGTACTTCTCTTCATATGCAGTAAGGGTGTGGTAACAGAGACGTACAATAAAGTATCGTTTGCGGTTTTCAACATAGGAGTCGCATATGTCAGTTACGTATTCTTCTGTTTCTTTCCTATCTATGAGGGTTTTAACTATTTTATCAATGCCTGCTCGCTCATTTTTACTTAATCGCGGGACCCTGGGCGCTCCTATTTCCTTGGTTCCTACCTCTACTACTGCCTCCTTTGATGAGGCATTTGGTGTGGGTGGCTCGGTGGGAGCAGAGGCGGTGGAGACTGAGGTGATCGTGCCATCTCCGGCTATACTTTGGTGGTCCTGGCGTTGTACTACGGGGTGAGTAGGGGCGTAAGGGGGTGGCATGTATATGATTGGGGGACCTAACAATAAATCATCGTCTACCCTTTGTTTTGCTGGTAACTTGGGGTAAAGAGTCGAGGGCGTTCTAACAGGGCATTGACCTGATATTTTTGATTCCTGTTCCTTTTTATCGATTTCCTTTTCTTTTAGTTTTCTTCTAATCTTTTACAGGCTTGGTAAGCTGATTTTCGCGTTTCTTTATCTTGTCTAGCTTCGTCCCTTTTCTTTCTTTGAGCTGCCTCTTTTCGCCATAAGCCAAAACTGTCTAACATGGCTGGTCTAGTTTTCTTTTTGTGGAGAGCTAATTCTAACGTTTCTATTTTAGCGGGATGGAAAGATCCCGTCAGTGGCCACTGATTTACCCGGTCCTTCCTAGTGTATTTATGCCATAGTTTGCTATAAGCTACGCTGGCTAATCCATACTTTACGTACATGTCCTTGTTAGGGGTGCCTTCCGGCGGTGCCGGCTGACTGACCTCTAACAAACGGTCTGGTCCAAAACAATTACAATCAAACAATCTAGAGAAAACAGGCTTGACTTATTTATCGGTCAAAATGAATATATCAATCAATTTAGACAAAAAGTCTGCACTACCTGTCCTTCGCTGTCTGCAAAGAGAGAATATTCCTATTCTACGTTGTTTGCAAGCAGGGAATGTCTCAAATAACTCGATATCAAAAAAGGAATACTAGTATTTCAATCAAACTATTCAACCAATCCATTTAAGTCGTTTTTTCACGACCTTACCCGGACCGAATGGACAGTTCTTAGTCTTCCCCTTCCAGCGCCTGGTTGTCCTCTCACTCCAACAATCAATGCGGCGTTCCTCTAAGGTCCCAGTCAGGACCACGGGTCACTCGAGAGAGGTCTGTTCGGAACTGGTGAAGTTCAGTCGATCGGCAGCCAGACAAGGGTCTTCTCAGGCAGGTATACCCCAATCGTTTAGTTGTTCACTCCGTCGTTGGGACCTCTCTACCGGACCCGTGCGTCGCTGATGGGCCCCTACGCTTGGGCGCCAATTTGTGAAAGGCAGCGAGTCTTCTAAGACACTCAATGCTGCCCGGTGCAGGGTTCCACCTCTAATTCACTTTGGGTTCGCTATCAACATAATGAGGCAAGGCGCTGGAAACTGGAAGAGAAGAAAATGGTTTATTTCTCATGAGGAGACCACGTCAACTGCTGACACCAGGATGTCTTCAGGGAGGTGTTCTACTGGCAATGCTTTTGGCTCTTCCTTTTATACAGGTTTTACACAATGTATTTGTTTCATTTATCATGGTTACAAGCTTGGAGTCTCCGCTCCGGGCAGGTTGTCACACAAGCCCGACATTGTTTCATTAGCATGGTTACACAAGCCCAACATGGTTTCATCAACATGGTTACACAAGCCCAACATTAACTCTCCTCCCGCCCAGGTCAAAAACAGACAATTTAATTGCAGCTGGACCTTGCTTCAGGGTCTAAACACAAGTGAGACCGGTCAGATCTAAGAGTCCGTTCTGTTGATAAAAACAGGTCCCATTGTTGGTAATAAGTCTTGCTGTTTGCAGTGCAATAAATCATTTTGTAAGAGTCTGTTTGGTATTTGTAACCTGTTTGTGCAGGGATGAGAGGAAAGACGAGTTTGAGGCAGCAGGTGATGTTGATGTTTGTCGTGGAAATAGTTTATAGCCCCCAGCACACATATCAGGTTTGGTCAGAGTCAGAAGGCTGCTAGAGGACAGGGTGAAATGAAGGTGACCAACAGAGTACAAAATGGCTGTGATAGGTTGAAATGACTGTAACTTATGTGCACATAGAATTTCACCAGACAAGATGGTGCAGGTAATGTTCATAATTGTCATTTTGCTTTTAACACACTCTTCCCATCCTCCTCACGGTGCACCCTTCTAGCCTTTTAAAAAAATATATATATTATTTATTCAGTGTCTACTGTACGCAATCAATGCCATACTAAATTGTGGGTTGCCAGAGCTGCCTTTCAGCAACCCACCCCTCCCAATGCTTCATTCACCATTATCTCTGACTTGTAATTATGGGCTCCTTCTTTGCTTCTCTCCATCCTCTTTTCACCAACGTTTAGTGGCATTTTGTGCCCCTGCTTGCCTACCTTCCACCCCTGTTTCCCCACCAGTCTTTGCTTCTCTATCTCTGCGCAGGATCTTCCCAGGCACCCAACTGGATGAAGGAGGGTGGACAAAATGGATGGAGTGTTCTTTTAATCGGTTATGTTTTACTCATGTTTTAAAGTTTCGTTAATGAGCGCATACATATGTCTTGAAGGAAGCTGAAGATCCCTGTGGCTTCTCCATGCCTAGGTGGCCTGCTCTCTCGCAAAGTTCTTTGAACACGAGCCTGATGCTCATTGGGTTAGTGCAACTGCAGAGAGGCACCATGTTTTAAGGGTGCCAAGGAAAGTCCATGGCAACCATGTGCTAAAGAGGAAAAGCCTTCAGAGGAGCAGTAAAGGAGATGTTACAAGTAACTGACAATTTAACCGAAATTAAGGAAATAAACTGTTTTTCTATTGCTTCTATTTTTAAATAGCATCACGTCCTTTAACTTTGCAAATTTGTCTCTGTTTTGTGTGCTTAACCCAAATTAGTTAATCATGTCATGTGAACGTGTGAATGTTTGGGTATCCTAAAGGGTTACTAGTAGTCTCAAAAAGCAGGCTAATCACTCATTCTGTATAATTAAAAAAAAAAAAAAAATTCTTCCATGAATTGATTGAAAGAGTAGAGAATTTGCTTATATTTTTTTTCCATTGTATTGCAGTTCATCGATTCTAACACAGCCAACATGTGTTTTGCAAAGTTGCTTCATCAGGGCTGTAACTTAGAAACATGGTGGTATTTTAGCTAGTTACACTGCAAATAGAGCAACCAACACAATCCACCATACCTTAATATAAGGATAAACGGCTCTGTGGCCTTCCTGGTACATTCTCATCTTTTTCATGATTTAGTGGCAGGAAGTACCATAACACAGTATTAATCAATACAACTGAGAAATGCAGAAATGGAGCACAGTTAAAGTATTATCTTAACCATTTGTCTTATAGCAGGACTTTATGCAAAAAAATTCTATTCGTGCTTAAACTCAACACTTGCTTAACTTTATTTCATTCAACTGAGTTGAGTGCATATATATATATGGATAATGAAGGTCTGGAATATTTAATTTGTAACTGACACATGGCTTAAATAGATTTGTCAGTATGGCCCTCCAGTAAGGATCAATTTAAATGTACAATTGAAATTAAACTTACAGTACTGTAGAAGAAACGCTCCCTTGCTAAATGGGCAAATGTGTTTTACAGTTGCTCCGGCTTAATCGCATAAAAGTAATTATTTCGATAAATTAGGCAGAATTCAAGGTGTTTGTTTCCTTCACACTTGGAGAGACCTAGAAACAAGCTCTCCGTGATTTTGTTTCCTAATGGAATGTATTCAACATATATGCTAACTGAATAGTGGAGTTAACGTATGGAAAAGACTTAAAATAAGCAGCATAGAATCTGCCTTATGTTAGTTATGGTATAGATATTTTAACTGCCATATAATTTCTATAATGTATTTAAATAAATGGTTTATAAAAACTCATTGTATCAGTGTGGTCCACATTTAAGGATCCAGATGTCATAAGTATGGTTCATCAGCTGAGCTGTGGAGAATTCAGACGTGGAAGAGCTTTGGCTGCTGAGTTTGGGCTTTTCGTCAGTGATTAGTTCTTCATGACGCCATGCCATCATAGAAGGCCGGTGTTCTATATATTATGGGATTATAGGGACAGATTTGGGAACACCAGTATGTCCCCTTTACTTAACTATAGAGTTGGTGTCTGGCAATGGCAGCCTCTTGAAAGTCTTCTGTTAGTTCAGTAGGCTGAGTTATGCTACTGACGTTCCCAATTATCCACATTGTGTGATTTTAACTAAATTGCTGTTTTGTGTGCCACAGTGAATACTTCTTTCACAATTAAAGGCTGCATTCTCGAATGAAGTACCTCTTGCATAAACTGACTTATGTTCACAATTTAAATGCCATCGTTTGTAGAACGTATGTAGATTAGCTGCCCGGTTTTTTAGTCTTCACACTACTCACATAACAATTGCTTAATATTATCCTGTATTCAATTATACTATTTACATTGAGAACTGGGCTTAATTGCTCTCTCATATCCATTTAAAACAGCCAACTTGGTGCAGTATTAATACAACACACCTTTCACCTGTGCAAGATGTACCCTGCTAAGCACATATTGCCACCCCAGGCACGAACTGTGGGTGTGTGAAGTTAAGGAAGGAAACTTTCAGTTATCCCATGTTTTTAAGAGCAATCTGAGAATCCAAATGGATAAAGAAGCACAATTGATGGGCCCAGTCAATGGGGTGGCAACAGTTTTGGCTAGATTTGAGAGGTTAAAGTGTAATCTTTAGGGGAAGTTGCATCCAGAGATGTGTGATCTCTGGATTATTCACGGTGTTTGCTTTGTCCATGATGAGTTGAGGCGTACCTGAGCTGTATTAGGACCATCCATTTCAAACACCCGATCTTCAACTGAAAGATTTCTTTTAAAATTGTGTCTAGAAACAAAGTAGTTTCCAGGTGAAGGAGAGGGGCCATTTTAGGATGAATTGAGTGCAATGTTACCCTTTTTAGGGCAGCACTGTGAGACCACTTTAGCTGGATTGCCAGACCAAAAAATGCAACATAATATATGTAGAGGAGATTTTTGTCAGAAGGTGTCATCCATTGGTCTGTTGAATTGTCATTCACATTTTGCTTCTGCGCACCACAGAGTGGGACTTGGGGTCAGCTTACTTTGCCCATTGGCTACCTTCACTTTAGGTGAATTGCATGAAGCTTGTGCACCTTATTCACTTTCACACCAAAATAGTGTCTTTCTGTTAAGTCACATCTTTCATTTCATATATTATCTTTAAAAAACTGCTATTTATTTTGTATGCAATTTAGGTGGCCAGTTAGATTGTAATAAGTTTTTTTTTCCTCCTTTTTAAAGTTGCTCTTGTAAAGTGCTCAGGGCATTGCAACATTGTAACAACCTGTGATTTGATTCCTTCATTGGGTGATTACTACTTGTAGCGTTCATAAAAAGTAATGGTGAAATGCATGCACAACTAAAATGCAAAATGCTGCTTGTTTGGGGGCGGGGGAGAACCATACACTAGCAAAACAATGAATATTTTTTTTAATGTCATATTTTTATTACAAGCGCATGGTGGACACATTTATGCTGTGGTCTGTTTTCTTTTCATTTTTTTATTATATGCTTATACCACAAAAATATAAGTTCAAATGAAAAACCATTGCACCAGCATGCGAGGGTCCGTCTTTATTGGTTTCACCAGTGCTTGTTTAGGCCTTCCGTCAAGTGACTTAACTACTGCTTTCTATACTACTGAGTGATGGCATATATGAATTAAAAAACATGTATCTTACTTGACAGGATTTAGCAATAACATCATGAACTTCACAACAGCATTCTTTAGGTTGTGACTGCTGAGAAGCATCTTGTGGGGGAATGTATGGGAAGGAAGAGGCTTTCTGTAATTCTGTTTAACATGTAGCTTCATGTCAAACCAGATCTTTGACTTATTTTCTTTCCGATGGGACCACTTATTCTTTATCCTTGCACCTAGAGTCTACACTTAAGAGAGAAAATCCATTGGCCGCCAAATAAGAGTTGCTTCCTAGAGACTCTGACTTTGCTCTGTGCTTGGCCTGTTCTTTAATGCTTTTAGATACCACATTTTGGTCCGCCATGCTTTGTGAATGTTTCCAGTTTTCTCATCTGTGAAAGGGGTTCACCCCAAGTACTCTAACCCTTGCATCAAGGAGAGGCTCAACAGAAGACTTCTGTCACCATCAACAAAGGTGGTTTAGACCAAGGACTGTGTGCTTCATGTTGCTACTTCTCTTGGGAGTTCCTGCAATTGCCACAGCAGTAGCAGTAAGACTGATTGAAATCGATCACATGAGTATGACACCAGTTTTGACTCTTGCCTCACAAGTGTTCTACTTGAAACATTTAGAGGAAAGTTAATAATTTCATGGGTTACATTCTTTGTATTAGGAAACAATACTTTAGTGTGTCTGACTTGTAAATGCATTTTCCTACGGACTTATTATATGAGAATGGAAAATCTCCTAGCAAATGTAACAAAGTTTCAATTCTTTTAAGGACAGGGAGGTGAGGATTAGGCTTCTTTCTTTATTCAACTCTCCAGCAGCCTTTCCAACATTCACATAAGAACTAACTTTCCCATGAACACCAGGGAAAGGAAGTAACAATATTCAACCAATCAGTCCCAAATGGCTTCAACAGTCCTTTCTCTCTTTGTGCCTCCTCTTTCTTACTGCGACAAGCACTGTTCCTCTGTATCCAGCTACTCTTGTTTAGAGGATTCATTACCTAAAATCCAAATAGATTCTTACTAGTCTATTGTCAAGTAAAAGGTATATTTCCGAACCAGAAAATAACTAGCCAGTATATTATATAGTCAATAAAGCATTAGAAACTGGTATAAGTACGATTACAGCAATGAATATATCCATGCTGTGAAAGCTTATACATTTTCTTAAACATGGACAAACCCTACTATCCCTTGTATGCTGTTATAACCACCACCCATTTTCTTAGTGTAGACCGGTGAGTACATACCTGATATGTGGGTGGGGATAATCCTCGCCTCCTTGTCCTTAATTGAATTAAAACCTTGTTATGTTAGCTAAGAAATTTTCCATTCTATTGTTGGACAAACGGCGAAGAATATGCTAGTTCAAAGCTTACTTGCCGCCAGAAAGGCCCTATCCACTACCAGCTTAAAGTAAAACCGCTTGAAAATAGAATCCAAAGACCAGTCTGCTGCATTCAGAATCTCTTCCAGCCTGGCCCCCATACCAAAAGCCTTCGAAGCCATAGCCCCTCTAGCAGATTGGGCATAAAAAGCTCTGTTATCTATGTCTGCCTTCTGCATAGTCCATCTGGCAATTTTCTGGGAGGAAACCATACAAGGTTTAGTGAGGGCTATGACAAGCGGTCTCTCACCTGCTGGTGCTTCTTTCAAGGCTTCGTAGGCTTTCAAGCATAGCTTTGGGAATAGCACATAGTTTGGGACTAGCTGAAAAGGCTGGATATGACACGGACCTTGAGTTACCTTTCATTTGCCTAAATATGTGAAAAGTAAACCCTGTAGAGGTAAACACCCTACCAGTTATGTCCAGTGCTCTGACAACCAAGACACTTCTGCACCATTGAAGGCACAGCCGAGATATCTCCTTCCTGGAGATGTATTTATTGGCCCTCCTAGAGGTGAAGAAATTCTGGACTACATTCGCCTCCCAAAGGGAAGAATGCCATGGTTCCTATGGCAGGGAGAGACCCATTCCCATGAGGAGCTTTCGCACCAGTGAATGTTCCCCACCGTGGGCGACCCTCAATTGGGGCATACCCAGCTGAGATGACAGACTTAAGGGTGTTGACTGACCTGTATGCCATTCCTTGCTCCGACATGTTCGCCAAGAAATCTAAGATGTGAACAACATCTGCCCCCACATGATCCACTTTTGTCTGCAGGCACCAATCCAGCCATCTTGACCAGGCCGATGTATAGCATTTGATGGTTCCGTCAGCCCAAGCCGTAAACGGGAGCGATTGAGCATGGTTTGTAAGTTGCGGGACCTTCCATCGTTCCCTGTAATCATCCACGACATATGTGCTGTCCATTATTACGTGGTTCCAGATCCAGGAGGAGATCTAGAAGAAGTCGTAGACTGATTAGAAAATCCCAGGAAAGTTCCATCAGAACAGTATCCCAAACTTGAAATCGTCATATCGGGGTCATCATCTTCAATTCCGCTTGCTGCCACCTCGCCTGAACCGCCATGCGTGTCATCAAAAAGAGTGGAAAGGCATAAGCCTACTTCCCCGTTCCACTCCTGCAGGTATTAATCCATCGCAGCTGCCCTCGAACTGAAGTACCATGGTCCAGCCTCGAGGCAAAGAGGTAGACTGTGAACGGTGCCACCTAGCTGCTATCTGGTCGAAAACATCTGTCCTCAGTTTCCAGCTGCTCATGTCCTGCGTTTGTCTCGAATGCAAATCTACCACTTCGTTAGAGGCTCCCGTAAAGGTACTCTGCGTTCACAGATAATTGGTTGTCCATGCCTTAATTCCATAAGCTCTTTGCAGTTTTTGCCAGGATCCTAGACCTGTTTACCCCCCACCCCCAAGTGGTCTATGAAATCCACCGCTGCCACGTTCTCCATTTTGAGAAGAACCTGGCATTGTACCTTGTCCATGGTCAAACTCTGAACTGCTAATGAGCCTGGCAGGAGTTCTAGGCAGTTGATAAGCAAGAGTCGTTCTTGAGCAGACCATTTTCCTGTGGAGAGCTTGCCATACTGGATGCCCCAGCCTACACAACCGTCTTCCGACTCTTTGATCAGATCTGATTGGGATCCAAATATTGATCTCCTATTCCAGGCTTCCATGTGGGAGAGCCACCATAGTATCTATTCCTTGGCTTCCAGGGAGAGGGGGACTTTTTTGTAGTATGTGAGCCCCTTACGCAAGTGGTGCACCTTGATCCTCTGTAGTGAAGTGGACCCGGGAATATGGCCTGTATTTATGAAGAGAGGAGACCTACCAGGTGGGTGATTTGCCTCAAGGAGGTAGACAGCCTGGCCATCATTTTGCAAAGCTCCTGCCTACTTTTGTCTATGATGAAGTCCAAGAAGGTAGTCTGCTGTGTTGGGCAGAGAAGCCCTTTTTTCACGTTTACAATAAAGCCCAAGTGTTCCATCAGCAACTTTGTCATCTGGAGGTGGTTTGTCAGGGTCTACTTGCATTGACCCATCAGGAGAATATTGTCCAGGTAGACTACAAGTTGCACTCCCAGTGACTGAAGCTGTTCCATCACCGGCCTGAGTGCCTTGGTGAAGCACCATGGGGCTGATGATGGGCCAGAGGGGAGGGACTTGAATTCGTAGATTTGATCCCTCCACAGTAGTTGCAGGAACCTGCAATGATGGGGTAAATGGGGATCTTGAGGTGAACGTCTTTGAGATCTAGGTGGGCCATCCAATTGCCTGGCCCCATTAAGTCCCTGAACAGGTGAATGCCACCCATCTTGAAGTGGCAGAAAACCACAACCACCATTTCGAGGGTCAGGGCGACTTTCCCTTCCAGTGTTGGGCAAGGGCACTCTGCTCTCAGACGGTTGCAAATTTCCTTGTCAAGGGGCTTGCGGAGTCTACCAGTCACATAGGCTGCGACCCATTCTGAGGAATGTGGGTGGAGAATGTCCTCCGGATCCAACATGTCCAAAGACTTGAGTTGGTCCCCTTCTGGTTGATCTATGGTCTCTTGTAGGATTTGAGTAAGGACATTGCCTCAGGGTGAACTGGCTTATCATGGTCCCACTCTGCATCAGAGTTTCCAAGGGAGTCGTCTCCACCCTGGGAGTTAGGTGTTTGTGGAAGTGAGGTCGCTGGATACGTGCCCAGAGTGTGCGGGGATCGCGAGGAGGGTTTTTATCCTGAGGGCCATGGCAGCTTGCCAGGAAGGCCCGCTTCAGTGTGTCAAAGGTCCCTAAATCTTACTCTCCCGTCATGCCTTCTTTTCCCTATGGCCTTGCCAGGTGGAGCCATCCTACCATCACGGCGAGCTCCTCGCTATCAAATGTGTGTGCAGCAATCTTGCTCCAGTCGTAAGAGCTTTTGTTCCAGGGGGATGATCATGTAAGAGACTGCCATATATATATATATATATAGAGGCATCCATCGCCTCATTGAAGTCCTCCGCAAAAGGTAAGTATTTCATCTTCTGTATACATCTCTGTAGAGTCTTGCATAATGGGGGCAGATTGTGTGTGTCTGGAATCCATGCAATGTATTGTGACCCCAGGGACTCAATTGGATCCTGTGCCCAGGGACACTAGCACCCAGAAGGTTCTATGAGGGCTTGCACCCCTGGTCAGTGTCACAAGCAGGGATTGCAGTCGTGCTGACTGTATTTTTGCGGGCTCCCACAGGCGTGGAGAGAATGTATGCGACAGTAATACGGACCCCTGCAGGGGCATCAGACTCTGAGTGCGAGTGGAACTGTTTTTATTAAGGACTGTGCGGTCTGTGTGCTTCACCCGTATTGGAAAATCATGTGGAGAGGAGGGCGTGCCAGACACTGATGTTAAGCGGAGCACAGACCGCTCCCGCATGCGTCTGGAGCAACCCCATGCTGTCTAAGTACTACGTTGAGGTCTGCATACTGCTTTGCGCTCTGCAGTGCCGCTGCCTATATATAGTCAAATCACAGCATAAGGAGTGTTGTGCGTTTCCGCTGCCTTGTAGGAACAAGAAATGTGATTAAACCACACAGAAAACAGTGCAATACGGCGAAATAAAAGAATTAGAGGCCCAGTTTGAGGGAGCTATAAGCACTTAACTGGCAGTAGCAGCGAAGAAATAGGAGGCAGAGAGAAAGACAAAGGACTGTTGTAGCCATTTGCGACTGATGATTGGCTGAATATTATAACTTCCTTTTCCCTAAGGTTCATGGGATAGTTATTTCTTATGTTAATATCGAAAAAAGGCTTCTGGAAAGTTGAATAAAGAAAGTAAAGAATAATCCTCGCCTTCTGTCCTGCCATAGAATGTATCATCACTGCTGTTTTGGTTCATTACATACAAAACATTTCAGAACCAATGTTGACGATGTGCATCATTACCTGCTACTGGCACCAGAGCTTTATCCAAAAGGTACTGTTCTCACGTTGGCTCGGTTTCCCCACAATGGAAGGTAAATACTTTGAGACCTGGCCTAAGCAAATTGAACAAGTGTTGGAGACGCGAGCTCAGTGCCATGCGTTGATGGCTGTACCAGATAAGCCTCAATTCTCATATACACAGATGATCTCTTTTGCACATTTGAGACTTCACTGAAGCACGGATGCCACAGTACTATGTTTACAGGATTTATCAGCACTTGGACGAATGGGCAGTTTAGGAACAAAAGCGGAAAGACCGTGCTTAAAAGAAGAGATCTTTATCTGCCAAGGCACAATCTGTGTCCTGCACTGAGATAAAGAACTCCTCTTGTTACCTGTGTGTAATGGTGTGGAGTTAACGAGCAGCTTCCTCAGATGCAATACTCCTGATAGAGAAATCCTAAAAAAAGACTCCTATTCCGGCTACAGTTGAAGAGCACTGGTGAGTGCAGATAGGATTCTACAGTCCTGCATTTTATTGTAATTCTGGGATTGTGGTACATCCGCCTGAAGAAGTTCTGACGAGTGAGTGCAGGCCCCATTCTTTTCTGTTTATGGTTTGTATGTTTAAGGGTTTTGGATCCTGTCGGTGAAATCTTCTTAACATTTCTCCTTTTTGGGTCCCTTTAATAGCTATTCGAATTGCAAATCGATTCTTTGATTTAGTCCTAATAGAGATACCCTAAAAGTATGATCCAGTGACGGCAGAAGAGCAGCTTGCTACGCAGTATAGTTCTGCACTGATTCATTTGCAAAAATGTAGGTATGGTCGCATATGGAGACAAGCAGTGCATGCCTCGCCACAAATATACACATCTTAGTTGAAAGTATTCTTGGATACTACCACTAGATGGCTGGGTATTTCTATGCATGAAAGGATGCACCATGGGCCTGAACTTGTGTACCTTTATCACGTGCTAGAGATGCATCTTTTCTAAACATGTAAGGTATTTTTAAAAATAATCCAGTTGTTTAAAAACATGGGTTGTAATATGACTAATAACATTGTGCAATAATTTCCAATGCTAGAGACATGGCTCTTTTAGTGTATTAACATTAGGATTTTAAATCTTGGCCAGTGCACAAACTACGTAAGCAATTAGACATCCTAAGTATGAAACACTTAATTTTCATTTACACTACCAAAGTCTTTTTTTTGCCACTTTGCAGGATTTCTTATGAATATGTTTCAGTGCATGTTGTGAACGGACATACAGCTACTAGATCTGTGGTGATGTCCCACTTTGATTTCAAATGTGACTAACACTTTGGTGGGATTGTACTGTATAGAGGCAACATGTTTGCATGTGAACTTCCAGAGCAGCCGATAATGGCAGAAGCATTATCGAAGGTCAAACCGAGTTACCCAGCATGCATAAGTTGCAGTAGTCTGTGACAGAATTATTTTCTCTTCCTCTTATGGCAGCTTTAGAAACGGCTCCTGTTGCTCAATTTTCTCTTTAGTGTTGGCTTGCATATAAAGCTATGAATCCGAATAAATATGGTGATAGCGTTTGCTTTTGAAAATTTTCTTTATGTTCGAAAGCATTGGCCAGTCAGTAATCTATGCGGCTGTTGGTCTCTTGCAGTCCTTTGTACTGCTAGTGCTTCTTGTATGGATAAGAAGGCTAGAATACCAAGAAGTGGGTGTGGTCCTAGCCATTGTGATAAAGATTACATCTAGGTTGCATATGTGGTGATGTCTAACTTGTGACTTGACTGCGGATTCTGCCCATATACACAGAAGTCTGTGTTTAGTGTATGGGGTGAATGTTCTACATGTGTCTTTGATGGTGGATGCAGTACTTTCTTGTCCCTAACAGGAAAAATGGGAGTAATCACAGTTGTTGCTCTTGCCTTAACCGTTTTGCTTTACGCACCAGAGGAAGGTAACTAATGACCTTTGAATGAAAAGGTTAGGTAGGTTATGTAACGTTAAGTATTTGACCTGGAATTGACCAAACCTTGTTGGCAAAGTGGTTCTTTAGCTTCGGCTGGCAACATAGATTGAATGTGTAACTTACTGTGAGGGTCTGAAAACCAACTTCTCTTTTTTGCACAAGAAGGATGGGAAGATTTAATAGGTAATTTGGTTTTTGTAGATATATGTTAAGAAAAATGTTTTTTATTTAATAACTTTAATTATTTAAGATTTGTGCTACTCACTGTGCTCTCAAAAGATGGTAACAAAACCTTGTATCCAAATATAGACGGAATAAAAAACCTAAACCAAAATATTTCTGAATTTAGTTAGTCAACATTTTATCTATTTTTGTTTGGCATAGTTGCACTTCATTAAGTTGAATTAATAAAAAAATCCTTGCATACAAACGCACATTCTTGCATTTACAAAGAAAATTAAGTAGTTCGGTTGAGCCGCATGGGTGGGTAAAGGCTGTATTTGGGGCGGTGTGTTCCAATTTGCGGCTTCACCATCTTAGTTAATGGTCCACCTACCATCCTATCACAGGGAATGTGCAGTTGCTCTATTCAGAGATGATTCTTCAATGTCACACAAGGATATTGCTGCATTGGAGTATTGGTTGAAGCTTACTGGTGCTTTATCCTCCTCCCCCCCCCCCCCATCGCCTCCCCAACTACACTGATCTGTTGGCTGGACTATGGACCCTATGCTGCTGCCTCATCTGGACTGCCCTGCCCCACGTTCTGGTCTCTTGTCGACGCCTGGCTGCTTATGCCACGTAGCCTGCTCCCACCTGTCTGGACCCATCTGTGCCACCCCCTACTCCTGTCTCATGATCCTGCACTCCTGTTATAACTTACCACTTTCCCCGAGACTTTACATCCCCCCACTCACTTCATTTATATCCCTCCGCCCTTCCTCCTTCCACTAGTGCCGGGCGTTCACTCCTTGTGGGTTTTTTATAGTGAAGGTACTCGGAAACCATCACTAAACCTATAACACTGGTGCTGCATAGGCAACACCATACAAACCTACCTGTTTGTGGGAAATAGCATTCTCTTGTGTGACCTATTTATGACTCCGGCTTACAAATATCTTTTCAGTATATAAAAGCCAGAAGCGACTGGCATTGTCCGCGCCTGTCTGTTAGGCCTTCTGCTACCTGAGGCAGTAAGAGTATGGGCCATAAGTGGATGCAGCCTGGAAGGCTAGGGGAGAGACGTTTTGTATCGGCTGTTAGGGTGTGCGTGCTGTGACTGCCTTTGAATCAGTACTTACAAAGTCTCTCTGAAGAACGGTGCATGTGTAGTGTGTTCCTTGACGTGAATTCAGTGCTTGATACTGTGTGCAGATAGGCGCAGTCGAGCCTGCCTGCTGTTACAAACCTGGAATAAGATGTTCACGGCCGCTTCTGTCATTTCCTTATTTGTCACGGATCTTGGAAAGGGAAGAAACATCACTGGTGCTGTGCAGCGAGTCAGAGATGGAGATTTCCATAAAAAGGCATAATTCTGGAAAGGGGAGGGCCAACATCAACATCTGCATTGTTGGGAAGAAGACCGGAATCTTGACAGCTCTGCGCTAGTGTCTGCATGGAGCAGAATTTCAGCTGCATTTCCTTCCTCTGGCACCACCATTTCATCATCTTATAACTTGGAGTTAGTTTCGTGTTACTTTTCTAGTGAAATTTCATTTACAATTAAGCTCACGGTCTTGATGCATTTTATTACTGTTCCTGTGGATTTATTATTACAGTGACGTTTATTGCCATTCCCAGACTCATTTTGTGTGAGACATTCTGACACAGAACTTAAGCGGCTCCTGCTATTTTCGTTGTGTGCACTCGGGCATTTAACTGTTTCACTGCCAGGTTTACTAACTTCCTGGTGCGGTGTTTTAGAATGGTCCTATGCCTTGCTGCCCACTGAGACAAACTGTTTTTCCCGGCTCAATCCGGGACCTTTCCTTTAGTTCAAAAGCCTGACTGCAAGTACCATATAGTGGGGTGCTAATGGGGACCAGTCCTTACTTTGTTTCAGTGGATATAGTTCCTTCTCTGTAAACAGACTGCGCGTCAGCATGTTTTGGCCCTTAAAATATGAAAGGAAATATGACAATTCCTTTTCTTAACAAAATAGTTGATTTTGAGACAAATGTCTCGAATGCTAACTAAACAAGCATTTGCAATGCAATAGGTCTCGTATTACTGAAAGTTTGAGCTATTGGCGTTGCATTATTATTTGCAACGCCAATAGCTCAAACTTTCAGTAATGCGAGACCTATTGCATTGCAAATGCTTGTTTAGGTCGAAGCCTAGCTGTCAGTGCAGCTACCTGGTTGCTAAGGGCTTCTAGGGGCATGCTGAAAGCTACCCTGGAAATGCATTACGCCCATTGCTTCAGTCACCAGGTGGGCCACGAGACAACCAAAAGACGCTCGAGCTTGGCAGCGCTGGCCGGCGGGGCCACTTCACCTCTTTCTTTCTCCCTACTTTCCTTTACCTCTCAACTGTAAGGAGGACTCTGATACAAACAATAGGCAATCTCCGAAAGAAAGTATGTAGTAACCACGCTGGTCATGGTTGGAGTAAGAAGGTTTATTAAGGCTACATGGAGGAGAGAGAAGGCAAGCAACAACTCCCACAGCAGCTCCAACTGAAACACAGCGCAGTTGCTAGGAGCTGGGAACATTCTAAGAACATTGTGAACAAGGCATTTACAGTACAGTAAAGCAAAATGATAAAGTACATAAAGTATAACATATCTTCTTTCTTCCCAAAACAAAACACAATAGGAAAGAACTTCATTCCTATATCTAGCAGGTCTAACTATTTGTCTGAAACTTCGTTTGACGATGGTTTGGTCTGAGCAAGAAGGTTCAGAGGCTAGACAAGGAGAGGCTGAGGCTTTGGTGCAGACCTTCACAATTCTGTTAAGGTTCCACCAATGTCCTCCCGAGACCTTACCGGCATTCCCAACAATCTTAACAACTTTAATAGGTTCACTGAATTTACAGTCACCTTTCCTCGTATGCACAGGAGATTTTATTTTGACCATGTCTCCTACCACGAGAGGAACAACCTTAACTGCTTTCTTGACGTCAAACCATTCCTTTTGTTTGACCTGAGAATTGGTCATGTTTTCAAACACAGTAGACATTAATTTGGAAACATCTGAATCAGACTTTACCCACTTAGTCATCCAACCAGGCCTGAAACTGGTATTGACCTTTCTCCCTCTTAACAACTCGAAAGGACAAACTTTGGTGGAAGAATGAGGCGTCGTCCTATAGGACCAAACCAAACTGTCAAGAGCCTTCTGAACATCATGATTCCCCGCTCTTGCCCATCTAATGCACTCCCCAATCACTCGATTCATTCTCTCCACAAGTCCGTTTGACTGGGGATGATACAAAGATGTTTTACAGTGTTTGACACCTGATTCTAACAGAAAACTTTGGAACTCATGACTCACAAATTGTGTGCCATTGTCAGAGACAAGGATTTCTGGACACCCCTCTCTCAACCACACTTCTTTCAGAAAAGAGACAATGGCCTTGGTGTTAGCCTCCCTCACCAACTTAACCTCAGGCCATTTGGATGCATAGTCCATGAGAACCAATACAAATCGTAAACCACCCTGAAGATTGTCATAGGGTCCCATGATGTCTATTCCAAGCTTCAACCATGGTCCCTGCGGGCACTCGATCGGCATCAAAGGAGGAACCGATACTTTGAAACTTTTGTCAGCTGCACCACAGACATAACATTTGGAAACGCCATCCTCAATTTCAGCATCCATCCTTGGCCACCAGTAAGTGTCCCTTACACGACGTTTAGTGAGAGTGCAGCCAAGATGCCCCTCATGAGCTCTGTATTATTTCAATGCGGAAAACATGGGGAGGAACAAATTTATCACCCCTGAGGAGTAAACCATCCTCCAGGGTGAGTTCATCTTGAACCTTCCAGAAAGGTTGAACAAGTGAATTAACAATCTTCTCCCTAGGCCATCCTACAATCACATGAGAACACACCTCTTGAAGCACGCAGTCAGACTCCATGGCTCGCAACCATTCATTCTCTGAGCCTAGATTCATACAGGGTACCTCCAACGCTGCTACTAAACAATCTTCACAGTCCTCATTGGCAAAATCATATAAATTGACATTTGCAAATTCAACTGATTTAACAGGGAATCTAGACAAGAAATCAGCTCGCCCATTTCTTCCCCCAGATATATGTTGGACATCAAACTGATACTGGAGGAGTTTTGAGACCATGCGTAAGATCCTGGGAGTAGAACATTTGCTCATTCCACCTCCGAGGATATTAACTAAAGGTTTGTGATCCGTCTGCAACAAAAACCTTTTGCCCTATATATATGAACGAAACTTCTCAATAGCCCACGTGCAGGCCAACCACTCCCTCTCTATGACTGAGTACTGAAGCTCAGCAGACCTCAGGACTCTTGAAGCAAAACATATAGTGTTCTCAACTCCTCTGTCGGTCTGAGTCAACATGACACCTAGACCCAGTTGGCTGGCGTCTACAGTGACACAGCAGGGAAGATTAGGATCAAACGGCTTGAGTACAGAACCATCCCTTAAGGAAGATTTAACTGTATTAAGAGCATCCTCACAGTCATCGCACCATTCGAACTTCACCCCTTTTTTGAGAAGACTGCTAATGGGCCTGACAATTGAAGCAAAATTCGGGACAAATCTCGAGTAGTACTCGCACAGACCCAAGAGAGATTTGACACCGGTCTTGTCTGCAGGAGCTGGTGCATCTATAATTGCTGTTAGCAACCCAGACTTAGGACTGACGCCCTCATCAGAAATGACATGACCCAAATATTCCACCTTAGAACGGAGAAACTCACACTTCTCTTCCTTAAGTACTACACCATTCTTCTTAAAGAGAGAACATTTTCAAGTGTAGCATTATGAGAGCCCAGATCCCTCCCAAAGACCAATACATCGTCTTGAAAAACTAAGACACTCTCAACCCCTTTAAGTTTGTTGACCATGATCCTCTGAAAAACCGAGGCTGCTGACGCCAGCCCAAAAGGCATACGACAATACCGGAAAGTGCCTAATGGTGAGATGAAAGCAGTCAAGTGACGAGAACCAGGGTCCAATTCAACCTGGTGGTATGCGCTGGCCAGGTCTAACTTGGTAAAGTAACGAGCACCCTTGGTGGAAGCAAGAAGATCACTTATTCTGGGTAAAGGATGGGAGTCTATCCAGATCTTTGTTCAAGGACCTTAAGTCAACGCAAACGCGGAGATCTCCTCCTCTCTTCCTGGCCACGACCAAAGGCGACAACCACAATGAGGATTCTGTGGGCTCGATGATACCTTTAGAACAAAGGTTTTTGAGTTCTTTGTCTAAATCCTCTTACACTAAACGGAACCCCTCTAAGCTTGTGCTTAACTGGCATGGCTCCATCCTTCACAACTATTTTATGTTAAAAACCTTTTATTTTTCCCAATGCGTTCCCAAAAACCTCTGGAAACTTATCCTTCCAACCCTGACTCTCTTCTTCGTTCCCAACCACTAAAACCTGTTCTTTGGCACCTGGCTTAAGTATCATGCCAAAAAGTCCCTGGTGAAACCATCCCAAAATGTTGAGCCCTTTGACAGCAACATATATTTTTCCCTTGATCCTTCTGTCTTTGAATGCCAACTCCTCTTCGAAAAATCCCAAGAGTTCAATTTTGCGTCCTTCATAGGACACTGGAGACCTGTCAGGAGGAGAAAGAGTTTGAGACCCTTCCCAAAAGTCTTCAAAAAGTTTTTGTCTCATCATTGTTATTTTAGCTCCTGAGTCAACTAGAAGCTTAACAGTGTGGGGACCTATCCCAATGTCAACAGGATCGATGCATGAGGACGGATCACCCTCAACCACAACTTGAGAACAACCATTTGCTATGTTTTCATCACAAGTGACTACAGATATAATTTCTGAATCAGTTACTGTCTGATTCAACAGAACACACAGTAGGTTTTTTGAAGTTTCTTTTCTTAAGACATACTTTAGCGAAGTGCCCCATTTTTTTTTTTTTTTTACAATAATTGCACATCACCTCCATAGCAAGACATTTAGCTTTTCTTTGGTGAAAAGGGTTGCCACATCTCAAACACATGTTGCTATTAGTTTTAACAAAATTTGAGTTTTGAGATTTAGGAATAGAGGAAACGTTGGAAGAGCTAAAATTGGGCTTAACACGCTGCTTAGATAAATTATTAACTTTGACAACATTGACAACATCATTAAGCTTCTCATCAAGTTCTTTGAGAGAAAACATTGAGATTTCAATGCTTTTAGCGATTTTTATAGTTTCTTCCAAAGGAGGATCGGCCATGCTCAAAAGTTTCTGTCTGATGTTCTTGTCTTTACAGTGGCAGACAAATTGATCCCTAATTAATTGATCAGTGAAATTATCGAACTTGCAATCAGCAGCAAGTTTGCGTAACGTAGAAATGTAGGAGTCTACATCTTCAGACTCTGATTCCTTTTGAAATATTTGTGCCTCAAAACCATGAGACTGGGTTGTTTGTTGAACCTGTGTTTGAGCTTTAAAACTGTTTGCTGATATTCATCCAACTCTTGACTCTTCTCGTGTTAAGGGTGGTAAATGTTTGAAGATGGACCTTGCTTCAAACCCTAATGAATGGAGAAGTAGACATTTCTTTCTCTCTGCAACAAAACGAGAAGCACCAAAGGCACCCAAATACGTTTCAAACGCGTCATGCCAAATTTCCCAACGAACAGGCGGATCTCCTGGAGAATCCAAGAAAGGATGAGGAGGATTAACTGATTGCAAGGTGCACATTTTTGAAGGATATGATTAAGAGAAAAAAAAATTATGTGAAGTCTTAAACAGTGAAAGGAAAGAAAAATAGAAATACACATATGAGTGTATAAGACTACTGTAGTGATACAACAAGCAATGGAAACAATTGAGTCAGTAAATGGCACAAGGTGTTATAAAGGTGTGTGTGTCACCGTAAGCATAAAGCAGTGCACACAATTGGAGAGGGGCGCCGCGTTGAATGTCGAATGTAAACTTGGAGCAAAATGTGAAAGCTGAATAATTTTAAATGGAAGGTGTGTATCACCGCGTGACACACTGTTTGAAGATGGTGCCAACTGCACTAATTCGACTAGCAACGTGTGCATCACCGTGTGGCAGTTTTTTTTTTTTTTTAAACACAAGTCATTTTAAATTGAAGGAGAAGAGGTGCAACATAGTACTAATGTGACTCGCAAGGTGTGTGTATCACCGCGTGACACACTGTTTGGAGATGGTGCAAACTGCACTAATTCGACTTACGAGGTGTGTGTATCACCGTGTGGTACACTGTTTATCCAAGAAGGGCTTTCGAAACTGACCCCAATCCAAGATGGCGGCCGCTGCGTGAAGTACGTGAAGACGGCAGGAGAAAGGGGTCGTCAGAGGAAACGCGTCACAAGCAGAAAAAAACGAAGGCTCGGAGCGAAATGCCGGCGCTCAGAGAGAAATGCCGGTAGAGTCAAGAATGTTGCCAGGTGAGAGTTGCTAAGTGATGCTCGTGAGTAGGCGCGAGCAACACGGAGTTGTAAAATGCCACTTGCGCGTGGTACAGCTTGAAAACGAAGGTAAAAGAAGGCTGTAAAGTCAAACTTGAAGTGCAAGGGCAGCTTATTCAAGCTAGAGAAGTCAAGGCAAAGTAGCGGCGAAAAGTAGGAGACAATTTCTTTGGCTCAAAGCACGAACGAAGTGAGACTCCCAGTTAATAGCCTCAATGCGCATAAGGGAGCCCGTTAAGAGGACAGGCGAGAGGCAAAGAGTAAATGTCCTACCGTTTGTGATGGAATAAGCAGGGTTCACCGTGTAGTACTGTAGGTTCCTTCTGTGACTTGCTAGAAAACCAGATAGATTCCTTCTATGACTTGCTTGAAGATGAGATGACCAATGGCTTGTGAGTAGATTGTAGACTTGAAGAGATTCTTGATATTTAAAGGCGTCACACGCGAGGGTAATGCCATGTAGCCTTAGATCGTCGCCAGTAATTTTGTAGTAACCACGCTGGTCATGGTTGGAGTAAGAAGGTTTATTAAGGATACATGGAGGAGAGAGAAGGCAAGCACAAACTCCCACAGCAGCTCCAGCTCCAACTGAAACACAGCGCAGTTGCTAGGAGCTGGGAACATTCTAAGAACATTGTGAACAAGGCATTTACAGTACAGTAAAGCAAAATGATAAAGTACATAAAGTATAACAAAGTAACTGTAAAAATTCAACTTTATGTAGAACGTAGATTCTCCAGTATTGGGGTATCTTTCATAGATTCACATGCCTGAATCATTCCCCGTCGTCGGAGTGGGAGTCCCACGGTACATAAAAAAGCAATAATTATGCACATAATAACCATAGTAAGTAGTACCTAGAACCAGGAAGTGAAGTAGATAGAAACTACAGGGGAAGAAAACTTCCACATTTATGACCTATCCAGGTCATTATAAATAGTCCAAACTGCAGCCAATCAGGCGACAGCACCCTCTAGAATGCTCTCCTCAGAGGCTGAGGCGCTCAGATTTTCTACCGCACGTCGTGTGAAGGGAGTCTCCCTGAGCTCTGCTCAGTATTTCCTATTCTTCACAATTTAATTTATTACAGAATGTCTTCTAAGAGATCTCTCTTTCGACCTTGTGAATCTTGTGGGAAGCTGCGACTGTTCTCAGAAGATCCCCACAAGAAATGCATTTATTGCCTGTATCCTGATCACCAGGTGAGAGACTGTAAGATCTGTAGGACCTTCCCTCAAAAAACTCTCAGAGACAGAGAGGGACGTCTACTTCTGTGGCTGCAGAAGATTAAGGATCAGGATAACCCTTTATCTGAGGTGGGGAGTATTGCCTCAGGCTCTACAGTGTCCTCTAGGAAGAGGGTTGCTGAGGAACTTTTATCGTCTTCTGGGGCTAAGGTGTCGAGAAAACAGCAGTCCTCTAAGGGTGCTGAAGTGCCTGCCTCCTCAAAAAAGGCTCCTCCACCTTCAAAGAGTAAACCTTCATAATACCCCCCCCGAGACAAACTCCGAAGTCTCTGGCTTCAAAAAGAATGTCTGAGAAGAGTTTACCTCAGAATAAGGCACCGTCGTCGACGACATCGACGACGACTTCGTCGACGATATTTACCGTCGGCGCTACGACTACGTCAACTGTCACCGTCTCGTCGCCGAGACCTCAGATGATCATGTCGTCGGCGTCCTCACCGTCGACGCTGGTCTCTGTCTCCATAAAGCCAATTTCGTCGACGACGGAAATTAGAGCTACCGTCGACGCCCCGTCAACGAAGATTAGAAAACTCCCGTCGACGACCGCCTCGTCGACGGCCGTCACGTCGACGACTGCCTCGACGACGAAGACTGCCTCGACGACGAAGACTGCCTCGACGAGCGAAGACTGCCTCGGCGACGAAGACTGCCTCGACGACGAGGACTGCCTCGGCGGCGAAGACTGCCTCGGCGGCGAAGACTGCCTCGGCGGCGAAGACTGCCTCGGCGGCGAAGACTGCCTCGGCGACGAAGACTGCCTCGGCGGCGAAGACTGCCTCGGCGGCGAAGACTGCCTCGGCGAGCGAAGACTGCCTCGACGGCGAAGACTGCCTCGGCAGCGAGACTGCCTCGGCGGCGAGACTGCCTCGGCAGCGAAGACTGCCTCGGCGACGAAGACTGCCTCGGCGAGCGAAGACTGCCTCGACGACGAAGACTGCCTCGACGGCGAAGACTGCCTCGACGGCGAAGACTGCCTCGACGAGCGAAGACTGCCTCGACGGCGAAGACTGCCTCGACGACGACAAATGCTTCATTGTCGGTGGTTTCATGCACACCGGCTCCGTCCAACGGCGACTCCGTCGACGACTCCTCGTCGGCGCTTCAATTATCTGCCTGTACAGAATTAAGGTCTGGTCAGCTGCTGCGGCAACGGCGCCATCTACACCGTCTACGACACAGGTGCAATTACCACCACTAACGTCAGCATCATCTTTGTTGCATAGACGGGGCTCTTCGTTGGAGATCCTTTCTCCACTACATATTTCCCCTACTAAAATACCTCTAGGATTACCTCAACAATTATTAGATTATGGAGAGGATGAGGACGAATCTGAAGAGGATGACAGATTTCGCACTGCCAGGAGCCCATCAGAATTGTTCATAAAGTATCAAGAGGATGATCAAGATGATGAACCTTCCCCAGAGGCTGTTGCTCCAGCTCAAGATCCGATTCCATCGGCACAAATGCCTTTGGCTCTATTAAATAATCTTCAATTCATGTTGGATGATTATTATCGCCGTTTTCCTCCATCTGAATCGGCTTCATCTATTCCACCGACACCTGTACCTCAAACTTCTTTTTCTGCGTTGAGGTCACCCAGACCACCGTCTCCGGTACCGTCTCATCATTCCGATGATGCTCACATCTCTGACAACGATAGAGAGGAAGGAGAGTTGGACGACAGATCGCTTCTTACGGAGTGGGATGATTACCAGTTACAAACTCCATCTCCCTCAACTCCAGCTCCCATCGATTCTCCTCCGGTTGACATCGGAGGATTTCATCTGATGGAAAGGGCAACTCAAAGGTTTCTCCTACCTATGGAAACCAAAAAGGATGAGTGCTTCCTATACGATTTTAAAGATCAGACGAGAAGACAGGTACGGACCATCCCAATAATTGACTTCATCTGGCAAGAGGGATTGAAGGTCATGAAGGCTCCTGCATCAATTCCTGCGGTCCTACCTCGCCTCGACAAAAAATACAAGGCGCCAGATAACACCCCGGCATGCCTCATAGGTCAACCCGAAAGCTGATTCTGTTATTGCCCAGGCGGCACAACGGCGAGCTAGGAACCCATCTTCTCCGATCACAGCTCCTCCAGATAGGGATGGCAGACAGTTAGACACCATTGGAAAAAAGGTGCCAACCATGGCAGCAACAACAGTCCGTGCTGCTAATTCACTGGCCATTCTAGGCCGATACGACAGACAGATGTGGTCGGACATCTCTCCTTACATCGACATGTTGCCAGAACCATCCAAATCGGAAGCTTTAAAGATATTGCAAGAAGGAGAACGTATCTCTGCAGAAATCATAGATTCGGCCGTGGATGTCGCATCCACAGGTTTTAGACAATTAGCAGGGGCCGCAGTACTACGACGACAAGGCTGGCTCAAATCAACATCTTTCCGTCAGGAGGTTCAGTCAAAGATAGTTGACATGCCGTTTGATGGTGAGTCTCTTTGGCCAACATGTGGACGAGGCCCTTCAAGCCATTAAAAAAGATACCGAAACTGCAAGATCTTTGGGTACCCTCCAATTTCGGAAGCCGCCCTTTCGTGGAGCTAGGGGCCGTGGCTCCTTTTCTAGTCGAGGAGGATATAACCAGCAAAGGTCATATCAGTCCTTCCAAAACAATCAACGTTACCAACCTCAACGTCAACAATCTTATGGACAAAGAAATACCTCCTATTCACAGAATAAGAGAAGGCCTTCCTATCGCGGGCGCGACACTTTTAAGAAACGGTGACAACCGCCACCTGCCACCTATTCTACCGCCTACCCCTTTAAAAGTTGGAGGGAGAATCTCCCAGTACTACTCGAACTGGTCCGATATAACATCAGACAAGTGGGTCCTGGACATTGTGGCCAGAGGCCATGTTCTAGAGTTCATAAAGATCCCTCCAGGCTCTCCTCCAAAAGGCCCACCGCCAGCTCATCTCAAAGAGCTTTTTCCCAAATAAATTTGATGCTAAAAAAGGAGCGATCGAGAGAGTTCCTCAATTGCAAAGAGGAACAGGGTTTTATTCAAGGTTCTTCCTGATAAAGAAGAAATCGGGAGAATGGCGCCCCATTCTGGATCTCCGTTCCCTCAACAAATATTTAAAAAAGTTGTCCTTCCGGATGTTAACGCTTCAAGAAATACTTAATCTCCTGTCTGCGGGAGATCACATGGCTACTCTCGACCTTCAGGACGCATATTTCCATGTACCGATTCTTCCCAGACACAGGAAATATTTGCGGTTCAGAGTGGCTGGCAGGGACTTCCAGTACAAGGTCCTTCCTTTCGGACTACGTTCCGCACCCCGTGTATTTACCAAGGTTCTAGCACCGGTGAGCGCACACCTACGTCTGGAAGGGATCCAAATCTTTCCGTATTTAGACGACTGCCTTATCAAGGCGAGTTCTTTTATGGTCGCAGACGCCCACATTCGCAGATGTTTGTCCCTCTTCCAATCTCTGGGACTTTCCATCAATCTCGACAAGTCTCATCTCGTTCCGTCGCAAAGACAAACGTTCTTGGGAGCCACGTTAGACACTCAACTGACACAAGCATTCATCTCAAAAGAAAGACAACAAAAGATTTGCAGCCTTGCACACCTATTGTGCTCAAAAAGGTACGCTTCAGTCCGACAGTTAAAATCATTTCTGGGGATGATTTCTTCATGCATTCCTTTACTTCCCAACTGTCGTCTCAAGATGAGACCACTACAAGAGGAGCTCAGCCATCAATGGTTGCAGGTTTCAGGTTCCTTCAACGACCTCATTCGCATCACCTCCCGGATGAGAGAAGCCTTACTTTGGTGGACTCACAGAAAGAACGTAAAGAAAGGGTGCGCTTTCCTAGTAGAAGCTCCAAGTTTCACCATCACTACGGATGCATCCCTCGAAGGGTGGGAGCACACCTTCAAGGGCTCACGGTCAGCGGCAAGTGGAACATCCAGCAACGAATGTGGCATATCAACCTTCTAGAATTGCTGGCCATCTTCCTCGCTCTAAAATCCTTTCGCACCATCATTCTAGGGGCATCAGTATTAATTCGGACAGACAACACAACAAGTATGCACTACTTGAACAAACAAGGGGGAACAAGGTCTGCCCGACTCTCACAACAAGCACAACAAATTTGGGACTGGGCGATACGACACAGGATCAGCTTATCAGCGATACATGTTCCCGGAGTTTCCAATGTCTTGGCAGATTCCCTCAGCAGATCAACAGTATCCAATCACGAGTGGGAGTTACATCAACCAACGCTGGATCGAGTATTTCAGTTGTGGAATCGTCCCGATCTAGACCGGTTTGCGACCAGTCGGAACCGCAAATGCCCATTTTTTGCAAGTTGGCTTCCCCACAGGGGGTCACGCGGGAATGCCTTTTCGATGAACTGGTCACAGATCTATGCCTACGCTTTTCCTCCGATACCGTTGGTTCCCAGGGTGCTCCGGAAGATGAAGAGGGAACCCTGTCGCCTAATCCTCATTGCTCCCAGGTGGCCTCGCCAGTTCTGGTTTACCGAACTCCTCCTTCTGTCGGAATGCGATCCCATTCAGTTTCAACCAATACCGAACCTTCTGTCCATCCAGAACGGTCAGATCTGTCATCCGGACCCTTCATCTCTGAGATTAGCGGCCTGGCGCCTGAGCACTTTGAATTCGCTCATTTAGATATTCCTGCGGACTGCAAAGAAGTCTTAACCAATGCTCGAGCACCGTCCACTATTAAGACGTACAGGCTTAAATGGAGGAGGTTTTGCGTGTGGTGTCAAAATGCCTCCATTCATCCGATCCATGCAAAACCGGAGCAGATCCTACCATTCTTTTTACACTTGGCAAGATCAGGCCTGTCCCATTCGACTCTGAAGGTATTTCTAGCGGCTATTTCAAGATATCGGCAAGATGGTTCCAACTCTCTTTATTCAGCTAGGATCATTCAGCAATTCTTCAAGGGATTGTTTAGGATGTTTCCTCCTATCCGCCGCCCATCTCCATCCTGGCATCTAAACGTGGTGCTTGCACAACTTATGCGACACCCCTTTGAACCTATTCATAAAGTGGATTTGAAGTTTCTCTCCTGGAAGGTGTCTTTACTGTTAGCATTAACATCGGCTAGGAGAGTCAGTGACATTCAAGCCTTCACTATTAATCCGCCTTTTCTTCAATTCACTTCAAACTCGGTAGTGCTACGTACTAATCCCAGTTTTATGCCTAAAGTACCTTCAGACTTCCATCTCAACGAACCAATAATTTTAAAGACTTTCTTCCCTAATCCTCAATCAACTGCAGAAAGAACTTTACATACGCTTGACATCAGAAGATGTCTCAAATTCTATTTACAAAGGACTGCTTCCATCCGTAAATCTGACCAGTTATTTGTGGCCTATGGGAAAATACGCCAGGGTCACCCAATATCCAAACAGACCATAGCTCGTTGGATTTCTGCTGCAATTTGTCTCTGCCATCAACAAGCAGGAAGACCATTACAAGCAAGGCCAAGAGCACACTCTACTAGAGCAATGTCTTCGTCTACTGCCTTGTTTGCTGGTGTGCCTCTCCATCAAATCTGTAGAGCTGCAACATGGTCCAGCACGCACACCTTTACCAAGCACTACTGTTTGGAAGCTGCCAGTAATGCAGACACATCGGTGGGACAAGCGGTTCTCCGTAATCTTTTTAGATAAGGTGAGCCTCTGTTCTTCCCTCCTCCTTTTTTACTGTTTTCTTAGACTGATGTTACCTATGTTTAACATTGCTAGACCTATATATATATATATATATATATATATATATATATATATATATATATATATATATATATATATATATATATATATATATTGATTCACATGTATATATGTTCCTATTTGCATGCTATGCAACTTCTAGGTAGGTCATTGCATGAGGTTTCTTGTACATACAACAATGTTACAAGTGCAATTTAACAGGTATTTTATGGATGTACTGCTTTGTACTCTGATTCAGGCATGTGAATCTATGAAAGATACCCCAATACTGGAGAAGAACAATAGTTATTTACCTGTAATCTGTGGTTCTCCAGTATTGGTATCTTTCATAGATTCACATGCAACCCACCCACCTCCCCTCAGAGGCTCGTTATACTTTCTTGTCACTTGGTACACTCTTGTGCGAGAAAATCTGAGAGCCTCAGCCTCTGAGGAGAGCATTCTAGAGGGTGCTGTCGCCTGATTGGCTGCAGTTTGGACTATTTATAATGACCTGGATAGGTCATAAATGTGGAAGTTTTCTTCCCCTGTAGTTTCTATCTACTTCACTTCCTGGTTCTAGGTACTACTTACTATGGTTATTATGTGCATAATTATTGCTTTTTTATGTACCGTGGGACTCCCACTCCGACGACGGGGAATGATTCAGGCATGTGAATCTATGAAAGATACCAATACTGGAGAACCACAGATTACAGGTAAGTAACTATTGTTCTTCTTCTACAACGTAGTCATATCCTCTCTCATTTTTTGCCCCACCCTCGGTGAAAAAAAAAGTGAACTTTGCAGCATTACCACCCTTTACTGCCTTTGAGGTAAATTCTAAGACACCCGTTCTAGTTCTTTCACCGTCTCATCCTTTCAAAACTGAGGAGTTTTCAATTTTCTATACAACGAAGCCCTAGTTGTTGCTGATTTTGCTTCCACAACTAACAGGCATTGGCAAAGCGAATAGCCTAGGCTTGTTGTAGGTGTGATGTCACTTGTATTATATATCTGGATGCAATGACCGAAGCAGTGAACTACAAGTTGTGCGGCACAATATGCTAACCACAGATTTGTAGCTTAAGTGTTTTAAGCCACGCCCTTAATTACATCGGCTACGGCCTTTTGAGAGACCCCCCCCCCCGTTTTTTTTATTCCACTTAAAGCCCTGTATATACACACAATCACCAAAAGGAAAGTGTCATAGATAAAGCAATGCGTTGCTCTCAAACATCCAGAGTGCACATTGAAGAAATAAGGGAGAAGGAAACCTGCATTTGACTAGGAAGTGTGCAAACTGTATTGCATAGTAGGATTTGTATGGTGCCTACTTTGAGGCGCTGAAGCGCTTACCCACAGGGATAGAAAGGTACACACTTTAAGACGTGTTTTGGAATGATGTTGTATTTGTAACACCTGTCTCGGACACAGATTGTCTCGAAATCTTAATACATCATGCCCCCATTCTGTACCCAGTTGGCAACTAATGTTAATACAGTACTGCTTGTGTTTGTCTTAATAAAAGATGAAGTCTCTCTGCTTCATCTTCATAATGAAGTTCAAGAACGCTCGAGACACTGCTGCTCAAGGAGCGAATGCAGAGATCTGAGCTCTCCCTGCTCCTCGCCCTCCCTTTCAGAGGCAGGGCATCAAGTAGAGCTATTATGAGGTGTTAATGAAGAGCAGCTAGGCTTGCGCGTGGCACGGTAAAGCGGGAGACGTCTCCTTCGTTTGCATGCAGCAACATGCAGCTCACACGTGGAAACTTGCAGGGGCCATCTGCGGTTATCATAGACTGTTTGGGGACACTGATGGGATTCAGGCTGGCAGCGCTTGCTGCTCCCATAAAGATGCAGATGGAGTAAATGCCTCACTGAGGTACTTCGAAAACAAGGCAATAGCAGGCGTATTGGCAGAGAATGGGAAGCTGTACGGGCTTTTAAACATATTAGATGATGACGCACAGAGCCCCTTTTGCATACCTCTTCTGGTGCAGTGAGACGTTTGAAGCACTGTGCCTGGAGGCGAGCACCGCTACTGTAGGCTACCATGTTGAGAGTAGAATGAGGACGGCACGGAAGTCGTCGTGCAGTGGCAGGAAGTGAATCGCCTGCGCCGCTTTTTAAACATTTTTTTTTTAAGGTGGACCACGAAAGATCGGGCGAAAAGCAGCAGCTGACAAATGCACAATAAGCATTTCCTGCGGTAGGGCTGAATCTTCTCCCTTCCGACTGCCTGAAGGTACCTCAGGACTCGGGATGGCGCCTTTGTACATAAAACCAATGTGTGGTAATGTGCGTGGCTGCGATGCCACCGCCATGGGAAAAAAAATGTAGCTTGCGCCCGTGTACAGAAATCATATGTGCGTGCAACTGAAGCGCCAGTGTACATAAAAGTAATGTGTGAGGCTGCGACGCGGGCGCCATGGGAATAAAAAGTAGTTGGCGCCTGTGTATAGAAAACATATGTGCATGCAACTGAAGCGGGCGCCATTGGAATAAGTAGTCCCCTCAAACATACACAAAGACCTATAGTGTAAGGAACCTGTAGTTGGCCTGTGCTCCTGCCCTAAAAACGGAAGTCATCTATCAGGAGCACCGACCAGTAAGAAGTGTGGAAATAAAAGCGACGCAGGAATAAACTAATGGCAAGCAGCAGGTGGGATAACACTCAGTACGAGTGATTACAGCAGGTCTGTACAGCCCATGCGCGCTGATGTTCGACCTAAAAATCCTGTTCAGCATGCTTGGACTCTGACATTGCACTTTGTACCTATGTTTTCATAGTGGTTGGGATCTGTGTAGGTGTGTTCATTTTCTGCTTATCAGTATATTTGCTTATCAGTATATTTTGAATGAAACTGGTAATGCACTGTTTGGTTGAGTTGTGAATCGCAGTACCATAGCAAAAAATAAATAATAATAATTTTAATACACAACTGTAAAAAAAAAAAGAAAAAATTGATTAGTAAGTGGCACATGTTCCTTGTCCTGATTGCGCAAGAGAACTCTAGAGAAGTTGATTTTTGTTTCTGTCAATTTGTGTTTTACCGTAGGACACCAGGCCTGTATACGTTTTTATGGGCTTGGAGTGTCAGAAGGTGTTGACCAGATGCAGATGATTTCAGAGGTCTTGCAGTAATGTTCAGTTTCTACACCATAAACTCTCTCATACTTGGGGGTCACCAAAGTTCTCAACTTCTCCTTATTGCTTTCTGCTCCTGTTGCTGTACCTGCATGCCTTGAGCCCAGAAGTAGTACCAGCACTACCAACTAAAGCTGTAACATCTGCTTCTACAGTCTAGATTTCCCACCCCTTTCCGTTCAGTAGCCCCTTAGCCTATTTGCTGCGGAGTCGCTAACGAAGTGAAGTTGGGTGGTAACTTATCCTCCCCAGAACACCGAGCTTTCACAGAGGGAGTAAATATTAACCACAAAAGCTTGCCTCCGCTGTGAGTACCTGCTTAAGTGTGCAGGGTAGGCTTCTCTAGCTCTCCAATGCTCTTGTGCTTTAACGCTTCCAAAGGTTGCTTTCTACAGAGGAGCTTTTCTTCTGAGCGCTTCTTTGGCTTCCTCCTGCAGTGCCCACCCCACCCGCTCCTCCTCCTGCAGTGCCCACCCCAGCCCAGTCTCTCCTCCTCCTTTCACTGCTGAGTTGCCCCAGATCAGGCCCTGGAAACCTGGCGGGCGTTTCAGTGCAGCATGAAACTTTTCACTCCTGAAGTAGACATTGGCTGCTCTAAGCGGTAGTGTCGCCCGTTTCCCTTGCCCCAGCCCTCTGTTTCGTGACTAGCAATGCCGAAAGTAAAAGGAGCCTGATCATATTAACCTGATGCCTGTAACTTTAGTTTACATTTCTGTGCCTGGGGATATGGACATCTCTGGATTTACCAACGATTGTTGAGGAGCCTAGACTGTCAATGGAGTACTGGGTGCCGTATATGGCTTTTTAATGCAAAACTCTTACGCCAAGGGGTGTAAGGGAATGAGAAGCTGCAAAGTCATAGAGCACCATATGGCACATAAAATGACATCTTGCTAAATCGTGTATAGTTTGTTTCTCTTGTGAGTCTGTAAAGAAGAGTAGTTCTGTATTAAGATGGGTAGAAATTCGTCAGCCTGCTAGAAGAGTCCTGAAGAGAGAATGTGCTTTCTACAGACTCCCTGTCTGAGCCCTAAAAAGTGAAACTGGATCACTCATTCTTGGCCCTTCCAATGCATTAATAGAAGAGCTTGTTGGGCATTTTGCTGCAGTTATGTAGGACTTTGGTCATGAATCAGATATTTGAAGAAACGTTTTGAATCCGCTTTGACTGCAATACGGTAGTAAACTGGAACCTATGTAAATGCGGTCTAGTTTCTTCTAGCCTTTACACGCACATACTTCTTAGTTGATGTGCCTGGAGACCACATATTGAGTTCCTATTTTTGTTACATGTAGCATATTGAGACGTAAAGCCACATTATTCTTGAACACTGTCTCTGGGTCTGTGTGTCTAGCTTCAGAGTCTGTTAGCCTGCGTTAAGAACGTTGTAAGCATCCTTATGTGTAAGTTCTTGACATGTGGGTATTCCTGACTCTTGGGGTGTCCAGAGGCGCAAATACATCGGAACACACTTGTTTTTATAGAAATATTGGGATGAAAGTGAGTGTTGACATTGACTCTGGATAAGGGACGGGTTGGTGAATATATACAGTGCAAGCTGAGGAATCTGACGGGGTGAATGGAGTAAACCTTCTGAAGGAGGCTGGAACTGAAAGAAAATGATTCATTGCTTTGATAGGAGCATCGAATTGCTCGAGCTTAAAGCAAACCACTGGACTGTAAGAAGTCCCACGAGGCCCCCTAAAGAGCATACGTGAAAGAAGTGACATACATATTTTCTCTGAGTCAAAAAATGCAACTTCTCCATCTCGGAATTAAGACAGCCTTTACTTATGCACCTAGGTGGTGAGCGTGGAAATCAATTACATTTCTGTTAGCCCCTTCGTTTTACCAGCATTTCTTAAGAGTGGCTTTATATCCATCCCCTGTGTATAGTATCAACATGGCTGTTCTCCAGTGTTACATATGTTGTTTTGATTTGTGAATTAAATTGTGGTAACATTCTTCCACTGCTGAGCCAGAAAACAACTTGGTCGTTTTAGCATTTTATGTAAAGTACTGCTGCGCTTATCGGGTAACTCCAAGATAGAGCTTACTCAAGAATTTGAGACAAGAGGCAGGCGTCTGATTCAGCAAAATGACAAAAGATGGATTGCCGGTTTCCAGTCTGTAAGCTACTGCATTGAGAACACTGCCCCAAGATTTTAGATAGCACACCAGCACCAGTTTTCAATTTCTCACCATTTCCGTTTGCATTAAATTTTTTCATTTGGGGCACTATAGTTTATTGCTACTACACACTTAATGACCGCTACCATTACTACATTTTGGTGAATACTCTTATATAATTAAATTGCAGATTCCGCTCTGACATCCCATTAACTAATTCTGTGGATTGGTCTCCTTTTCCGTCTAAAAAGGTACCAATTTTTGCATCTGGCACTTCATGGCTCGATTGATACCAGGGGGCCATCTAGACCTCAGACCCCTTGGTATTCTCAGGAGCTGAGACGATAGAAATCCTCCTGCAAAATGCTAGAAAGGCGATAGCGTAACATTAGATCTCAAATCAATGAAGACTCCTTCAGATTAGCACTGTCTTCCTACCACAGTCAATCAGTCATGGGTTTGTTAAGCACGACTACTCACCCGTAAGGGTCTCAAGGCGCTGGGGTGGAGGGGGGAGGGCAAGGATCCTGGCCAAGGAGGAGGTCTTTGAAGAGCTATGTTTTGAGGTCCCTCGTGAAGATGGGGAGTGATGTCTGTCTGAGGTGGAACGAGAGGGCGTTCCAGGCTCTGGTCGCGAGGAAGGAGAAGGAGCGGCCTCCCGATCTGGACTTCCTGGTGCGGGGACCACGGCGTGGGAGAGCTGGGCTGATCGTAGGGTCCTTTGGGGTGCGTGGAATTTGAGTCGGCTGTTCAGGTATGCTGGTCCGGTGTTGTGGAGGGCTATGTGTGCGCGGGTGAGAATCTTGAAGGTGATTCTTGCCTCGATGGGGAGCCAGTGGAGTGTGCGCAGGTGCTGGGAGATGTGGCAGTGTCGTGGCAGGTTGAGCATTAGTCTGGCGGCGGCGTTCTGGATATTTTGTAGCTTGCGGGTGAGGTTTTTGTTCATTCCGCCGTAGAGTGCGTTGCCGTAGTCAAGTCTGCTGGTGACGAGGGCGTCAGTGACGGTCTTTCTGTGTTTGAGGGGGATCCATTTGAAGGTCTTGCGTAGGATGCAGAGGGTGTGGATGCAGGAGGATGCGATGGAGTTGATCTGGCGGTCCATTTTGAGTTCGGAGTCCAGGATGATTCAGAGGTTGCGTGCGTTGTCTGTGGGGGTGGGCGGGCTTCCGAGGGCCGGGGGGCCACCAGGTGTTCCAGGCGTTGGGGTGTGGGCCCATGATGAGTACTTCTGTTTTCTCCATGTTGAGTTGTAGACAGCTGCTCTTCATCCATTTGGCGACTGCTTCCATGCCTTCTTGAAAGTTGTGTTTGGCTGCGTTGGGTTCGTGGGATAGGGAGAGGATGAGTTGGGTGTCGTCTGCGTATGAAACAATGTTGAATCCGTGGGTTCTGGCGATGGGGGCGAGCAGAGTCATGTAGACGTTGAACGGCGTGGGGCTGAGGGAGGATCCTTGGGGGACTCCGCAGGTGGTCGGTGTAGGGTCTGAGAGGAAGGGAGGGATTCTGACCCGCTGTGTTCTACCGGAGAGGAATAAGCGCATTCAGTCGAGGGCCTTGTCCTGGATCCCTGCGTCGTGAACTCTGCATGTTAGGGTGCGGTGAGAGACTATGTCGAAGACTGCTGAGAGGTCGAGGAGGATGAGGGCTACTGTTTCTCCTCTGTCCAGGAGGGAGCGGATGTGGTCTGTTGCGGCGAGGAGGGCGGTTTCTGTGCTGTGGTTCTTTCTGAAGCCGGATTGGGAGGAGTCGAGGATGTTGTGCTCTTCGATGAAGGTGGCAAGTTGGCTGTTGATGGCTTTCTCGATGACTTTCGCTGGGAACGGGAGCAGGGAGATGGGTCTGTAGTTCTTGAGGTCGGTGGGGTCTGCCGAGGGTTTCTTCAGGAGGGGGTTGATCTCGGCGTGCTTCCAGTCGTAGGGGAAGGAGAAATTCGCGAGGGAGCGGTTCATGGTGTGGCGAAGCATGGGTGCGATGGTGTCGGCGGCTCTGTTGAAGATGTGGTGGGGGCAGGGGTCCGTGGGGGCCCCGGAGTGGATGGACTTCATCGTCTTCAGTGTGTCTTCGGTGGTGAGGGCTGTCCAGCTGTCAATCGTTGGCTTCAAGGTGTCGGGGGTGGTTGGTGAGGGTTCTGTGTGTTGGCTGTCTTCGTCGAAATTGTCGTAAATGTTCTTGATTTTTGTGGTGGAAGAAGGTGCGGAGTTTGTCGCAGAGGTCTTGTGAGGGAGGAATGTCTGTAGACTCGCTGATGGGTTGGGCGAACTCCTTGATGATGCTGAAGAGTTCTTTGCTGTTCGCGTGCGTGGAGATTCTGTCTTTGATCGCTTTCTTTCTTGTATTTCTGATGAGTTGGTGATGTGCGTTGGTGGCAGCTCTGAAGTTATGGGCTTCTGTAGATTTGCAGTTCCTCCAGGCCTTTTCGAGGCGGCGGCATGTGCGTCTGGACTCTCGGAGTTCGGTGGTAAACCAGCTGGCTTTCCTGGTGTGTGGTGGTGGTCTTCTTGAGGGGGGCCATGGTGTTGGTGCAGTCGGAGATCCATCTGTGCAGGGTTCGGGCTGCTGTGTTGGGGTCGTCGTTGTCCGCGATGGTTGGGGTGGAGTTGCCGAGTGAGGAGGTGAGCTGGTTGTCGGTGATTTTGGTCCAATTTCTTCGTGGGAGCAGGTGCTGGGTTCTGTGGATGGTGGGTGTTCTGAAGGTGAAGAGGATGCAGCGATGGTCTGTCCACGGGAGTTCGGTGGTGTGGCTGAAAGTGATGGAGTTTCCAGTTGTGAAGATGGGGTCGAGGGTGTGTCCTGCTGAGTGCGTGGGTTCAGTCACGATCTGGCGGAGTCCTATGTTGTGCAGGTTGTCCAGGAGGGATGTGGTGTTGGGGTCTTGTTGGTTGTCGAGGTGTAAGTTGAGGTCT
Organism: Calotriton arnoldi; assembly: GCA_963921515.1. NCBI lineage: Eukaryota > Metazoa > Chordata > Amphibia > Caudata > Salamandridae > Calotriton > Calotriton arnoldi. Next base: position 994,289 of record CAWUFW010004232.1, on the reverse strand, counting down.
CCCAGCAAGGTGTAGTTGGTGGACGCGATGGCCTGCGGGGTGATGCTGTCCGTGATGGAGTTTGTGAGGGGTCCGGTGGGGTCGGTAGATGAGGGTTCCCCGGAGGGTGGTGGTAGGGCTGGCCTGTATCTTGAAGTGTAGGTGTTCCATCAGGTCTGTGGGCTCGTCGGGAAGTGTGCTCAGCCGAAGGGTGGATTTGTGGACAATGGCTATTGCCCCCCCCCCCCCCTGGGCGGTCCTTCCGGGAGTCACATTAAATCAGCCCATAAAGTTCATATTATCATCCAAATGGAGCAAGCGGGTAATTCTTCTAAGGAACTATTCAAAATCCTTAATCCTTCTGCCTGCTCCCAAACTAATTCAGCCTCACAAGATCTGTGCAGTGCTTTAGCAGATTTCTTCAAGAACAAAATTAACCAAGTTTACTAAAAATTTACTTTGCCCACAGTTCCGTCTAGTGATACGCTAAATTATATTAGTCCCTGTCAAAGTGGCACCTGCTCACTAGGTAGGTTTGCTCTTTTCTCTTGAGCAGATTCAACATGTTCTAGAAAAAGCCAAATTTGGTTCTCCTTTGGACACATGTCCCCCATTGATTACGGCATTGCTCTCGCACCAGTTGGCTCATACCGGTATGGCATTGGTTAACCTATCCGTTGAAATGGGAAGAATTCCTAGTGTTTGAAAGTTTGCATAGGTTGTTCCTATACAAAAAAAGGCCAACGTTGACCCCAACATTTTAGCAAACTACCATCCTATATCGCTGCTCCCGCTTTTAGGCAAATCTTTGGAAGATCTAATAAACTCACGACTTTCAGCTTACCTTGAAGTTAATAAGGTCCTTGACCCATCAGAATCTGGGTTTAGAGCCGCTCATAGCACGGACTCTGTTTTGGTTGAAGTTATGGACTTTAAGACTTTCCCTGATAAAGTCATCCCCTACTATGCTGGTGCTATTGGATTTATCAGACGCCTTTGACACAATGCCTCATTCAAGGTTGATTTAAAGGCTGTATAAGATTGGCATTAATGGGACCGCCTTACAATGGTTCCACGACTTCCTCAATAAAAGAACTCAGACCAGTGGTCTCCAACCAGTAGCTCGAGAGCTACTGAAGCTCTCCAGCTACCTCTGAGTAGATCTGTGTGTAGCCTAGCTTAATAAATTAGAAAGCTTTTGCTTGGTTGAATTATTATACACATTAAAAAAATTACATTATACTGCACTAATATTATTATTAGCTGTCAATGCGTTTCGTTGAACAGAAGTAGCTCTCAGTACAGAAAAAGTTGGAGACTATTTCGCTAGGCACCTTCAAGTCTTGCATCATGTAAATTGACAGGGGGGGTACTACAGGGCTCCTGTCTAAGTCTTACTTTATTTTACATCTACATAGCCCCCCCTCGCTGCCATTGCTAGAACTTTTGGTTTTGATATACCATATGCCGATGAAACGCAGCTAATCTCCTTTGATAATACTCTGGAGGTAATTCAGGAACAGTTCTCCAGTGGTATTAAGGCAATTGCAGAATGGATGGCAACTAACTGTTACAATTAAACGCTGACAAAACAGAGATTATGCCATTTGGCAAAGTCCATCAATTTTGGACCTCAGACTGGTGGCCATCTACACTTGGCCCAGCTCCTATGCCTAAGCAAGTAGTAAAAAACTTTGGCTTAAAAATAGACCGTGCTCTTTCTATTAAGGACTGTGTCGCTGCCATTAGTGGCAGCTGTTTTTATAAAATCTGTCTGCTGAAGAAAGCTTTTCCTTTTTTTTCACCCTCATCTAGGAAAACTCTTGTTCAGGCCCTGATTATCAGTAAATTGGATTGCGGCAATGCTTTGCTTGCTGCTGCAAATGCAACCATTAGCAAAATTACAAGTGATCCAAAATACGGCTGCTTGACTTGTCTGCAATCTTTCTGCAAGCTCTGCATCTGAACCTTTGCTGACAGCCTTACAGTGGCTACTATCAAGAAAATAACTATTTTTAAAATCTGTTGATATAAATCTTTAATGGGCAGCGGTCCGGCTTATCTAACACAGAAACTTAAACATTACTGCCCAGTTAGGGACTTGTGTTCCAAGGGCAGAGACTTATTGACTGTTCCCGGTATCTGTCCGACGAGATGGTCCTTCACCTACCTGGCACCATTTTACCGGAATAATCTGCCTCTTCATGTCGGCTGTTGCTCTGATTACGTTAGTTTCAGGAAATCACTTAAAGGTTTGTTTTAATTGCTGGCGCTCTGTTCTGGCTGTATCTCTCCAGCGCCGAGATACCCCTCCGGGGGCGATTCATGCAATATAACAAGTTACATTAACCTAACATCTGTTCGCCACACACACATGCTGCAGTGGAAAGCTTTAAGTACCAAGTACCAGAAGGCAAGACAGAGGTTCTTGTTCTGTCTTGACTATCTTGAAAAGTACTTCTGGGAGGTTCGTCATAAGCCTTGGATGTGTTCTACTGATAAATAGTGATGAGTCGCACCCACAAAAGGAGCTCTCCAATTGTAGCAATGAATTTCAAAACCATTAAATATATCCATATTATTTTCACGCCTTCCCAATGCACACAAGCCACTTAGGCTAAATCTCACAAATTCACTAATCCCAACACACATCCAAAATCTTTACACACCCAAAACTGTTTAAGGACAACTAATTTCTCTCCTTTGTTAGGTTGCTCTTTCCATAAAATATTGTTTTTCAAGTTGGGGAAATGTTTAATTGAAGATTTATAAATTCTCATTGCTAAAAATCTCATTTCTCCCATGAAGTAGGAACCCCCTACTGAAGCATTCAAAGACTCATTCATGCTCACACTAAGCTTTTCCATCGTTGCACACAAAAATCGTGGCAGTCAAACATGTGGGTCCAGTTTTCCTGTCCACTTCCGCTTCTTACCTCCCATCCTGCACTTCCCCCATCTCTGGTGCAGTACTTATTTGTAATCTTGGTATACTCTTTGACTCGTCTGTTGTCCTGACCTGTCGCTTCTCTTTCCCTGCTTTGTATTTTATACTGATCACGGACGCAATGCCTTCAAATGTTAGAAGATTGGCTCCCTCTGTCATGCGTTTTGTGCAGTCTCCCTTCAGTGTGGCGTCAGTTGTTCTTACCTATTTTTATTGCACGCTACATTCTACCCCCCCTCCCACCTCCTTATGCTATGTCCTGTTTCTGTGCTTTTTTCCACTATTGGTCCCAAACTTTTGAAATAGACACTGTACGCTCTGCTTAAGTTGTTTTACTTTCTTTTTGCACCTTAAAAGCCACCTTCCTGTCTGATTCATCTTTACTTGACGTTTTGTTGCAAATTTCTTTTCATTATTTGTATCAGGGTTGTATTTTTTTGCATTTGTGTAGCAATTTGGCAACGTGCTGTATAACTTTAATGAAAATGTAAATGCTTCGTTTCATTGGTACATAAGTAAATTGTGTCTTGATTTAAAAATAAATACATAAACATAACTAATTCAGTTTTGGGAAAATGCCATAGAAAGTTGGTGAAATGTAGCGCCTTCTTGTAGCCTAGACATCACAACATTTAAAAGCTGTAGATAATTTTTTTCTGGAACGTTCTCTGACATAACTTCATTTTCACTCGCTCATGATGTTTAAAATATGAAACCTCCGGTCAGAAAAATCTGATCTCCACCCTGTTGTGCACAGGGTTAAATGTTACATAGCAACCATAGGAGAATTGCCTATAAGTGTCCTTCATTGTGTATTTGAACTATCATACATTTTTGAAGTACCACAGATTGGAGGGAAAACGTAACTTTTTTTTTTTTTAACCCAAATGTATTCTGCTTATTTTGACGCCTTGAAAGTTCTTTTACGTCATTGCTCACACCAAAGAAGTGAGGTTGGGATTGAGATAATTACGTTGAAGCCTACTGCTCATGACTTCTTGTGAGCATTCCGAAAGCTTCCCTGCGAATATAAAATTAGCTAGCATTCGCGCCAAGAATTTTCAATTCTATTAAGGACACGGAGGCGAGGATTATGCTTCTCTTTCCTTTAATGCTACTCACAGCAGCCAATGAAAAACTTTGTTTATTATGAATAAACCACATTTCCCATGATGCACATGTTACATCACATCCTGTAATGCCCCATAAGAGCCACCATCACCGGAAGTCGTCCTCTTTCTGTGCTGCGAACACTGAAGTCCAACAATATAACTGAAGTTCAAACAATATCCTCCAACGTGGAAGAAAAAACCAGGCCAGCTGGGAACACGTCTTCTCAAATAGAAGTCCACTTACTCCGTCTTCTTCTCAGACCCTGGAAGAATAAGAAATAACAACCGGTAACTTCTGCGTGACCAGAATATAAATACCCATGGGCGGGTAACATTACAATACTGTAATCGGGTGGGATAATCCTCGCCTCGGTGTCCTTAATAGAATTGAAAATTCTTGGCGCGAATGCTAGCTAATTTTATATTCTATTACAGGACCGGAGGCTTCGTATTATGCTAGTTTAACGCTGATTAAAAACTACCGAGGATATATCCCCCACAGGTTTATAATAAAACTGTTTAAAGGTAGATTCAGAAGACCAATCTGCGGAATGCATGATATCCTGAACAGTGGAACCCAACATAAACGTTTTAGATGCCATGGCGCCCCGGACAGAATGCGCCCCAAACACTTAAGTATTAATACCTGCTTCTTGCATAACCAATTTGAGCCATCTGGCTATAGTAGCCGCAGTGACAGGTTTGTAAGGTTTCTGCAATGCAATCAAGAGCTGCACCACTCCATCAGGCCTAAAGGGCCTGGTACATTCTAAATAAGCCTTGAGACATTGAACCACACACAGTTTGGTATTACCAGGAAAGGCATGATATTCCACATTTCGTGACATAGTTTTTGTCCTAGCAGTGATGTTAAAAGAAACACCTTCAGGCGTAAATACTCTACCTGCAAGATCCAAGGCTTTAACATCCGACGAACGTCTACATGCTGCCAGACATAACAGCATGGCCAATTTAGACGAGAGTTGTTTCCTTGTCAATTTATCATTACTGGGCCATGTATTGAACAATGAAAGGACTAACGACACATCCCACAAGGAGGAATACTTCGGTTTGGGCGGATTAGCTACTCTAATTCCTTTCAATAGTTTACAAATTAGTGGATGCATCCCAATTGGCTTGCCATCCAGCTGAGAATGACCCGCCGAAATAGCGGAACGGAAGTTGTTGATGGAACGATGTGTGGAAAAGTATGTCTGTTGTCTTGCCATTAGCTCAGCCATTTTGCGCTTCATCCTCCATTGCGACCTCTCTACAGGGGTCACGAATGCTCTGTGGCTTCACATCTTGATTCACCTCACCTCTGCACTGCCACCAACGCCCTGTTCCTGATGTGCCGCCACCTGCCTGAACTCATGCTAAACCAGCCGAGCAGGACTGTCCGTGCCTTTGTTTGCCACAATCTGACTGAACTCTTGCTAACCCCAGTTGAACAGGACTGTTCACCTGCGCTTACTGGCCTCACCCTGCCCTTCGCCCTACAGGGTTTGACAGCTACCATCTTCGGACTTATCAGATTGTCCTCTGCTTGTTGTGTAATTATGAGTTTCACCTACCCCTGCAGGGGCCCAACAGTGACCATCTGCTAACTTATCAGATTGACCTCTGCCTGTATAATTATGGTGTTCATTGTTTTACTATACACGTCTCCCTTTGTATAAATTATGGTGTTCATTGTTTTACTATACACGTCTCCCTTTGTATAATTATGGTGTTCGTTTTCTGTATACATCCCCCCTTTTCATAACCATGGTGTTCTTTCTTTACTATACACGCCTGGGGTGGGGATGAAGGGTATATAAGACGTGGAACCAAAGTGCTTGGCAGATTGCCTCCTCAGACAAGCTGCGGGTGTCTGTTGCTGATGCTCTCTACATCTCATGAGATTGTAATAAATATCCTTTCTCTCGGCGCTCCAGTGTTGGTCTCAGTTTGTATCCCCGACTCCGTGGACTAAGGGTGGACCCTGCACCTTTGGGTGGTCTTCCAAGGAGACCCCCAAGTCCACAATTGGCGCCCAACGTGGGGCACCATCCGTGACGCGGCTGCCCGGTCGAGGGGTCCCTACGAGGAAGTTTGAACGGACGGTGGTGGAGTATACCTACGCGAAAGAGACCCTCGTCTTCGTAGCCACCACCCAACCTTCGCTGCATCTGAAAAGACCCCCGCAAGTGGCACCGGTCCTGACTGGAGCACCCGATAGACTTGGACGAGCTTTGCAGTAAAGAGACCGCCTGGAGAACGAGACAAAGGATTCTGGTAGGATCGCCGGTGGGCGATACCTTTTGTTTGTTTGGTTTTGGTTATCTGGTTTTTTTCTTTTTTTCTTCACTCTTTGCAAAAAGTGAAGGTAAACGGGTAATGTGGACTTTCTGTCCGGCTTAGAAACTTGTGGAGACGCTTGTTAAGATAACATAGAAAAGCATGCCCGTCTGTAGTAAATTTGCACGATGGTTTTGTTGTTGCACATCTCGATCAAGGGTGCTGGAGGATAGTCAGCCGGCTCCTCCGGAAGGTACCCCTAGTAAGGACATGTACATAAAGTACGGTATTTCTCCCATAATGTATAACTCATTGTGGCATAATTACACGTCTAAGGATACAGAGACTCAATGGCCTATGTACGGCTCTTTCGAACCCCAGAAGCTTGAGGCCGTAGAGGCACAACTTCATAGGAGGAGGTCCCAACAAGCAATGTTTGATGCCTTGGGTCAGTGGAAAAAGGAAGGGACTGAGAGGGTGAGAAGGGTTCAGGCTAGATTACAGAAAGAGGCTCGGAAAAGTGATAAACAGGCATTAGAGGAATTGCGACGTGAAAAGGTTGCTTCAAACATCGCGTGTGCAGATAGGGAATACAGGTTAAATATGTCCGGTCAATACTCTGTACGTTACGCTCCCTTGTCACGAACGGACCCCCAGGAGGAGGAGTTTCTCCTCCAACCATTGCCACCATCGTACCATGTCCCTCCCCATCCTATCCCACAGCCGGCCGGTGAGAATGCACCACCCCCTAACGCCCAACCTCCACCTCCCGACCACACTGACCCTCCTGCTCCATCTGATCCCGATTTAGCCCCCTCTGTTCGATCACACACACCCCGCATTACACCTACAGAGAAACAGGCTCTGAATTATCTCGTTCGCACCTGCCTGAAGGATCTTTCCACATCAAACCAGATCCGTGCGATCTATGAAGCCTATGCACCACCCTGCAAGGGCTACTTCCTACAGCAATTTGCTCATGAAATACTCTCTCTTTATGAGAAACGCCACGGAGTAACACCAGCAGGCCATATTACAGAATTGTATCGTAAGTTGACAGAGGGACGAGGAAGTGCTGAGGAAAGCCACAGCTTGTTAGCATTTACACTACAAATGATGGAAAATTTGAGGAGAGACCAGGAGGAAGAGGAAAAAGAACCAGTAGTGGAGGGAGCGATGGGAGGTCATATGGCACCGATAAGGGAAGCTGCTCCAGTTTTTGTCCCTGCTCGAGGACCGGGTACTGCTGAGGGATTAGATAGTCCGGATGCAAAGAGCAGGACGTTATATAATTGGGTGTACACTCCGTGGCTTCGAGCTGACATCTCAGCTTTTAAAAAGGACTTACCCGACCCCCGGAAGAATCCTATTGGATTCTACGAAGGATTGGACACGGTTATTGCCACCTACACCATGACCTTAACAGACATAGATCAATTTTTTGGGCTAATACTGCCGCCAGACATCTGGAGACCAATAAGGAAAATAGACGATCAGACTGTATTCGGTCACAAGTGGGAAGATTTAGTAACAATGGATAAGGATAGAAAACCAGGGGAAAGGCCAGCGGAAGCTATTTTAGCACTACCAGGTCGCATAGTAACAAAGCTGAAGGCCACCATTCCGGCCAGAAAGGTTGACTGGACAGTCATTACTGCGTGTAAGCAAAAGTCTGAGGAAACAACGTCTGACTAATTCTCTCGACTCAGCCAGGTGTTTGTTGACTATAGTGGACAGGACACGACGACTGAGACAGGCCGACACTTACTAGTTCAGACTTTTGTTAAGGGATTGTTGCTACCGATCTCCACTAGGTTACAGAGTAGCGAAAGCACGTGGCCTGCGGCAACACCAGCGCAGATCCTGACAATGGCCCAATATTACGAACATCTGCAAAATAAAATAGAGGAGGAAAAAGACAGAAAAAGAAAAGACCTAAAAGAAAAGGTGATGCTTTCCCAGATAAGCACCGGAGGGGGAGGAAACGGTAGGGGCCAACAGAACAATTATATGCCTGCGGCTGCTAGAACACACCTGCCCCCACGTCAACTGTCCCAGGACCAGTGTGCGTATTGTAAAGAAACAGGCCACTGGCGTGCAGATTGTCCACTTTTGCAGCGAAATACCATAGGGAGAGGGCGAGGAGCACCTAGAGGAAGAGGTCCTGCGCCACCCTTTGGCGGACAGCGTCCAAACGTCTTTGATAATTCCAGGCAGGCTGTTACCCAAGATTTTACCACTGATCAGTACCCCGACAACGAGTATGCATGAGATGGCCAGGGACAGGGGAAGGAACCAGTAGAACTTCTTGTCGATCAAACAGGTCCCTATGTCACAGCTAAGGTGGTTGGTACGCAGGGCAAATTTTTGGTTGACACCGGGGCCTCTAGAAGTGCCCTATCAAAAGAACTGATTCCTAGGGCACCCCTGTCCGGCTTATCGATCACCTCCATAGGATTTGACGGCACGCCCTCTACTAACCCCCTTTCTACTAAGGTACCCCTGGACATACAAGGGAACACAGCGATGGCCTCTTTTCTGCTCTCCCCAAATTGCCCAGATAACCTGATGGGCATTGATCTGTTAAAACACTACAGAGCCACCATTCGCTGTTCTCCCCAAAATGTCCGAGTCATATTGTTTGACAATGATTGCCCCATCGGTTATGAATCACGTTTTTATTGTCTCACTGATTCCGAACAGCAGGATTTGTCCCAATTACCAGCTACCCTGTGGGCTGTCACGGACACCGATGTGGGGGAGATTGTCATGGACCCTGTCCAAATAACAGTAAAACAAAATGCACCTCTTCCCCGCCTACCTCAGTATAAGATTTCTGCAGAAGGAGAAAAGGCCCTCATGACTATAGTACAGGATATGATTACATCAGGGGTAGTTGAGGAAGTCCAGTCCAACATTTGCAATAGTCCTATCCTTCCAGTCCTGAAACACACGTCCACCTCTGAGAAAATATACCGTTTCGTCATTGACCTTCGCGCAATCAACAAAATAGTGGTCCCGCAATATCCTGTGGTCTCTGACATAACTATATTAACAATGATCCCTTCAACTGCTACCACCTTTACCATGATAGACCTCAAGAATGCCTTTTTCTCCATACCAATACATCCTGATTCACGCTACCTTTTTGGTTTCACCATAAGAAACAGATCATACAGATTCTGCCGGGCTCCACAAGGGTACACCGAGAGTCCGAGCATATACAGCCAAGCCCTTAAACAACAGCTCGACCAGATACAGTTACCACCCGGCACTGTCCTCATTCAGTATGTCGATGACATTCTTTTGGCTGCGGACACTCCGTCCCTGGCTTGCACCGCATCACTTACTACTTTACACTTTCTGGCGTCACAGGGCCATAAGGTGTCCAAGAATAAGTTACAGTATTGTAGACAGCAGGTGACCTACCTCGGACATCTGCTGTCTAAGGAGGGATGTACACTCACACCTGACCGCATCCAGACAATACTACGCCTTTCTTCTCCTACTACCCAAAGAGATGTTCGTGCACTAATTGGCCTCACTTCTTTTTGTCGTCAATGGATTCCAAATTTTTCCCTCATAGTTAAGCCACTCCTTGCTTTACTTACAAAAGACACACCCACACCCCTCCCTTGGACACATGAACACGACCAAGCCTTTGAAGACTTACGCCACGCTCTTTGTTCTGCACCAGTACTGGGCACACCTGACTACTCTAAACCCTTCTGCCTCTACACCCATGAACGCTCAGGATGCGCTCTCTCGGTCTTGACCCAAATTCACGGCACCAAACAACGCCCGTGCGCCTACTTTTCGGCCACTCTAGACCCTGTGGCCCGAGGTCTGCCCTCTTGTCTTAAAGCGGTCGCGGCTGCGGCCGTCTCTATTCGACAAAGTGAGGGAATTGTTTTAGGATCTAAACTGACGGTGTTAGTTCCCCACGCAGTCGACATACTACTAAACCAGACAAAGACACAACACCTCACTAGTGCACGACTGACAGGATACGAACTTACGTTGTTAGCACCCCACATCACATTAAAGCGCTGTACGACCTTGAACCCCGCCACACTCCTACCCACACCAGATTCAGACACCACAGACCCTCCACATGACTGCCTCTTCCAAACAGAAGAACAGACTAAGGGGCGGGTAGATTTGAAAGACATCCCTCTGACGGAACAGGATGGGCAATTATGGGTGGACGGGTCCTGTATTAAACTATCAGATGGTACCACATCTGCTGCCTATGCCGTCACTACTACCAACACCATTGTTGAAACTGCACGCATACCTCAGAAATCGGCCCAGGCAGCAGAGCTTATAGCTCTCACCCGCGCTTGTATCCTTAGCCAGAGTCTAGCGGTCACCATTTACACCGACAGCCAATATGCCTTTGGAGTAGCACACAGTTTTGGTATCCTCTGGCAAGAGAGGATTCTTGACGTCACATGGTACGCCCATCCGGCATGGTGACTTAGTGACTGCATTACTCCAAGCCTTGCCACTGCCCCGAACACTAGCTATTGTCAAATGCAATGCCCACAAGAAAATCACAGACGAAATAGGACTGGGAAATGCCTTAGCTGATGAGACAGCCCGAGCCACTGCACAAGAAAGAACACATACCGCCATGTACATAATAAAATCCCAAGCAGAGAAGTGGCGTGACGTTAGACAACAGATCAGGGACATCCAGTCTACTGCCACTCCTGGAGAACTTCAACAATGGGAAAAGGAGGGCATGCTTGACGAGGAGAATTGTTGGCGGTCCAAGGACACACAATTATGGAAATTGCCAAATGCCTATCTCCTCCCATTGTTGAACATGACTCATTTACCGGCCCATACCGATGCTGCCACCATAACTAAAATCTTACAGGAGGTGTGGGATAACAACCAACTCCGGTCTACCGCCACAAGGCTGGTACAGCAATGTTTAGTATGTCTCCGTTACAATGTAGGAAAAGGGACCCGGGTAACACGAGCTGGGTTTGCCATCCCCACAGCACCCTTCGAGGTCTTACAGATGGATTATATCCAGATGGAACGGTGCAACAACCTTAAATATGTCCTAGTGGTTTGCGCATTCAGCAAATGGGTGGAAGCCTACCCGGTCAAAGACAACACTGCCCTAACAACTGCCAAGATGTTGAAAGAATTCTTTCCCCGCTATGGCCTTTGCCGGGTACTCTGGAGTGACAGCGGGAGCCACTTCATTGGAGAGGTAGTCAAACACATATTAGCTGGACTAGGGGTCAAGCAAAAATTCCACGCAGTCTTTCACCCCCAGTCAGCAGGCCTGGTGGAAAGATACAATGCCACCATCAAATCAAAACTAGCCAAAATAGTGGAGACTACGGGGCTTAGATGGCCTGACGCATTGCCACTGGCCCTTCTATCAATAAGATCTGTCCCGCATTCTCGCACCTCGTTGACCCCATACGAGGTGGTTTTTGGACGCCCAATGAACATTTGGGGCGCGCCCCATACTACCACCTTGTTGGATTCTCCTTGTGAAATGCTGAGCGATTACTTGTCTGTACTTACACAAACTTTGTCTTCTATTAATCAGCAGGTTCAGGAAGCGTTGCCGGACCGATCCACGGGGCCAGGACACACCATCCGGCCAGGCGACTACATCCTGGTGAAGAACTTTGCTCGGAAGCAAACGTTGGAGCCCCGGTGGAAAGGTCCTCTGCTAGTCCTCCTGACGACCCAAACAGCCCTACGAGTGGAAGGCAAGAAATCGTGGGTGCATGCCGTTCATTGCCGGAAGGTCCCCAGACTCACACAGACTGACCCAACTCTGTCTGCCTACAAGGAAGTACTGGCACACGACCGCCCAGTGTATGGCCTCCAAGAACCAGAGCTCGAACTGTTCGAAGACCACACTGTGCCAGCCAAAGGAAGATACAACCTCCGTCCTCGCACGACCTCTGGGGCTCCAGCGACTGGACAGGAGGGCTGAGCCAAAAGTCGCAGGGCGGTAGTACAGTCTGGTGGGGTGGATCGATACTCCTTATAGTGGGGTATTGAGAAGCCTAGCCAGTGAAGCAACCACCAGCTACCGGCGACGCGTAGGGCTCAGTCTCCCTCTCTGACTGCTGTAGAGCCCAAAAGAAGATCGACTATGCCTAAAAACGCAGACCAGAAGAAGGCATTTCATAACAGACTGTATAATCGAAGGTCAATAGTGCTAACAGTATTTCTCTGCCTCGCGATCATTCTTACCATCATCTTCTGGATTATAGAGGAAAAAGCGCAGGCAAAAGGTACCATATTGCCGACTGATGCCACACCTACTGAAAACTCGCAGGTGTCCTTGCCCCCTTATCTCCAACACAGAAGACAAGACTTTTGGAACAACACTTTTATTCAAATGTTGCATCAACATAATATGGTCCTGAACAAAACGAACTGTTGGGTTTGTGGTCTCCTGCCTCAATCCACGGAAAACCCAATATCGCTTTTTCCTTACCCCTATTCTGTACATGCCTCTTGCCTTGCCTGGATGATGCTCATCATGGATGCCCAGCAGACTAGCAACATCGCTGATACCATTCTCCAGCAATTCCGGGACGAATTATGGTGGAACAAGACGGGCAACACCATCAACCCTTTCTGTTCAACTAACAGTCCCATGAAAATATCGGAAGATGAGCAAGAGGAAATGCTGATCTTCAACACCACTGACCGTCTTCGCTTTTCTAGCTTCAAAAAGAAGGCCCCCGCCAAGCGAACATTGCCCCTATCCGTTGTTCGCATTCCTGGACTTATATGCATCAAAGGCTTAGGTCTGAGTACATTGGCGACAGCTCTTGTGCCATAACAGCAACTCTGAACATGACATTTCCACCACCGCTTGTTGCTTCCCCAAACACTTATTTTGTGTGGGACAAAAGCATACACCTGGCTTCACAAAAACTGGGGAGGCACATGTTATATAGTGTTTCTCCTTCCTCCTGCCTATATTGCTCCTCCTCTTCATCATCGCGTCCGCCGCAGCAACGAAGTGATCGACCAAGCAGACAATACCTCTCAACTGTTCCTGGATGCCATGAAAGGCATCCTTCCTTTCTGGGGACCGATGGAAAACAGCAGAGACATTCGCCACCTCATCAGGGTCATGGAAGCAACTGTCAACATCACAGCTGGTATTCTGGCCAACAACACAGCGGAGCTCCAAGCGGTACGCCTCGTCGTTTTACAAAACCGCATGGTCCTTGACGTCATCCTTGCTGACCGCGGAGGAGCGTGCCGCATCATCGGCACCAGCTGCTGTGTGTACATCCCAGATCATTCCTCATCTGTCTATGAGGCTATTTCCACGCTTCATCGAATCACCTCTGATCTTCATCAAGATACCGGCTCATGGTCCCTTGGCCCCTGGTTGTGGCAACTTCTACTGACTTGGGGGTGGAAAGTCCTAATGATCGTCCTGATACCTCTTGTATTGATTTTCTTTTGCTGTCTTTGCATTCAATGTGGTCCCCCACTTTGCGGCCTCTGCGCAAGTGCTATCAAGCCAGTCCCTATAAATACTCATGTCGAGAACAATAAAATAGTGATTGAACGTGAGATACAGCTATTGATGGACATTGCAATTGACTAAAAATGATTTCGCTTATGGCAAAAGGAGGGACTGTGGAAAAGTATGTCTGTTGTCTTGCCATTAGCTCAGCCATTTTGCGCTTCATCCTCCATTGCGACCTCTCTACAGGGGTCACGAATGCTCTGTGGCTTCACATCTTGATTCACCTCACCTCTGCACTGCCACCAACGCCCTGTTCCTGATCTGCCGCCACCTGCCTGAACTCATGCTAAACCAGCCGAGCAGGACTGTCCGTGCCTTTGTTTGCCACAATCTGACTGAACTCTTGCTAACCCCAGTTGAACAGGACTGTTCACCTGCGCTTACTGGCCTCACCCTGCCCTTCGCCCTACAGGGTTTGACAGCTACCATCTTCGGACTTATCAGATTGTCCTCTGCTTGTTGTGTAATTATGAGTTTCACCTACCCCTGCAGGGGCCCAACAGTGACCATCTGCTAACTTATCAGATTGACCTCTGCCTGTATAATTATGGTGTTCATTGTTTTACTATACACGTCTCCCTTTGTATAAATTATGGTGTTCATTGTTTTACTATACACGTCTCCCTTTGTATAATTATGGTGTTCGTTTTCTGTATACATCCCCCTTTTCATAACCATGGTGTTCTTTCTTTACTATACACGCCTGGGGTGGGGATGAAGGGTATATAAGACGTGGAACCAAAGTGCTTGGCAGATTGCCTCCTCAGACAAGCTGCGGGTGTCTGTTGCTCTCTCTACATCTCATGAGATTGTAATAAATATCCTTTCTCTCGGCACTCCAGTGTTGGTCTCAGTTTGTATCCCCGACTCAGTGGACTAAGGGTGGACCCTCCACCTTTGGGTGGTCTTCCAAGGAGACCCCCCAAGTTCACATATGCTAGCCCTTCAGACGCCTTTTTGGACAAAAAATTCACAACATAGGGTAAGTCTGCCCCCATGGGATCCACGTGTTCCACGCACCAACAAACCCAACTTTTCCAGGCTGAAGAGTATCTCTTCCTGGTAGAGGGAGCCCAAGCTTGATTGATAAAGTCGGAAGCTTGTTCCGAAAAACCTGGCATTTGCCAACGTTGCCGGAAAGTCTCCAAGCCATCGGGGACAACTGCCCCGATGTCACCATCGGATGCAGCTCTCCATGAGGGCTCTGGAGCATCGTCGAGGACCACGGAATCATCCTGGGTAAGTCGCAACTCGCCTCCAATAGTAGTGGGAACCAGGGCTGCAACTTCCACAATGGCGTCACTAAAATCACTTCCGCCCTCTGGCGCATTACGTGTGTGACTACTCTGGAAATCAGAATTAATGGGGGAAAGGCATAGTTCAGTTCTCGTGACCACTCCTGCGGAAAGGCATCCGTCGCCAGAGCTAACGGATCCGGCCTCCAGCTGAAGAACTTGGACATTTGGCGATTCAGTCTGGAGGCGAACAAGTCGATCTCGCACCGACCCCAGATCGCTTGCAGCCACTGCACTATCTGAGGTTGGAGCTGCCAATCGCTGTAATCTTTGAGGTGGCAAGAGTTCCACTCCGCCACAACATTAGACTGGCCCGGAATATACTCGGCAATGACTGAGATCTGGTGACTCAGGCAATAATGCCAAAAATCCTTCGCTATCTCTACTAGCATTGAGGACCTCGTGCCCCCCAGCTTGTTGATGTACTGAACCGCCGAGATGTTGTCCATTCGCAAAAGAATGCAACACAAGACTTTTTTGGGCGACAGGGTCCTGATCGCGAACGACCCTGCAAGGAGTTCTAAGCAATTGATATGGAGGTCTAGCTCGTGGAGGGGCCAACGTCCTCCCGTGGAAATATTTCCGCAGCGAGCTCCCCAGCCCCAACGGCTGCCATCTGATTCTATGACGACCTCTGGCAGAGAACCGAAAATGGCCCTGCCATTCCATGCCTCTATGTGGGCCAGCCACCACTGAATTTCCTCCCGAACCTCCTGGGAGAGAGGCACCAGCTCCGTGTACGATGGTCCTTCTTGCAGGTGCCGAATCTTTAGTCTTTGAAGGGCCCGATAATGAAGGGGCCCCGGAAAAATCGCCTGAATGGAAGACGCTAGAAGGCCCACTATCCTGGCAATTACCCGTAGAGAGACCATCTGTTTGGATAACACTGATCGTAGCTCCTTCTTTATATCCCGAAGTTTGGATCGTGGCAGACTCAACTGGGCTGTCTTGGAATTGACGACAAAGCCCAGGAAGTCTAACGTCTGAGTAGGGCATAGAACTGACTTGGGTTCGTTGATAACAAAACCCAGGTTCTGCAAGGTAACAATGGTCGTGCGCAACTGCTGAGCTGCTAATTCGGGGGAGTGCGCCATGATAAAAATATCGTCCAGATAAACAATCATGCGGACTCCCTGTTCCCTGAGGTGAGCGATCACCGGCTTCAGCACTTTGGTGAAACACCAGGGTGCCGAAGAAAGTCCGAAAGGCAGGACCAAATACTTGTACCATCGGTTCCGCCACTGAAATTGCAGGAAACGACGATGGGGAGGAAAAATTGGGACAGAAAGATAGGCGTCTTTCAGATCCAGACGGACCAACCAGTCCCCCTGTTTCAAGAGATCCGCCAAGAGATGGATGCCCTCCATCTTGAAATGTTTGTAGGTCATGTAATGGTTGAAATCCTTCAAATTGAGTACCAACCTGTAATCCCCGCCCTTCTTCTGTACCAGAAAAATATTGCTGCAGAAGCCGCGAGGGCCCTCGTCGCAAGGAGCTATCGCGCGCTTCCGCAGCAATCCTTCGAGCTCGGAATCTATAAAATCGCCCTCTAGTCGGGGAAAAGAAAGTTGTCTGGGTTGTCTGACCTGACGGGGAATCTGAAAGAAGTCGAGATGAAAACCTTGAATCGTCTGCAAGACCCAAGCGTCCTGAGATAGATGAGCCCAATTGTGAAAGAAAAACTGTACGTCCCCCCCAAAGGAAGTAGGAATGGGTCTGGAGCACTCACCTGAAGACTCAGGGTTTTGAAATCCTACACGGTACGATCCTCTGCGGAAGCGTCTCTTATTGAAGCGCTGCCTTGTGGGATAGAAGGTTCCTCCACGGGTGGAGTCCCACTCTTCTCTGCCACGACCGAAGTCTCCTCTCTGAGGACCTTGGGAAAACTGTCGGCCAAACGAGCGTCCCCGGCCTCGTCCGGCCCTGTTGAAAACACCAGCCTGAAAAACTCTTTTAATGCCCGACTGCGCTTTATCAAGTGTTGTGAAGGTGCCCACGTATTTGGCCACATCTTTGACGAAGCGGTCCCCGAATAGGTTGCTGTCCGCCAGAGGGCCAGGCTCCGCAGCTGCCAACTCGGTGAGATTGGAGTCCATACGCATAAGGATAGACTTGCGTCGCTCCATAGAGATGGCGCAATTCGCATTACCCAGGAGGCATATGGCCCGCTGAGTCCAGCCCGCTAGAATATGGGAATCCACTGCGGTCCCCGATTCCTGCGCCTCTAAGGCCATTTCCAGGATTTTTGCCAAAAGACCGACCACGTCTAAGAGTTTGTCCAGGCATCCTCGCCAGGCACGATCGATACCCTTCTTGGGGTCCTTAGCGAACTTTTTAAGAAAAGTCAGGAGGCTGGGGTCTACGTCCAGGGTCTCTGCCACCCTGTCCGATATATCCGGTCTAGGACACTCGGAACGGAGCCGGTTGCGTACCTCTTTATCAAAGCTTTTGCGAATATTTTCATGCAAATATGCCGCAACCTCAGGGGCCGGTAGCCAGTTAGATGATCTGGGGTGCACTATGTCGGCGGGATTGAACGTGAAGGGGGTGGGAAGAGCCTGAGAAGGTTCCACATTCTTCGCTTTCTTCATTCTCTTTTTAGGAGGAGACGCGTCCTGGGAGTCAGTATCAGTAGTATCTGGGTCAGTGTCTGTGTCCAGAGCCTTGGCTTTGGCAGTCTCCGAGCGAGGAAGTGAGGAGTAAGGGACAGAATGCTGCCAGGATTTAGGTTGGGAAGCGTCCGTGGTCTGTCTGATGGGGCAGTGAGGCCATGGCGCTTTGCAAACCTCTCCAGTTGTTTGGTTATAGGCTTCAAAGCAGTAGCTAGCGCTTGCTGCACAGTTCCAGGAACTGCCTTCTCCAGGGCCTTGTTGACCGACTCCTGGACCGAGGCGTCCAGGGCTCAACAATGTTGTCCTCCAAGGAAGCACTTGGCACCTCCTCCTCATACAAGGCATCATCCTCTTCATGATGTACCCAATCCTCCATTGAAAGATCAAATTTATAAATATATTTGCTCATATGGCACAGGGCAGAGAGGAGTAAAAGGGGGGAGCCAACCCACAGCACAAGTCAAGTAAAGTACCTAGCTCCTCAGCCAAAGTTGTAGCACAATTCTTGCAGCCCACAGGGCGTAAGGGAGCCAAAGAGCAAGAGTATATAAGGAGGTGTGCTCCCTCCAGGCCCAGGTCCTTATTTCAGCCTGCCAGGCGTAAGATGTTGCTCAAAGAGGAATTGCCGATGGAATGGCAGAGAAAACAGCAAAAACGAAAGAACGGGCAGCAGCGACGTGCGTAGCCCAATCCTACCAAATATAGCCCAATTGGGCTACGCACATTGAAACCAACTAAAAACGAAAGTGAAGGCTCCCGGCGCTCTCGGCATGATTAGGGAAGCCTCTGCGCCTTAAAAGTTATCAATAACACCGCCGAAGGCGGCGCGGTACACACAAGATGGAGCGCAAATGCGCTATGCACAGTAACAGATCCCCGGTATGAGCGCGCTCTTTCCGATGCTAGCGGGAGCGCCGCAATTCAGCGGGGAGACCTGGAGCGCTACTCGCGCTGTCAATCAGGCAGAATGAACGGCAATGACCGTACGAGCAAACCAAGCGCGATTAAGCGCGTAAATCTGAGCGCGAGGCTCGCGCTTTCAACCCAGGCAAACAGACAGTTTAAGCAAAAACATTCACATATAGCGAGGAATGAAAACAAATGCCACTTAACTGACTGCGTGAGCAGCAAGAAAGAGGACGACTTCCGGTGATGGTGGCTCTTATGGGGCATTGCAGGATGTGATGTAACATGTGCATCATGGGAAATGTGGTTTATTCATAATATACAAAGTTTTTCATTGGCTGCTGTGAGTAGCATTAAAGGAAGGAGAAGCATAATACGAAGCCTCCGGACCTGTAATAGAATACATTCCCCCCATTGCTGACCATTGGCTTTGTAACTCACATTTGCTTGCTTTCCATTTGCGGACTTAAATTGTTTTAGGCTGTCCATTCTGAGTTCATCTGTCCTTCGGGGAAGCTTGGTGTTCTCTTTTCTGTCTCTGACTTCAAAGTGAGATAATTTATATGACAGTCTTGCTGGGAAAGGAAAGGCTTTTTGTCTAGCACACAAAAATTAACTGTGCTCATATTTCAGAATATATCAGAATTTAGAAAGTACAAATTAAGTGTGGTGGAAACAAATATTTGAAAATGATCAGAACACCAATACACTAGTTGATGACATTTCCACACATTATCATTTGGTCACAGAAACTGTAAATGTAATGGTCATTTCAGTTTAAAATGGGTTGTCTGTAAAGGCAGTGCAGTACCACACCCATGCATACTCCACACTATGCGACTCTGCATCACTCCACTATAGAACACTGTACTCCATTGTGACACTCTGCTCCACTATATGCCACTCCACTCTACGCCACGCCACTACATTCTATTATACTCCACTCTGACATGCCACTCTGTTCTACCACACTCTGCACCACTCCAAACCACTCCACGCTCCTCCACCACTCCAATCTTCCCCACTTCACCCCACCCACTCCACTTCAGTACAGTCTACTTCAGTCTTCCCCACTCCATTCCAGTCTACCCCAGTCTCCCTCACTCCAATCAACCCCACTCTGTTCTGTCTACCTCACTCCACTCTACCCCAGTCTCCTGCACTCCAATCGACCCCAGTCTCCTGCACTCCACTCCAGTCGACCCCACTCCATTTCAGTCCGCTCAATCTACCACAGTCTACCCAACTTCTCTCTAATCTACCCCAATCCACCTAATTCCGGTATACCCTCCTCCACCCCAATCTACTCAACTCCAATCTACCTCACTCCACTCCACTTTATGTTCCTCCACCTCACTCTACCCCAATCTACCCACTTCACTCCATCCCAATCTACCCCAATTCACTCCAGTCTATCCTGGTCTACCCCATTCCAGTCTACCCCCAATCTACCTCACTCCACTCCAATGTACCCCAATCGAACCTACTCCACCCTACCCCAATCTATCGCACTCCACTCCAATCTACCCCACTCTAATGTACCACAGCCTACTTCAGTCTTCCCCCACGGCACTCCACTCAAACCCAGTCCACCCCACTCTACCCCACTCCAATCTACCCACCCCAATCTACACCACTCCTCTTCACCTCAGTCTACCCCACCCCACTCCAATCTGCAATACTACTCTAACCCAACCCACCCCCTTCTACCCCAATCCACTCCATTCTACCCCAATCCACTCCATTCTACCCCAATCCACTCCAATTTGCCCCAGTCTAACCCACTTTAGTCCAATGTGTCCCAATCTACCCACTCCACTTTACCCCAGTCTGCCCTGCTCTACCCCAATATGCCCCATTCAACTTCACCCCATTCCAATCCGCCCCAATCCACTCCCAATATACACCAATCTACCCCACTCCAATCTACCTCACTCCACTACAATCTATTTTACTCCCGTCTTCTACCCAGTCCACGCCAGTCTACCCCATGCTACTCCACTGCCAACTACCTACTCCACTCTACCCCACTCCAATCTACCCCATCCCATGCCTTTACAATCTACCCCACTCCAGTGTACCCCAATCTACCCTGCTTCACTCTACCTCACTTCACTCCACCTCAATCTCCTCACTCCACCCCACTAACTTTTAGTCTTGCTGACCAGCAGCCACACTGGTGTACAGCATGGCTAAACACATTGCCAAAGCCAATAGCAGCTGCATAGGTGAGACCTACTGGCTTTACCAATGCTTGTTTTTTTTCTTTGGGACTGTAGAAGAGCTTTAAATAAGGACAGGATGAGCTGAGATAAGTGGTTGCTGGTTTAAGTAATCCGGCTGTGAGGATCTTCTATTGCTAGGGCTATGAATATCTTTAATTCCACCTACAGAGTTTAAGTTCATGAAGTTGTCAAGTTTGTGTACCAAACAGAACTTAACCTGCATGTGAAATTCCCCACAAACTGATTTTTTCCTCAAAACATTTTGTGCATGCAGATTTCCCATAAGAGGTCATGCTGGCTTTCACAGAATTTATCACCCAACTTATTTAAATTTATTTTATAATCTCCACAAATCTTTTTGCTGACCGAAGTGCAAGAGGTAGATCTAACAATAACAAGGGGAGAAGAGTTGGCATAACGGCTAGGGCGGTCGACCTCGAATCTGGGGAACTGGGTTTGAGTCTCGGCAATGTCGCTGAACATCCTGTGATTCTGGGCAAATCACTTAATCTCCCCGTGCCGAACAAAAAAAATAAAAAATGAATGTGTCCTCATGTAACGCAACTGGTGCTATGTAAAGCGCTCTGATATCCGAATCGGGTCAAGTTTGCGCTATATTAAAAAAACTCCATTAAAAAATAAAAAAATAAAAAATAAATAATTAACAATTCTTTCATTGTAATCGTGCAGTGATTATGCACACTGGGATGATGTGAAATTCGTGTATTCTGGTTTTTTCTTATCACTCTCTGACTACGAATTATTGTAAAACCTTGATGGGTAATAAATAGTACTCTGTTGAACGTTGAAAAGTGAAGTCACAGAACGTGTGTAATGGGGTGACTTCTCAGAATTCCCTAACAGAAAAAGAAGCTTCTGTTACCAGCTTCTGCTCAGATAAGCTGGCTCCTCTAGGCTGTAAACAAAAATGCAATGGCTCCCAAATCTCCAGTTTTTGCACATAAACTGAAACATTGTCATCGATGATTTTACAAAAGGAAGGGAATTGGGTGGAACTTAAATCAAATATCAAGTTAGTGTCCAGTGCTTTGCCACATTTTGTCGTAGGACTGTTGAGCACCTGATCCACAAGCATCAGCAAAGCCAGTAGGTCTAGCGTTGGCTTTGTGTGGGTGGATGTGCTTCTCATGAAAGAGCAGCATACCTCAACTCACTATGAAGTCTGCCAGTGGCTGAAGCGGGCTGACCACTGCCCTGTGATGCATGCTAGAGTGGGTGGAAGAAAAATGTGAACGACACAAAAATACACTAATGGATGAATTCTGTCTGAAAAACCCTATAACACATACTTTTAGTAAAATCGAAAGTCTTGGTTAACACCAGACCAAAAAATCAAAAAATTTCAATTTAGTCTGCCTTTGATAATGCTTTTTTGTAATATTCTTGTGAAAAGTTTCATGAAGTAGAAACAAAACCACTGGCACTGAATGGAACTGCGTTGTGTGCAGATGTACTTCTTGCTAACGAGCCAAATTTAGTTACTCATAGTGAAGTTGTATAAACCAAACGAGGACAACCCTATGTGCCCAAAGGGACTAAGGTAATTCAATGTAATCAACAAGCGGCTGTACCGTGGAACTCATTACAGGAAAACGCCTAGTCTGACTTCAAGGTATTCAGTTGAATTGTACGATGATTAGTGTTATGGTGACATAATCATACAAGCCTTAGTCAAGACCCAATACTTCTCTCCTTGGTAGAAATTACATTTCACTGTATATAAAATGTATACATCCAAGGTGCAAACTGTACAATGGAAAAGTGCAGATGACACAGTGCTGTTGTAGGTGAGTATATAGAAGAGTGATACAAAATACACTGTACATATCCCTGGTTATCAACATTTTGGAACACAGTTCTTGCTGGAGGATTATATTCATACATTTGTCCATGTGAATCTGTAACCAGGGAATGGCATGTTGACGTTTCAACCCAATCTCAATTGTAGAGGCTCATTAGGAACAATGTCATCTGTCTAAAGCACCTAGAATCAAGAGAGAGGAAGTCTAAATATTTGGGCAACTCGCAACAGTCTTGTTTAAGAGCCACTACTGTATGCAGGTGACTTACCTAGGGCATTGGTAAGTATCCAAACTAACTGGCACGAACAACCTCCAAAGGAACACATCTCTGAAAAGTAACATGCAAAATCACTAGCGAGAGCCATTACAAACAGTGCAACCAATGTACACACCCTCTACCTGTGTGGGATCTTCACTTATTGCATTGCATTTATATTTATATAGCGCTTACTACCTCTGACGAGGCGTCGAAGCGCACTTTCTGAGAGTAGCATGCTACTCCGGAACCCATAATGGATTAGCAGTGAATTAGTATAGTGAAAATATGAAATTAATTTGAGTGGTGGGCATGTTAGTCTTTTATTTGGATTGAGAAGGATAGTGGAGGGATAAAAGAGGGGGGAAGGTTTGCATTTATATAGTGCTTGCTACACCTGATAAGGTGTTGAAGTGCTTTTTCGGCAAGTAGCACGCTACTCCGGAACCCATAAAGAATTAGTGCTGAATTAGTATAGTGAAATATGAAAGTAATTTTAGTGGTGGATATGTTAGTTAATTATTTGGATTGAGAAGGATAGTGGAGGGTTAGAAGAGCACTCTGGAGGGCCTCTAGTGCACCCACCATCTACTGAATGTGCGAATCAGCCGAAATACACCATGTCTGTAATATCTTTGGAACCGACTGAACAACATAGGCAGTGTGGTTCTGTCCATATGTGAATCCTGCAATTGTAAGGGCACGTCTATCAGTCAACCACCTGCGAGGATATCCAGGCGCTGTAGGCCTTGCTGCTTCGGGAGGGATCAGTTGAACAGCCAGGTCTTGAGCCCTTTCCTGAATGCCAGAAGAGAGAATAAGCTCTGGAGGTGAAGGGGGAGGTCACACCAGGACTTAGCAGCGAGGTAGGAGAAGTAGCGTCCTCCAGTGGATGCTTCAGCAGATGTTTGGGTGGGAGGGAGAGGGAAGCGTAGCGTGGGTGTCTGAAGGGTTGGTGGTGGTTGATGTAAGCTGGTCCTTGATTGCTTTGTAGGTGTGGATCAGCTTCTTGAATTGACATATATTCAGAATGGGGAGCCCAGTGGAGCTTCTTGAGGTGGGGTGTGATGCCGGATGTCGGAGTCAAATAAACCACAATGTACGGTCATGCCTAGAACCATAATGATAATATCTTCATAGTCCCATCTCGTTATAAATACCCATACTAGTCAATCCAGAGGTCAAATGAATAATCACATACACTACAAGTGATTGAGACCGGTCAATCTGTACACAATATGTGAGGCTATGCAACAAGTTTGTGGCAGCTTGCTCCACATGTTTACAATCACTGGTGCAAATCTGGATTATGAAAGATAATAGTACAAAATCCATAAAAATCGCCACCTATAAAAAAAACATACCTCTTATGATACGGTCTAGTTATCACAGAAAACCAACAATGGATGTTAGATTGCAAGTTTACCAGTTAATTCAGTGTGTGTGCTGCTCTACACCACTGCATTTGTTCTCATTCAGCAATAAAGCTCGAGCTGGGGATTTTCCACCCAAGTATTGTCCGTGTCCTAATCAACTACATTGATAACCCAACAATGCCATATTGGATGAGGAGCACAAGCATCCAACATCCAGACAATTCCAGTTGACATCCACAGTGGTACAGGATGTTCCAACCGTTAGAGTATCAAGTACCCACTGAGTCACTCAATACTGGGTTAAATGAGCCATAGCACTGCACTAGACCCCTCTTAACAATATCGTATGTAAAGCTTTTCACGCCCTTCTGTGACCGAAAAGGTGCCTGTGCCACCTGCTATCAACCATTGCGAGTATTTCCAGATATCCTATTAGAAGGGGTGTGTATAAAAATTGGCACAGTGGTCCAGCATGTCAATCCAAGATAGTGTGGGTCTCCCTACCTACGTTGCCCCGGGGTCCACAACTTAAATGACCGAATCAATAAATTGCATTAGCCCATTGCTAAAAGAAAGGACATCAGGAAGGGGTTGTTGTGGGCTCTCTCACAGTGCATCATGTGGCACATGTTTTAGCCTAGATCATTGAAAAAAAAAAAAAAACGAATTATGAAACAAACCAAAAGACACTGCTGGAAATAACTGAAAAAACAGTTTTGGTCAGATCAAGAAGAAGAAAGGGGGCAAGATGTTGCCATGGTAGCTTGTCTACATTGGGGTGCGGTGTAGATATGGATAGATTTAATCGATTTCAAATTCATTGCTCCAATTAGGCAGTTCATTTCCTAGGTAAAATGGAAGACAGCGGTGACTCATCACTTTCTATCACGAACCTCACCGAATACTTTTCAAGATAGTCAAGACAGAACAAGAGCCATCCTTCTGGTCTTCCGCTACTTCGTACTTGAAACTTTACACTGTGGCATGTAGTACATAAAGCATTATAATAGACCAAGGAATGAAGAGACTTGGCTGAATGCCCCTTTTAAGAATATTCAATGTGTAATATTAGTTAAATCGAAAGGTCTTGGTTAATGACAGACCTAATACAGTTTGCAACTTGCCTGTGATATTTTTCTTTTCTTGTTTGATAATAGTGGGTCAGTGGAGAAGAGGCATTGGACTTGACAGACAAATGTGTGGTCCCAGTCATTGGGGGGGCACTGCACTATCAAGACTTTTACTATTAAACTATGTTGCAGCGGAGTGTTTCGATACATGTAGTCATTGTCACTGGACATGCTGTTAAGGTTTGTGCTTGTTTGTCATCTTTATTGGGAGAGAGTTTGACAGGCGAGCCTGCTTGTTGACACAGATGTGGTTCAAATTAGGTCCATTTGTCCCTCTTTATACCTCGGATTCTATGATAGAAAAGGGACTTTACTGTCTGTCATTGGCTTTTGAGATTGCACTGTACTTCTCTTGGCAACAGAGTTTTGGAAACTCCTTCAGTGACCTGTCTACCTGTAGTGAGGGTTTCATAGTAATGTTCTTACTGTGCGGTATTACCACAAGTCTGCAAGTAGTTTGGAATTGGGCGTTAGGGTACCTGCAAGTGCTACTTCCTTTTGATGTTGCTCGTGCTGGTATGTTCAGGGAGGACTATAAACCTAAATTTCAGCTAAGCACCAGTAAATGTTAAACATAAAATTCATTTTTATACACCAATAAAAGCTACAGTCTGTAAATTGCTTTTTTAGCGAAGGAATGTGTGCATCATCTTAAGGTCGGTTTGAAAATGCAGAATCTAATAGATTTCTTGACTTTATACTTTGAGTAGTATTTCCGGGTCTGCTTTTAGGTCGAGCCTGGGCAGCGTATGCGTTGCTCTGCGAGGCATGCTGTAATCAGGAATGGACTTGAAGCTCTGCCCATTTCCCGCCCATCTTTTCAATTGGCGCCTGTTACTGTCCTTTCTAAATCGTTGCTTTTGATTCATGAATAGGCTTAGTAGTCCCTCCTTGGTACCGCCTTGTCTGCATTTGTTACCTCCCATGAGGACTGGACTTTTTACTTGTGTTGTTACCCGATTTAGAGCCGGTCCGCTCTAACTATAGCGGCCGCGCTTCTTTATTTAATTTGCTAGCGCGGTCCACTTTAACAATAGTGGCCGTGCTTCTTTATTTTATTTGTCAGCGGGTTCCGCTTTAGCGGCCGTGCTACGAAACCTTTGTTTTTATTTTTGGGTGAAAGTGCCCCATACCGTGCTTTCACTTTAATGGTGGCCGCGCCTCTTTCTTTAGATGCTGCTCGCCGTATTCCGGTTACAACAAGCCGCGCCTAAAGAAAGGGGCGCAGCCATTAAAGTGAAAGCACGGCATGGGGCGCTTTTACAAAAAAAATGTGTTTGTGAACTTCACAAACAAAGGTTTTTTTTGTCTTTTTTTCCGCTACAACCTGAATACGGAGAGCAGCATCTAAAGAAAGGGGGGCGGCCATCATTAAAGTTTGAGCTATAGGCATTAGAAATGACAATGCCTTTTATACATGTGTTGGTTTTCAAAACATAAATAAAAGGCATTGTCATTTACAATACCAATAGCTTAAACTCCTGCAAATGTGAGACCTATTAGTTGCAAATGCTTGTTTATTTAGGAACAGTAGCATGATTTAACTAGGCTATTCCTTACTTATTTTTAAATTGTTTTATTTAAGAATTATCTCCTTTACTACTTGGATTAAAATGTTTTTTTAAATGTTCCTTGTTGGACATTTCTTAATGTTTTCTTTCATATTTGTTATCACTTGAGTTTGTTGAAATAAAATTAATAAAAATATAACTTGTTCGCATCAACCTTTTTAGACCTGAATTAATAGTATTCAGTCTCTAAATTTTCGTGAATCTTTTGATTCCAAATTCCATCTACAACTAGTAAACAAGCATTTACAATGCAATAGGTCTCGCAACTGCGAGTTTTAGAGCTATTGGTATTGTAAATGGCAATGCCTTTTGAAAAATTAACAGGTATTGTAATTTATAATAGTAATTTTCCACCAGTACCATAACTACCACTATTTTTTTACTATCACCACAGAGTAGTAATAGTAATAATTCTAGTGGTGGTTATGGTACTTGTGGTGGTTGTAGCGGTGGTGGTGGTACTGGTGGTGGTGGTGTTGGTGGTGGTGTTAGTGGTGGTGGTACTGGTGGTCTACGTGGATTTTATTTCATTACTTATGCTACTGCTGGAATATTTTTAACAAAAAAAATACAAAAACTAACAAACATTATCATTTGCAACGCCAATAGCTCAAACTTTTAGTAATGCCAGCCCTATTGCATTGCAAATGCTTGTTTTATGTTGCAGGCATGAGGTGCATCATCTACTTCCCAAAATACAATCTTAGATTTGAAGACACTCGTAACAGTCCTATGGTAGGAGGCAGTTGTTCAGCCAGTGTAAGGCTAATAGCTCACACAACTTTGCATTTTGATACCTGAAGTTTTAAATTACAATAAATGTAGTAGACCTCAGTCAGGAGACTTGAGTTACCAGTAACTGTGGAAAAAGCAATAACTTTAGAAACTGGTGCTTTATTTAACTTTTTCCGTGGTGTGAAGGTTACGTAACTGTTTTATTGCGTTCGAATGGGCACAATGGGGCTTATTTACAAGTCCCTTGCACTGCCGGTGCTTCACTTTTGTGTGGGAAAAAGTGACGCGGCGCAAGGGGCTTGTAAATAAGCCCCAATGTCCTGTTTCTCTGGCTCTAAAGCAGCTCTGCTGACCTGGTTCTCTGGCTCTAAAGCAGCTCTGCTTGTTAAGAACAAAACAGAATCATGAACATTCTGCGCCATCTTGTCTGATGAAAGTTCCTACGTGCACATAAACTACAGTCATTCTGATTTACCACAGCCATTTTGTACTCTGTTGGTCACCTTCATTTCACCCTGTCCTCTAGCAGCCTTCTGACTCTCTGACCAAACCTGATATGTGTGCTGGGGGCTATAAACTATTTCCACGACAAACATCAACATCACCTGCTGCCTCAAACTCATCTTTCCTCTCATCCCTGCACAAACTGGTTACAAATACCAAACCGACTCTTGCAAACATGGTTTATTGCACTACACACAGCAAGACTGGTTTTTTGCCAACAATGGGACCTGTTCTTATCAACAGAACGGACTCTTAGATCTGGCCGGTCTCACTCGTTTTTAGACCCTGAAGCAAGGTCCAGCTGCAATTAAATTGTCTGTTTTTGACCTGGGTGGGAGGAGAGTTAATGTTGGGCTTGTGTAACCATGTTGATAAAACAATGTCAGGCTTGTGTGACAACCTACCTGGGGCGGAGACTCCAAGCTTGTAACCATGATAAAAGAAACAAATACATTGTGTAAAACTGTATAAAAGGAAGAGTCAGAAGCATTGCCAGTAGAACACCTCCCTGAAGACATCCTGGTGTCAGCAGTTGACGTGGTCTCCTCTAAGAGTAATAAACCTTTTTCTTGCCTTCCAGCTTCCAGCGCCTTGCCTCATTATTTTGATAGCGAACCCAAAGTGAATTAGAGGTGGAACCCTGCACCGGGCAGCATTGAGGGTCTTAGAAGACTCGCTGCTGCTTTTCACATGCTGACCTGGTTCTCTGGCTCTAGAGCAGCTCTGCTGACCTGGTTCTCTGGCTCTACAGCAGCTCTGCTGACCTGGTTCTCTGGCTCTAAAGCAGCTCTGCTCTGGCAGGACAGAGTGCGGGGCAGAGTGAAAGGCAGGGCGAAGCAAGAATATGAGTATAGGTGGGAAGACAGAGCGCAACTGAAGAACATGAGGATTAGTGTTAGGACAGAGTGCGGGGCAGAGGGACAGGCACCTAAAGTTAAAACAAGCATTTGCAATGCAATAGGTCTCGCAATTGCGAGATTTTGAGCTATTGGCATTGTAAAGGACAATGCCTTTTATTTATGTTTAAAAAAACCTGCAATAATAAAAGGCATTGTCATTTACAATACCAATAGATCAAAGTTTAAAAAATGCGAGACCTATTGCATTGCAAATGTTTTTTCTTGCAGGGTTGAAGACACATAGATATGAGACACATTCCACAGTTGTCTCGGGAGGAGCCAGGACTCACGTTTGTAAGGAAGAGCACATGGTTGTGTGAGGAGGAGCTGGGCCTCACAGGGAGTGAGGAAGAGCACACGGTTGTCTGCAGAGCCAGGTCTCGCAGGGAGTGAGGAAGATCAGCTTCGTGGCACCTTAGGACTACTGGTGTCTCTAGCCAGCTATGCTTGTGTATGTACACCGCTTTGCCCATGCTTAATTTGTGCTGGTGGTGGGTGGCCACTTTCGCTTATGTCTAGGGATCCGGATGTATTTATCATTTTAGCTAGTTCTAGAGCAAGAGAGAGAAAGACAGCTAAGGGAGAAATAAGACCGAAGAGAAAGATAGACAAGCATTTGTAATGCAAATTAATCTTGTATTTGTGAGAGCTAGAGGTTTTGGCTTTTCCAATGTTTTTGAGCTATAGTGAAAAGCATTTGCCAAAACAAAAAACAAGGGGCAATCACAGTGGCTGCAGTTTTCTGCTGTGGTGTTACGACGCTTTAAGGTGCAGCCTGGTAAGCAAGATAAAATCTCACAAAACACACTGAGACACCCGGTTTTTTGTGGCACTTCCAAGATTGCCATAATCAGCCATCGTTTTATGGTGCCTTGGTTGATGGAGGATTTAAAAGCACCCTGAGAAATCCCATTGTTTTTACAGGGTTTTAGCAAACCTAGAGCCGGACTGGCTATCCCAGGGCTCTGGCACTTTTTCGTTGGGCTCTAGGCCAGGGCTGCTTTCAGAGCGGTATGGGCTGCGATGACCCAACTATGAAACAAGCACGGAATCGAAACCTGTGGTGCGCGCGCACCACAGAGGAGCCGAAAGCGGGAATCGAAACCAGTGGTGCGCGCGCACCACAGAGGAGTGGGGGGGCGAGGGAGCCTGTCTGTGCCGCGCGCTGATGCGCGTCCTAGACACGGACGGGAATGGGCGGAGCAAAGGCGGGACATGCGCCCGCCTTTGCCCAATTGCGTGCCGTTTAAAAAAAAAAAAGCACGCTACAGCAATGCCAGCCTGCGAAAGCAAAACCACACGCACGAGCGTGTGGTTAGCTTTCTGAAGCCCATACAAGAGGTCTCGCACTGCGCGAGCACTGCTGCGCACTGCAACGCTAGGCGTGAGACCTAAACATGAGGATAAGTGGCAGGATAGAGTGCGGGGCAGATAAAAAGCACGGCGAGGCAAGAACAATACTGTTGTGTGTTGAGGCAACAAAAGCGAAAAAAAAGCAAAGTAAATACCATGCGGCACAAAGTTCTTGATATGCTGAAGCGCTGAAATTTATGTGTCTGCCCTGTATAGTTGCATCGCGCAGTGAAACTGAAACCTAAATCAAGGTGGGAGCGTGTGAAAGCTTACATCGCTCGAGAGGAGTCGCCGTGCGCGTGCAGATCACCTGTCCGGGCGCGCACATGTCCTGTCCCACTTCGCGCACCAAACCGACAACAAGAGTCTCGCCAAGGCGTGCGGCGTATGCGCTGCATCGCTAGGCGAGACCTAAAAATATAGTTACATTAGAATTTGGGCTTCAATTTGAGATAAATATTTTTTCCTTAATTTGGTTTTTATTAGTAATTGCTTGTGACCTCGGAGTCATTTTTTTGTCGTGGGGATTCGGAAACATCAGTGGGGGAAAGGGAGTCAAGGAAGGTGACGGGGTGGATACAGGATGAGTGCATTGTTGACGTGGCAGCTGTGTATATTGTCTCCATGACGTTCAATGAAAGGTTCACCCCGTTCTGCTTATTTGCACATTTAATGTTCCTGTTTTTGACTTGCAGTAGTAGCCTTAATGTACAAATGACATGAATTTTAAATGGTGTTGTCTAAGCATCTTCAGAAGATGCAATGGTAGTTAAAAGAATATTAAAAATGTGATTGATCAATTTTAGGGTCTGGTACGTATTAGCAGAACTTATAATAACTTCATGTTTTCTTCTGCTTTTCAGATTTGCCAGTATTTAGACAGAACCCATCATGCGGGAGTATAAGCTGGTGGTCCTCGGCTCGGGAGGTGTAGGGAAATCTGCCTTGGTGAGTTTTCAATTCAGAGTTGTGAAGTATTTCAAAGCACACACATGCCGTTGGTCTTTGTAAATAATGGATTTAATTCTCAGATTGTCCTGTAAGTGTAAATTTCTCTGCAGCTATCCACTCCCAGTTGAAATTTACATCGCGTTTTAGAGTAGTGCAAGGTTTGGGCTTGCAGTTCATTATAGATGCTTAATGCTACATGGCGGAAACTTTTACGCTGTGAGTTCTTTAATTGTCTCTTCAGTGAAATTTGCTAGATATCCTTTGCTGTATTGAGGTGAATTTTTGCTTATGTGATATCGATGTTTTGAGATTGTGTACGTCAATGTCCTATGTGAGAACGTATGTCGATGAGGGAGTTTACAGACGCGAATACAAAGTAAGGATCGCATGGATTTTTAAAGCATTTACATTTCTGCTGTATGAAGTGTGACCACAGGTGCATCTGCCCTGTCAGTTTGCTTATGGATTCTTTTAATGAACTCGTTTACCCATGCAATACTATATTGAGTTTCGGCCTCACTGTTGCAACTTCCTAACTAATGAATTGTTCTAAAGTGCACTTAAAATGATTTGTTCCTTGTTTGCCAGTTTATTTCAGTGTTTCTTTCCACGTAGTATTTCCATACTTTATTATCATGACACTGCCAAGTAGGTCTGGTTTTCTTTTTCGTGTATTTTAATGTTGGTGGGTTTGCAATGTTTCATTATATAGCCAGTTGTGTTGCATTTTTTTTTACAAATTATAATGTCCTGAGACCCTTCAGACAACTCTCCCAGCAATATCTTTTAAATGTATAATTTAATGGACCCAGTAGCAATGCTTTCTTCAGGGATTTTTTTTTATGGCATACATGCTACTTCTCTGAGAGCGTCCCTTTAGAGCATGGGTACTCACAAACCTTCTCTAGGGGGCCAAATTTACAGTGTCGTTTGTGGTCCAGGGCCACACCAGAGGGGGTGGGGGATCAGTGGGGGGCAGGGTCAGTGGGGGTGGGGCTAGAGAGAAAAAATCACCACCTTTTCAAAACAAATCAGTGGTACTGTAACCTTGTGTTTTCATATAACTCCCGCAAGGACAGGTTAAGCATACATTCAGAGCACAACCAGAGCACTGAGATAATCTGTAGTTCAAGTCAACAGCCATTGAGAAAAATGTATATCTGACCAGTTAATAGGTAACCTTGCAGTTATTATATGGACACACAAGGTTACAGTAACCTTGTGTGTCCATATAAATAACTGCAAGGTTACCTATTAACTGGTCAGATATACATTTTTCTCAATGGCTGTTGACTTGTATTTGAATTGTACAGAATTTAGTAGCACCATGCATAAAATACAAAACATTTTAACTGCCTGGGATTTGAGGAATTCCTTATCCTGAATATTTGGGATTGTGCAGTATTCATTTGCCTAAAACCTGGAATTGTGCAATATTCATTTACCTAACACTTGGGATTCTTTGCCTCGGTGTCCATAAATGTACAGCAATCACTCCTTCAGTGCCTGCCTACATGTGTGCAGGATTTATTAGTTCAATGTATGGGATAGTGAATTATTCTGTTCACTAGAGCATGGATTTCAGATTTCATGCCATTTATCACCCGCCTGGTGACTTCTCCTCCTTCTTGGAGGAATTCACAAACTTAGCCAGCGACCAATACTCTCAAAGTGACAGATTTTTCTAGGAGACTTTAATCTTCACTGGGGCTCGTTGGAAGCCTCAGCTGCCAAAAGGCTTGCCACATTTCTCTCAGTAAATGATCTTAGCCAACACTGCACGGAACCAACCCACTCTAAGGGCTCAATTCTTGACCTTGTTATATCCAAAGCAGATATGCGATCTATTGCTGACCCTATTCAAGTAGACTGGTCCGACCACTTCCCCATCCCCTTCTCTCTGCACCTATCTCACTCTGTAACTCTTGACCAACCTAAAAGGACTACTACCTGGTTCCGTAACACCAAAAACATTGACCTTGACATTCTTTGCGATTCTGCTATGCTATCTCTTCCAATGTTAGACCCTAATTCTGTTGTCAATGATCTTACCTCCCAATGCCTCTCCAGTCTTGCAGAAGAAATTGATAATGTTGCTCCACTTCAAAGCAAAAAGAAAAGGCCTATTCCTTCTGCACCATGGTTCAATAAATCCCTTTATGAAGAAAGAAAAAACCTGAGATTCCTGGAGAAACAATGGAGACCATCTCCATTCACCACTAATCTCTCTATTTTACGTTCAGCAAGATCAAAATACCACAAACACATCTTCCATGAAAAAGCGTCACACTTCAGAACCCTCCTCGACTCAGCCAAATACAGACCCAAAAAACTGTTTGACCCCATCAAAAATACCAACTTCTCTCCCTCAACCATCAAGCCTGACGATTCTCCAAAGAAAGCAGCAGAATTTGCTATATTCTTTGATGAAAAAGTGAAATCACTGGTGGATCAGGTCATGTACCCTACCCCCCTAGAGGAGCGCAAATCCTTAGTCATTTGGCAGAACTTTGATGTCCTCTCTGAAGATGCCCTCCTCAAATGCATTCTCGAAACAAAACCCTCTAACCATTCTTTCGACCCCATCCCTAGTGACATCGCCATTGACTTCTACTCCCACACGCTTT
Source organism: Calotriton arnoldi (assembly GCA_963921515.1). Classification (NCBI taxonomy): domain Eukaryota; kingdom Metazoa; phylum Chordata; class Amphibia; order Caudata; family Salamandridae; genus Calotriton; species Calotriton arnoldi. Next base: position 960,169 of record CAWUFW010004232.1, on the reverse strand, counting down.
TCTATTGGACCAGTCTCCCAAGGCTCCCTTCCTGTTGCCCTTAAAGCAGGACAGGTTACCCCTACTTCTTAAAAAACCCTCCGCTGATGCGAATGACCTCAACAACTTCCGCCCCATCACCAACCTCCCTTTTCTTGTGAAAATCACAGAAAGATGTGTAAACAACTTTCCCTACATATCAAGGATAACAATCTTCTCAACGAATTCCAGTCTGGTTTCATGCAAGACTACAGCACTGAAACAGCCCTGCTGCAAGTGATCGATGCCCTGCGTGTACTTGACTCGGGGGAGTCTTGGCTTCTGATTCTTCTAGACCTTTCTGCAGCCTTTGACACTGTTAATCACAACACTCTCCTAAACACTTTAAAACAGAGAATGGGCTTGGAAGGCACAGTGCTTAAATGGTTTGCTTCATTCCTCTCGGATAGATCTCAAGTGATTAGAATAGCTAACAGCCTTTCGTCTTCAATGGAGGTAGGTCAAGGCGTCCCTCAAGGATCTATCCTCGCACCCACTTTGTTTAATCTTTATTTGGAACCATTGGGAAACCTCCTAAGTAAATCTGGGATCCTTTACCACCTCTATGCCGATGACACCCAAATCTACCTTAAGGTGTCTTCCGCACACGACATCTCAATCCTCAACACTACTCAACTCTATTCAAAACTGGATGTTAGCTCATCAACTCATTCTGAATCCTTCCAAAACTGAATTCCTCCTCCTCTCTACCTCGCTCTCTTCTCCTCCTGTTCAATATTGGATGGATAAGCTGAATTTACTTAACAACAAACCTATCGTTGTCGACAGCGCTAAATCCCTTGGTGTCATACTTGACAAAAGGCTCAATCTACACTCCCACATCAATTCCATTGCAAAGAATGCACATTACCAACTGCTCCTTCTCTGGGGGATTCGACGTTTCTTTCCGAAGCAAGAGCTAAAAACCTTGGTCCAATCTCTGGTTCTCTCTAGATTGGACTATTGCAATTCTCTCCTTCCTTGCCTCCCCAAATCCCACCCTTCCCCTCTTAAATCCGTACTCCATTCAGCGGCTCGTTTTGTTTTTGGGACCAAAAGAAGTGACCACATCACACCATACTGTTTTCTCTTTGATGGCTTCCCATCGAAGCAAGGTCAATCTACAAGACTGCCTGTATCACCCACAAAGCCTTGCACACTTCCTCCCCTCGAAACCTGGCGAATAAACTTAATATCTCTGGAGGCTCTAGACCTTCACGTAATGCTGAAAATTTACTGCTTGAGCCCCCCACCTTCAAAAGAGAAAGATCGATGGCTCAATCCTTCTCAGGCATTGCGGTTAGAATCTGGAACTCGCTTCCTCACCTACTCCGTACCACCACCTGTACCCGGACTTTCAAAACTGACCTCAAATCTCTTCTCTTCCAAAGAGGCTTCCAGAATTAATACAACCCTTTTCATGGCCTTCATGGCCACTTTGCTTTCTCCTGATGTTGTAAACTCTTACAATGTTGTAAATATGTATCCTATGCCTGTACGATCCTAATGTGTTTTTGTTTTTTGTGTGATTGCCACCTATTCTTTTATTTTACTTTTTCAACTATCCCATTTGTATCTGTAACGTGTACGTTTGTAAATTTCCTCATGTAACGTACTTGGTTCTATTGTGAAGCACTCCGACGCCCATGGGTAAAGTCCGGGCTATATAAAAGTGTAGTAAATAAATAAAAAAATGGATCCCACAACATTCATGGATCACAGTACATGAGAAGAGCAAAATGTTTATCCCCTTTGCATTATTCACCCCTTCAATTTCTGTGAATATTATTTCCTGTAATTGTGCACTAGCCTTAGCTTTAATACATTTATAGTGTAGTTTCATCTTTTGCAGTAGTAGGGGAGTGCTTTGTCTTAATGACAGGGGCCCCTGCTGCTAGCGGTTCTGCGGGCGACGAGGAGGGAAGCAGGCTTACCCGCACCAGGGAGGTCCCCTGCTGCAGTCCCAATGTTGTCCGAGGGTGCAGGCGAGAGCAGACAGTGTCAGAGCTGCGGGCATCGTCAGCAACAAAGGAAGCAGGAAGCTTCCCAAAAGGCTCCCTAAAAGTCAGCTGTGAAAGAGCAGCAGCTGACTTTTAAAGGGCCTTTGCTTCCAGGCACAGAGGTGGCCAGTAAACACCAAAGAGGGCCGCTCGAGCATACGTAGTAAATCTTCTATCGCGCATGCTCCAGCTGCCACTCTTTAAAAAAAAAAAAAAAAAAAAAAAAAAAAAACACACACATGTGAATTCCCTTTAAGGTCCGCGGGTCGCCAACGAAGGCCTGCCGTGCCGCTGGCGGCCCGCGGGCCCTACTATGAGTACCACGGCTTTAGAGCTTACTTTTGTGCTTTTAACGGCCGCAGATTATCCTTTACCTTTTTCAGTACTTTAGCACTTGTGATCATACTGTCCTCCTGAAAAATACTTGTCAAAATGTTCGTTATTTTTCTTTATGCAGAGCTCAGTTGGGAGCGTCCAGTCTGGTACTAAGGTGGATGCTGGTCTAGATCTTAAGAGTGAGTTGCACTTGCAGTCAGTGTTTTGGGTAGTAAAGCAAGTAACCCAATTGCATGGGATTGTTAGGACTTGGTGGTCAGTTTTTAACTGTGGATAGACCCTCGAATGCGGTCATTATTCTTCGTCAGGTAACTGGTATAAACAGATGTGGGGCTTCCAAAAGAAGCGTACCAAAGGGATAGGTGTGTTAAGCTGAAGTGCCATGCAAGTCAAGTGATCAGCTTTTACCCACCGGCTATCCAGCTTTCCATTAAATATATTTAACCCAGCTTTTAAATCTTCAAACGTGTTACTAAACTCGATCCCAGTGTTGTCATTGCTCTACTCCATTTGCTCATGCAGAATCTCTGACAGATCTGGCCTCCTGGTTTGTAGTCTTCCTGCTTCCAAAAGAAAGCTTCACTTGTTCTCTCTTGGTCTTTGTGACAAGTGGTTAGAAGAGCATTCTTAAATGAGTGGTCAGGGAAAACCCCCAGGGGCTGTTGATGCTGTAGTACCAATGCTAACCTAGCAATGCCCATTACTATTGCTGCATGCTTCAGCGCAGAAACTGGTTTTTTTCTTCATGGTATCTTAGAATAAAGTGCTAGCACTTAACAAGGAATCAGAGTGCATAGCAGTGCAGCCCTTCTGCACCAGCACTTTTCTGTGAAGCAACATGGCCACCATTAGATTGCAGAACAGGAGAGTAGCGCACAACTAAATAGCCCCCATCACCTGTTTGACCATCTGCGCACTCAGAAGGCTAGTGCACAGATCACTTTAGCAATGCTGATGCATTCTCCATAACAGGGTAGAAGTCACTTGTGTTGACTGCCTTCGCAGATTAGAATCAAGACTCCACCATAGAACATGGTTTTTTGAAGCCACATGAATTTTCATGTGAAACTGCACACAATCTGCAACTTGTTGCTGATTTTTTTGGTGTTAATGTCATCAGAAATCCATCAATACTTTTTTCTGGAACCCTCGCCTTCACGCTTTACTCTTGTAAGCTCTTCTTTCTTCGGTTACACCATCTGATCATCAGCTGGGCTCTCCCCGAGAGTCGTCTTTACCATCCCCTCTCACGAAAGATCTCCACTGCACCAGTTTGGATTTGGCCTCTCTCTATTTGTAACTTTCCAGTGTTGCTGCTAGCTGCGCTCCACAGCATTTGCTGTCACTTCTGTACCTCTACAGAGACTAAATGAATGAAGAGAGTTGCAATATTTGCAGCAGGATACTAAATAATCGGGTCTGCTGAAACTTCTTCTGAGAGCCTCCCCAGCAAGCCCTGCTGTAGAAGTTGTTGGGGGGGGGAGGGGCAAAAAAACTAACATTCATATTTCAAGGAATATGCTAGGATTTTACTTTTCAGGTGCAACCCTTATTAAATGCTACCATCTTTATGCATTACATTCTAGTACCCCTTGCAAGGTATTTTGGTACCCAGTTTGCCTACCTTTATTTATGCGATTTTCTTGTGCAATTAAGCACTTTCAACCCCTCTTTGGCTACATTATTGTGATCATATGACTACATTATTAGCCTGAAATAAATTGTCAACTAGATTCTTCTACGCATTACACATTTCATAGTCTTACATCCCATGTCTGTCTGTGGATACTCTGCCTCTTGTTTGGGGTTCTAGAAAATGCAACAAAATAGACTTGACCTCCTCTTTGCCATTTATAATTTTTCCTACTCGTTGGTGTAGATTGAAAGCTACATCGTCGCACATGATTGTTTCCCTACCTCATTATATATTTTTGTTGCTGTTTTCCACTTTTCTTCCATTCAGGTAGAATGTTGCTCTAATAACGGGCAACGGTACATTGAGTGAGCCATGTGTGAAGTGTAAGTTTTATGAATAGTCATATAGTGAATGCTTGTGTTATGTGTCACCATAGCTACAAGACCATGAAAAAAATCTAGTGTGCACACAGGCTAAATGTGGCTTCCACGTTTAGAAAATGTTCGATTTTATTTTTAGAAATAGTTGTGTTTCGCTTATTGGAGCTGGGATACTGTGAGCTGCTGAACAATTCTTTGCCCATTAGGAAAGTGAGATCTTCTATAAAATCAACCTTCCTCTTTTGCCTGTCCTAACTATTTCAGAAAAAACGCAGCGGTAACCCAACACTCGCAGAACCACATTTTTGTTGCTTCATAAACAGTTGCATCCCCTGCATTGAGTCTCATACCTTTGCGGGGTTCAGTTGTCCGAGAAAGGTGTTGCATAGTGGGATCAGTAGTTTGATGAATCCACTTGCCTTCTGTGTGTTTTTTTTTTTTTTAGTTTAAAGAGCTTTATTGCAATTTGTAAACATAGTAAAACATCATTACAAAAGTAAATGATTTACAATGAAAAATCGGGTGTTAATATATTATACTTGCAAAATCAGTCCCATAAATGGGAAATAAAACTCTACGAAGGAAAAAGAGCTTTTTTAAGGTTTTGAAAGAAGAAAGAAGAGAAAGAAGAAAAAAAAAAAAGAAGGGAAAGATTAACATAAAGGAAGAAATGCCTAAACAATATCAGCAACATCTGTACAAGTTAAAAAGTAAACGAGTAATGAGGAAATAAGAGGGTACTTTAACTAGGAACATGAATATTCAAGGAACATGCTTAGAAAGGTAGGCTGTAAGAGTTGACCATAACGAATCCTTTTTGATTAATAAAGGCACAGAAGTGGCATATGCACGATCAAGCCTGTGGTGGTGACATAACAAGTTCCACCAGGCCTGATATGAAATTTTGGAAGTATCTTTCCAATTGGTTGTGATAATTTGGAGGGAGATAGTTATAAATAAGTCAATAAATCTACGTACGTTACAAAGAGCATTCCATATTGGTGAGGAGCCTCCTAAAAATATGTGTAATGTCAAAAGAGAAATTTGTGGATAAAATATCATTTAATTTGGACCAAATACGAAACCATAGGGATTTAACCAACGGACAATGAAAAAACATGTGGAGAAGATCACTGTCCTCACATGGACATGACCAGCATTTTTTAGATTCAAGTAATTTAAATTTGTGTAAGTCAGAAGGGGTAAAAAAAAGTCTGTTATAGAAAAAAAAATAGTATGTGTAGTGCTAGCAGAACGGGAAGAGGTATGTATTTTTGACCAAACAGATTCCCAGAGTTGTAGTGGAAATTCCTGTATTAAATCATTCCCCCATAATAATTCTATTGGCGACTTCGATCTATCCGCTAAAGGACGGGAGAGCAATTTATAGATGGCAGAAGCTCTAAGGGGGATAGAAAAATCAATTGTAAAGAATAAAGCCTGGTCCGGGGTGACTGGAGGGCATATCTGAGAAAAAGTTTGAGTGAGAGAGGCCGTCAATAGGGGATAGTGAGATGAGTGAGTGTTAGAAATGCCGAAAGATTCGCGAATATCTGAAAATTCCCGCGGCGAATTGTCCTTCATTAATTGATCAAGGGTAATGATACCTTTATCGATCCATTCCTTCCAAAAAAGCGCTCTATTATTTATCTTTAAAAATTTATTGTACCATATTGGGGTTTGGGGGAGAAAGTCCTTAGGAGAAAGATGAGAGCGAAACAGAGAGAGCAAGGGCTTTGGAGTGATTAAAAATGGGATTGGAAAGACGTTTCGGTGGTTGAGATAAACTAGTAGCTGTAAGGAATGTAAAAGGTAGAAGTTGAGCGAGTTCAAGTGAACTCCAGGCTGTTACAGGAGGGCAAGAAGAATCAGTTAAAGGCCAAATTTGCTTTAATGTGAAGGCAGAGTGATATCGGTTGATGTGTGGGAAATTGACTCCACCTAAGTCTTTGGGTTTCTGGAGACGGGAGAGAGAAATCCTAGCCTTGCGGTTATTCCATAGAAATTTCGTTAAGGAACGATTTATGGTACTAAAGAAGAAAAGTGGGAAGGAAATAGGAAGCATAGAGATAAAAATTAATAATGGGGAGAAGCATCATTTTAATAGTGGCAAGTCTACCCCACCAGGACAAAAAAAGAGGGGACCAGCTCTCAGAGCAGAAAGTTTTTTAAGTATATCAGTGTGGTTAATCTTAATGGTTTCCCTAATAGTGCTAGCATAAAGGACACCTAAACATTTGATGATCTTGGGGTTCCATTCAAAACCAGAGCCATGAAACATATGAGAGAAACAAAATTTGTTCAATGGTAAAACTTCAGACTTATCAATATTCAGTTTATAGCCAGAAACTGATTAATATTCTTGTAGTAGAGAGAAAAGAGCCAGCAAAGAGGTGGAAGGGTTGGAGATGTAAAGCAGAATATCGTCTGCATAAGCAGTGAACTTAATATCAATATTTTGAAATTGGAAGCCTGTGTATGAAGGTGAGCGCCTGATTTTTTCGAGAAAAGGCTCTAAAGCAAGAATAAAAAGAAGCGGGGAAAGGGGACACCCTTGTCTTGTTCCTCTATGAAGAGAAAAATATTTAGATTGACATCCGTTAACCCATATAGAAGTAGAGGGATCAGAATAAAGCAATTGAATATATCGAATGAAAGGAGGACTGAAACCATGCCATCTCAATGCTCCAAACATAAAGTCCCAGCTCACCCTATCAAATGCTTTTTCAGCATCAAGCGTGATGGCAGCAACAGGTGAGTCCATTTTAGAGGCAAGGTAAATGATATTAAGGAGGGTTCTCGAATTGTCGGTTATAGACCTTCCTTTGACAAACCCAGATTGATAAATATTAATAAGATCAGGAATCACTTTGTTGATGCGGATGGCCAGTATTTTAGCGAAGATTTTACAGTCGGTGTTAATTAAAGAGATGGGCCTATAATTTTTACAGAAGGAGGGGTCTTTATCTTTTTTAGGGATTAAACAAAGCATTGCTTGGGTGAAGGTTCCTTTTGATTTCCCTTCACCAAGGAAGTAATTTATCAGTGAAAATAAATGAGGTATTAGAGAATTTTTAAAGTGGAGATAAAACCGAACAGTGAAACCATCTGGACCAGGTGTCTTATCCTTGGGTAGAAGATTAAGAGCATTAAAAATTTCCTTTTCCGAAATAGGAGTATCCAATGACGTAAGATCTATTGAAACATCAGGAGCATGAGGGAGAGATTGAAAGAGAGAATCAATTTGAACGGAAGGAGTGGACTCTGGAGTGTAAAGAGAAGTATAATACTGTACAAAGCAATCAAGTATTCTATCATCAGCAGTGTGACGAACACCAGAATTGACATTAATAGCAATGATTTTAGATTTCTGTTTCTTAATTTTAAGGTAGTTAGCCAGAGATTTACCGGCTTTATTCCGTCCACCGTACTTTTTAGCATTACATTTAAGGAGATTGTTACAAGCGGAGTCCCATGAATGTTTGTTAAATTGCATTTTAGCTTTGATAAGAGAAGAAAGAGTATCATTAGAATTAGTGGTGAAATATTGATGTACAAGAGCTTTGATTTGTTTAAGGATAAGAGAGGAATCGGAAAGGGCTTTTTTCCTCTTACGAGATACAAAATCAATAATAAAACCTCTGGCAGTGGCTTTAAAGGCATCCCAAATTGAATGAAATTGAGAAGTAGAAGAGAGATTGTTGAGAGAGAATTCTTCCATGAAAAGTGTAAATTGTTCAACAAACTGGGTATCTAACAGAAGAGAGTTGTTAAAGCGCCATCGGCGGGAAGTAGGGGAAGGCGAAGGAAAGTCCATATCTAAAATGACAGGGGCATGATCTGAGATAAGGATGGAGCCAATTTCTGAGTTGGTCATAAACTGTAGGGCGTGTTGAGTGAGAAAGATGTAGTCAATACGGGAATGAGATTTATGGACGGGAGAGAAAAAGGAAAACTCCAATGTATCAGGGTGAGAGACTCTCCATGAGTCAATGAGGCCTCTAGATGAAATTGTTTTAGAAAAAGTTTTTTGCATTTTGTTGGGGACATATTTGGTTTGTGATTTGCGATCCAGGAAAGGATCCATCAGTTGATTACAGTCGCCACCTAAGATCAAATCATCTACAGCATGTGACGAGAGAATGGTAGAGAAATCATTCCAAAATTGAAAGTCAATACCATTTGGACCATAAATATTACAAAAAGAAAGTTGAGTATTATTAACTTTAGCATTTAGAAACAACCATCTACCATTATCATCATGAAACTCATTTTGTAACTGAACATTTAAAGATTTGTGAAATAATATAACCACACCATTTTTGTTATTCACTACAGGAGAGCAAAAACTTCTCCTACCCATTGTTTACGTAGTGAAGACAATTCTTGTGATTTAAGGTGTGTCTCTTGTAACAATGCAACATGACATTTTAGCCTTGCTAAGTGAGATAATACACGTTGCTTCTTAACAGGATTACGAATGCCTTTGACATTCCAAAATACAACACGAAAACCTTTCATCTATAGGAGTGAACTGTTGATAGGCTTGAAGATGAAAACAAGCCAGAGTAAGGAAGAAAAAAGGTATAGGAGAAAAGTGGTAGATTAGAGGTTAAGAAAATGAGGAGCATGGAGGAAGGAGAAAATTGTGTATGTTGGCCACAAGGGGAGAAGGAGAGGAAAACAGTAAAGTACCGTATATTGAGGATAAAAGGAAGAAATTAGAGAAAGAGAAAGGATAAGAGAAAAATGCAAAAAAGAAGGAAAGTATAGAGATAAAAAAGAACGAGAACAATAGAAGTGGGGAGCATAGTCTCCTGAAAAAGTTAGAAAAAAAAGAGATGACAGAAAGCCAAGAGGCTTTAGTCATGTTGGTCAAAGAAGAAAGAACAAATAACATTATTTAGGGAGGGGGGACGACAAAAACCAAAACGGCCACACCACTGGGGGGAGCACCGAGAACAAAAATCGATTAAACAACATCACATGAAAAGGAAGGGATGAAATACTCCAATAAGGAAATAGTAAACGAATGAGACAAGGAAAAAGGGAGCTTACCCGAGACAAGGGAACAAATCAGCTGGATACGTCAAACAAAATAGACAAACGGATGACATGTGCAGGAAACTTCACCGCACAGGAAAAGCCTGAAAATGGACAAAAGAAAAATTAACAATGACAAACAACATATGCAAGACCTGAGGAATGAATCAGAAGACATTAACAAGACAATCAATGTTTGCCAAGTTCCATGTGTCCTTCTCGATGGGTATGAATAAACTTCCGGAGATCAGCTGGGTCGTCGAATGAAAATGTTCTGTCTTTGTAGGTTACCTTGAAGAAACAAGGGTGTATGAGGCCATAGCGTGCGTTCATGGATTTTAAGGCTGGTCTGAGATCTAGAAATTCTTTGCGTCTACTGGCAGTTGGTTTAGATACATCCTGACTGAAAAAAACCTTGTGGCCTGACCAGAACATCTGTTTGTGTTGTTTGGCAGCAGTGAGGATTGCCATAAGGTCGGAGTATAGCAGAAAATAGGCGATGATACCTCTTGGTTTGGTTGCAGAGGATGCATTTTGAGGCCCTAATCTATGCACTCTTTGGATATTAAAGTCAACTGATTTTGAGAGGCCAACAATCTGCAAAACCTGAGATTTCAAGAAGATCATCATGTCGGAGCCTTCGGAACCCTCCAGGATTCCATAAATGCGTAGGTTGTTACGCCGGTTGCGATTTTCTAAATCCTCTGTAGATTTTTTAAGTTGATGAACTTCTTTGGTGAGGTTCTCGACTTTGGCAATGACATCCTGCGCGCATCGCTTACCTTCTGTTCAACATCAGATAGTCTCATATCAAGGCCGGACCATTTTTCCTCGATTCTTTGGAGGGTAGTGGTAGTGTCCGACATGAAAGGGCGGAAAAGACGCAATTCATCCATGATGTCCTCTAACGTGATGGGAAGAGGAGACTTAGTTGGAGAGGAAGGATCCTTCTTAAGGCGTTTGCTATTGCTGGCTGTAGAGTCCTTGCGGCCACCAGAAGAAGTCCCTGCAGTTCCATGAGATTTGCTAGAAGGCGTGAGATCCATGTTGAGATGATGAAGAAGATAGTCAGGTAGAGTCGACATCACAAATCGAAAAGGGCAGGATAAGACTTCAGAGTCACAAAGAATAAAGATGTTGAGGAGCAAAATCTGGAGAGCACAGAGCCAGAGTCCAGGTAGACGCAATGCAGACAAAGCGTTAAAAAGCGACCAATATAATGGTAGATATAACCGTATACAATTATAGAATAAAGTGATTAGTACTAAAATTTACCCGGGGGCAAATGACACTACTAAACCAAGCACAAAAAAGTTCCAACTGTTGTCAGGAGAAGGACTGGTAGAGCGAAAATTGCTGCTTTCATAGCTAGGAGACAGGAACCAAAATCCAGGTGAAGAGAAAAATATCAAATTAGTATGCACCTAAAAGCTGCACCTTGTTCAAACGTAATGTGCATAGGAGGAGAGCTGTTTTAGAAGGCTCAGCGCGTAGGTGGTATAGTGAACTGCATGACAGCCAAGTACAGGTTAATGCAAACACACATACACTGGCAGCCACAATGCGGTTAGAACTAATGCAGAATTAATTGCGCTGTTAAAAGCGCGCGTACAGTGGCAGCCACAGTGTTATTTGAACTGATGCAAAGTTGATTGCGCTATTTCAAGTGCACACACAGTATCAGCCGCAATGCCAATTAAGCTGAGGTAAATGTAATTGCGTTATTATAAGCGCACGCATAATAGCAGCTGCTATGCTGAATTAACTGAAGCAGAATGAGTTGCGTAGTTCCAAGGGCATATATAATGGCAACCGCTATGCGTGGTAAAATTTATACAGTTTAATTTGCGCTGTGAAAAGCGCACACAGTGGCGGTCATGAGGCAGGTTATACCGAGGGCAATTATGTTGCGCCGTTCCGAGCGCACACAAAATGGCGGCCGCAGTGCCGAGTAATCAAAGGAGAGTCAAATGCGCGCTGAAAACGGGTCTTAACATTCTTTACGATGGTCGGAAACTCGCCTCTGCAATCCTGGCGGTTTCCGACGTACTCGCATCAGTTTGTGAGCGGGTGCGTTCCCAGTAAGAGGACCCTTCGTGATGAAGCTTGGCTCGACGCTGCAGAGCCTCCTCAGGGTGCGGCCATCTTGCTGCCGCCGACCCTCCGCCTTCTGTGTGTTTTGACACCAGTATTTTGTACCATATGGTTGAACACTAGTCTCACCCTCGCTGTGTTTCATTGAGAGGACTCACTCGTGACAAAGGAAAGTTCACCAAGGCTGTAGAGCCATTGTCCTTCTCTTGGCAACCTTGATTTCAGTTCCAGTCATACAATGTCTCTCCTGCTCATAACTTCTGTCCAGCATTCGAGCTCATTCACTCTCTGTGCCAGATGTTGATGAGGCAGAAGGCTGGCAAACTGAACAAAACACTGCTCTGTAGAAAGAAGTGGAAATGGATTATACATAGCTGCCAAGGTTTCAGATTGCTTATGTGTGACATTTTCATAATTTCAGTGTAATTATGAGTGACATTCAACGACTGAGTGACACTTCCTTGCAAGTAAAATCAAGCATTGAAGACGGGGGATACATATAAATAGCAGAAATTACACTAATTTGTGCAATGAGAAACTCTAAACAAACCTTCAAACTGTGGCAAAGCACCAGAAATTGAAGGGCACTTAACTAGTGCCCTTATTTGGGGGGCTGCCTGGAGGCTGTGTGTTGCTTAGAGGCTGTGTAGGCGTGTGGCTTAGAGGCTGTGAGTCGCTGAAGTCAGGCCCAAGATTGAGGTGTTTTGAGGGAAGCAGAGGGGTGTGAGAAAGCTTTATTGCTGCCACTGATTTTGTGCCACTGAATACACGCCCCATGAGACCCCAGAAAGGTCTGAAGGATCCAATGGAATGCAGTCATATGGAGAACAGCTTCCAAAAAGTCTTAACAACTGAGCAGTATCTGGGCATATGCAGTTGTGCAGTGCAGCTATATGTATGGGCAAGCAAAGTTCTGGCAATGAAACGTTTAGCATGACTAACATTGTAATTACCAGCAATATGGTATTAATAGAGGTGCGTGTGTTTTGCAATTAATGCACGATAGAAGAATTAAACAGTTCACAACATAGCAGGGGATTCAGAACTGTAATATGGTGGTGTAAACATTCCCAAATAGTACACCATAGCACCACTTGCTGCCTCGGCAAAACAACTGCCATTACGTCAACTTTTCACAAAATCAGCAATGAAGCCTAAACCAAGCACCGAACAAATAAGAGACGCACTCTGCCCACAACAAAAACGCCGCTCCCCTCCCTGCTCTCTGCCGCGGACAGCACAGCGGAGTCTGAACCCATGCCCCCTCACCTCTCTGCTCACGTCGGCCACACCTGTACGGAGTCCCCAACAGACGGCAACCAGCAGGGCCTCCAGATATAAAGAGAGGGAAAAGGTTTCCACAACATTTTCAGCTGCCGTCAGAACCCCCTGCAAGGCGCACCTCTAGCAGGTTGACAAGGGAGATCCAACAGGTGGCGAGGCCGACCCAGGCAGCGAGCAGCCCAGCGCAGTACCAGACTCGGAAAAAATGAAAAACTCAGGAGCTTAATGGGCAAGATACTGCCATTAAATGATCATTTGTAAAAGGAAGAATCAACGCATTTCTGTATTTCAGGCTGCTCTCTGTCCCACGTGGGACCCGAGCCTACAGGATGTGGGGTCCCCAACACGGATCTTCTCAGTCAATAGACTTTAGTAGTAGTAGTGCTCCACCCTTATAAAATTGATCAAAGAGCAGCTGAGTGGTGTCCTCCCCGGTCGGCGCGCCGCTACCTGCCCAGGCCTACAGCCAGCAACGGGGCACCAGATCACACGAGCACACTTCTTAAGTGATTCCACTGTCCGTGCTGAAATTAATTTGTTGGACCAGCACCGCAGTATGGTCAGCGCGTGCTGGCACTATTCATTTAATGTTTTTTCTTCAGCTCCAACAGAGTGACAATTCAGGCACTTGCTTTGAGGTGAGCGGCACGCACAATTCGTACATCGTGGCCGCAACGACTCCGACAGCAAACACCGGCCCGCATCAATATGAGTTCAGCAGCTTCGTGAAGAGGCACTGGTGTGCTCTGGGCTGAGCCGGTCCGTCCCGCATCGCGGCCGTCGGGGTGGGGGCTTTGGGGGGGTTGGTTGGGTGGTTGTGGGGGGTCACTCGGCTGTAGGCTCATTTTAATAATTAATTTAAAGTTTCGCAGTACAACGCAGTGCGAGAAGCGCTGCCTTAAAGCTTGCCAAAACTTTATTCAACTCCAACTGCCGGAAGTCACGCCCCGTGGCGCCTATTAAAGTGTGTGCCACAAAACTGGTACCGGCCTCAATCGCAGTCTGTTCTGTCTCAATAGTAACCATTGGTCATAAATGTATCGAATATCCTACGACGCGCAGGCTGTGTCATGGGGCGTCACGTGAATCCTAATATTGTTGATACATTGTAACTAGAGTAGTAACTAGAGTAGCAGCTAGAGCGACAGACTCTGACCCAGGTGCCGGGAGCAGCGCGCACGCATTCGCTGCCACTGCTCCAGCTTGCATTACTTATGATTACTAGCACGCCTGCTTGACAGTTCAGGAGGCGCTATTATGCGTGACTATGCATTTCAGTGATGTGGATCACCATACTGAAATGCGTTAGTCTAACGCCTGATGCGTGATACTTGGCAGGGCTGATTATGACTGCATGTCTCTGATACCAATTTCAGGACGCAGCTTGGCAGTACACAAGACACAGTGGCTTAAGTACAGTCTACCAGTTGGTTGATCTCTGCTGTTGACCCATTGACCGTTATCCCTGATCCGCTCATTCAGATTGGAAAATGTGATTGCTCCTTCGTATCTCCCCATATTGTACAGTTGTAAAGTGTGACATGTGCTTTTGTTCCCCCCCCCCTCCACAACGCGCGCACACACACGCCTATCTCATTTCCACCAACATCCATCCGTGGGGCATGAACTGCACAACCTCTTTGACATTTGGTGAAGGCATTGCTGTTTCTACCTTGTAGCATCATAGCACTAATCAGGAGCACCTGGTAAAGGGCTCCTTAAACAAAATAACTGCATATCGTATTGCTCATTTCACTGCCTACAAAAGGAATTGCTTTTAGAAAATCACGTTCGCCGTATTGCTGCTTTTAACACTGTAGGTCTGTCACAATAAATCACTCTGTACTCACTTTAAGTGCTTTTCCCCGGTCCACCGCCGATTGTTCGGTTTGAGTGGAGGGAAACTCAGGCACTACAGGAAGCAATCAGGACTTCCGGCGCACCCAGGCAAGCCAGCTGATCTGCAGCTGACCTTCCCCTCCCCAACATAACTGGGATGCCATTTGCCTCGCGCAGTGGACGCGCCAAAGGCAAGCCCGTCTGCGCCCGTCCGCGGCCGGCCGGGGTCAGGGGCCACTTGCCCTGCCCGATTTCCTCCAGACTCTAGGAGTTATAGCCCCAAATCCCTCTACAAGCTGCGAAGTCCCACCCCGGCCAGCTGCCAACATGCTTGGGATATGGCAGACAAACACACTTCCTGCACCCATTGTGGATTTCAGTACCAGCCCACTTTGGGCAGGAAAAATACTCTGCGCATTATGTACCTCCTAAATTGCAGATCACATCTTAACACTCTACGGAAATCGCCATCCTCTTAGAGGAACTCAAGCCAGATGGTCTTTTTCTGACAGAGACCTGGCTCCATGCTGAGTCAGAACCAGACCTCGTTCAGACCCTTCACCGGGGCTACCATATACAGCGAGCGGACAGTAAGGAGGGCAGAGGAGGAGGCTTAGCGATCATCTTTAAGGATTGCTATGAGTGCCGCCACTCCCCAAATTTGATACCAGATTGTGAAAGTCTCTCCTTCGCCATTGAGTTCTCCCCCACAACCACCTTCTCCGGCCTACTCATATATCGCCCACCGGGGGCCATAGGAGAGTTTTTAAATACCCTTCCCTCCATCTTAGCTGACACGGCTTGCAGGCCTTCTAACTACACTCTTATAGGGGATCTTAATATTCACTTTGATGATGCTACCGACCATCTCGCATCAGAAATAACCATGAGCCTCGCCGCTTTGCAATTTAACCAACTGGTCCGCAGCCCCACCCACATTAAAGGTCACTTATTAGACCCTGTTTTTAGTAGCTGCGTGGACCTCAGTCGGAACACCCTCTCCGCTTCCATGGTCGGATCATTCACTGATCCCTTTCACTTGGACCACCCCTGACTCTGACATCCCCACAAATCGCACGACACGAAAAACACGGAACTGGTCCAGACTTCCCGTGGACCGTTGGTTGTCAGCTCTTGAAACCTCCAGGCCACCCAAAAACCCTAATCCCGTTTTAGCTAATGAGGAATTCAATAACTGGATCCTTAACTCTCTGGACTCTGTACTCCCTACAAAAAACCTAGCAACAAAGCGCTGCACCGTAACAGCACCCTGGTACTCCCCCAGTCTACGGGAAATGAAACGAAGCTGTAAAACACTTGAGAGGAAGTGGCGATTAGACTACTCCCCTTCTAAGAAAACTGCCTACAGGGATGCAATAAAAAAATTATAAGAAGAAAATTAAATCCGCCCAATCAATCTTCTTTGAGGAAAAAATCAAAGCAGCTGCCTCCAAACCAAAAGAAATATATCAAATTGCTAAATCTATTCTTAAACTCCCGGAAAAGTCACCAAATATGAACAACGCACAAACACGCTGTAATAACCTAGCAGAGTTTTTTTCCCAGAAAATATTAACAATATACACTTCCTTCCCGCCCCCCACCCCCCAACAGACATAACACTCGACCAGCCCTTAAATATGGCCCCTCCTTCCTCAGTTACCCTGGGCACTTTTCCCCCACTTGACCACCTTAGATTGGATCTTATCATGCATCCTGTGAAATCTGGCTCTCCTCTAGACCCGGCACCCCCGCATGCCTTGCTGCCAGCGATCGGCAACATTCTCCCCACTATACTTGACCTGCTTAATGCCTCTTTGTCCTCGGGCACAGTTCCGCCCCCCTGGAAATGCGCCATGGTCAAGGCCCTCCTGAAAAAACCCAATCTGGATCAGGAGGACCCTAGTAATTATCGGCCGATCTCTTTACTACCATGGCTGTGCAAGGTCCTGGAGAAACATGTCAATACTATACTGACAGATTTTCTGGAGAGCAACCATTTGCTTGATCTCTCAGACGGGTTTCCGGCCCATGCACGGGACCGAAACCGCACTCCTTGCAGTAACCGAAGAAGCCAGAATGATCTTGGACCAAGGGGGCTCGGCAGCAATCATTCTCCTTGATCTAAGCGCTGCATTTGACACTGTAAACCACGAAATATTAATACAACGACTCTCCAAATTGGGAGTAACGGGAAATGCCATCAAGTGGTTAAAGTCATTTCTGGCAGACCGCAGTTTTCAGGTTTTCGAGGGCGAAATCACCTCCCCCAGCAAACCTCTTGGCTGTGGGGTGCCTCAGGGCTCCTCCCTGAGCCCCACGCTGTTTAACATATATATGAGCCCCCTAGCTGAAATTGTCCGTCCGTTCGGCATAAAAATCATCACCTATGCCGACGACACTCAGCTAGTGGTGGCTCTCAATCGGCCTAACATAGCCCATAACAACTTGAGTGAATGCTTGGAGGAGGTGGTTAAATGGATGACAGCATCCTGCCTAAAGCTGAACGGAGACAAGACTGAGCTCATGCTCCTAGGCAATGTCCCCAAGTACATTATGAATTCACTATGGTCATCTTGTCTTGGTTCTGCCCCAGTGCCCAAGGACATGATCAAGAGCCTGGGTATATGGCTGGATAACACCCTCCGCTTCAATCACCAAGCAACCAAACTCGCGGCCACTTGCTATGGTCTACTGAGGCTGCTTCGGAAGGTTCTCCCCTTACTTCCATTCCAGGCGAGACAGATCATGGTCCAGGGCCTTATTCTGTCACGCCTGGACTTCGGAAATGCCCTCTTTCTGGGAGCCCCGCAATCCACTCTGAATAAGCTTCAGGTCATTCAAAACTGTGCCGCTCGAACGCTTCTTCAGACTCCCCGTCGATCTCCTTTCAGTCCTGGCCTTAGAAGCCTACATTGGCTCCCAGTCCGGGAGAGAATTAAATTCAAGGCCCTCTGTATCACCCACAGGGCCTTCTGGAAGACAGGCCCCGCCATAAATCAACCGCTGATCACTCCCTACCGGCCGATTAGACAGCATAGGTCATCCTCATCTCTTCTTGCCAAAGTACCCAGGATAAAAAGAACTAGATGTGGCCGCTCGTTCTCGTACAACGCGGCCAAGCTATGGAATTCTCTCCCCCCGCATCTGCGATCAGAGTCTAATATACTCTCATTTCGTAAGCTCCTTAAGACTTCTCTGTTTCAATAAACCCGGACAGCCCCAAGTGTCTTTTATGCCCGTATTGTCCGCAGCGCTAGGACGCCTAAGGGTAGCAATCGCGCTCAACAAATTGTCATTCATTCATGACGACCATTGGTAATGGGTTCTCGGTTTTCTTTCTTCCAGGAAATGTTGGGAAACATCTTTGGTTACATCAAGCAGCTAGAGAATGGGTGAATAAGGTAGTAGCCTTGCTGACCTATTTCCGTCACTGTTATCTTGGCCCAGCCTGCTGGAGTACCAATTCTTCCCACCACCACAGTGGATGCATGCCTCTAGAGGAAGGGATACATGTTGCAAATGCTGCCCTCTACTGTCCCTGTACTCTGAACAGCTATGATTCCTCGGTGCCTGCTCTGTCACTTTGCAGCTTTTGTACTATATAGATCACATGCTGTCACCACTTTAAAGGTGACCTCTCCCTCAGTCGATTTCCAGGTGTGAAGGTGAAAAGCGTGACTCCTGCTTGCCAAGAGGGTCATAGCTTTTCCCACTTTTTCTGATAAAAGGGAAAGTGGGGTTGAATCTGTTATACACTAGATCAATATGATGATCATTTTGTCAGCGTTCAGAGGGGTCAAAATGTTGACTCCAGCCGGATCTTATCACTAGGCCAAAACAGCAATGGGTTATTAGACGTGGCATTCTTGCTGTGGTTTCCCCAGACTTTTTCCCTTTAGACCTCTTGTTTGCTGACTTCATTTTTGCTGGCTTTAGGACTCTGCACTTTAGCATTGCTAACCAGTGCTAGTGAAAAACTCTTAAATTTGTTTTTCACTACAGAAAGCCCTATCTCTCCCATAGGACAACATTGGGATTACACTATTACCTTTTAGAAGTATAATTTCCAATTGCCAAGAGTGTGGAACCCCAATCTGGAATCACATTTTAAAATCACAACTTATAGTGAAGTCAGATTTTAATTTGTAATTCTGAAAATGCCACTTTTAGAAAGTTGGCATTTTCTTACTTTAGCCATTTGGTGCCTGCTGCCTATCTCTGAATACACGTCTGGGATGGGTGACAGCTGGGCTTTGTGCATTCCCTCTAGATAGCCACACAAAGGAAGCTTCGATATGACTTGATGGGCCATCCACATCCTGATGGGCCATTCTGGGCAGAATGGTAGGTAGGAGCTGGACACAGCCTCACACACCTGGATGGGCTGTGTCCTCTCCCCCCCACAAAGGGCTATATACCCCCGTGTGGTGAGTCTGTAGCCAGGAAAGGAAGGGCAGGGACTCTGTGTACTTTAAAGGACTCACTTTGAAGTCTTCCCCACTTCATAGGTAAAACTGGGCATAAGTACTGAACTTCACACACCACCACTTCGGTACACTTCTGGGCCTGTGGATACTCTGCCAGGAAGGACTGCTGTGCTACTACAGGGACTGCCGCTCTGCTGGACTGCCGCTCTGCTGGACTGCCGCACAGGCTTGCTGCCCTCCTGGCCTGGGTAGAAGGACTGGACCCACATCACTTGAACCCAGAACCTCGGAGTGTGACTCCAAGGGCTTGCTGGCTTTCCTTCTTATTGAGGTCTCAGCGACAAAAAAGACTTCAGACTCACCTGTCTCAGCAATGGGACTCTGCCATCTTTGAGACTGCCTTAGTAAGTCGTGCCAACCCAGCCCCTGGAAGGGGGTTTGAAGCGCTGCTCCAGCAGAATCCACGCATTGCCGTTGACGCAGAGAACTTGAAACCGGCACATCTGAAAGAGACAATTAGTTATGGATTCCTCACCTTAGAATTACCCCCAGGTGTCAAACTGGATCTGGAGAATTTTTTTCTTCAGCAGTACCCCTGCGCGTCGATAGGTGGTGTCGGACGACTCTGCGTTCGTCGTTTGCGTCGTGGTCGCCGGAATGACGTTGCAATATCTACTTAGACGGCGCCCTTGCGCGCGGACGACAGTTTTCTTTTTCGGCGCCAGCCAGTGCAAATCTGGAGAGAGCGGTACCTCGACTCACTTTTTGACACCGTTTTTGTGACTTTTGTTGACACCTTTTTTGAGTCGTTCGACTCCTGGTGCACGGAGGGATGTCACATCAGACCGGCTTCAAGGCTTGCGACTCCTGTCGCAAACTGTTGTCGGTCATGGTCCCGCACCTCGTGTGCCTTTGGTGCTTGGAGCGCGACCACGACCCGAAGTCGTGCTCCGACTGCCAGGCCATGAACCCGAAGTCTTTGCAGGAGCGGTCCCGAAAGCTTCTCAAGGCCCGGCAGTCCGCTTCGTGCCGGTCGAGAGGGAGGTCGCGGTACCGGTCGCAGAGCCACCACCACCACTCGTCATCGAAGTCTTCGGGTAAGTCTAAGCACAAGAAGGCGAAGAAGCATAGTCTCTCTTCGCGTTCTCCCCGTCCGTCGGCCGACGCGACGCGGGAAGCAGGAGGTAGTCGTCCGGCTCCACCCGCAGAGCCTGTTGGGTCGACTCCAGCCTTCCCTCCCTTTCTGGGAGCCAGGACGACCCCTGCCCAGCTTCGCAGCTTTTACGAAGCCTTACATTCCATCTTTGGGCAGCCCGACTCCGCTGGCGCGCCCTCTGGCCCCGCGGACTCGGCTGGGGGCTCTATGCCTTCGATGCCAGCTGCTTTGGCTCCAGCGCCGCAGGGCCCCCAAGGATCCAGGCCTGGATCCGGATCGGCACCAGTCGACCTCATGACACCTCCTCCGGCGCCGAATCCAGTGACGACACCTCTGCCCCCTCCGACGCCGGTTGTGTCCCCAGCTGACGTCGACCACAGCCTCCCCCTCGATGTAGACACGGAGACGGACCGACGTCGGCCAACGTCTGGACCGGTGCTGACCGGTACTTTTGTACCCCTGTTCTCCCCTGGTGTTCCCTATCGCCCTGAGTGGCTACCAGAGGAGGACTGGGAGGGGTCTGTGGACCCTCTGGCAGACCAGTTAGAAGAACCGGGCTGGAGAGAGGAGTTGGGTGATGCCAGTGGTCTGGACACCTCCCCAGACCTTGGCATGCTTTCTCCCCCTATCGTGGCTACGGAGGAGGGTGCATCTTACGCAGTGGTGTTGCGTAGGGCGGCCGAGTCCCTAAA
This sequence comes from Calotriton arnoldi, assembly GCA_963921515.1. Lineage (NCBI taxonomy): Eukaryota > Metazoa > Chordata > Amphibia > Caudata > Salamandridae > Calotriton > Calotriton arnoldi. The sequence continues at coordinate 939,261 of CAWUFW010004232.1, read as the reverse complement.
CCTTGAGCTTCCTACGGTGGCGGTGAGGACTAACCTCCTGATCGAGGTGCTTCAGCCGGCAGCGGCCTCTTTGGAGCCCCTGCTGCCGTTCAATGAGGCCCTCACAGACATCGTTTTGGGCACTTGGTTCAAGCCCAACACAGGGGCTCCTGTGGGTAGGATGATTGCCCGACGCCACCGCCCGGCCCCGGGTGACCCCATTTTCTTCTCCGACCACCCCACCCCTGAGAGCTTGGTGGTCCAAGCCTCGACTTTCAAGGGCGCATTCCCTAACACACCACCTGATAAGGAATCCAAGAAGCTGGACCACCTTGGGAAAATGATGTTTTCTTCCTCCAGCTTAGGACTGCGGTCGGTGAACACTGCATGTCTCTTGGGCCGTTACTCCCACTCGGTGTGGGACACGGTTGCGCAGGTGCTGCCACAGTGCCCGGAGGAGGCCCGGGCCGCTCTCTCCCGTGCAGTTGCCAAAGGGAGACGCAGTGAAGTTCGCCATCCGATGTGGGCTGGACACCGCCGACTCACTAGGCAGGACGATTTCCACGTCAGTAGCCCTTAGACGCTACGCCTGGTTGAGGTCTACTGGCTTTTAGGGTGATGTCCAAGCTACGTTTTTGGACATGCCCTTTGATGGCTGTCGCTTGTTTGGCGACAAGGCGGACAACGCGCTTGACCGCTTTAAGGACTCCAGGGCTACGGCCAGATCCTTTGGCCTCGCATCCACCTCCCGCCCAGCGCAGTCTACCTTTCGCCTCTTTCGTGGCTACGGAAGGGGTGCCCAGAGCCACAGGCCTGCACAAGCTGTCCAGCCTCTGCCCGGCCGGGGACGTGGGACCCACCGTCGTGGGTCTGGGGGCCAGCGGGCGGGCCAGTCCACCAGTGCCTCCTCTGCAGCAGCCTCCAAGCCCTCCTAGTCCGACCTTTCAGGGCCACCATTTCCCAATGGGAGTCAGGATTCGCCATCACCTCCCCCACTGGCTCAACATCACATCGGACAGGTGAGTTTTGCAGATAGTCCGAAGGGGCTACTCCCTCCCCTTCGAGACTACCCCTTCATCCATGCCACCTCAGACCTATCGCATGTCGAAGGATCACTTGGCCCTCCTCCAACAGGAAGTTTCAGCTCACTTGGCCAAGGGAGCCATCAAGCGAGTTCCTGCCCCAGAAGTAGGCCGTGGTTGTTCCCACTACTTTCTGGTGCCCAAGAAGGACAAGTGCCTGCGTCCTATCTTGGATCTGAGGAACGTCAACCGCTTCCTCCGGAAGGAGAAGTTTAAAATGTTGACACTGGCTCAGGTCCTGTCTGCTCTCGACCCTGGAGACTGGATGGTAGCGTTGGACTTGCAGGACGCTTATTTTCACATCCTCGTCCTGCCGGCCCATTGGTGTTACCTACGGTTCACGGTAGGCCATGAGCACTTCCAGTTTACTGTGCTCCCATTCGGCCTTACCAGCGCCCTTCGGGTGTTCACGAAAGTGATGGCGGTGGTCGCAGCTCATCTGCGCAGATCAGGGGTTCCAGTCTTCCCCTATCTCGGCGACTGGCTGTTGAAGGCGGGCTCGCCCCAGGCTGTCGTCTCCCACCTCCAGACTACGGCAGACCTCCTGCATTCGCTGGGGTTCACTATCAATGTGCCGAAGTCACACCTGATTCCCTCTCAGAAGCTCCTCTTCATCGGAGCGGTTCTGGACACAGTGCAGTTTCGGGCTTATCCTCCCGAACAGCGTGTCTGGGATATTCTGGCTATGATTCCGATCTTTCAGCCTCTATCCCGGGTTTCGGTCAGAATGACCCTGAGGCTACTGGGCCTCGTGGCCTCCTGAATCCTGCTGGTGGACTATGTCAGGTGGCATATGCAGGCTCTGCAGTAGGACCTGAAGTTCCAGTGGGCACAGCATATGGGGAATCTTTCCGATTGCGTCCAGATCTTAGAGGGCACTGCACGCCAATTGCAGTGGTGGCTAACGAACCGGGATTGGGTCAAGGGCAGATCCCTCTCCCTTCCCCAGCCAGAGTTCACAGTGGTGACAGATGCATCACTGCTGGGGTGGGGCGGCCACATGGGAGAGGCGAAGATCAGAGGCCTCTGGTCTCCGGCAGAGTCCGGGCTCCATATCAACCTTCTGGAGCTTTGGGCGATTCGTCTTGCACTAAAGACATCCCTTCCATCTGTCCGGAGAAGAGTAGTGCAGGTGTTCACGGACACCACCGCCATGTGGTACTGCAACAAACAGGGCAGGGTGGGGTCGTGGACCCTATTTCGAGGCTCTCCGCCTCTGGTCATGGCTGGAACATCCAGGCATTTCTCTGGTGGTTCAACACCTGGCAGGTTCTCTGAACGCCAGGGCGGACTAATTCGGCCGCAGGTGCATGATGGATCACGAATGGCGTCTTCACTCGGAGGTGGTGCAAGGTCTCTTTCAGCAATGGGGAGAGCCTTGGTTAGATCTGTTCGCCACCGAAGAGAACGTACAATGTCAGCAGTTGTGCGCGTTAGAATTTCCAAGGCGGCACTTGCTAGGCGACGCTTTTCGTCGTGAGTGGAGTTGCGGTCTTCTATATGCCTTTCAGCCTATACCACTTCTGCCCAGAGTGCTGAAGATCAAGCGCGACCGGGCCCAAGTCATTCTTGTTGCCCCGACTTGGGCACGAAGAGTCTGGTATCCTGAGCTATTACACATGACCATCGATCCTCCGATCAGACTGCCTCTTCGGGAGGATCTTCTGGCGCAGCAGCAGGGAACGGTCCTCCACCCGAACCTGTCCAGCCTCCACCTCCTTGCGTGGAGATTGAGCGGTGGCACTTGACGGCTTTCGACCTTCCTCCCGAAGTCTGTAATGGTATCTTGGCAGCCAGGCGTCCCTCCACCAAAACGGTATACGCCTGTATATGGAACAAGTTTGTGGCATGGTGTGCAGCAAAGGCTGTGGATCCCCTTTCTGCCCCCCTTTCAGAGGTTCTCCTCTTAATTCTTTCTTTGGCCCAGCAGGGCTCTGCTCTGGGCACTCTCAAAGGCTATCTTTCTGCCATTTCGGCTTTCCTTCGGCCGCCTGACCAGCCTTCTTTTCAAGTCCCCTATTGTAATTCGCTTCCTTAAGGGAATTACTCACTTGTTTCCTCCAACCCCTTTCGTAATGCCCCAGTGGGACTTGAACCTGGTTCTCACTTAGCTTATGTGCGTTCCTTTCGAGCCGCTACATAACTGTCTTTTCAGACTTCTGACCCTTAAAGCTGCCTTTCTGGTTGCCATCACCTCTGCCTGCAGGGTGAGTGAGCTTCAAGCCCTTTCTTCTAAACCTCCTTTCCTGGCTGTTCATCCGGACAAAGTTGTCCTTCGCACTAGGTCTTCTTTCCTCCCCAAAGTGGTTACCTCTTTCCACATAGGACAGACCATCACTTTGCCCACCTTCTTTCCGCCTCCGCATCCTTCTAAAGAGGAAGAGAGTCTCCATCGTCTGGATCCAAAAGGTGCGCTTTCGTTCTATCTGGATCGCACAAAACAATTCAGGGTGAATGACCAGCTCTTTGTTGGCTATGTAGGCGCCAAGAAAGGTCGGGCCGTGCAAAAATGAACCATCTCCCGATGGGTCGTTCTTTGCATCAAAATCTGCTATTCCTGGTGGAGAAGGGCCAAGTGATTCTCCGACATGCGATGGAGGGTTGGTGGCATGGAGGAAGGGTAGTCTCGATGGGGAGGGAGTAGCCCCTTCGGACTATCTGCAAAACCCACTTGTCTGACGTGATGTTGTGCCAGTGGGAGAGGTGATGGCGGATCCTGCTGCCCACTGGCAACTCGTGACCCTGAAAAGTCAGACTAGGAAGGTTTGAAGGCTGCTACAGGGGGCGGGGGGGCATTGGTGGACTGGCTGTCCGCTGGCCCCCAGACCAGCGACAATGGGTCCCACGTCCCTGGCTACGCATAGGCTGGCTAGCCTGCATGGCCCTGTGGCTCTGGGTGGAACGTGGTGGGGCACCCTTCCGTAGACACAAAAGTGGCGAAAGGCAGACTGCATGTGGTGAGAAGTTGCTGCGAGGCCCAAGGATCTGGCCGTGGCCCTAGTCCTTGAAGCGCTCGAGTGCGTTGTCTGCCTTGAAACCAAACAGGCGACGGCCATCAAAGGGCATGTCCAAAAGTGTGGATTGGACATCCCCAGAGAAGCCAGACGTTCTCAGCCAGGCGTAGCGCCTCAGGGCTACCGACATGGAAACCGTCCTACCCAGCGGCTCGGCGGTATCCAGCCCACACCGGATGGTGAACTTAGCTGCGTCTTGACCCTCAGCAACAACAGCGCGGGTGAACACGGCCCGGGCCTCCTCCGGGCACTGTGGCAGCACTTGCGCGACCATATCCCACACCGTGTGAGACATGTTGGTAAACACAGCAACAGTCCTAAGCTGGTGGAAGAAAACATCTTCCCAAGATAGTCCAGCTTCTTGGATTCCCTACCTGGGGGAGAAGTAGGGAATGCGCCATTTGAGGATGAGGCTTGGACCACCAAGCTCTCAGGGGTAGGGTGTTGGGAGAGGAAAAGTGGGTCACCCTGGGCCAGGCGGTGGCGTCGGGCAATCATCCTGTCCACAGGAGCCCCTATACTGGGCTTGGACGAAGTGGCCAGAAGGATGTCAGTGAGAGCCTCATTAAAAGGCAGCAGGGTCTCCTAAGAGGCTGCTGCCGGCTCTGTCAGGAGATTAGGCCTGACAGCCACCGTAGGAAGCTCGAAGTCCAAGGACTCAGCCGCCCTACGCAACACCACAGCGTAGGAAGCTCCCTCCTCTGTAGCCACAGTAGGGGGGAAAAAGCATACCAAGGTCTGGGGAGGTATCCAGACCACTGGCATCACCCAACTCCTCTCGGCAATCTAGCTCCTCAAGTTGATCTGCTAGAGGGTCAACAGACCCCTCCCAGTCCTCCTCTGGCTGCCACTCAGGGCGGTAGGGAACACCAGGGATGAACAGCGGTACAAAAGTACCCCCACCACGGGTACCGACGTCGGTCTGGCGCCGTGTCCTAATCCAGGGTGAGGCTGGGGTCGACGTCAGTTGGGGGCGCAACTGACGTCAGGGACGTTGTCACTGGAATAGGTGCCGGGGAAGGTACCGTGAGGTTGACCGGCACCGATCCAGATCTAGGCCTGGATCCTTGGGGACCCTGTGGCGCCGAGGCCGGAGCCGTTGACATCGAAGGCCCAGGGCCCCCAGCCGAGTCCGTGGGGCCCAAAGGCGCACCTGCAGAGTCGGGCTGCCCAAAGATGCTGTGCAGCGCTTTGTAAAACGCACAAAGCTGGGCAGGGGACGCTCCGGGAAAAGAAGAAGCGCAGAGCCATCCCTGCGGGCTCCGAGGAAGGAGCTGGAGAGAGACGACGCTCCGGGTCCCAAATCGCTTCAGCCGAAGGACGGGGAGAAGGCAAAGAGCGACGATGCTTCTTCACCTTCTTCTTGTGCTTCGACTTACCCGAGGAGTGCTAAGACTTCGAGGACGAATGTTGGTGGCTCCGTGACCGGTCCCGCGACTTTCCCCTCGACCGGGACCACGAACGGCGTGGAGTGGATTTCCAGGCCTCCAAAAGCTTTTGGGACCGCTCCCGCAAAGACGTCCGGTTCAAGGCCCGGCAGTCGGAGCACAACTTCCGGTCGTAGTCGCGCTCCAGGCACCAGAGACACACGAGGTGCGGATCGGTGACCGACATCAACTTGTGACAGGAGTCACAGGGCTTGAAACCGGGCCGACGGCTGGACATAAACCCGTGCACCAGGAGTCGAAGACTCAAAAAGAGGTCGACAAAAGTCGAAAAAGGGTTAGTCAAAAAGTGACTAAGGGGCACAGTCTCTCCGGATCTGCGAAGGCTGGTGCGGAAAAAGAAAGAACTAACGTCAGCGCGCAGGGGCGGCTCCAAGTAGACACCGTGACGTCATCCCGGCGACCACGATGCCCAACGCGGAGTCGACCGACCACCTACCGACGTGCAGGGGTACTGCTACGAAAAAGTTTCTCCAGATCCAGTCTGACGCCTGGGGGTAATTCTAATGTAAGGAATCTATAACTACAGTCTCATTCAGATAGTAGCTTAGTTGCGTCGTTGTCGAGGAAAACTTGCACGGTGCAGTTGAAGCGATGCGCTGTTTTAGGAGACCAGGTGAAGCAGATGAAGCGATGAGTCGTGGATCCACAGAGGTAAGCGATGCGTCGGCTCCAAATTGCGCTGGGAATCGATTCTATGCGCCTCGCACTTGGTGATGAGTTGGAGTCAATACCCGCAACAGCAGCAATGTGTCCGCAGTGGAGGAGATGAACAAGTTACTTACCATCGGTAACGATATATCTGTAATAGACATAATTAGTTATGGATTACTCACCTTAGAATTACCCCCAGGCGTCCAACTGGATCCGGAGAATTTTTTCTTCAGCTGTACCCCTGCGCGTCGATAGGTGGCGTCGGTCGACTCCGCGTTAGTCGTTGGCGTCGTGGATCGCCGGACTGACGTCACGGTATCTACTTAGATGCCGCCCTTGCGCGCTGACGTCAGTTCTTTACACAACATTCCATGCCAGAAGTGCAGAGCGATGCAAGACACTGACCACTGGTGCACAACACTAGGGCCCTAAAAGGGAGTCCCTTATGTGAGAAGTTGGCCTGGCATATGCTGTCCACTAATTATAGTGGGCACCTTGCACCAGTCCAAACAACCCCTTATTGGAGATAGGTTAAAGACAACCTTATTGAAAGCTATCCTAGTGGTAGCTATGGAGAGCAGCCTTCAGGCTAAGTCTTGAAGGAATGTAAAGCAGCTTGTTTTACCAGTCTATAATCTCTTGAGTGATCAAATGAAAGAGCACCACACCAGGTATATATTCAAAATATATGTATTTATTGCTAAACACACCCCTCTAGTCTCTTTATGAGGCTAGAGTTCGAAGTACATAAGTTAGAAGTTATTTAAACACAGTAATAGCACAAACACACGTTTGGGCCCTAGGGGCGTACCAAACCATATACCAATAAAGTGGTATAAGAATCACGACTGAGCTAGACACTAGGCCTAGAGCCTCTAGAAGTGCTTGGACCACAAGGAACCACCCAAGGTAGTGACACAGGGGACCCACGGGGGACGCGTGCAGTGTAAATACACAGCCGCGAGACGCCGTTAACTTCTATGGAGAAAGTCGCGGTTTGGAAATTAAAGAAAAGGGACACTTAAAGGAGCACTTGGAGCAAACCCTTTGAGAACTAGGTCGTTCTAGAGTCTCTACCCACGGGAGCACCGGAGTACTCTTGTTACCTCACCCAGGGAAGCCGGGTGCATAGGTGCCTTTCGGGGTCGGGTTTCGTCGTCGATTTGAATGGCGATCTGCTGCAAAGTGCTGCTGGCGACCAAGTGGAAAGTGTCCGGGTGGATCCAAGAGTGGATCGGAGATCTGAAGAACCTGAAAGCAGAGGGGACAGAGTCTGGGTCACTAGCCAGTGACCAGGAAGGCGATGAGCAGATGCCCACCGATGTCGAGTGCTTCAGGTAGGTTGACGGTCGTCTTGACTCTTCAGCCACGAGGTCCAGGAGGCGTTGTCGGCGACCAGGAGCAGGATTCGGGCTGGTACACGATGTCTGTCAAGTGCTGAGGTGTCGGCGACCGGATTGGACCCAACAAGCCTTGGCAACGGCAAGTCTCGATGTAGATGAAGATTGACGATGATGCAGACCAGCAAGGTCTGAGGAACTCACCCAGCAAGGGTAAGTGAGGGCAAGCCTGGAGCAACCAGGGAGCCCAAGAAGAAAAGGATTGGCCTTCGTGAAGGGCTACTAGCCAACGGGCTAGCGACCGCGAAGGAGCCTCGAGACGGTGCACGTGGAGCTGGCTCACAGGACACTCGTGGAGTGGAGGCCAGTGATCTTCGGTGCAGTTGGTGCTGGAGGCTAGGGCTACTCGGAGCCCAAAGCACGACTTCGTGGGAGACCCAGAAGAGGATGCACTAGCAAATGCGTGCGGTGTCCAGGGGTCACGGTTCCACGTTACCCACGACAGCTACGGGCCTCAGCTTTGCTGGGGACTCAGGGCAGCCTCGGGAAGCCCGGAAATCCACCTCTGGTGATGCAAAGACTTCGGCGTCCGACGGGAGCTTAGGCGATGCAGACCGGACAATTGCTTCTTTGGTGCCTGCCAAGCAGGGGAGTCACTCCTTGACCCCAAGGGAGATTCTTCTGTCCTCTAGTCTTGAGTAGAGCATCGAAGGTCCAGGATTCTGTGTTAGAGTTTCGTCCAGGGATAATCTAAAGTCCTAAGGACTGGGTTCCTATACTTATACTAAGTTTAGGGGTTGGACTACTCTGTGGCCCCACCTATGGGTGGGTCAGGGCAGAGGGGTGGCTACACCCCTTTCCTTTGTCCAGTTCGCGCCAAAGCAGGGGCTGCAAGCCCCTGATCCGGTTTGAACTGGGGTATGCACAGGGACACCAAGTGTGCCCCCAGTGCAGGACTTCAAAGCACCCGAAAGTGCTCCCGCCCAGCCCCAATACACACTATCCTGTCTGGGGAGGTGGTCACACCTCCCTGGGACAGGAAACCTATTGTCCAGGCCTCCCCTGCCGGAGTTTCGTCCAACAGCAGGAGGCCAGACTTGTGTCTGTGGCAGCAGCATCCATTTTGTGATGCCAGGGCTTTAGAAAGAAGTTACTGGCCAGGCCAGGGTTAACATGTCTCTCCCTCTAGAAGGGTGGAATGCTACCCCCGCTGCCAGAATTGGCGGGGGTAGTATTCCAAGATGTTTGACACCAAACACGACATGTTTAGGTGCAGCCATTCCAAAGTTAGCATTTAACGCGAGGTTATAATGCGCTTAAGAGTATATGGTCAGGCTGCACTACAAACAGCATCAGAGAAGGGTCTCCGAACGCTGCAGAGGGGCCCTGCTCATGCAGGGGCACCCTCTCACATAGGAACCACGCACTCTGCCTTTAGGATTGATAAGGCCTGCCATAGGAGTGACTTATAGGTTTATATGTGTGTATGTATATAGTGATATAGGTAACCTATATCACAGTAAGGGGTGCATGCACCACCTTACCCAGGCTGCAGTAGCAGACCTGTGGTGTCAGTTTGGATGGCCTTCCAGGGGTGGCACAATACATGCTGCAGCCCCTGGTAGGCCTCTGAGGTACCTATGCCCTTGGTACATAGTATACCATATACTAGGGACTTATAAGGGCACTCCAGATTCCAATCAGTGATGTGCCTAAGGCACATGGAAACCATTTTAGAGAGGAAGCAGCTAGGCTGGGGTTCTGATTAGCAGGGCCCCAGCCAGACTAAGGTCGAAAAACAGTGAAGCATCAGCAAAAAGTGGGGGTACCCATGTGAAGCAGATCCTACTCTCCTACACCTTACCCTAGAAGTCAGTTCGCAGAACGGGTAGGATGGGTGGGCCGGTGAGAAATCCATAACTAATCTATGTCTCTTACAGATATATCATTACCGAAGGTAAGTAAATTGTTCATCTGAAAGACAATTAGTTATGGATTTCTCACCTTCGAATAGATACCCCAGCAATACCAACCAAGGAGGTAGGTCTGCGAACCAAGTTCACACCAGAAAGTCCTGGAGAACTGAACGGCCAAAGAAGCCGTCTCTCCGGACTTGGCTGTCTAGGCAGTAGTGTTTGGTAAACGTGTGCAGGCCAAGGGAGCTATCGAACGAGTCCCTGTGCCAGAAGTAGGCCGTGGTTGTTACTCCCACTACTTCCTAATTCCCAAGAAGGACAAAGGCCTGCGTCCTATCTTAGATCTCAGGGACGTCAACTGTTTCCACCGGAAGGAGAAGTTCAAAATGTTGACTTTGGCTCAGGTCCTGTCTGCCCTCGACCCTGGAGACTGGATGGTAGCGTTGGACTTGCAGGACGCTTATTTTCACATCCACATCTTGCCTGCTCACTGGCGTTACCTACGGTTCACAGTGGGCCACGAGCATTTTCAGTTTACTGTGCTCCTCTTTGGCCTTACCAGCGCCCCTCTAGTGTTCACGAAAGTGATGGCGGTGGTCGCAGCTCCTCTGCGTAGATCAGGGGTTCCAGTCTTCCCCTATCTTGACGACTGGCTGTTGAAGGTGGGCTCGCCCCAGGCTGTCATCTCCCACCTCCAGACTACGGTGGACCTCCTGCATTTGCTGGGGTTCACTATCAACGTGCCGAAGTCACACCTGATTCCCTCTCAGAAGCTCCTTTTCATTGGAGCAGTTCTGGATACAGCACAGTTTCGGGCTTATCCTCCCAAGCAGCGAGTCTGGGATATTCGGGCTATGATACCGATGTTTCAGCCTCTTTCCCGGATTTTGGTGAGAATGACTCTGAGGCTGCTGCGCCTCATGGCCTTCTGCATCCTGCTGGCAGATCATGCCCGATGGCATATGCGGGCTCTGCAGTGGGACATGAAGTTCCAGTGGGCGCAGCATCAGGGCAATCTTTCCGATGTCGTCCATATCTTGTAGGGGATTGCGAGTCAGTTGCAGTGGTGGCTCACGAGTCAGTTGCAGTGGTGGCTCACGAACCAAGATTGGGTCAGCGGCAGATCCCTCTCCCTTCCCCAACCAGAGTTCACAGTGGTGATGGATGCGTCACTCCTGGGATGGGGTGGCCACATGGGAGAGGCAGAGATCAGAGGTCTCTGGTCTCCGGCGGAATCCGGGCTCCAGGCTCCACATCAATCTTCTGGAGCTTCGGGCGATCCGCCTTGCACTGAAGGCATTCCTTCCTTCTCTCAAAAGAAGAGTAGTGTAGGTGTTCACGGACAACACCACCGCCATGTGGTACTGCAACAAACAGGGTGGGGCCGTGGACCCTATGTCAAGAGGCTCTTCGCCTTTCGACATGGCTGGAACATCAGGGCATATCCCCGGTGGCTCAACACCTGGCAGGTTCCCTGAACGCCAGGGCGGACGAACTCAACCGACAATGCATGATGGATCACGAATGGCCCCTTTACTTGGAGGTGGTGCAAGGTCTCTTTCAGCAGTGGGTAGAGCCTTGGTTAGATCTATTCGCCACCAAAGAGAACTCTCAATGACCGCAGTTCTGCGCGTAGGAGTTTCCAAGGTGGCACTTGCTCGGCGACGCCTTTCGTCGCGAGTGGAATTGCGGCTTCCTGTACGCCTTTCTGCCTGTAACACTTCTACCCAGAGTGCTGAAGAAGATCAAGCGTGACCGGGCCCAAGTCTTTCTTGTGGCTCCGGACTGGGCACGAAGGGTATGGTACCCAGAGCTCTTGCGCATGGCCATAGATCCTTCGATCAGGCTGCCTGTAGGAAAGTAGGATCTGCTTCTTATGGTTACCCCCACTTTTTGCTTGATGTTACACTGTTTTTGACTAGTCTGACTGGGATTCTGCTAATCAGGACCCCAGTCTATCTGCTTTCTCCCTAAAATGTTATGTCATGTACTTGGGTACACTCCATATTGGATACTGGGGTACCCTTATCAGTCCCTAGTATATGGTACACATGTACCCTGGGCATAGGTACCCCAGAGGCCTCCCATGGGCTGAAGCATGTATTATGCCACCCATGAGAAGACATGCAAAATGGAACTACAGGCCTGCCATTGCAGCCTGTGTAAGATGGTGCATGCACTACTTACTTTAGATATAGGTTTACTATAGCTATAGGTCACTACACTTAAAACCTATAAGTCACCCCTATAACGGGCCTTGACAATCCTGAAGGCAGGGTGCTGGGTTATACGTGAGAGGGTGCCCATGCATGAGCAGGGCACCCCTGCAGCCTTCGGAGACCATTTCTCCCGGGTTGTCGGTGACACAGCCAGACATATAGGTAGAGGTGCATTATATGCTCGCGTAAAATGCTATCTCTAAAATGGCTGCAACAAACCATGTCATGTTTGGTATCAAACACCTTGGAATCATACCTCCACACCGGTAACCGGTGTGGGATGTATGATTCCACCCTTCAGAAGCAAGCTTCGTGGGGTCCCTGGTCTTCCCAGTACCAGACTTCTCAACCCGAACAGCACAAAATGGTTGCTGGCGACCAGAGACACATTTCTGCCCTCCTGCTGCTGAGCCAAGCTCGAGCAGAGGAAGGCAGCACAATGGACATCCTGTCACAGGGAGGTGTGACGACCTCCCAGACAGGATTTAGTGTATTGGAACTGGGTGGGTGCACTTCCAAAGTGCCTGAAGTCTGCACGAAGGGCACATTTGGTGTCCCTGTGCATAGTCCAGCTCAAAGCAGTTCTGGGAGCTGTTGGCTCCTGCTCTGGTGCGAAACTGGACAAAGGACATGGGAGTAACCTCCCCACTGTCCTGACCCTCCCCTGGGAGGGTCCCCTGAATCTGTCCAACCCATTCCCATGGGTACAAAAGGGCTTACCTGGCTGTAGGACCCTAGATTCGACGTGGACAAGATCCTGAACAAGAAACCACTGACCTTCGACCGTCTGGACACTCTGGACTTCGACTGGGCCCAACTTCGTCTCCCTCTCCATTGAAAGCATCGTCTGTGCCAGTGCACCATACAGGCTCATTGCAGGACCTGTGGAACATCAAGGACAACTGTAGTATCTCCCTTGGGGTGAAGGAGTCACTACCCTGCATTTGCAGGCACCGTAACACAACTGACCGGTCTGCTGATCCTGAGCTCCTGCGGACTCCGAAGGCTCCAGCAACACAGGAGGTGGGTTCCTACGTTCCTTGAGGCTGAGCTGCCCTCTCACTGAGTTTGAGGCCAGTATCCCTCGTGGGGACCGCATAACTCGAACAACTGTGCACCGCGTACTTTTGCCAGTGCATATGCTTGTTGGTGTTCCCCAACTTCGTGCATTGGGCTGTCGATAGCCCCAACCTCTGCGCACATTTCGTACAAAGGACTCCGGCCTCCTCGCACTCTGTGGCCTGCAAGCTGTGACTTTGTGAAACTGCTAGAGGTCCACTTGCGACTCCTGTGCCTTCGGCCTGTAGGTCCTCTTGAGGGATAACACTGCTTTTCTTGGGCTCCCCTGGTTGCTCCAGGCCTGCCCTGACTCCTCTTGCTGTTGTGAGTCCTCTGGTCCTTGCTGGGCCAGACCGTAACCTTCTTTGACCTTCTTCGTGGGTTGCCGCTGCCAAGGCTTGTTGGTGCTCCCGCTGGACACCGACCCCTCAACACTTGACATCCTTCGTGGGACAGCTCGTATCAGGCTCCTGGTCGTCCTCAACGTCTCCTGGTCCCTGCAGCTGTAGAGTCAAGGTCTCCTTCACACCTGAAGCACCCGACATCGGTGGGCATTCGTCTACCGAGCCCCTGGTCACTCCTGAGTGACCCAGACTCTGTCCCCTCTGCTTTCAGATTCCTTTCATCAAGAACCCACCTGTGGGTTCCACCGGGCACTTTTCTTCTCTCCAGCAGTGGCATTTCTTTGAAGACTCCCATTGAGAACGACGGCGGTTTCCGACGCCACTTCTTCCCTATGCACCCGGCTTCCCTGGGATAGGTAACTCTGGTACTTCGGTATCCACGGGTGGGGTGGCTCTCCAACCTTCTATGTTCCAAAGGGTTTCCTCGTTATCCACTGGGAAGGGTCCTTAAACTTTAAAATTGCAACGCAACTCTCCCATTGAATTGTACTTAGCACGCGGTCGTGTTCTCATTCTGCACCTGTCCTCCGTGGGGTCCCTACTTACTCACCTTGGGTGGTTCCTTGGGGTCCCAGCGATTCTACATCCTCTATCTTGACTCGAGTCGTGGTTCTTATCCACTATTGTAGTATATGGTTTGGTCTCCCCCTGGAGCCCAGTGTGTATTAGTGCTGCTTACGATTGTTTCTGTGCTACAGTATTGTGTGCTTTGTGTTTATCTGCGTGTAGCAGATACTGTGAGGTATTTAAGGTGTGTTATAATAATAAACATATATTCTTATAACTACTGTGTGGTTCTCCTTTCATTTAACCAATACAATAAGATTGCATTCTGGTAAAACAAGCTGTTTAACATTCCTTCAAGACTACGCCTGAAGGCTGCTCTCCACAGCTACCACTTGGATAGCTTTCTAAAGGTTATCTTTGACCTCTTAAATCACCATAAGGGTTGTTTGGACTGGTGCAAGGTGCCCACTTTAATTAGTGGACATCATATACCAGGCCAACTTCTCACATTGGTGTGCAGCAATTGAGATTCAAGCCTGCATTGTTTTTACCAGATAAATCTTTGTATTGATTAACTGAAAACCACTAAGTACGTATAATACTAGCTTAGAATAAGTAAGTTCTACTGTTGGGTAAGTCAAGGGTCTAGCACACCCTTTCTCCAACCTCAGAGTTTAGTTCCCACTAGGTTAGGTAGGTGCAACACCTCACCACACTTAGTATGTCTTCTAAAGGAGATGCCAGTGGCTCTCTGCCCTCTAGATACAGTGAGCTGTCATTCCAAGAATTGAAAGCCCTGAGGGCCTCTAGAAAGCTGAAGACTGGGAGAACAGCCAACACCCACCGCCTCATAGAGGCCTTACTCATTGATGACCTAAGGAAGACCCCTGGGTCAGATGAACAGGAGAAAGTGGGTGGGGCAGGGAATGAGGACAGGTCAGGAGGCGACACCTTTTATGACCTAGACTCAAACCCTGCCCAGGAGGAACAAGATGGTTCCCACCTGGCCAACTCAGATCTTCCAGGAGATGAGTAAGGCCAAGATAGCCCCCTTTTCTACCCTCCTGGTAGAGTGCAGAGTTTACCAAGGAGATCTAGATCTCCCTCTGCAGAGTCATCAGGACAGTCTGTAGGGACCTCTGTATCTAGCAAAAGGGACCACTCTTATGACCGGGCCTACCAGTTACTGGAGCTTTGAGAAAGCTAAGCTTAGGCTCAGGCAACAGCCATTGGCCCTGGATAAAGAGTCCTTAGAAGTCCAGAGAGCTAGAAAAAGATTGGTATTAGAGTCCCATGGTGGCAGCAACAGTGTCCCTAGAGTTAAGGAACATTCTTTTGACAATAGGAACCTGACAAGATTGTTCCTTCCTACCATGTTGGGGATGACATCCATAAATGGATAACTGCTTTAGAGAGGGCCTGTAAAGTACAGAGCGTCCCTCAAGAGCAGTGGGCAGCTATCTTGTGGCTCTCCTTTGCTGACAAAGGTAGAGATAAGCTCCTTGCTGTTAGAGAAGAGGATGCTGACAATTACTCAGTTCTGAAGAGTGCTCTCATTGATGGGTTTGGCTTAACCACTGAATAGTATAGGATTCAGTTCAGAGACACCCAGAAGGCACAGAATCAGGACTGGGTAGACTTTGTGGATAGTGCCATTAAGGCTCTGGAAGGCTGGTTGCTTGGCAGCAAAGTGAATGATTTCCAGAGATTGTACAATTTGATTATGAGGGAGCAGATCCTTAATTGCCAAAGTCAGTTGTTGCATCAATACCTGGTTGACTGATCTGACTTCTCCCCAAGAATTGGGATAGAAGGCAGATAGGTGGGTCAGAACCAGGGTGAAGCAGATAAACCAGAACCATGGTGGTGACAAAAAGAAGCAAGATGCTAAAACTTCAGATAAGGGTGGGTACAAAGGTAAAGGTGACAAGTCTTCATCAGGGCCCTAAAACCCTGCATCTGGGGGCGGGGGGGAGGAGAAAGAGACGAGTCACAATCCAACAAAGGAAACGGCAAAAAAGAAACCTTGGTGTTACTTATGTAAAGAAAAGACCCATTGGACAAAAGATGCCAATTGTCCAAAGGCCAAGGATTCAACTCTGACCGCCACTGCCCCTAAGGCAACTGCTCCCCCTAGTACAGTTTCAAGTGATGGTACAGGGAACAAGGGAATAGTGGGGTTAACCTTGGGCTCTGAGATGGGGTCTGGCCTAGTCAGAACTCCAGCTCAGGCTGTACCGGTCTTTGATGGTGGCATGGATATTGCCACCTTATTTGTCAGTCCCAGTAACCTAGGCAAATACAGACCACAGCCTTTGATTAATGGTAAGGAGGCCATGGCATACGGGGACACAGGTGCAAGTGTCACTATGGTGACAAAAGATCTTGTGGACCCTGAACAGATCATACTTGGTGAGATGTACCAAATGACCAATGCTAACAATGTCAGGATTATCATTCCTTGGCAGTTGTTAATTTCAGCTGGGGAGGGGTAACTGGCCCAAAGAAAGGTGTGGTTAGCTCAGACCTTCCAGTGGAATGCTTATTGGGCAATGATTTGGAAACTTCAGCCTGGGCTGAAGTGGAATTAAGGACTCATGCAGCAATGCTGGGCATCTCTGCAGATGTGTTTGCTGTGACCAGGTCACAGGCCAAACTGATGTCTACTGAACAGGCCCTGGATTCTGAAAAACTGGACCAGGTGCCTTCCAAGAGAAGGAGCAGGAGGGGTAAGGCTGTGTCTCCCCCCCCCGTGCTCAGAGAGAGGATCAATCTCTTGAGGGAGATGATCCCAGTCCCTGTGAAGGAACTGTCTCAGATGAACTGGAATCTGATCAGGTTGAGTTCTTGGGGACAGGGGGCCCTTCCAGAGCAGAACTGAGTCAGGAGCAGCAAACCTGCCCCTCTCTTAAACACCTCCGACAGCAAGCTGCTGCTCAGGCTGATGGGAGTTTCCGTGGATTCCACAGGATCTATTGGGATGAGGGACTCCTTTACTCAGACGGTAGAAACACCAAGCCTGGTGCCACCAGGAGGTTGGTCATACCTCTGAAGTTTAGGGGCTTCCTACTCACCTTGGCACATGACATTCCCTTAGCAGGATATCTATGCCAAAGTAAGACTTGGGACAGGCTTGTCCCTCACTTTCACTGGCGTCAAATGTCAGAGGACACCAAGGAGTTTTGTCGCTCCTGTAAAACCTGTCAAGCCAGTGGTAAGTTAGGTGGTACCACAAAGGCCCCCCTCAGACCTCTACCTGTGGTGGGGGTTCCCTTTGAGAAGGTTGGGATTGACATAATTGGTAGTACACACAAAAAGAAGGGGTGAGGGTACAGGCTCACCTACCGCGAACCCCCTGTCAATACTTAGTACCCCAGAAGGAGTAGGGAGCAATAAAATCTGTCTCGTGATGGCACGTGCTGTGTGTGCTATTACTGCCCTCACTCACACAAATGTGTGACATGCTTCATCATAGGGCTGCTTACAATACACCCCGGCGTAGCCACGCACGGTGTGGAGCAATAGGGTGGGGGAAGACAATACAACACAGAGAGAAACAATTTATTTCACAGTGGCTGGGAACGGCGGTAGTGAAAGTGCAGTGTGATGCGAGTTAAAACTAGCTCGGAAGTGTCGCTGTGCCTAAGACTTTATTCCTGGACCCTCCGGCCAGGGTTAAAAACGTGAAGGATGGTGGTGATTGGGAGATGCAATGTGCTCCTAACACCCCTCCTTACTGCAAGGTGGTAGACCTGTTTCGGCCGTGTGTGTGTGTGCCCCCCTCGTGTAGGGTCACGCCGGCCTTCCTCAGGACTCTACTAGTCCCAGTAACATAATAACCTCACCTCAGGTAGAGATAATAGGATGTTTTTTAAAAAACCTGTTCCGTATCGAGGGATTTCCTCAAGGATAATAGTGGATTTACTGTAAGGGAGCAACAGTGAAAAGGGGGAGAGAAGAGAAAAAAAGAAGAAACAAGGAGTTGGGAGTAATCTTCTCCCTTGTACTTTTTATACTCTGTGTATTCTAATCTATCCACACATGAGTTCACTGTAGTGTATCATTCATTGCCCCAAAAGAAACCATTGGTGCATCACCCTCCTTAAATTCATGTTATCAAAATACGTTAAACTGGGGGTTCCGTAAAAATAATAGGCTAGTAGGCCTTCATATAAACATCAATACCAGCAATGCAAACATCATGCTTTTTGTCCACACTGTCCATCCACTGCCCAATAGGGTTCTGGTGTGTACCTACTCGCCGAGTTTAACCCTATTTCAAGTTTGAACTGGCGGTGGGCGAGGAGAGACCCCCTCTAGTCACACTCTTTATCAGGGGAAAAGAAATCACAGGGAGACAGTCACGTTAGTATTCATCAAATGGCTTTGTTAGGTTCAGTTAAAAAACGAGAGAAGGGGGTCCAGTTGTATAGTCCTCTCGTATGTAGGCCATTGGTAGCCCCCTCGGTAGGCCAACGTACATGCAAAGATAGTACTGCAAACGTTAGCAGCCCTACCTATTTGCGCTAATCGGGGCTGATCAAGAGGGATTAGAGGTCCCGATGTGGTGCGCATTATGCATCGTTATCCTATGGTTAAGGGATGGGCGCCAAATCTATGGGTAGTGACGCCAGCATAGTCCTGTGAACACAGGTCGCCCCGCTAGAAAGTGCCGGTCATGGTGGTCTACTTATGCCGGCTAGACACAATATATTACATTGCCCCCATTGTCCCCCTCTCGCATGGCGATTCAAGCATGGTGTCAAGTGTAACGAATACCATGCCCCCATTGTTCCCCCCCCCTCCACTCCGTACTACTCCAAGGGTGGTGCTCCTCCGCTAGTTGCTCGCCTTCATCCGCCGTGTAGTGTGATGGCGGTGAAGTCGAGCGAGTGTGTTATATCCGAGTTTAGGGGTTTAGTGTAGTTCCGGTCACGTGGGGCGCGTGGTGACGTGTGCGGGAACGCACGGCCAGGCAGTGACAGCCTGCGTCCCTAAGCACGTGACCACCGCATCTGATTGTCATTGAGACCAGCCCCGAATCAGGTCAGTAAAGGAATCGCGCCAGGGGCGCGTAGTAATGTGTGCTGGAGCGCCCGGTCAGGCAATGGTGCCACAGAGTGCCGCACGTTAACACACCGTGAACGTGTGACGACAAACCTATTTCTAACTGGGGAGACGTAATACTATGGCACGTTCTCTGTGATCCACTGGTCACATGAACCTTGGTACCCCTTTGCCGGGAGTTACGGTATGTACCACCCAGTTGATAAATGGAAGTATTGGTATATACTGGTGGTATATAATGGGGGGTGTGCTTAATGGAGTATCTCAATATGCCACGTAATGTCAAATGATAAATATTGGGGTGACATCATGTAAAAGAGAAGAGACTTTCTAAGACATGCGTCCGTGGTCCTGAGGTCAGATGGATATGTTTTATCTGTTGAGGGAGTGCCACGGGATATCGTCGTTGAGGCCCACCTGATGACTTTTGAGGCGGTATACCCATTTTTGTTCTCTCAGTAAAAGGGCTCTTGTTTTGTCCCCAACAGATGGGTTCAATATGGGTTTCTCAATGACTGTCCAGGTTAACTCTTCGATGGTGTGGTGTTTCTCAAGATAATGTACAGTAAGTTTTGTATTGGACTTCGAGCACCTTATTGTGCTACGGTGTTCCATGATGCGCGTCTTAACCTTGCGGCTAGTCATGCAAACGTACTGCATTCGGCAAGGACATGTAATGAGGTAGATGACCCCCTCAGAATTACAATTTGTCTGTGACCTTTGTTCCCATGGGTAGGATAGTCCCACATCAATGGATTTTGTGTTGTTGGTCAGGTGGCATACGTTGCAAGAGCCACAACGTGAATGGCCTTGTACTCGAGGTAGTTGACCTGGTGCCGTCAATCTCCTTTGCTGTGAGATAACGGGTCTAGTGTGTACTAGCATATCTTTCAGGTTTGTACTTCTTTTAAAGGAGAACAGGGGCTTCTCAATGTTCATCTCATTAGAGTTTAGTATGTTCCAGTGTTTCAATATCATCTGTCTGATTTGGTGCGACGCTGTGTTGAATGTAGTAACACACACTGGTTGATCAATGTCTGCTCTGACCGTTTTCTTCAGAAGGTTATCCCTGTTGGCATTGATGGCTCTTTTCCTGGCTTTTTTGATGGTACGCTCCGGGTACCCCCTCTGCTTAAGTTTGCTAGAGAGGAGGGTCGCTTCCTCTCTAAACCTAGATTACTCAGTACAGTTACGTCTTAGCCGAAACAATTGGCCTACTGGCAAGTTTTCTCTAAGGGATTTAGGGTGGAAGCTATCATAAGCAAGCAGGGCGTTCTTGTCTGTGGAGTTATGATAGATTCTAGTCAGGAATTTCCCTTCTTTAGGTTCGATCATCAAGTCCAGGAAAGGTAACCCTGTCTTGGTTACAGTAGATGTAAAGTGGAGCAGGGGATTCCTGTGGTTTAACCAGTCAAGAAACTGGGTGACCGATTGTTCATCACCCTTCCACATCACCAGCACGTCGTCAATATAACGACGCCACAGCCTTATATTTTCAGTCCATGGGCACCGTGGGTCATAGATTTTGGTCTTTTCAAACGCACCCACGTACAGACCCGCCAGGCTCCGGGCAAAGGTGCTGCCCATAGAGGTCCCGTGGGTCTGTAAGTATAGGGTCCTCTCAAATTCAAAGTAGTTCTTTGTTAGTGCTATCTCGGCTAGGTTTAAGATAAAGGCTAGTGGTGTTTGATACTGCCAGTCCTCTTCGAACAGGATGTCCTCCAGGACCCTAAGGGTCTCTCTCTGTGGGATGTTGGTATATAATGCCTCGATATCGAGGCCTTTGAGGAATTCACTGTAAGAATTGAAGTCCAAATCTTTAATGCGGTTTAAGATGTCCAAGGTGTCCCGCAGGTAGGCTGGCAACTTCTGGTCCAATGGTTTTAAAAAGAAGTCACAAAATTGTGACAACGGTTCCAGAAGGGATCCGATACCTGACGCGATGGGTCTGCCCGGCGGGTGTCTTGTAGGTTTGTGTATTTTAGGCAGAATATAAAAGTACGGTGTTCTTGGTTGATTCTTAATAAGATATTCCGCCTCATGTTTGGAAATCCAGTCGTTTGCTAGTCCCTCCTCCACAAGGGTGGCGATGTCCCTTGTTATCTCCATCGTGGGGTCTCTTCCTAGCCTTGGGTAGTTCCTGTCATCAGAAAGGAGACGTAGGCATTCGTTGTTGCAAGTTGTCTTGTCCAAGACAACTATGGCTCCTCCTTTATCCGCCGGTTTAATGATAATTGCGGGGTTCTCCCGAAGTTCTTTCAGTGCCGCCTTCTCGATGTTGGTCATGTTGGAAAAGGAGCATACATCTTGTCTCCTTAAGTTCTCCAGGTCATGTATGACGGCCTGTTAGAAAGTTCCTACCTCCTGTGGTAGTGTAGCCATCTGTGGTGTGAACGTAGACTTGGGGCGCAGCGGCGTGTCTCAGATCGTCGTGTTTCTTTCTTCCGCGTCCTCAAAAAACACTCTAAGACGCACATTCCTGAAGAAAGTGGCCAACTCTTGTCGTAGTTGGAAATGATCCAAATTGTTTGTAGGGACGAAACCCAGGCCTTTATTGAGGAGGTTCTCCTGTGCCCTTGTGAGGACCGTCGAGGAGAGGTTCACCACTAGAGATGTTCCCTGCTCGTCCCCGGTTGCATGCTCTGAGCCATGCTCCTGGTTGCTCGTTGGTTCAATTCCTGTTCGTCCCAGGTGACCCTCTGTTGCCCTTTCTGCTTGCCCCTGCCCATGTTCCTGCCCCTGCCTAAAAAAGGAACCTGTGGTTGTTGGAACTGTATTGGTTGAAAATGGGGGTTCTGAAACCCTGGATGTTGGGGGAAACCCATCATAGGCCAGTTATAGCCCTGGTTTGGATAGCTTTGAAAGGGATTGGGGAAAAAAGGTCTTGGTCCCCTTTGGTACCCCCTGCCCCTCCTGCGTTGTGGAAAGTCAGTCACTACTATCGCTGGAGCTGCTAGCGGTGTCCTGGCGTTTCTTACCCCGTGGGTTACCTTTTTTCATGTCTGCAAGTTTTTGTTGGGCATACTCTTCATTCGTGTCAGGGTAAACCTTTTCTTTTGAAAACTTTTTCAAATCCTTTTGCAATTTAGTTATTTTAGATTGCATCAAGTAATCGCGGTATTCCCCCAGTTTGATGTTAACTTCGTCCAGTTTGTGACTGAACGTGGCCGTTATGACCTCTGCCTTCAATCCCGCCTCACTTGTCTGGATCTGTATCACCAGGGTATCGGCTAGTCTCTTAGCTGTGCTAATAATTAAGACCAGCCAATCCCTGGTGCACTATCATGCGACAAGTGCCAAATCCCTTCTGAATGCCGCATCCTCAAGGAAGATGAGGGGGTTCGTTGGTGACTAGGAGACCCTGTGGTGCTGCATTTCCCCTTGAATACTCAGTAAGGATTGCCCCATGGAGTATTGTGTTCACATGTGATCTCTTAATTTCTAAAAGAGTGTCCCAACCTTCCCCTTGTGTCAGGACCCTGTTAATAGCAGCGTCCCCCAATAAGGAGGGACCTGCCAAGATCTCAGCCACCATGTCCTCTCCAAAGGCTAGTCCCTGATCTTGTGCCATGTTCATTGAAGGGGGTTTTCCTCTAGTGGTGGGCTATTTAAACATCAAGCTGGTGCTGCGTGCTTGTAGTCAGTTCAAAATACTCCAAAGGATAATTAAAAGGTTCCGTATTCCCCTGCGGCTGAGCCGCTCTATACACTAGTACACACAAAAAGAAGGGGTGAGGGTACGGGCTTACTTACCCCGAACCCCCTGTCAATACTTGGTACACCAGAAGGAGTAGGGAGCAATAAAATCTGTCTCGTGATGGCACGTGCTGTGTGTGCTATTACTGCCCTCACTCACACAAATGTGTGACATGCTTCATCATAGGGCTGCTTACAATACACCCCGGCGTAGCCACACACTGGGTGGAGCAATAGGGTGGGGGAAGACAATACAACACTGAGAGAAACAATTTATTTCACAGTGGCTGGGAACGGCGGTAGTGTAGTGCAGTGTGATGTGAGTTAAAACTAGCTCGGAAGTGTCGCTGTACCCAAGACTTTATTCCTGGACCCTCCGGCCAGGGTTAAAAACGTGAAGCATGGTGGTGATTGGGAGATGCAATGTGCTCCTAACACCCCTCCTTACTGCAAGGTGGTCGACATGTTTCGGCCGTGTGTGTGCCCCTCGTGTAGCGTCACGCCGGCCTTCCTCAGGACTCTACCAGTCCCAGTAACAACATAACCTCACCTCAGGTAGAGATAAGAGGATGTTTTTTTAAAAACCTGTTCCGTATCGAGGGATTTCCTCAAGGATAATAGTGGATTTACTGTAAGGGAGCAACAGTGAAAATCGGGAGAAAAGAGAAAAAAAGAAGAAACAAGGAGTTGGGAGTAATCTTCTCCCTTGTACTTTGTATACTCAGTGTATTCTAATCTATCCACACATGAGTTCACTGTAGTGTATCATTCATTGCCCCAAAAGAAACCATTGGTGCATCACCCAGGAATAAAGTCTTGGGCACAGCAACAATTCCGAGCTAGTTTTAACTCGCATCACACTGCACTTTCACTTCCGCCGTTCCCTGCCACTGTGAAATAAATTGTTTCTCTCTGTGTTGTATTGTCTTCCCCCACCCTATTGCTCCACCCAGTGCGTGGCTACGCCGGGGTGTATTGTAAGCAGCCCTATGATGAAGCATGTCACACATTTGTGAGTGAGGGCAGTAATAGCACACACAGCACGTGCCATCACGAGACAGAGATTTTATTGACCTAATTGGTCCCATGAACCCTCCAACTGCATCTGGGCACAGTTATATTCTAGTGGTGGTGGACCATGCCACTAGGTATCCAGAAGCTATACCCCTTAGAACCACCACAGCTCCTGTGGTGGCCAGGGCCCTCCTGGGAATTTTTTCCAGAGTGGGTTTCCCTAAGGACGTCTTAACTGATAGAGGTACAAACTTCATGTCTAGTTACATCACTGCAATGTGGGAGGAGTGTGGAGTGAATTACAAATTCTCCACACCCTATCACCAACAATGCAATGGGTTGGTTGAAAGGTTCAACAAAACCCTGAAGGGCATGATCATGGGCCTCCCAGAAAAGCTTAGGCGAAAATGGGATGTCCTATTGCCCTGCCTGCTCTTTACCTACAGAGAGGTCCCACAAAAGGGGGTTGGCTACAGCCCTTTTGAACTTTTGTTTGGTCATCCAGTTAGGGGTCCCTTGTGTTTGGTGAAGGAGGGATGGGAGTTACCTCTCAAACCTCCCAAGCAAGACATAGTGGACTATGTACTTGGTCTCCGCTCCAGGATGGCTGAGTACATGAAGAAGTCCAGCAAAAACCTTGAGGCAAGTCAAGAATTGCAAAAAGCTTGGCATGACCAAAAGGCTGTACTGACTGTTTATCAGCCAGGACAGAAAGTATGGGTGTTGGAGCCTGCGGCTCCAGCAGATCTCCAAGACAAGTGGAGTGGACCCAATACTATTCTTGAGCAGAAGGGAGAGGTCACTTACTTGGTGGACCTTGGAACTCCCAGGAGCCCCCATAGGGTGCTCCATGTAAACAGGCTCAAACCCTATGTGGACAGGGCTGGCATGGGCTTGCTCATGGCTACTGGTGAGGGACAGGAGCAAGAGATTGACCTACTCCCTTATCTCCTATCACAGAACCCTGATGATGGCACAGTTGATGGTGTAGCCTTGGCAGGCATCCTCACTGAGCAACAGCAGATTGATTGTAGGAAGGTCCTCAATCAATACAGGCACATGTTTTCTTTGACTCCTAGTAAGACCACTTGGTGTACCCATGAAGTGGACACAGGTGAGAGTCTACCTGTGAAGAATAAGATTTACAGGCAGCCTGACCATGTCAGAGATTGCATCAGGACTGAGGTCCAAAAGATGGTGAAATTGGGAGTGATCCCTCAGATAGCCCTTGGGCTAGTCCAGTGGTCCTGGTACCCAAACCTCATACCCAGGGTGGTAAAAGAGAAATGAGGTTTTGTGTGGACTACAGGGGGCTCAATGCAGTCACTAGGACTGATGCTCACCCTATTCCTAGGGCAGATGAACTCATTGACACTTTGGCCTCAGCCAAGTTCTTGAGCACATTTGACCTTACTGCTGGATATTGGCAGATCAGACTAGCTGAAGATGCCAAACCAAAAACAGCATTTTCAACCCCTAGTGGGCATTATCAATTTATTGTGATGCCCTTTGGCTTGAAGAATGCACCTGCCACATTCCAAAGGTTGGTGAACAAAGTCCTTACAGGTCTGGAAGGCTATAGTGCAGCATATTTTGATGATATAGCTGTCTTTAGTTCCACCTGGGAGGATCACCTGGTCCACCTAAAGAATGTTTTGGAGGCTCTGCCGAAAGCAGGTCTCACTATCAAGGCCGCCAAGTGCCAGATAGGACAGAGTGAGGTTGTGTACCTGGGCCACCTTGTGGGTGGAGGCCAGGTTTAACCATTGCAGAGCAAAGTACAGACCATCATGGACTGGGTTGCTCCCACTACCCAGACTCAGGTTAGAGCTTTCTTGGGCCTGACTGGGTACCACAGAAGATTTGTAAAAGGATATGGGTCTATAGTGACTCCCTTGATTGATCTTACATCAAAGAGAATGCCCAAGAAAGTTCAGTGGACAGTTAGCTGTCAGAAGGCATTTGATGATCTCAAGCAGGCCATGTGCACTGCTCCCATTCTGCAAAGTCCTGACTATTCCAAACAATGCATTGTCCAAACCGATGCATCTGAGTTCGGGTTGGGGCTGTGTTGTCGCAACTTAATGCAGAGGGTAAAGATCAACCAGTAGCTTTTATTAGCAGAAGGTTGACCCCCAGAGAGAAACGTTGGTCAGCCATTGAGAGGGAAGCCTTTGCTGTGGTTTGGGCTCTGAAGAGGCTGAGGCCATTCTTGTTTGGCACTCACTTCATTGTTCAGACAGACCATAAGCCCCTCTTATGGCTAAAACAGGTGAAGGGTGAAAACCCCAAACTTTTGAGGTGGTCCATTTCCCTACAGGGGATGAACTAAACAGTGGAACATAGACCTGGGAGTAACCATGCCAACGCAGATGGACTCCCCAGATATTTCCACTTAGAAAATGAAGACTCAACTGGGCAAGGTTAGTCTCATCTCCTTACGTTTGGGGGGGGGGGGTTGTGTAGGAATTTAGGATCTGCTTCTTATGGTTACCCCCACTTTTTGCTTAATGTTACTGTTTTTGACTAGTCTGACTAGGATCCTGCTAATCAGGACCCCAGTCTATCTGCTTTCTCCCTAAAATGTTATGTCATGTACTTGGGTACACTCCATATTGGATACTGGGGTACCCTTATCAGTCCCTAGTATATGGTACACATGTACCCTGGGCATAGGTACCCCAGAGGCGTCCCATGGGCTGAAGCATGTATTATGCCACCCATGAGAGGCCATGCAAAATGGAACTACAGGCCTGTCATTGCAGCCTGTGTAAGATGGTGCATGCACCACTTACTTTAGATATAGGTTTACTATATCTATAGGTCACTACACCTAAAACCTATTGGTCATCCCTATAGCAGGCCTTGACAATCCTGAAGGCAGGGTGCTGGGTTTTACGTGAGAGGGTGCCATGCATGAGCAGGGCACCCCTGCAGCCTTCGGAGACCATTTCTCTCGGGTTGTCAGTGACACAGCCAGACATATAGGTAGAGGTGCATTATATGGTCGCGTAATATGCTATCTCAAACGGCTGCAACAAACCATGACGT
Organism: Calotriton arnoldi; assembly: GCA_963921515.1. NCBI lineage: Eukaryota > Metazoa > Chordata > Amphibia > Caudata > Salamandridae > Calotriton > Calotriton arnoldi. Next base: position 912,814 of record CAWUFW010004232.1, on the reverse strand, counting down.
GTTTGGTATCGAACACCTTGGAATCATACCGCCACACCGGTAACCAGTGTGTGAGCTATGATTACACCCTTCAGAAGCAAGCTTTGTGGGGTGCCTGGTCTTCCTGGTACCAGCCTTTTCGAACCGGACAGCACAAAATGGTTGCTGCCGACCAGAGACACATTTCTGCCCTCCTCCTGCTGCTGAGCCAAGCTCGAGCAGAGGAAGGCAGCACAATATGCATCCTGTCACAGGGAGATGTGACCACCTCCCAGACTGGATTTAGTGTATTGGAACTGGGTGGGTGCACTTCCAAAGTGTCTGAAAGTCTGCACGAGGGGCTCATTTGGTGTCCCTGTGCATAGTCCAGCTCAAACCAGTTCTGGGAGCCGTTGGCTCGTGCTCTGGTGCGAAACTGGACAAAGGACATGGGAGTAACCCCTCCACTGTGCTGACCATCCCCTGGGAGGGTCCCCTGAATCTGTCCAACCCTCTCCTGTGTGTACAAAAGGGCTTACCTGGCTGTAGGACCCTAGATTCGATGTGGACAAGATTCTGAACAAGAAACCACTGACCTTCGTCCGTCTGGACACTCTGGACTTCGCTGGAATTCGACTGGGCCCGACTTCGTCTCCCTCCATCCAAAGCATCGTCTGTGCCAGTGCACCATACAGGCTCCGTGCAGGACCTGTAGAGCATCAAGGACAACTGAAGTATCTCCCTTGGGGTGAAGGAGTCACTCCCCTGCATTTGCAGGCACATTAACGCAACTGACCGGTCTGCTGATCCTGAGCTCCTGCGGACTCCGAAGGCTCCAGCAGCACAGGAGGTGAGTTCATACGTTCCTTGAGGTCGAGCTGCCCTCACAGAGTTTGAGGCCAGTATCCCTCGTGGGGACCGCATATCCCAAACCCCTGTGCATCGCATACTTTTGCCAGTGCATATGCTTGTTAGTGTTCCCCAACTTCGTGCATTGGGCTGTAGATAGCCCCAACCTCTGCGCACATTTCGTACAAAGGACTCCGGCCTCCTCGCACTCTGTGCCCTGCAAGCTGTAACTTTTAGATACTGCTAGAGGTCCCCTCGCGACTCCTGTGCCTTCGGCCTGTGGGTCCACTTGAGGGACAACACTGCTTTTCTGGGGCTCCCCTGGTTGCTCCAGGCCTGCCCTGACTCCCCTTGCTGTGGTGAGTCCTCTGGTCCTTGCTGGGCCAGACCGTAACCTTCTTCTTGGGTTGCCGCTGCCAAGGCTTGGTGCTCCCGCCTGACACCGACCCCTCAGCACTCGACATCCTTCGTGGGACAGCTCGTCTCCGGCTCCTGGTCGTCCTCGACGTCGCCTGGTCCCTGCAGCTGTAGAGTCATGGTCTTCTTCACACCTGAAGCACCCGACATCGGTGGGCATTCGTCTACCGAGCCCCTCGTCACTCCTGAGTGACCCAGACTCTGTCCCCTCTGCTTTCAGGTTCCTTCCATCAAGAATCCACCTGTGGGTTCCACCGGACACTTTTCTTCTCTCCAGCAGTGGCATTTCTTTGAAGACTCCCATTGAGAACGACGGCGGTTTCCAACGCCACTTTAGCCCTATGCACCCGGCTTCCCTGGGATAGGTAGCTCTGGTACTTCGGTATCCACGGGTGGGGTGGCTCTCCAATCTTTTATGTTCCAAAGGGTTTCCTCGTAATCCACTGGGAAGGGTCCTTAAACTTTAAGATTGCAACAGCGACTCTCCCATTGAATTGTACGTAGCACGCGGTCGTGTTCTCACACTGCACCCGTCCTCCGTGGGGTCCCTACTTACTCACCTTAGGTGGTTCCTTGGGGTCCCAGCGATTCTACATCCTCTAAACACTGTCTTGACTGGAGTCGTGGTTCTTATACCATTATTTTAGTATATGGTTTGGTCTCCCCCGGGAGCCCACTGTGTATTAGTGCTACTTACGATTGTTTCTGTGCTACAGTATTGTGTGCTTTGTGTTTATCTGCGTGTAGCAGCTACTGTGAGGTATTTAAGGTGTGTTATAATAATAAACCTATATTCTTATAACTACTGTGTGGTTCTCCTTTCATTTAACCAATACAATAAGATTGCATTCTGGTAAAACAAGCTGCTTAACATTCCTTCAAGACTAAGCCTGAAGGCTGCTCTCCACAGCTACCACTTGGTTAGCTTTCTAAAGGTTATCTTTGACCTCTTAAATCACCATAAGGGTTGTTTGGACTGGTGCAAGGTGCCCACTTTGATTAGTGGATATCATATACCAGGCCAACTTCTCACACTGCCTCTTCGGGGGGGATCTTCTGTTGCAGCAGCAGGGGAAGGTCCTCCACCCGAACCTGTCCAGCCTCCACCTCCTTGCGTGGAGATTGAGCGGCGACAGTTGACAGCTTTCGACCTTCCCGAAGTCTGTAACGTCATCTTGGCAGCCAGGCGTCCCTCCACTAAAATGGTATACGCCTGTAGATGAAACAAATTTGTGGCATGGTGCACAGCAAAGGCTGTTGGTCCCCTTCTGCCCCACTATCGGAGGTTCTCCTCTTTATTCTTTCTTTGGCCCAGCAGGGCTCTGCTCTCGGCACCCTTAAAGGCTGTCTTTCGGTCATTTCAGCCTTTCATTGCCTTCCTGATCAGCCTTCTCTTTTCAAGTCGCCTATTGTTAACAGATTTCTGAAGGGCATTACTCATCTCTTTCCTCCTCCTCTTTTCGTAATGCCCCATTGGGACTTGAATCTTGTTCTCACTTATCTTGTGTGCTCCTTTTAAGCCACTACATATTTGTCCTCGTAGTCTCCTTACTTTGAAAACTGCTTTCCTGCTTGCCATTACATCTGCTTCAGGCTCTTTCTTCAAAACCTCCCTTTCTTGCTGTCCATCTGGACAAAGTGGTCCTTCATACTAGGCCTTCTTGTCTGCCCATAGTGGTTACCTCTTTCCACATAGGCCAGACTATCACATTGCCCACCTTCTTTCCGCGTCCGTACCCTTCCAAAGAGAAGGAGAGACTCCACCGTCTGGACCCAAAACGTGTGCTGTCCTTCTGCCTTGACTGCACTAAATACTTCCAGGTGGACGATCAACTCTTCATGGGTTATGTGGGCGCCAAGAAATGTCGGGCAGTGCACAAACATACCATCTCTCGATGGGTTGTTTTATGCATTAAGATCTGCTATTCTTTGGCAAAAAAGGAACCTCCAGTAGGACTACGCGCCCACTCTACCAGGGCGATGGCAGTCACTACTGCCTTGGGACGTGGTGTTCCGTTGGTTGACATCTGCCAGGCGGCCACGTGGGCATCTTTGCACACATTCATAAAGCATTACTGCCTGGACAGCCAAGTCTGTAGAAACTGCTTTTTCGGCGGTTCTGTTCAACAGGACTTCCTTGTGTGAACTTAGTTTTCAGACCCACCTCCGGGGTTGGTATTGCTGGGGTATCTATTCTAAGGTAAGGAATCTATAACTACAGTCTCTTTCAGATGAACAAGTTACTTACCTTCGGTAACGATGTATCTATAAAAGACACATGTAGTTATAGATTCCTTACCGCCCCACCCATCCTCCCCGTTCTGCGAACTGACTTCTAGGGCTAGGGACTCCTTTTCAGGGCCCTAGTTGTGTGCATCAGTGGTCAGTGTCTTGCATGGCTCTGCGCTTCTGGCGTGGAAAGTCGTGTCAGAACTAACGTCAGCATGCAGGGGCGGCGTCTAAGTAGACAACGTGACATCATCCCGGCGACCGCGGAGTCGAGCGACACACCTACCGACGTGCAGGGGTACTGCTACGAAAAAGTTTCTCCGGATCCAGTCTGACGCCTGGGTGTAATTCTAAGGTAAGGAATCTAGAACTGCATATGTCTCTTACAGATGTATCGTTACTGAAGGTAAGTAACTTGTTCTTTAAGCGGGCCAAGGCTGCTACCTGCATCCGACCTGCGCTCTATCACAGTCGGCCTGAACTTGTAAATTTTACCCGGTCTCTTGCCACAAGATAGCCCCAGTTGGCACTTTATGCTTTTAAGCACTATATTTGTCTATTCTTTAAAAATTCTTAACTCCGGTTTTACTAATTGGATTTTTTTCATTTTGGTCTTGTTTTCATTAAATTAAGCTTTTTCTAACCAGGTGTGGTATCTTTTTGTGTGGTGTTTTCAATGTTTTACTGTTTAAAGTGTTACACACATACTTCATACATTGCCTCTTAAGTTAAGCCTGAATGCTCTGTGCCAAGCTACCAGGGGGTGAGCACAGGTTAATTCATGGTATGCTTGTGACTTACCCTGGCTAGGATTGTGGTTCCTTCTTAGACAGGGTGCATACCTCTAACAACCAGAAATCCAGTTTCTAACAGTTCTGCTCTGTTGTTCAACAGCATTTATATTTTCGTTTTGCCACCCAGGAAGACTCTTATGGTGGTGTGTGAGAATTGGGACTAACCATGCATAGGACTGCTCTGTGGCCTGAATGTAACACTGAAATTTCTTACAAAGTTGCAGACGTTTGTGGCAAAGTTACTGCACCACTTTACAAGAAGGGTTGCATACCGAGGGAATCCTCCAGGGAACTGAGTGTGTAATTTGGCCTAAACTCTTCTGATAGTTTGATCTGGGGTTTCTGTCCTTTCTTAAGAATAATTAAGGTTAAAGAGTACATTCTGCACACTGGTCTGCTTGAATATTCCCTCCCCCAAAAAGTACAACATGTATCAAGGAGATCTTGACACTCTTACTATGGCACAGCCTTGACAGCATACTGGTTTCGGACATTTCTAGGTTTCCGGCGCCATGCGTAATGGTAATTCCATGACCTAATATGCATTTGAGATTACTACAGCCTCAACTGGTGTAAACTTAACTAGTTGCCGGTCCGTCAGTACTGTCAACCAGTCAAACAGACTTAAAGCTTGCTTTGGTCCATAAGCTCTTTAACTGATTGATCTCAATCATCCTTCTGCAAGAACTTGTATGATTTGAAGGTGGTCTTCCCGGCCCTAAGGGCCGTATTCTAATTTCCGATGAAAAGGTGGCTATGAAGCGCACGAAACTGGTTTTTATATTAGTGTGCTTAGAGCACCTGGACATCCTAGCAATAAAGCTGTAGGAGCTGGCCAGTTCTTGTTACTCTTATTTTGTTCATATTATAGGGAAGCTTAATTCGAGGGCAACAGTCTGAGCATATTCATACCATGACCAACAGCTCGACCTGGTCCTAGACTCCTGTGTGGCTTCATTTGTCACGCACATCTGAACACAACTTACGATATATTTGTCTCTGTGCGTTCCCGTATTGGGGTGATCCCACGCTGCACTGGTTAGGATGCATTCCATGTACTTTCTCCCCATATACGTATTCAACTTAAATATCCCTGCCTACACTCTCTCAACTTGGTCTCTTGTGAGCTGGCCTGTGCCCACCTAGTTCTCTCAGCTGATAACCTTCATGTTCTTGCCACTCACTGTCCGATTGTTCCCCACTAGCTCTCCATAGAGGAGGGCATGGTTCTGTTATTAGTTTGTGACCCTGGGCATCCTCCCTTTCACCTTGCTCAGTGGATAATGACCCACCATGGTCCACATTCCCAGAATCTTTTTGTGGGGGTGCAGTAATTTAAAAAAGGTAGTTTAAATGCTAGTAGGTACGTCGATTGTGTTTATACAGTGCACGTTTGGCCCTTGGAAGAAGCCACAAATGTGATCTAGTCCTAGTCATGTTCTGGTATAGGAGTTTCGGGCGCTACACGGCATACATCTTTAGGGCGCAGAGGTCCTTGGATGAAGGGTTAAGCGCTAACCAAATCGAAGCACATCCAACCCCTATAGAGCCCAGGCACGATGATTAATGCCATTAATCACATCTATGAGCCACTCCCCTAAAAGCAAAACTTTTCAAACTAATGATTTTTGGTACGCAAACGAATATTACATTTTGAGCAATGGTTGTTGCTACAAAGGAAGACACACCCAGATAAAGGTCCATATTTAGTCCAATACTCAATAACATTCTGCTTTCTTTTATTGTGTTCACACATTTCTGAATATATTTTGCACGCATATTCACCTACACATACTAAGCTGCAGTGTGTTGTGTGTGGCAAGGAAGGCAGGTTTGCTGGTACGGGTTATATCCTGTACAAGAGTCAAGTTGTGTGCAGATAACAAGCGATTGTCCGTGATAAGAGGTGGCTGGGGACAGGCCTAGCGAAGCCGTGCACTTGAGGTAAATTGCTGACAGTCATCACTTGTGGTTTGCAGCAGTCAGCACCTCTCGCTTGCTGTTTCAGAAATCCCTGACTGGTCGGCTACGGCATGTCGCGCTTAAAGCCAACTGCAATGTCAAAAAGGTGAAATTAGCACAGCACGCGCACATTGAAGTGCGGAAAACGCGACAGAAGCTTACATTACTCTATAATGCGCTTACCGTGTATAATAATACTGACGTTACATTTTCTTGTGGGATCTATGGAGTCGGCTTTTACGGTGCTGGCGCAAGGTTTGATCGACTGCTGGTGGCGTTGAGGGATATCTCGGTCACAACAAATCTAATGGTTACCCGCTTCTGCGGTGTTCCCCATTAAACCTTTTAGCATGTGATGACTCCGTAGCCAGCCCGTGGCCTGCTCCTCGTGGCGTAGACGTTAGTAATGCACCTTTGAAAGTTAGTGCAAGGAGCAGAGTGATGGTTTGACAGGTGCAGTACGTCCCAGTTTACAAACCACACATTTACGTGGCTCAGTGGCTGGTTTCACTATCGCGACTGGTCTACTCATTCTTTTATCCTTCAGAGGTCGATAAGGCGCTCCATTGAGGTGGGTAATAATAAACATCCGTCATCTTTCAGTGGCATACAAGGGTCTGTCAGTAGCACCAAGGGGTGAACCCGCGCTTTGCAAACACGCCTGCTATAATTGTATTGAGTGGAATCCGTCAGCGCCAGATGCATGCTTTGCACTTTCAGAAATAATGGCATGTTTATTTCTCTGTAACAAAATTAATTTCCAATGTAGCGGCCTGCATCTCACTATTGAGATGTGGCCTAATGGCTAGAGCGGTCAACCTAGAATCTGGAGAACCGGGTTCGAGCCTCGACAGGGACGCTCACCATCTTGTGATTCTGGGCAAATCACTTAATCTCTCCCCGTGCCTAACAAAATTGAATGTGTCCATCTGCAGCGTTCATGTTCATGTATAGGGCTCCCTCCCACCCCCCATAAAAAAATAAAACTTGCTGAATATCCTATTAGGAAGTGGGACAAGTGGAAATATCCGGCAAATTTAGATGTTTACGTAGATTAACTAGAGCCTGCTTTTTCTCATATTTTTTTATTGACTTTATATGTTTTATGCCGGGAAATACTTTGATTCTCCTTTGCGACTATATATTTAAGATGCCGCTGCAGTTTTTACCTTTGTGTCTGTGCCAAGTTTTTAATTAAATGTGGTTTTTTTCATGGTCTTTCTGCAATATTTGCTCATTCTATAGTGTTTCAATTTAGTTTCAAATTAAGAATTGCGAAGAATTGTTTAGTTCCCATGCCCAACCGAACAAAATTAAAAAGTAAAACTTAAAATAAAGGTGCTTACTGTATTTTATAATACGCACTTTCAAAATTAAAATACTTAAAATATTTTTCTCTAATTTGCAAAAGAATATAGTTGAGCTGGGAAATTCAAGCTGTCCAGCCCCAGTGCTGCAGATAGCTTAGTCTGAAGAAGGTCCTAGGAGTGACATCCCTGCAGAGGCGGCCCTCGCGGTGCAGGACGTACTTATGCTAGACATCGCACATCACAGTAGTACTGTGGGCGCTCCAGTTAAATCACACCGACCTCTAAGCTGAGCATGGGCTCTAGAAGAGGTGCCAGTACATTGCTTTTTAGGTCTCGCCTAGCGTTGCAGCGCGAATGCGCTGCCATCGCTTTGCGAGGCATGCAGTATATACTGTAGCGTGGAAGCTTCGTGGAAGCTCCGCCCACTCTCTGCCCATCGGCTTTTGTCTTAAATGCTGCCTTCCGATTGGTTTGAGGCTTGTCCCTCCTCATTCATCATTTGTATCCTTCCACGGCTACCGGCCCCTTTACTTCCAACAGTATTTTTCTTCCCCTGCCTTTCCCCCCCCGCAGTCCGTGACTTCTCAGACCACACCCGCCCCCACTCCCGTTCGTGCCTTCTTCCCACCGAGCTTCCGATTCTAATGCAATAGGTCTCGCGTAAATGCGAGCCCTATTGCGTTTTCAATGCTTGCTTATAAAGTCCTTTCTGTGACGTACGAGGCGGATTGGATATCCCGGCATGCCTCTGTTCGCACTTGAGTCTCGCTGGTTTTTTAAAGAGCTCGTTATTTTCAGCAAGCCTTGTCGCTTTCAGTTTTACAATGGCAACACGCACACATCACTCGTTATTAGTCAGCGCGACGGCCGCCAAGCTTCATCTTTAACCACGGGGACCTTTCTGTTTTTCTGCTAGCGCCACTGTATATATTGCTATGATACCCCTATGATATCCGTGTACATAACTGCAGCGCAGAGACGCTGCATGTCGGCTTATTGCACCACGCATGGCACCACAGCAAGTATGTAGAAACCATTGCAGCCCATCGTAGCCAGCAATATACTGTCTGTCACCTTTGCACGCCGATGTCTGGGTCCTAGCGCAGCCCGCTTCTCACCCGTCCTCTCCACCTTTTCCCGGATGGCCTGATCGCCTCTGACATTCTTGTTTAGTGTTGGTGTATGTGACACTGTCTGTCTCTGTGTGCACACATTTGTATCACACACTCTTTGCAAGCCACATTTCTGAATATAAAGTGATAACTTTGCCCGGGGAGCCACAGGCCGTGGCCTCTGGAGGGGTTTTATAGCGCTTTATGGCAGATTCAGCTGAGCCCAGGCAAACTCTGGTGTGGTTAAGATGGGGGCGACTGTCTTTTCTTAGGGGGCTGCTTTCTCCCTTAGCGGGCTGCTTTCTCCCCTAGGGGCGACAATTTGCTTAATTGAGCCACTGGGAACTCACTCCAAGCCCAGAGAATTAATGGCCCAGATAGACACCAAAAACCCGCCCAGCAGTAGGAAGGGTACCCTTCACGAGGTTCGGCATGGATTGAGGCTCTTTTATACCCCATTAAATTCGCCAGAAAGCCAGGGTACCCTCGCCATGGTACAGCATGTCCTGTAATGCAGCTCCGTGACGGCATACTCCATAGGAGCCGCTCCTCTATGAAGCCAGCAGAAGCAGGGGACAGCCTGTAGCCGAACGTGGTCCTGAAAGGTATGGTAAGGAACACCCCGCCCCTATACTAAAGCAAATATTGTCCCTCCACATTCCCTACACTCTGCCTCACTCACACTATATTGTTCTTGAAGGCGGCTTCAGCAGACACCATCTCCGACCCCACCAAACTAGCACCCCATGGAATCTACCCTCTCATTATACCGAGGGCACCGAGGGACCCACATCACACTAACACCCCCTCCCCACTCTATCACGGCACACCGAACCCCCTCTCAACACAGCTTTCATGGCACATCCAATAATAGCCCTCCCTGCCGCGCACACAGAGTTCCCTTTACACACATCTCCCCTGGATTACCAAACATTCATCGACACGCTAAGGCTGGGTTGTTGCCCGAAACATCTGCGTGTCTCTGGGGCTAACGCGTATTTAGAGTTCCCATCTAGAGACTGAATTTCACCGACCTGCTGCTATGAACATTCTTGCACGTGCCAAGAACTTTCTAGGTGCAGACTTCGACCCAGTTTTAAGCTGCATACTGGTTCCTAATTAAAATCGCTCAATATGATAAATACACGGCAGTCTGTATACAGTGCTTTCATAGTCTATTTTACGCTTCGAATCGCTTTACATAAAAAACATACAATTGACTAATGTAGTGGTCCTGCACTGGAAGGATGAACAGTCGAGCTGGCCCTGCCGGCTTCGCACTTGTGGCCTCCAGTTGCCGCCATTTGTCAGCAGCGTGCGCTCGGCTCGCTGAGGGAGGGGGCAGCACTTCAGTGGGAGTTGCCAGGCCCAGACTGCGTAGTGAAAACAAATGGCATAATGTTCTTGATACTAAATGCCCTATGTGCCAAACCATGGAAGAGTCTATAGCTCATGTATTGTTTGTGTGCCCAGCATATAAGGGTCCCCGACACAAATGGCTCAAACCTATCTGTTTAAACCTTGGCACTAGATCTTGCCAAACAGCATTGCGTATTTTGAAAACAGATACACGTGAAGACGTAGCTATAGCTATGGCAAAGTTCTTGGGCTGGACATGGGCCCTTAGAAGAATCAGTCTGGAGGCTACCGTAGATACCACTCTGTATTAAATTACCTGCATATATACTTAGTGAGATGCATTCCCTGTGTACTATATTCCCATGAATAATTTGTTTTTTATATATGGCGATTCAAAATTCTTTTAATCCCAAGGATATTAATTTTAGTCACTATTTTATCGCCATTAAATGTTATTAAATTCTTTTTTATAGAATTGTTCATTTTTAATGGAAAAATCTTTCTCTAATAATATTTTAAGGAATTTTAAATTGCAATGACTATCTTTTATGGTATTTTATGGTATTTTATCATATTGCATGTATCAATTTGTGTCTTTTATGATTGAAAAATATCGAATAAAGACTAATTTGCTTGCTTGCTTGAAAACAAATTATATTAATGATAATGAAATTCACTCTGCTCCCAGTATAATATGAATAAACTCCTCCCTCGCTGTGCTGTGTTGTTCACGAGCTGAGCTCTTCATGGAGGGCATTATTTTTACAGGAGGGGATTAGGGTGTTTCGAGGATTGAGCCATTCCCACTGAAGCTTTTGTGGACAGAGCCCAGGAACTAGAACTAGATCCTTGCATCCACAGATGCTTTCAATGTTAGGGTGATGATGTTGTTGCGTTTGTTTAGTTTCCAGCATATTCTGGCAGCCTGGTTTTGAAATCTTTAGAATGATTCTATTGATAAGTTTCTTTTGGAAGCCCTGAGTAGACAACAGGGCAGTAGTCAAGACATCCCATGGCCTGTTCACTTGAGCTCCACATGATGGCCTGTCCGGAGCAGAGGAAGAATTTTGCGAACACATCAGATTTGCATATTCATAGCATAGCAAGGATACCAAGGGCCCTGGCGCAAGGAAGGAAAATGACCTCAATGAGTGTTGTTGGGGTAGTAAAATGCACCAGTTATCAGGGTTCAGTGGGTCTTTCAAGGCTCTGCGTCCCAGCGCCATTACCCCTGCTGCACTAATGTAGCTACGTCCTTGTGCATATTAACCCACCTAAAAGTTAAGGTGAAACTACTAGCCCAAAAATCAATTTGCTGTTGGCTAAAACATTAGGGATGGCTGAAACCGGTTTTACAACATGACATGCGGTGCCTTGGGCAGCATTCACAGTGGGAGAAGAGCGCTAGTTTGCACTTCTAAGCCCTGCAGCACTGCCAGTAAATTGCCTGAGAGAGATTATGCATGTAGAGCCCCAGAGCACTAACTGAGGAATTTCACACTGGGCAAGAGGTCAGTAAAATACCAGAATCACTTTAGCATTTTCTAGATTCCAGTCCATAGAAATTCTTTCACGAGCACCTGTAGACAATAATATTTTTTCAAATCTTGTACTTTCAGTGATATGACCACCGAAGGCCCTGATTTTATATTAAAAACAGAGCTTTGGACTATACCATTCCCCACTGAAAGGCAATATTTCTCTCCATGTGTTCCCATACCTGACGTGTCACACAGTTTGGTGCTTACTTTCCCTCCATGGTAAAGAACAGTAGATGTTACAGCAACCAGGCCAATGTGCTGCATAGCTAAATACATATAAGGTCCCAAAGGCGAGACCGATTGCATTGCAAATGCTTGTTCATTCTTGGTGTCTCTTCAGACACGTCCAGCTGCTGCTCTCATTGTTAGGGCTTTGTTAGCCTTCCCGTTTTCCAAGAAGTGTTAATGCTAACCAATTAGCAGTGAGCTGCTCGCAACTGCATTTCAAAGCTCTCACTTACCTCTCACCCACGACATTTAACCCGTTATTTACCTACAAGGGGTACAAAAAAAAAAACTGAAAACTCTGACCTTTTTATTTTGCATTTTACAAATCTTCCAGGTGCTAGTATTACATATCAAACTGTCCGCTAGTCCTCGGTTATCAACTCTTCAGCATATTGCATTTTGGGACTTGTAGTTTTGTGTTTAAGTTTCCTTATGGGCTCAAATCCCAGAATGCAAAATGCTGTCGGCTAAAATGTTGAATGTGTCATACATGATGTGGCTACTCAATGCTTACACGTAAAACCAAAAGTAAATTCTGCACGCATTTTTTGTGAGGGCTCTTTCATCCAAATCATTAATTAAAACGAGCATTGGCAATTAAACTATTGTCTTTTGTGTACTAGAAAGTTTTTTTTTACCAAGCTTCCCAAAAAAGGTACAGCATATACTTCAGCAGCACAGCCTACCCTAACATAAAGAATAAAAGGTGGCAGTAGCAGAAGAAACACTACACAATTCTTTCATGCATTCAGGACAGGTACAATGTAGGTACCCAACACACTAAAGAGGAAGTGAGAGGAGATAAAGGACTGGTGCATACGCTCCATAAAAATATAAGAAGTACAAAATGCCTGGAGGAAACCGCAAAACATTTAATGGAATTACTATACATTAATGTACTCTTATAGCATGATGACCCCTCACCTGCCTAGCATGGCATGCTTCATCGGGGAGCTCCACATCTAGCACTGGGAAGCAGCCAAGAGTACTGATCCAGCGCAAAGAGGCCAGGGTTGGATATTTTACACACCAAAAACGGAACTTTTAATGGGCCCATATACCTGTATCCAAATACCTTTAGTCGTATTCCCCTTGGCCAATTTCCCGCTGGAACGGTTTTGATTCTGAATAATTCCACAAATTCTGATTAGTTATTTCCCTGTAACCACAAATCAATTACAGTATCATGTCTAACTAATCTTCACGAATCAACACTCTTCCTCTGGTCGATGGACCATTAGTTGAGTTAGTTGATGGTGATATTAACAACTCAACTAAAATTCATAATGAAATAACCACACTCTGAATATAATAATAATAATAATAATAATAATAATAAGTTTATCTAAAATTTCAGTCATTAAGTTGAACGCTCATTAATTACAAATACACAGTGCAAACTTCATCTTTCTTAAATGGAGGAGAGAATAATCATATAGCACAATACATTCAATTACACAAACTCATTCAACAAAAATCAAATGCATAAGAGTGGATAGATGAAGAGACAAAAGGCACATTTATAATACGTTTGCAAAGAAATATGCAAATACTGGATAGAATGACATTTACCTAATGAGGATAACTGGAAAACCACCCCTCTGGCCAAAGGACAGGTGGAGGTCCCCTGACTTAGGATCAGGAGACAAAGATTAAAGGATAGGATCAGGACTGGTCTGATACTTACTAGACTTCTCTACAACCCGACGCACCAGGGCGATTCCCTCTCTTTCACGCTCTCCCTCCTCGATATTCTTCCGCAATCTTCAAATCTAATCAGGCAGTAGTCTGGATCTTCTGAGTCTACACTCGTCTTCTCTCTCCCTCTCTCTCGTGCTCAGCTCCTAGCAGCGTTGTCAGCATCATGGTATTATTCTTAACTCAAATCACTCTAGTTAGTCTTTATTTCTTCATGTCCCACCCTCAAGTGTTGCAGCTTTACTAAACTACGGAATATGATTGGACGGGGTTAGGGGTGTCTTTATCATCCCAAGCTGACGTAGTCATTTTATTAGTAAAACCTATTGTTTGTTAACCCTGCCCCTTCTACTCATTCATATATTTTATTTGAAACATGCATATTTTGTTGCAAATGCCATAATTCACTTAATACAGGCTTCATAGTTGACTGTTACATCTTCTTCTTTTCCCAACCTTTCTGTCCTTGAATCTTGGCAGACATTCAGCTCCTTCTGTGCCACCGGTCATTTCATGGACTCACTGAGCATGCGCAGCTTTCGCCATTTTCTTTTTCAGTCATGGATTAGCAGGCCCAAATACACACTATTAATAAAAGAATCAAAAACATATTATTTTCTTGAACATATAATTCTCACTGTTCACCACCCACTTCTACTCTATCCCAAGTGATTATTGTTTCTCTTAGGCATAAGCGTTAATAGCAGCAGCTTTCTTTTCAAATCAAGCAAGCATATGCCGGGCATACGGTACCTCAAGACCACGTTTCAGTTCTTCTTGCGCATGCGTGAGGGTTTTCCCTCTCAAAGCGAGTTAGTCACGTTACTTTATACGTCTTTCGGGTTTGGACATGCGCAAATCGTTTTTGCAAGTTAAAGCGGGTTTTAAAAGTGCTGCATTTTATTTCTCATTAATTGAAGAATGCATACATTTTTCTCCCCATGTTTTCTGTGTTGGGTGCATGTTCGTTTCGTCTCCTCTACTAATTAATGATTAGTGACAGTTAATGGAGGATTCAATCGAGCAAGTTTCATTTTCTCGAATCCTTGCTCCATCAATCCCCCCTCTGATGGCATTTTTGAGCCATCATAAAATACCCATCATTACCAAGTGCCAACTTTATTCATTTAGATTTTTAGTGTCTTCCTTTCTTTCCTCTAATTCTTCTATTTTCCTTTTCATGCCTACTCCTTTCATTTTGTCATATAGACTCCCTTTTATCTCTTCTAATTCAATCTCTTCTCTGTTTCTCTTCCTTCCCATTCTTTTATTCTTTATTTCGGTTATCATTCTTGCTTTGTTTTATTCTTGCAACATCTATGTCATTATCATCATCAGACTTACTATTATTATAGAAATTACTGGTATTAGGATTTTCCCTAATAGACTACTCCCTAAAGTAGAAAACCAACTACCTATAGTGGAAATACTTTTACTAAGTCTTTCCCATACACAGTCAACCTCCAGTTGGCTCAAATCGTCATGAATCTTTGTAATATTCTTAATATATCCCTCAATACCTTTACTTTTGTCTGGGATATATGTACAGCAATGTTGGACTTTCAACATGCCACAGACTCCACCCTCTTTTGCCAATAATATATCCAGAGCAAGTCGATTTTGCAACACCATAGATCTAATTGCAACCATTTCAGTATTAATCATTAAGAATCCCCCAGCAGTTCTGTCGATAGACGATCAACTACTGTTGATAATTTGCGTTTCTTATGCGAATTCAGTATGACTCCAACTGACGGTATCAGTGCACCAAATATATCACCTACTATTTCTGAAAAGCTTGTTCTTTTAGTTCGTTTTAGTCCTTGACTTATTACATCCATTTCATTGTTCTTAGTAATGTGGTACACCTTTGGAAATACTATCCCTAGATAACAACTACCATACCATTGTGTTGGCAACCTATAATAGGCATTCTTACCACACACATAATATATTCCTGGAAAGACAGGATCAGTTCCACCTTTTAGTCCCCATCCCCCCATGATTAAGAAGGTATGGTCACATTCACTAGAACCAATGAAAATGTTGTTATAGTCTGTTTTTAGTCTATGTAGACAGAATTTTCCCAACTTTGACAAATCTAGGGACATTGCAGCATGAGTCTCGCCTTTCTTATAATCCCCTTCCTTATTAGCCCATGGAGGTACATGTGAATTCTGTTAAACAGCCTTCTTTTGAAAATCCTGTCTTTCCTCTACTAAATTTAGGAAATCTTTTTCTTCACCTCGTAACATACAGGTTAAATTGTTCTTATGCGCATATGTTATGTCTATTGGGTTTGTTAGGAAAAACTCGCCCATAAATTCTGCATCTTTAGCACTAAGCACTGGGTTTAGGTTTCTTCTAATAGGAATCTCTGGGAATACTAAATCCATATTAGAATAATACTGCAATTTGCCTGTTTTATAGAACAGACTGGACACAACACTACATGATACACCATATGTTAAAGGAAGATGGTGATAAGTCACCCCCTCCGAGACAGACGAAGGTAATTTCATGCAAACATAACAATCACTTACGTCCATTGTATCTACATATTCAAAAAGAAGTTTAGTAAACACAATGATGAATCACTATTTGATCTGTCATGTTGATACATAGTCTCATCTCTTTGTTCTAATTTAGTGGTAGTTGTTCCTTTAGTACCTGCATTCGCTTGATTACTTGTATTAATATTATTTTTGTCGTTGTTTACCATCAAAATAGGTATCACAACTGTTAGCAATAACCACATTAACATTAGTATCAAAATACTGCACAAACAACATTTAACACATCTTCATTTTAAACTAGATTTCGGATGTTCAGTCGCTTCCGTTTCTGCCATTTTTAGTATTTTAAATTGACCTATCTTATCTTCTATATCCTAAACCTATGTTAAAACTAAGATGTGTATAAAGTCTTTGTGTGATCCCACACTTCAACAGCTTTTGTCTTGTACTTTCCTCTTGGTCTTTAATTTCTTTTCTTCATCTGGTTCTTTCACTTTCTTCTTTACTTGTTTGTAAAATTTCCACCTTCTGTGTCAGTCTTTCTCTTAAGGTGGTCTCAATTTTATTTCATCACTTCTTTCATTAGTGACATTTTCTTGTTCTTCGTTTAAATCGAGATTCTCATTGTCCTCAAGAATAACATAGGTCCATTCAGGAGCCTTATATTTTCTGTTTGGAGCTCTCACTCTTGTTGATTTTCGTAAAGATTTTCTTCTTGGATGTTCTTCAGTTTGACTTGATATTTCGTTTACTTATTCTAATCCTTTCCCTGTTATTCTTTTCAAAACATCTGTCCTTTTACTCCACTTGGCCAGTGATCACCCTTTCTGATTCTTTTTGTTTTCACTGCCTTTTCACCTTCTTCACCAATTTCTAACGTTTTTATTTTCTTTTTCTTTTAGTTGAGCTTGTTCTGAGGTTTCTAATTTTTGTCTTTCTGTCAATTGAATTTCTTCTTGATCTTTTAGTTCTTCTTTTTCTGATTGAGCTTAATCTGAGTTTCCTGCAGCAGGTTCTTCTGTTGACTGAATTTGTTCTGAACTTATCAGTCTCTCATCTTCTTCTTCTGATTGAGCTTGATCTGGATTTTCTGTTTCAATTCGTTCTGGTCTTTCAATCTCTTGCTCTTCAGTCACTACAGCAATTTCTTGAGACCCACTATCCAGTGCCCACCCTACTTGACTTGTACTTGGTTGTTCATCATCGATATGTTCTTCAGAGTCTGTTTCTCTGATTTCTTCGACTTCACAACTTTCAGCTTCTGGTTCTTTTCTTTGTTCCGCCAGTTGCTGCTTTTGTCGTTCAGGAGGATTTGGGACTCTTTTGGTATGACTGGCATGTATCCAATTTGGCAAGCCAAAACACTTCACTGCTGTTGTTGTGACCAATATAATTTGAAGCGATCCTTTCCACCTGGGTTCTAGACACGATTTTCTTGTGTGCTTCTTTATCATAACCCAGTCTCCTGGACACAAATCATGAGCTTGATTCGGCTGTGCTGTGGTTGCATCTTCTCCAACCTGGTGAGACACAGAACGTACCAGATCAGCTAATCCTTTACAATAGTCCAACACTAGATCATCAGTTATAGTCATCAATTTGTTTCCAGGTACAAATGCTTGTCTCATTGCTCTTCCCATAAGAATTTCATGAGGACTCAATCCTGTTCTTCTGTCAAGGATGCTTCTAAGGCTCATCAAGACAAGGGGCAAAGCATCAGGCCATTTCAGCGAAGTGGATGCACACACCTTTCCTAACCTGGATTTTATTGTACCATTTAGCTGTTCAACCACTCCAGATGCTTCTGGTCGATAGGCACAATGTAGTTTCTGCTCAATTTTGAAAGCTGTACAGATTAATCGAATTATCTCATTGTTAAAATGAGGTCCTCTATCTGATTCCAAAGTGACTGGAAATCCAAACCTAGGGATGAGTTCTCTTAAGAGCAGTTTGGCAACCGTGAGACTGTCATTCTTTCTTGTTGAATAAGCTTCCACCCAACGAGAAAACAGACACACAATGACAAGGACATACTTCAGACCATTGCACGGCGGCAACTCTATAAAATAAAGGTGCAGTCTTGTAAGTGGTCCTTCTGCCTTTCCTATTGTTCCCCAACTGACAAATGTTCTTCTACCTGGGTTCTGCTGTTGACACGTCAAACAGCGCTGGCAGACTCTCTGCAATAAGCCTAAACTTGGGATTGTACCATGTCTGCCTAAAGTGTCTAATCATGGCATCCCTCCCAATGTGTGTAGCTCCATGATATACTCTTGGCATTTGTGATAACATACTGTCTGGCATTATCGGTCTTCCATCTGGACAAACCCATACCTCATCATCGGTTCTTCTTGTGCAACCTGTGTTGATCCAGAATTCTTTTTCCTTTACATCTGCCTCATCCTGTAACTGTCTAACTTCGTCCCATGTTTCAAAAGCAGAGAAAAACATTAGTTGGCAATTGATAGTTTCTTTTTCCAACCATCTGTTCAGTCATTGTATTTCGAGCACAAAATTGTGCAACCTGGTCAGCATATTTATTGCCTTGTGTCTCATAATCATTTCCTGACTTATGTGCGGCACACTTGACCACTGCAATTTCTTTTGGCAATTGTAATGCTTCCAATAATTCTTTGACATTTTTACTGTTTCTGATAGGAGAACCTGAAGAAGTCCAAAATCCCCTTTGCATCCATATTTGGCGGAAGTCATGCACAACCCCAAAACCATATTGACTATCCGTGAATATGGTTATTCTCAATTTTTTTCCAATTTTGCAAGCTTTTGTTAAAGCTACCAATTCGGCTATTTGTGCAGACTTGACTCCTTTTAGACAGGATGCTTCTACAATAGCAGATATAGTACAGACAGCATAGGCAGCACTTAGCTCTCCATCTTGTTTTCGCAAGCATGACCCATCAACAAACAATACATAATCTGATTCTCCCAATGGGACATCTAAAATGTCTGGCCTAGGCTTTGTACACATTTCTGTTAGGTCCAAACAATCATTATTATTATTAATTATTATTAATTAGCATTTATTAAGCGCATGGCTACCCTGAGGCATCCCAGCGCTAGCGGCAGATCAAGTTAAGAGGAGGCTAGCAATTACTGTTCTGGAATAGCCATGTTTTAAGACCCTTCCGGAAGGAGAGGTGGGAGGTTTCAAGCCGCAGATTGAGAGGGAGGGTGTTCCACAGTCTGGCTATGTTATATGAAAAGGAGCGGCCTCCGCTACACAGCCTATTGATTTTAGGAATGCAGGCTAAATTTAAATTAGCAGAGCGAAGAGATTTCTTAGGAAGATAGGCGGTGATCAGAGACTGATTAATGCGGGGGCCTGTGCCCCTAAGAGTCTTATAAGCAGTGCATAAGGCTTTAAAGGAGATCCTCTTTATCGGCAGCCAGTGAAGGGCTTTCAAACTGGAACTAGCTGACTGCGTACTGCCACAACCGGTCAGAAGTCGCGCAGCGCAATTCTGTGCCACCTGAAGCTTCCTTAGGGTAGATTTTGGGGCTCCCAAGTACAGTGAATTACAGTAGTCCAGGCGCGAGAGAATCCAGGCCTGGACCACAATTTTCTTAGCTTCAGTCGGCAGTAGGGGAAGGACCTTCCGTAGCATTCTAAGGATGCTGTGGCAAGCCCCCGTCACTGCCTGCTGGTCGAGTTTGAGAGAATCATCCAGCCACACGCCGAGGCTCTTGATCTTGGACTTCGGGACTGGGGGGCACCCAGGCAGGAAGGCCAGGACAGTGTGAGAACTAACTTGGCAGTATTGCCCAAGTACATGATTTCCGTTTTTTCTCCGTTCAGTTTGAGACAAGAATGTTGCATCCAGGTGGCAACTTTTCCCAAACAGAGCTCCAGGCCTGCAGGGTCAGTCCCCAGATGGTTTAGAGATATCACCAGCTGAGTGTCATCCGCGTAGGTGACCACTTTGATCCCGAACGGCTGGATGACCTCGGTCAGTGGCCTCATATATACGTTGAATAACGTGGGACTTGGAGAGGATCCCTGGGGCACTCCGTAGTTCAGAGGAAGAGGCCTCGAGGTGGATTCCCCCGCGAAGACCTGAAAAGTCCTGCCATTAAGGAAAGATTGAATCCAGGAAATGGCTCCTCCTGTTACCCCAGCTCTTCTTGGCCGTTCAATGAGAACATTGAAGTTGACCGTGTCAAAGGCCGCGCTGAGGTCTAGGAGGATGATGGCCGCTACTCCTCCTTGATCTACTATCCTCCTAGCTTTCTCAACCACAGCCGTTAATGCAGATTCCGTGCCGTGTTGTGGGCGGAAACCCATCTGGGAGTGATGAAGTAACTCATGGGTTTCTAGGCAGGCAGATAGGGTGGAATTTATATGTTTTTCCAAGATCTTACTAAGCAAGGGTAGCAGGGATATAGGCCGGTAGTTGCTCAGTACTTCGGGGTCCAGGCTAGGTTTTTTCAGTAATGCTTTTACCATGGCGTGCTTCCAGGCCATGGTCAACTTCTTCCTTTACTTCTTCACAGAATGGGTCCGGCAACAGGGTTGCTGGATTCACTGTGGTGCATCTTATCACACATACATTTTCAGCACCTAGGATCACTCTTTCATACTTAGTCAGCCGACTAGGGGTCAAGTGTTGTGTTAGAGTCCTTGTTAAAAGGATCTCGACAGAATGTGGCACATATACTTTCAAGGGATGTCCCATAACAATAGATTTACTCTGTTCCAGACTCACACAATCAGCAGCTACTGCTTTTAAGCAGCCAGGCAATGCTGCGGCCACAGAATCCAGAGTGGCTGAAAAATATGCCACTGGACGTCGCATCAATCCATGTCTTTGGGTTAATACTGAAAGTGCACATCCTTCCCTCTCACAACAGAACAAAGCAAATTCTTTCGTGTAATCAGGCATTCCTAATGCTGGTGCATGACACAAACAATCCTTCAATTTTATGAATGCATCCTCACTTTCATCATCCCATTCAATTGGGTCCATCACATCTTTTCGTGTCAGTTTTATTAGAGGTTTTGCAAGCAATGAAAATCCACTGACGACCGTATCCAACCACTCCCAAAAACATTCGTACTTCCTTCTTAGTTTTGGGTAGATTCATCTGTCGAATCACTTTTATTCTCTCTGGTGTCACTCTTCTAACTCCCTTTTCTATCCTGTGTCCTAAATATTTGACTTCTTGTCAGCAAAATTGTAATATTTCTGGCGACACTTTGTGTCCTCCTTCTGCCAAATGGTTCAGTAAAGCAATTGTGTCTGTGACACAAGCCTCTTGTTTTTGATGCCACGTAGGTCATCAATATACTGAACCAAAACTGAATTTCCTGGCATAACCAATGTTTCCAAATACTTTTTCAAGATTTGATTGAAAATCGAGGGACTCTGTGTACCCTTGAGGAACTTGGCACCATGCCAAAACACGGTCCTCGAACCGGAACACAAAGAGATATTGGCTATCTACATGCAAAGGGATTGAAAAGAATGCTTGACACAAATCAGGTATCTGATAAAGAATTACTGCTGGATTTGGTACTACTGGACAACAAGGTACTACTATTTTGTTAATTTTCCTTAAATCTTGCACTATTCTATATTTGCCACTAGGCTTTTTTAAGCCCCATAATTGGCGAATTACAAGGACTGCCCATTATTTCTGTCAGAATACCTTGTTCAACCATTTGGTTGATTACTGGAGCAACTCCTGCTTTTACTTCGGGACTCATTTTGTACTGTCGGGTGTTTGGATAAATTGCACCTTCCTTCACCATTATTTTAATTGCGTCTACATTTGCCATCAGACCAATTTCCTTTCCTGAAAAATCCCATACATCTGATCTCACTGTGTCTCTCAGCTCATCAGGTAGTGTTTTCAGTCAGAAGTGAAAACATCTCATCCACTTCTGTTCCTTGTTTTGCTAGCATCATCTTGAAAGCGATATCTTTTGAAAAGCAATACCATCAGGTGTACAATCAATCAATCAATCACAAGATTTGTAAAGCGCACTACTTACCCGCGAGGGTCTCAAGGCGCTGAGGGAGAGGAGGGGGGGTGTTGCCGCTACTGATCGAATAGCCAGGTTTTGCCGCTACTGGTCGAATAGCCAGGTCTTGAGTCTTCTCCTGAAGGTCAGCAGGTCTTGGGTCTGTCGTAGGTTGAGGGGAAGGGTGTTCCAGATCTTGGCGGCGCGGTGAGAGAAGGATCTGCCTCCGGTGGTGGTTCTCCGGATGCGCGGGACGGTGGCCAGGGAGAGGTCGGCGGAGCGGAGCTGACGGTTGGGAACGTAGGAGAGTCGACTGTTGAGGTAGGCTGGGCCGGTTTTGTGGAGTGCCTTGTGTGCGTGGATCAGGAGTTTGAAGGAGATTCTTTTGTCGACGGGGAGCCAGTGCAGGTTTTTCAGGTGGGGGGTGATGTGGCTGTGGCGTGGAATGTCGAGGATCAGGCGTGCAGAGGCGTTTAGGATTATTTGCAGTTGTTTGATGAGCTTGGTCGGGGCTCCTGCGTAGAGGGCGTTTCTATAGTCGAGTCTGCTGCTGACGAGGGCCTGGGTGACTGTTCTTCTCGTGTCTGTCGGGATCCACCTGTAGATCTTGCGGAGCATGCGGAGGGTGTTGAAGCAGGAGGAGGAGACTGCGTTGACTTGCTTGGTCATGGTGAGCGTTGAGTCGAGGATGACTCCCAGGTTGCGTGCGTGGTCGGTTGGTGTCGTGGGTGCCCCTAGTGACGAGGGCCACCAGGAGTCGTCCCAGGCTGATAGGTTGGAGCCGAGGATGAGGATCTGCGTCTTGTCTGTGTTAAGCTTAAGTCGGCTGCACTTCATCCAGTCGGCGACAGCTTTCATTCCTTCGTGGAGGTTGGATTTGGCGGTGAGGGGGTCCTTGGTGAGGGAGAGGATCAGTTGAGTGTCGTCGGCGTAGGAGATTATGTTGAGGTCGTGCTGTCGGGCGATGCGTGCGAGTGGAGCCATGTAGATGTTGAACAGTGTCGGGCTGAGGGAAGATCCCTGGGGTACGCCGCAGATTATCTCGGAGGCTTCGGATCGGAATGGGGGGAGGCGGACGCTCTGGCTTCTGCCGGAAAGGAAGGAGGTGGTCCAATCCAGGGCCTTGTCTCGGATCCCTGCGTCGTGGAGGCGTGTGCGTAGTGTGCGGTGGCAGTCAGTGTCGAAGGCGGCGGAGATAGATGGTACAGTTCACTTTGCACAACAAATCCCTCCCTAACAAGTTAACTGGACTTGAATCACACACCACAAACCGATGCATGTCTTTGAAATTTCCAATATTTACTTCTATTGGTTTAGTAAGCGGGGTTTTTATTTGCTTATTTGAGACTCCTACAACTTGGATAGTTTCTCCCGAGAGGGGTAGGTTTGGAATTTCTGCTGCTCTTACAGTAGAACGGGTAGCACCAGTATCCACTAGGAAAGTGATGTCATTACCTTCCACTTTTACATCAACAAATGGACCTGACTGATCTACCGCCAAGGATGCGCCAAGCACGCATTCTTCCTCCCCCTCAGGCACCGTCATTGGGAAACATCTGAATCACAGTAGTTACTGTGCATCCAATATTGTTGAACTGTTTGTGTATTCTTACCACTCTCCACGAAATCCGGTGTTCACACTGTATCTCTGCACTTGAGCGTTCATACAGTTAGGCATAGGGGCTTGTGGCACCTGTAACTGTGGAGTAACTACCTGTTGCTGTTGGTTCACAACCACCTCATTCTGCATCTGTGGATTTAAATTTTGATTTACCCCATTATTCCGTTGAACGTTTCTACACTCATTCTTCCATTGCCCATGCTTTCTGCACGCATGACAAGGAAATTTATTTTTCTCTTCTTCTCTACTCATTCGTCCTTTTCCTTTATTCCCATTCAATCCTGGACTATTCTGATTTTGGTTATTCGACTGATTTTCATTTTGCGAACCAGTACTAGCCTCTTGATCTGATAACTTCACTTGTGCCCACATCATCTTTTCTTTCAATTTCTTATGTTTTGCGTCAATATAGTCACTGCAATACTTCACGTACTTCAAAATGTCATCAATGGGCATACTCTGCCAGCAAAGCATATGCTGTTGAATCATCTGACTAATTTCCGATCTCAATCCATACACAAACCTGTATACAAAATGTCCCATATCCTTATCACCAATATTTTCAAGTCCACTGTACTGCTTAAATACCTGTAATAACCTTTTGTAATATGCATGCACTGACTCTTTCTGTTCTTGAGTTGTTCTATCTATTTTAACCCAATCTGTTTCTTTTGGAGGAATTTTCCCTTTCAAGAAAGTAATCACTTCCTGATACTTCTTCATCACATCTTCTGAAGGTGCACCTGTCTTTGCATCTCTTGGATATTCTTCCGTTGGCCAATCAACCGTAATCTTACATTCTGTCCATAAATCAGTTGGCACCACTATATCAAACAGTCCATCCAAATCCTTTAATAATACTTTTGAAACTTTCACAAACCTCTACCTGCTTGCACCATTCAACTGGCTTCTCCCTTAATCTGGGAAAATCATTTGTAAAAGACAAAATATCCTGTCTGGACCATGGAACATGAACGTACCCACCTCCAGGAACTTCTCTCATTGGACACGCTTTCAACCTGTTCTGTCTCTCTTAATGGGAATGCAGATGCTTCCTTTGTAGCTGCTTCATCCCTTTTCTTTGTCCATCTACCTCTCCATCTGTCTACATCTCCCCATTTCTTCAAAATATTCATTAATTATTTGATCTGTAATCTCCTTCCTGACGCATTCAAACTTTCTAAATCCTTGTCAGTAAATTCTGCCCTATATGGTTTCTGCAATAATTTCGGTTTTTCTACATCTCTTCCAAATTCTGAAGCAACCTCTACTATTTTCTCATGCAGATTCTTTGCTCTCCATGTTATACTTTTACACAAAAACAACAATTCATCATCTCTGTATGTACCTAATCTCTCTGGGCTTATTGTGCCAATGATCATTTCTTCCAAATCTACTTTCAAGTTGGCCACATCTACGTTTGGTGTTTCTTTTTGTCTAATCCTTTTGCCCACTCCTCTAGTTCTTCTGGCGAAAATCCTTTAGAATTTCCTGCTACCAGAGTGACAATCAGTTCCTTTCTCCTTTTATTTACTGGTGAACCTCTTTTCGGAGTCTCCGTCACTGTTTCAATATTAGGGAGATCTACTAATGATATATTTGAATCAGTCTCACTGGTTAGATCTTCTGACATCGCTACCTCTTTTCTGGCATTATTTTGTGGGATTGTCACTGTTTGTAATCTCAGGGTGTCTTGTTTATCCCCATATAATGGAATAACTGGACCTATCCTTACTGGCACTGTCAAGGCTTCGGCATTTAAACCCAACTGATTTATTTTCTGAATTATCTCCTCTTTTGTTCTATTCAATGCATCCCTTTCCTTTTCCTGTAATACTTTGGTAACTGTTGGATCATATAAAACCTGCGGAACTAAGGGAGTTCTCATCATTGGTGCACTTGGAGTTGCCTCTCCAGCATTTTCTTGATAAGGTGGAGGTCTTTTAACTAAAATGTCCTCTAATAACTCATCCGTTTCATCACATTCTGTTCCTGCCATACCTGTATGTTAAATTTTTTCTTTGCATTTGCTCCCTACTTGATCTTCAGCCATCAATACTGGATACAACCCTTCTGTTACTACAGCTCTTGTCCAACTTTTCATCTCATCTCCTCGAGTATCAAACGGATATCTTGGGAAAAATCCCCTATTTATTCTTCTACCTACTCTGTATTTCTCTCGCTCAAATGTCTCAACTTCCCATTCCTCCAAAGCTTCATACTGCGTTAACCTAGGGCTAGGTTCTAATGTATTCATCCGATTTCTCAAATTATGAAGAACCCTTACATTAAATGTACCATTCTCAGGAAAAGCTAAAACTCCTTCACCTTTCGTATATTCCACCCAATTTTCCAACCAAACACACGTATGGTATCCTCGTTCCAAAATCATAAAGGAAGCAGGTGTATTAGGGGGTGGCATAAGAATCCCTTCTCTGGTTACTACACGCTTATCCTTTTTAAAGAAATTTTTGATTTTATTAATCAGCTTCATTCTTCCAATCCCTGTAACCAAGTATTTTTCAGCAAGCTAAAACTAGAAACTCTTCCGTATTCTTACGTATCCTGTTTCCCAACACTCGTCCTATACCAGCGCGACTCACACCAACAGTCCAATCAGGGCTCACTATGTATTTTCTTCCACAACCCATACCTGCGCGGCTCTTCTCTACCAACCAATCAGAGCTTTGCACACACCCACTTGTTACAACCAATACCAGCGCGGCTCTCTGTGACGTCAGTATTACTCCTGCTACTGACCCTCCCTTCACAAGGTAATACGGCAATGTATTCTCTAAACTTTTCTTAATATCTTTTCTGTTCGTAACAACGTAAAAACAGCGCTTCTGTCTGCTCTGCTAATTCAAAAGATAGTTTATTCACTTGCTTCAAAGAGAAAGTACTTCCTTATACTACGAGTAAAGACCACTTTTTACCCCTCACTTAAGCTCTTGAAGACCTATTACTCCTCTAGGGATACTCCTCCTTCGGGTAAGGCCAAAGTTTCACAGGTGGACCCTTCGCTATCACTCACACTCTAATCTTATACGATATAGTCCCTAATATAACACCTACAGCCCTCCGTAGCTTTTAGGTATTATGACAACAGACGAGTAAACTTCTGCAGTGTGATTTCCTTACCACACTCTTCAAAATTCAATTTCTGGGATTCCCAGGTATCTCCGTACCTGTACTTCCAGACAACATAGAACAAGACACTAACTTTTCATGTTAAGAACATATAATCAATAATCACCAAACTAATCAATAATAACCATAACTCTGCTACCAGAAAAACTGATCCAGCGCGAAGAGGCCAGGGTTGGATATTTTACACACCAAAAACTGAACTTTTAATTGGCCCATATACCTGTATCCAAATTCCTTTATTCGTATTCCCCTTGGCCAATTTCCCGCTGGAAGGGTTTTGATTCTGAATAATTCCACAAATTCTGATTAGTTATTTCCCTGTAACCACAAATCAATTACAGTATCATGTCTAACTAATCTTCACGAATCAACACTCTTCCTCTGGTCGATGGACCATTAGTTGAGTTAGTTGATGGTGATATTAACAACTCAACTAAAATTCATAATGAAATAACCACAGACTCTGAATATAATAATAATAATAAGTTTATCTAAAATTTCAGTCATTAAGTTGAACGCTCATTAATTACAAATACACAGTCAAACTTAATCTTTCTTAAATGGAGGAGAGAATAATTATATAGCACAATACATTCAATTACACAAACTCCAACAAAAATCAAATGCATGAGTGGATAGATGAAGAGACAAAAGGCACATTTATAATACGTTTGCAAAGAAATATGCAAATACTGGATAGAATGACATTTACCTAATTAGGATAACTGGAAAACCACCCCTCCGGCCAAAGGACTGGTGGAGGTCCCCTGACTTAGGATCAGGAGACAAAGATTAAAGGATAGGATCAGGACAGGTCTGATACTTACTAGACTACTCTACAACCCGACGCACCAGGGCGATTCCCTCTCTTTCACGCTCTCCCTCCTCGATATTCTTCCGCAATCTTCAAATCTAATCAGGCAGTAGTCTGGATCTTCTGAGTCTACACTCGTCTTCTCTCTCCCTCTCTCTCGTGCTCAGCTCCTAGCAGCGGTGTCAGCATCATGGTATTATTCTTAACTCAAATCACTCTAGTTATAGTCTTTATTTCTTCATGTCCCACCCTCAAGTGTTGCAGCTTTACTAAACTACGGAATGATTGGACGGGGTTAGGGGTGTCTTCATCATCCCAAGCTGACGTAGTCATTTTATTAGTAAAACCTATTGTGTGTTAACCCTGCCCCTTCTACTCATTCATATATTTTATTTGAAACATGCATATTTTGTTGCAAATGCCATAATTCACTTAATACAGGCTTCATAGTTGACTGTTACATCTTCTTCTTTTCCCAACCTTTGTCCTTGAATCTTGGCAGCCATTCAGCTCTTTCTGTGCCACCGGTCATTTCATGGACTCACTGAGCATGCGCAGCTTTCGCTATTTTCTTTTTCAGTCATGGATTAGCAGGCCCAAATACACACTATTAATAAAAGAATCAAAAACAGATAATATTTTCTTGAACATGTAATTCTCACTGTTCACCACCCACTTCTACTCTATCCCAAGTGATTATTTCTCTTAGGCGTAAGCGTTAATAGCAGCAGCTTTCTTTTCAAATCAAGCAAGCATATGCCGGGCATGCGGTACCTCAAGACCACGTTTCAGTTCTTCTTGCGCATGCGTGAGGGTTTTCCCTCTCAAAGCGAGTTAGTCACGTTACTTTATACGTCATTCGGGTTTGCACATGCGCAAAGCGTTTTTGCAAGTTAAAGCAGGTTTTAAAAGTTCTGCATTTTATTTCTCATTAATTCAAGCATGCATCAGCTTTTCGCCCCATGTTTTCTGTGTTGGGTGCATGTTAGTTTCGTCTCCTCTACTAATTAATGATTAGTGACAGTTATTGGAGGATTCAATCGAGCAAGTTTCATTTTCTCGAATCCTTGCTCCATCAGTACTACTACTGTTCACTGGTTGTACCATTGTCTGGTTATGGACTCCATAGTGTGGGCGAGATTGTCCCTTATGCTGCATTTGTTTTTAATGTGTTCCTCTGTAAAACTGCCATCCCCATACTAAAATTGTGTGGGTGAGCTAATATTGTTTTACTGGTGTCCCCTCATCGCAAGATTGAAAGCAGGAATATTCAGCAACGGATCCTGCCTCTTTTCTCTGGACACATGTTGGCTATAGATCTCTCACAACAAATAATGTGAAATTGCCTCTAGTTCATGGGGCATGTTATGCAAGTACATTCAGTATATTCTTTGCTTTTTCATACGATGATGCAAAAGCAGTTGAAACGCCCTTCATAGAACAGGTACGCCTTAAGTAGAAATAATCCAGGTTTCCTTCCTTCAGAGGACAGGTATAGCTTGGGCAGCAACAACACGAGCTTTCTCCTTCTCCAGATAGTTGCATATCGGGCAGCAGCAGTGCAGTCTTTGCTACTGCCATGCTTTGCTTGTTCTGTGTGGAAGCAAAGCAAGCTTCCTTCTCACTGTAAGCAGTAAGTGAAATCTTCTTTTCCCCGCAGAATGGATTCAGCAGGGCCGACAAGTACAAGCTTTCATCGCTCACAGAACATGCACAGTTGAGGCATAAATAATATGGGTGACACACCAATCTCTGACGCGGGCGCATAAGTTGTTGAAAGGAATGTATAGGTGGATGATTAGTGTTAGAACTCGCACATTCCGCTATTCTCTCTTTAGTGAGATTCGGTTTCAGTATTCTAAAACTCCTGCTCCTATCATCGAGGACCTGCTGTTTATGTATATTCTTTGGTTTTCCACTATTTAGAATTTGCAGTTACCTACTATTAGGCCATTGCGTTTTTTTGTTTGGTTTTTGAGGGGGAAGAGGCGGCAGCCCTACAGCAGCCTAAATAACTGTTCGAGATGGGCATACAGGTGGCAGCCTCTTCAAAATGGTTTTGAATACGCACATACAAAGTGCTGTTCTTTCCCAAACTCTGTACTTAACCTGCTCATAATATTGAGGGCCACCATTGCACTATGCTCTAGCGTGGATCAGTAAATAAAAAGGAAAGGGGTTCCTCGCCATTTTGTAGGCACACACGTTCTTTGTGATACATGTGCTCTCATACATCATCCCTCCTTCATGCACCTACGAAATGTCTCTGCCCCGTAAGCGTTGCTGCACATGCGAGACTCATCTGCTTTGCCAGTGCTTGTTTGCACTACTAATGAAAGCAAAACCTACATGTCATGTTTTCCCACCATCTTTAAATCGACATACATACACACACATTTTCGCTCTCAGTAGGATCCTATATTTAAAATATTTGATCAGTTATAGTTTTTCAGTGCAGTAAGTAATTGCGCATTGTGATCTTTTTTATGCTCATCACTGGGGTGTGCAAAATTTGTTTAATTTGATAATCGCAATCATGTGCAATTGTGGGGAAAATTGCAAATTTGTCATTTAGCGCTATATTTTATCGTGAAATTAATAGTTGCGTCAATGTTTGAAGCAAGTACTCCTTTTGCAGTAATAAAACATTGCCCAAAAATCACAAGTGGTGCAAGCATCGGCTGCTACCGTTCTGCTCGTTAGCGTTATTCCAAAGCATTTGAGATTAAATTTTGTAGTGAGCGGCACATAAGTAATTCCTTGTAATAGAGTAAATTTAGGAAATTTGTGTAAGACATTTGTTTACACAACAAAAGTATAACTTGTTACACTGTAGTTATGGAAATCCTAATGTTTATGATCTTAACCTAAAAATAAAATGAGTATTTAGAAATCAGTTTAGGTTCTTTCTACAGCATGTTCAACAGGCTGTATAGGGTCCTTTGCACACGCACTTTGAGAATGCGCAAAACGCAGGAGTTGGTTAGGTAGGGGCATTCACAGCACACATTAAAGTATTTATATATTTTGGGCCAAGCCATATGGGCTGCTAAGCATTCTACACGTATAACCAACGAGAACAGCATTACTTGGTATCGTAATATAATTGGTAACGTCAACGAGCAGAGACTAGATATTTTTAAATACACATTTCGCTCAACACCTTGTCAGGGAGAGGCCAGTTTTCAAAAATGTGTTCGTGGTAACCACCGTTTTCTCACAGATATTTGCACTTCTAGCGTTGATACAGAATGACATTTGAGCAGTGGTCGAAGGGGGCGGCTTCTGAGGGACTCGATGAGCCCACACTTTTCTAAATTAAGAAAAACAGTTCCCCCTACTTTTTGTGAAAAGAAACCCGTCCTGGGAAGGTTAATTTAAAGGGCTGAAATGTGAGGCAGAAATCGAGGGAGAGGCAGACCGCTAAACAAGCCTTCTTGCCGGGTTGCCTGATTGCCTGAAAGAAATATAAATGTACAAACTGGGTAATCTGCAAATGTAAAGGCTGCCTGATAGCGGTTATTGGCTTTAAATGATGGAGTCAGCTGAAGCTTCCTGATAACACATATTTATTTTGAGTGGTTGTGCTCGGGAGTTACCAGCTGACCTGGGAAGTATTTGCTTTTAATTGACAATTACATTTTAAAAAGAGCACTATGTACAGTCTGGGTTTCTAAAATCTATATTTTGGAAGCACTTTATCTCAAATCTTTTTGCGCATTTTGTAGCAGCCTATCCTATACTGTGTGTAATGCAAGTTCAAAATGACTTGCATGTTCACAATGCTTTCGGTCACATACTTGGACTTCGTAGTACTAAACATACACCAGTCACTATTCTCCACTGCATGAACCAGCATTCAATTCTGTGGCTCTCTGGTTACAGACACAGACCTCTGCATCTTTAACTAATAGCAGTTTCATAATGTATGTTAGAACTGGGGGTCTCTAGTTCGCAGAGGTAGGTACCTTTGTCCAAATAGGGACCCTTGCTTCTAGTCAGGGTAAGGGGGTACACTCCTGAAATAACCCCTGCTCACCCTCTTGGTAGCTTGGCACGAGCAGACAGGCTTAGTTCAGAGGCAGTGTGTAAAGCATTTGTGAACACATACAGTAATCCAGTGACAACACTACAAATGGACACCACACAGGTTGTATTATAAAAATAAGTATCTCTTATATAGATTTACCACAAGACCATAAACGACAAAAATAATCCACAATACTGTACTTTAAAGATGGTAGAATTAGCTTGAGTCTCTTTAAATGAAAATGCGACACTTTGAGTTCAATGTACCTTAAGATGCGTAACACAGGGCAACGAAAAGTGTTGCAGGGAAGGTGATGCGGTAGTCCCTTACACGTAAGGACGGTGATGCGTTGAAGATCTGGTGCAAAAGAAACAAAGCGGCGTCGTCTTGAGGTTGCGACAACGAAGATGTGATGCGTGCACGCCCGACGGCCGTGCAGCGATTGCGATAAGTCTTTGGAGCCGCGACAGGCCCTGCGACACGCTTCCCTGGCGATGCGACGGCGTCTGATGCAAGGTCGACAATCTTCTCCTGGGATGCGGGGCGCGCCTCGTGTTGCGATGCGTCGGCGTCTGATGCGAGGTCGATGCTCTGCCCCGGGGATGCAACGGCGTCTGATGCGACGGCGACACTCTTCTCCGGTGCTGCGAGGCGCTTCGAAGGATGCGGCGCGCTTCTTCTGGGATGCGCCGGCATCTGATGCGACCGCGATACTTCTCTGGCGATGCGAGACTCAGCGGCTGCGGCGACACGCTTCTTCGTGTTGAGTCGCGCTTCCAGCTCCCAGAGACACGCAAGTGTGTCAGAAGGTCCAAATTCCCAGCAAGGGAATACAGGGGGAGCTGGTGGATGAAGTCTGTTGTCCCTGAGACTTCAGCAGGAGGCAAGCTCTAAAATCAAGCCTTTGGAAATCCTTCACAAGTTGATGAAAGTACACACAAAGTTCCCTTCTCCTTTCTTTGGCAGTCAGGCAACCACTGCAGGCAGATCCCTCTCAGTTTAGGGATAGTCTTCTCCTCAGTTTCGTCTTGGTTCCGCTCCTCAGCAAAGGTTTCTTCTTGTTTCCCAAAAGTGATCTAATTTTCTAGGGGTCTGGGTCCCCTTTTTATACACCTTTTCTCTTTGTTCTCTGAAGGCAGAGAGGCCTTTGCCTAGTCCAAAACCAGTTCTGGTCAGTCCTGGAGCACTTTGTTTACAGGACTCCTTTCCTTTCAGAATGTGGGGCAGAGTGCTCAGCCGCCCGGCAGGAGGTGGAGCCAGCATTGGGGAAGGCAGGCACAGCCCTATTCAGACCCAGGTGCAACTCCTCCCTCCACTCTGGATGCAGATCTCTCTATTCAGCCCTGTGCTGACTCACCCTGTCTTCTGGAGTCCCCCAGCCCCTGTCACTCACAAACCCAGACAAGGAATACGCAACCTAGCAGAGGCAGGCTTGGAGAGTTAGGCAAGAAAATACCTACTTTCTAAAAGTGGTATTTTCAAACACAATGTTAAAACCAACTTCACTAAAAGATGTATTTTAGCATCCTGAGTTCAGGCATACTAAATTCGTTTTTCTACCATGTTCCCTGGGTCAGTTAGGATTATAAGGTGTAATAATCAAACTGCCCATTCTGGCCTATGGGGAGCAGGTAGCCTTGCAATAGTGAAAAACGAAAATGGCTGTAATTCACTATTAGGACATGCCACACACACCATGGCATGTCCTACCTTATACTTACAATGCACCCTGCCCTAGGGCCTACTTTAGGGGTGACCAACATGCAGTAAAGGGAAGGTTTAGGGCCTGGTAAGTGGGTGTACTCACCAAGTCGACATGGCAGCCCTAGGCTGCACACAGGCTCTGCAATGGCAGGCCTGAGACACATTTTACAAGCTGCTTCTGTGGGTGGCACAACCAGTGCTGCAAGCCCACCAGCAGCATTGGATTTACAAGCCCTGGGCACACTTAGTGCACTGTACTAAGGACTGACGAGTAAACCAATCATCCAATCATGGAGTCACTAATACATACATCAATTTACAATAGGGAGCACTTGCACTGTGGCACTGAATAGCAGTGGCACAGTGCCCAAAGCATCTAAACCAGCAAAAACAGATCAATAACATTGGAGGCATCATCAAAAATGGAAGGGAGACCCACGCCAAGGATGCCAGGTCTAACAATGTACATTAGTGCATTTCCTACTGATTAACTTTACTTGCATTTATTTTTCATTTAAGCTGTGCCATATTTTGTATCTAGTTAGTACCTGAAGGCGAAAGACCGAAAAAGTTACATATTTTGTTTTTTTAGTCACACCTTGTACCCCGCCCCCATGCTCACTTACCCTGCCCCCATTGCACACAGCATCAGTTCCCATACTTTGTTTTATTGCACTTTGACCACTGCATTTAAGTAGAAAAAACTGGAAATTTAGCTGTGTCCAAGCAGTTGGGGGGGTGTGAGGGAGATGGCTTGATGGTTTTCTATTCCTTTGTCCTGTGTGTTTTTAGGTCGAGCCTAGCGGCAGCGCGCATGCGCTGCCTCGCTCTGCGAGGCATGCTTTATTAGGGTATGGAGTGGAAGCTCCGTCCACTCTCCGCCCATATTTTTCATTCGCTTGTGTCATTGTCCTTCGTAAATGCTGCCTTCTGATTTGGAAACAGGCTCGTTAGTCCCTCCTTGGTACCGCCTTGTCTCCATTTGTCACCTCCCATCAGGACTGGACCTTTTACTTCGGATGTTCACGGTCTGTGTTATTTAGACCGTGAGCACTACTTTCGTTATGCAGTTTTTCTTACTCCAGGCACAACGTGCTTTGGTGCCTTCTTCCCCCGCCCGTTTTCCTTGCGTGCCATCTCTCCGCCCACCTCCCCCCCCGCACTCCCCACCCTCCCGTTGTCCATGCCTTCTCCGCCCGTCATCCCTCCCGTTGTCCGTACCGTCTCTCCGCCCACCTTCCCCCGCCCTCCCTCCCATTGTCCGTGCCTTCAAAATCCCTCCCCCCACCCCTCCCGTTGTCCGTGCCTTCTCCGACGGCCCTCCCTCCCGTTGTTCGTGATGCCAAGCATTGTAACACTTACTATTTCGTATATTTGCTTTAAAGAGTCTATAGTGGCCTTCGAGCGCTAGAATGTATTTCTAGCTGCTTTCCTGCCTGTTTGATACAATGTATTCATAGCTGACAAGTGTTGCTCGGGTCACGGTTACACCTTCAGCTGCCCACTTTTATACCCCGCAGCACATTGCACAAAGCAGAGGACAGGGCCGCCCTAAAACTGGAGCGCTTCCAGTAAGGACACTTATACATTCATCTATATGCGGCAAACTGCTGTGAGTGGACAGAAAACAAACATAAACTCATGAAAAAGGAAACCGAGAAACATCTAAAAAAAAAAAAAAAGGCCCCTTATCTCCGGATGATGTTTTTTCAGGGTAGCTCTTTATTGACCAGTGATCTGTTACAGCTGTAGCAAGGCACCATTTTAATCAGCTCCTAGAAGCAAAGACCTCTGGGAGCTGTACCTCTCCAGTACTGACACGGGGAACGCTGCTTCTATGTGCCATAAGGTGGGAATGCTCCAGGGAGCAGGCGTCTCAGCCTTTCATCCGCAGATGGAGTGTCTTTCTTCACTTTCACTGGTGACCTCTTTCTGTTCCATAAACGTCCCTCACATTCCACCAGAGCCAAGGCAGCACCCGTAGTTTTCTACAGGCCTGCGCCAATCCGGGACATCTGTAAGGCAGTCACGCGGCCCTACAACCTTGGGTTTCCTCTGTCTCTTGCTCTGTTGCTATTTTATTGATTTAATGGTAGGTTACTGCCTTTCTGGGAGCATTACCATCTATGGACCCAGCACAGATCCTGCCTCATTTTAATCCAACTTAAGTCACACCCATGGCCTCCCACCTGCTGGTCAGCACTCTCTTCCGGGTACACCTCCCTTCTGAGCTGAGCAGGACTGAGCTACTACTTATAAAGGGCAATGAACCCTCAAGGGCCTCTTACCGCTGGAACTGACTGAAAACCACAGAGCGATGTCAAAAGGCGAAATAACAAAACAGATAAAATGTAAGCGCCTTTACAAATATGTCTTGTGGTCAGTGGACTCGGCATCTGCTCCAGGGATCTGTGCTTGACACTGTGGTCACAGGTTCAAATCCTGATGGCTCCACTCAGCCTTTCATCCTTCTGAGGTCGATAAAAATGAGTACTTCTGTATAGTAATAAATATCTGTCGATAGCTCTAAGCAAATCCGCAGAGGTAAATGTGTGCTCTACATACACACCTGTTAGATTATTTTATGCAGGACAAGAGAGAGTTAATTTGTGAGAGGGCTTCCTCCCTCAGAACCGATCATTCTAAATCGGGGACCGACAGTAGGAGGGAAAGGCCAGAAAGTAGGGATCGCTCGAATGAGAGAAGCACTGAGGACAGGGTGACTAGGTGACCCGGATTTGCTGGGACAGTCTTTCCACTATCTCTCTGGGCAGATTTCAGGGTTTTAATTTCACAATCTGGTCACCCCAGCATATGAGTGTCTGCTCTTCGGAGTGTGAGTCTGGGCGAATCACTTAATCTTCCTGTGCAGAAGAGAAATGAATGCTTCCTTGTGTGATGTAACTGGTGCTCATGTAAAGTGCTCCAATACCTTTGGGTTGAGTTTGCGCTATATAAAACTGCAAATAAATAAATACATGGCCATCCAATCCTTGGCCTCTCTGTAAGGCGCACAGAGCAATGGTCACGTATGCCAGTTGCAGTTGTGATTCTATGCAAATGTGTGGGTAGAGTGGCACTCTGTGGAAATCTTAGTTTATATGTTTACACCACACCCTTAATTATATAGGCACACCCCTTTTTGCCCCTCCCCTTTTTCATTCCACTTAAAGCCCTGTACACAAGTGAAGTATCACATAGATTCCGATTTTTGGTCTCCTTGTAGCTCACGCACTGACCTCTTTGTTCCTTTAACCCTTTCTGTATTGTTTTATTTATATGGTTTACTTACCAGTCCAAAGCTGCCAGCTTAATGATTTGGCTTTCTGTGACCAAACCTCCGCGTGCAAACACCAGAAGGCCAAGCCTTGCTTGTATTTATGGTTAACATAGCAAGCATGCAGGGTTATTCCTATGTTCCTTATGGTGTACATTCATTAGGGGGTTATCTTTACCAGTAAAGCAACAGCAGGTATTCCAGTTCACCCCTCCCCCCGTACGCCAGCAAAGACGACTCGCGTCCATGTGCACATTTTACAGATGTGATCTACTCTGTGTCGAGATATGTGTTGTAGACCACACTGCTAACTTTGTTTGGACTCCTGTCTGGATCAGCACCAGTGCTAATTAACGTTGTGACACGGTCAGAAGAGGCCGGGTATAGGGCCTTTCAATCAACCGAGACTTGAAATTCTGAATCGGTCTTCTTCCGGAACAGCGTGCTACTTGCTGAAAAGCTCTTTGAAGCCTCATCAGGGGTCTTACTACCATGATCTCCCAATAAACACTTTCTAGACCCTTCCCTCTTCTATTCCTCCACTATCCTTTTCAATCCAACTAAGAAACTTGCATGTCCACTGCTCAAATTAATTCCTATTTCCCTGTACTAACCCACCACTAATCTTTTATGGGTTCCAGACTAGCATGCTACTCTGAGAAAAGAGCTTTGACGCCTCGTCAGGGGTAGTAAGCTCTATATAAATACAATTACAGTATCAACATCAATAGTTTTGGCCTAAAAACTTGCAGTATATCTTCATATGCCCTAGTTGGCCCTTAAAAAACTGGTGGACGTTCTTGATAATTTTTTAGGTCGAGCCTGGGCAGCGCATGAGCTGCTCTGCGAAGCATGCTGTATTGGAGTATGCACTTGAAGCCCCGCCCACTCTCCGCCCATATTTGTCATTGGTTTGTGTCATCGTCCTTAGTAAATGCTGGCTTATGATTTGTAAATAGGTTTGTTAGTCCCTCCTTAGTTCCGCCTTGTCTTCATTTGTAACCTCCCATGAGGACACCCCTTTTTACATGTGTTGTTGCTTGGTAGGCTTTAATTACAGCCTCTGAGCACTATTTCGTTTAATGAGTTTCGCATGTCTGCTGTTGCAGGCATGACACGCTCGCAACATCTTTATTGTTTTTTTTTTTACATAGCACGGCATGCCACGGTGATAGTGGCGGCCGTGCCTTTGCTTTACTTGCGCCAAAATGCGGCTGCATTGTTTTAAAAAAAAACAAAAAACGATTTATTCATATTTTTTAAATTGCCCCATGCCGCACTTACACTTTAGTGCTTAAACGAGCCTAGTCTAAGGAAAGGGCGGGGCCGCCATTAAAAT
This sequence comes from Calotriton arnoldi, assembly GCA_963921515.1. NCBI lineage: Eukaryota > Metazoa > Chordata > Amphibia > Caudata > Salamandridae > Calotriton > Calotriton arnoldi. The sequence continues at coordinate 874,923 of CAWUFW010004232.1, read as the reverse complement.
AAAAGCGGGGTATGGGGCGCTTTTACCAAAAAAAGCATTTGTTTGTCAACTTGACAAACAAATGCTTTTTTTGTAAAAGCGCCCCATACCGCGCTTTCACTTTAATGGCGTCCACACCCCTTTATTTAGACACTGCTCGTCTAAAGAAAGGGAAGCGGCCAACGTTAAAGTTAAAGCGCCGCATGGGCGTTTTTACAAACTAGCATTTGTAATGCAATAGGTGTTGAATTTACGAAACTCACGTAAATGCGAGACCTATTGCATTGCAAATGCTTGATTTTTTTTTTTTTTTTTTTTTTTTTTAGTTGCAAAGGGACTGAATTCAACATTGGCCCTCCGTGCTCGAGCGATGAAAAAGTAACGTTCGTGTATGACAAGAAACAATTTGAACAAACACTGTTAGCAGTAAAGAGTTTCTCTAACATCTCAGAAAATACAGTCCGCCCAAACGGATGATTTTCACTTTGTGGAAAGTGTTGACGTTAAATCAATCGCTAGCGTGACAACTGGCGAGTGTAACAAAATTGCAAGTTGTGGGTACATTGATGTGAGCGTTTAACCATAGCCTCATTCCGTGCAAACGGTGCCACATTCAAACTCGCTTGAGAGAGAGGAAGCGGATTTCAAACCGCACCTGCGTGGTTACAACTTGTGGTGTGTGCATAGGACGCCGAACTCTGGTACACTAGTGCCATCTTGTGGCAAAGAACAGAAATTGTTGTCCGCTTTTCGTTAAACACAGGATGTTTCCAAGTCCGATTCTATTATATCTTGCAATGTGTGTTCTCTCTCGCTACTGGGAACAGGTTGAAACTGCACGTTGGTTCTGTGCAGTTAGGCGCAGCACTAATCGGCTCTGAATGAATAATATTACACTTGACCTTTTCCGGAGATCCTTTGATGCCGAGGCCCCATGACATTTTTGAACTAATTAATCATTGGCCACTATTAGAAAATAAGATATTCTTAAAATGCCATCACCGTGTAACCGATGTACAGCATAAATGCTTCCTTGTCTCTATGCAACGTAGTTTCAGAAAAATGTTCGGAATCTACCGCTTGATGGCTAATTTAGCCATATAACAACCTACATCAACATGCCCTGCTGTTTTTGGGGCAAAAGTGATTACGCTTCCAACAGTAATTGCCCATTACACTATGGCCAATGGGTGTCCAGTTTTGATAATTGCCAATAATTCCTGCTTGGAGCTTGGCAGGGGTACCGTGATATTTTTCTCTGCTTAGTATTTTCTTTTTGCGGGCATCACTCAAACGGTGGAGGGTGGTGTAATCACCCTGCGCGGCATATTAGTACAGCACAGGGTTTGTCTGTTGGGAGCAAGGATTAGTGAAGATACTTTTGACACAGGTCTGTCCTAGCATTCGTTATCCTTATACCTTCATGCTGTCCTTTAGTGTCATCTCTGACCTCATGGCAGATCGTTACACCTAACAAACTCTAGCAAAGGATAACCGTACAAACTTTGCAAGACACGCACGACATGCAGTCAAATAACAGCAATCACATGATAATGCATCTATACAGGGATATGTCTCCTGTGCAGTCTCTATATTTAGTTGACTAGATCAAGGAGTCTGCCTAAATGTAAATTCCACATTTGGGCAATAATGTACTATAGTGTGAGAAATTGGTTGTTGGTTTGGGAGTGAAACCCTCCTCAAGCAACAACCACAATCTGTCAGGTTGAACCACAAAAGTCACTAAATAAACTAATGCTTAATGCCCTGGTATCTTGGTACAAACCGAGTCAGGCTTAACTTCAAGGCAATGTGTAAATATGCAGTAGATGGTCGTTGCTGTAACACAAAAAGAAGTTCAGGCTTTGCAGACGGTCGCCGTTATAGCACGAAGATCCTGTCCGGCATCATGGATGGTTGTTGTTGGAGATTTACCCTGGCGGTCGCCGCAGGCTGTGGATGCTGTAGCGCAAAGAGCAGATCTCGCATTGCCTGACGCCACTTGCAGAAGCTGTAGCACGAAGACTGTGGCTTAGCGGTGGCACTGGTGCAAGATCTTGGCGAGAACAGGCCTGGTCGCAAGAGCACAACATTTGGGAATTTCTTATTTTCTTTAAGGAGGTGCTCAACTGATACCACACCAAGGGTCCAGGACCTGGGGGCACCTCTTGGGATCAGCAACTCACCCAGCAGAGGCCAGCAAGGATCGGGCAGGTCCATTTGCAGCATGGCAGTTACAGAGAGGCCTCTAGAGCTTGTTAAGTACCTGTAGCTCAGAACATGAGGCCAGTCAGCTGACCCTTGTAGTCACTTCAGCCTGGGATGAAGGCTGCTGGTCCAGTCTCCTTTCTCAGCAAGCAGGGCATGCTTCAAGCTGCAGGGCAGCAGGGTGTCCTACTTCTGTAAGTTTCACAGGCCCAGGAGTGTACTGAAGATTGGGTCTGAGAGTCCCCTTTTTATACCTGGTGCCCACTTTGAAGTGAGAAAAGCTTCTGGAATTTCTCAGTACACAGTTGTATGGAATTTCCTGCCTCCCTGCCCTGGTCCCAGTCTGTCAGGGGGTACAATAGGTTTCTTGTGAGAGCTGGGCTAGTGCCTTTGAAGTGCAAGAGTGGTAGGTGACAGCTCCTCCCTCATTCTGCCAGAGTTGGCCCAACCTGCGAACACCCTGACCCCCTATTGTGATGCTGTTTGGGAGGAATACACAAAGGCCAACTACACCTAGTCATGTATCCCAGGAACAGGCTACAGGCACCAAATGGTTAGGACAAAAAAAGGCCAACTTTCTAAAAGTGCATTTTCATAATTGTAACATAAAATTCGACTTTACCATTGAAGAGGGTTTTAAATCACAGTTCCTCAGACACCAAACATGACTTTCCTACCCACTCCCAATTAAAAGATAGCACTTATTTATTGTAATAAGATAACCCAATGTTATTCTATGGGAGAGGTAGGCCTTGCAATAGTGAGAAACGAATTTGAGAGCTTTTCATTACCAGAACATGTAAAACTTAATAGCCCATTTCACACTTTTTAAATACAACACACCCTGCCCTATGGGCTGTTAAGGGCCTACCCTAGGGGGTCTTATATGTATTCAAAAGGAATGTTTAGGCCTGGCTGAAGGTTTATTTTGCCTGGTCGAAATGTCAGTTTAAAACTGCACACACAGGCAGCAATGGCAGGCCTGAGACATGTTTAAAAAGGCTTCTTAAGTAGGTGGCATAATGAGTGCTGCAGGGCCACCACTAGCATTTAATTTACAGGCTCTGGGTCTCTGTAGTACCACTTTACTAGGGACGTATAAGTAAATGAAATGTGCCAATTGGGTGAAAGTCAATTTTACCATGTTTAAATGAGAAATCACAAGCAATTTGGCATTGGTTAGCAGTGGTAAATTGCAGTGTCCTAAAACCCAACAAAAACGAATTCAGCAAGACAGGAGGGGTGAAGGCAATTTGTTGGAGGGTGATCCTGCAGAGAGTTGGGTCCAACATGTAGGTAAACAATTCATACCAACATCAACATTGTACGGGCTATATGGAACCATGTAACAAAGAGCATGATGCATTAATGCATGCTCCCTTGGACTTTTGTAGGTTGTCAATAGGAACTAACCGGTGTAGTGAATAACCTCAAATGCCAAAGGTGCCACTTTATGAACTCCATGCATAAGAAATAAAGATATTCCTGCCCGTATCTCACAGACCTACTTTGCATCCTGTGTGCAATTTCTGCATGTCCCATGCTTGGTGCAGTTAATCTGCAACATTGAAACCCATGGGCTCTGTTTAAAGTTTTTGCACATATTCAAACATCTTAAGGCCCGAGAGGGCTTAAGATGAGAGGAATGCTGCAAGTACATCAAGTTGGAAGTTATTGGTATGTGGGGTGGACCACAGGCTCGAAACAGGTGGGTTTGAGGTGGCCTGAAATAATCTCATTGAGGTATTGAGAGTGGGTGAGAATCACCACATCTTGTAAAATGATTATAATTTTGTGTTGAGGATTTACATGGCGAAGTCAAGCCGCATCTATACCTTTGCGTGCAGTATTTGATACAAAGACAGCACCTGTGAAAGATTGGTGTAGAGTTTGAGAGATTTTGAATCTCATTAGTTGCAGGTACCAGTCCAATCTTGTTCTAAGATCTGTTTTCCACTATAGTTGGTAAGGTGTTTTGCTTTGTCAGTTGGGCAGAGATTTTAAATGTGATTCCTGAGTCAGTATCAGTGTAGGTCTCCCAGGATTGGTGAGACATTACATTTTCTTGTTTAGGAGTTGCGCTTTGCCGTGGATTGTAGTACAGCTCAAAGAGCAGCTAGAGAGAATTTTGGGATCCCTGCTAGTATAGCAGTATATAGTTAGACGACGAAGGCATAGGTAGCTGTTCACAGTTAGGATGGAGATAGTGGGTGTTTGATCTTCAGCATTGGAAGGTACAACTTGGTAGATTAAGCTCGGTGTTCGCCAAGGAGCCTAGGGTCAAACATGTATTTGTTTGGTGTTGCGATGGAGAAATTCAGTTTTCTGATTCAGCATAATGAAGTTGTCTGCCATCAAATGTTTGAGTTTTAAGAGCATAGAGCATGGCAATATTGTTTATGGATGGCATTTTGAAGTATTGTGCGTCATTCACATAATGGTGAATGGAATCTTCTAACCTCCTAAGTAGGGAATTTGGTTGCTTAAAGCATAAATTAAATAGTGGGTTCAATCACGGAGACTCTTGTAACACTGTCTTTTCCACCCCTGCGGACATTTCTTTTACCAATCTTCACCACTGATGCCAGTTGCTTAGCATAAAGGTAATCCGTTGCTAGACGTAGCAATGAAAACCCATGCTGCGTTCCAAAATATAAAGCAGCCTACCATGGCCAACTATGTAAAAATCAGAGATGTGTCCAACAGCATAAGTAAGCAGTAGTCTCATTCACTCAGTATGCAACCAACATAGTCTAGAAATTTTAAGTGGCTTTTTCAACGCAGTAGCCCGTTTGTAAGCCAAATTGATAGCCTGCAAGTATTTGGTTATGTTGGATAATATATCTTTCAACATGTTTAAAAGGTGCAGCACAGAGATTGCCTCTAACCAGATTATTGGTGAAATCCTACACAGACTGAGGGAAACCCTTGCTTTCTCGATGTGCTGCATACGGAAGTACCTTTCTATACTGTAGAGGACCAAAATGGTTCCTCTCTTTACTTTCTGAAAATTACCAGCTTATTCACCTTGAGAACTGCTGATTTTGTCAGTTGCTGCGATTTGTGATTTTCCCTAGTATTGCATCTTTGTACCATGTCTCTACATGAAACTCCTACATGCACTGCTGGTCAACTTAGATGTCGCAAATAATCCAGAACCCAGCTCAACCTTGCTACCTAAACAAAGCATCCAGCAAATGAACTCTTGTTTCAGCATTACCCATTTATGGTTATCTTCCATTGACCACAAATTAGAGACTACTGAGCAATTTGCTGTCCTCCATGGCTGACCCCACAAAAATCCCAAGTAGAGTTAGCTGTCAGATATGAAACGCAAAAACTTAACGCCCCTATCCGCCCACTGAACAAAGTCCCTAGGCTCCTACATTGACCTTGGACTTTCAGTGAAGCATCTTTTTAAAAAAAAAAAAGCAAATCACCTGGTGTCAGTTGTCTTATGTGAAAGATGCCATTGTTCGTCTTTCGAACCTTTGCTCCTTTGAAAAACGATGTGCTTGCCTCTACTGATTGGAGGAAAGCTGTGTTAATTTCTACCCAGCACCATCCTGCTGTGCTGTCCACCAAATATGTGGTCGAGAAAATTTGACCACATGGCCCTATCCTACAAGATCTGCACTAGTTCTCTTTTAGCACTTGCTGAATCCAAACTATTGTATATGTTTGTATTATTTACTTAGTGTAATCTTTCATGTTACTATGATCATGAGGTCATTGATTCTTTTTAGTGCATTCTAGAGCTCGCCACATTTCTCTTAACACTTCCAACCCATGAGCTGGTTAGCGGTCCTTGCTGAAGTGGTGATCTAGCAGTAGGCTAGCAGTGGAAATACTGTTCAAAAGTACCGAATACAGCACTATGTACATGTAAATGTGAATTTCTTTCTCTGGTTTTGCATCCTCGGATTTCTTAATATCTCACAAAGCTTACTCAGCATTTCTAAATCCCTTGAAAAATTGAGCTCTTGATCATAAACTTCTGATCGTTGCCTCTCTATTTTCCTTTCAAATGACCATCTCCTTACATTCCACTTCCTCTCTCCGAGTACTGTCAACTCTAACTCACATGCATGTTTGCCAAAATTTTTCTTATTGATGTTCTGATAATTTCCCCATCATTTCAAAGATCGCAACCTCTCCTTTGAAAGTCATGAAGTCCCTGCAAACCAGCAATACCTAATCTCTTCTAGCTCATCTGTTAAGAACACCAGCCATGTGCATGAACGCATAAATCCATCCGCCTAATTATCAAACCTAATGCCTAGTAATTATCCACAAAGAAACTGAAGTACATGCGCGGAATGGTTTCCTTGACATCAAAATCCTATACCCAATACCCACTTGATTAATTCCTAACCTTGGATTTCGGACAAGCATTGTGTCCTCTGGGACAATAAGTGCCATATAAGTGACACCGCTATCTCTTTTGAATGTAGTTTTAGTAAATGCATGTAATGGTTTATGGAGCGGGAGGGAACAGAAGATCCCACTAAGTAATGATATAATTGAGTGATGCCTTTTACTATCTCGTGTTCAGATAAGAGATTCTGTGGGTGTCATCTCTCTCATGGCTCCCAACCTACGATCTCCAGGAGTTATCCAGTGAACTAATTGTGCATATCGAAAGGTAGTGTGCCTCATAGGTGCCCAATTCGAGATTTGTTTATCCAGTGTAAGGGCATTTCCCTTTTCAAACTTCTTCCTCATTGTAGCTTCTTTGTGTGGGAACCAGGTACGGAAACCCTTTTTTTTACGGCACCTCATTGGGGATGAGTATGCAGTAACTCGCATCTCCCTTACCACCATAGACACAGCCTTCCATTTGTCATTGTGATTTGAGTAGTGGAAAGTTATGTTCTGTGGTCTCTCAACCTTGTGAGAAGCCATGGGATGATATGCAACTGTTTAGTCAAAAAGGCTGCTTCCAACTGCCTCAGTTTGGGGCTAGACGGTGTTGTGAGATCCATCAATTGTTGCAGTTGAGTGGCTTGGACATATATTTCAATCCAAAGAAAACCCATACCGCCTTCATATTTCCCATGGCTCAGGTTTTCTTTTTTTACTTTTACATATGCTGAGGAGTTACTCTTCCAGTTGAAGGCCACTAGTTTCTCCTGAAGTAATTGGAGAAAACTCTTAGGGAACAAAAGTGGTAGAGTCTGCATAGCATATAGCAGACTGGGTTTAAAGTTCATTTTGATGTAAGAGATTCTCCCAAACCATTATAGTTCCAATTTCCCCCCTTCTTTATAAGTCTTTTAAAAGTGTTTCAGTAGGGGAGCGGGGGTATTGATTTTTCATATAGATTTAATGGCAGGCTGTGATTTTAACTCCTGAATAATCCATTGCTTCTGTTGCAACTTCTCTATTGACCATTCACAGTGCATTGACCCATGTCTCTTGAATTTGTGGTATACCCATTACTACAGGCTATGTATAATTAATTTTAAAGCCTGAAATCTTAGAGATGTGTTCTAGATCCCGGAGAAGAGCTGAAAATAAAGTTCATAATACGTGAGGGCACAGAATGTAATTGGCAAATAAAACTACTTTAAATGTCATAATATTGACAATCGTAACCTCTATCAGTGGATTGCTATTTTTCAACCGAGGGCTCGAAACAAAGCACAAAGATGCTTGGTGAAACAGGGCAACCCTGCTGTGTGCTCCTACAAAGATATATTTTTATGCTGTGAGTATTGTGAATTTAGAGCACGGTGGAGGGTTGAACAAATTTTGACTTGATGAATTGTTTAATGCGGGGACCTAAATCTGTTTTGTCCAAGAGCTTAAACCTGTATTGCCAGTCCAGCCGGTCAAATATTTTTACAACATTGAGAGAAAGGTGAAGCATCTGGTTGTTTGTTTGTGTTGCTATCGAACCTAGATTCAATGCAGTCGAACATTGTTATATGTGGGGAGTGAGTGAGTACCTCCTCCTCCTTTTCTCAATTCATTCTAGGTGAAGAAATGCTTTCTGCATCCAGGTTGTGGTTTTACATCTGTTTATTTGTCCAATATTCATTGCATGTTGAAACAGAAAGAGCTTTCAAACAGCCAACACGTGTTTCGCCCTTACGTGGTCATTCGGACCAGTGCTTCCGCAGGGCTTTTTTCGAGTTCATGTCCGGTCTTGTGGTTTCAATTGGAATTACATAAGTTCAGAACATTGTTATATGCTTGTCTCCCAGCTATAAAACCAAACCAGACTATGCCGAATGAATTATGATCGGCCACATTGGCTCCAAACGTTTAACAAGTATTTTGGCTTATAGTTTGGCATCTGTGTTCAGTAGTGCTATGGGTCTTTAGGAACTACATAGTTCAGGGTTCATCTTAGGTTTTTATGTTCAAATTGTCTCAGACTCAATCATGCCTTTGGTTATTTCACCTGTATTTAGAAAAATGTTAAATGTTTGGGCTAATGTGTTCTCTAATAAATCTTGGAATTATTTCAAGGTCGAGAAGCTTTATTTCCTGGAAGATCCTCCATAGCTGCCAACACCTCCTGTGACATTGTTGGGTACTCAAATGGTACCAGTAGAGCTACGGGAATGGTATTGGATGTTGTGCCCTGTAAACAAGCCAGTTGTTCAGATTCTAGAGCGGTCTCTTTAGTGTAGAAATGGAGGAAGCAATTGGAAAATGTCTGGATGATACCTTCCATTTACTTTTGACCCTGCGGAGATTTTATTGATCGTATAATCTTATTTTGATGCAATTTTATTTTATAGGCTAAACGCCTGTTGGCCTTGTCACCTTTTTTTTATAGTACAATTGTTAAATTCATAGAATAATTTGTTCCAACTGCCCTCTGACTTTTTGTAATTCTCTATAGTTTTTCGGGAGCCCATGTGTTGATGTTTCGTCTTCAAGGAAGATATATTTTTCTCTAGCATTTCATCACGATCCCTGTTACTTCTTTAAAAAAAAAAAAAGTTGTATGTGATATCAACTCGCCTCTCAGAAGGGTTTTAGTAGCATCCCATATAGCTGAAAGAGGTGTAGATAGCTCACCGTTCTCCTGGAAATAATTAGTTAATGCTTCCTTAACTGCGTCTCGTACTACTGGGTCTTATAATGCTACTTCATTCATGTGCCATTGCCTAACTGAGAATGAGTTGGGTGTTGTTAAATCATAGTTGATTAATACATGGGCATGGTCTTATAAGACCTGTGCCTCTACTCGACTCAGAGCGAATCTTCCCATATATGCTGTATGTGTGTTAAAAGCAAAACGACAATCGTGAACATTACCTGCGCCATCTTGTCTGGTGGAATTCTATGTGCACATAAGTTGCAGTCATTTTAATCTATCACAGCCATTTTGTACTCTGTTGGTCACCTTTGTTTCACCCTGCCCTTACTAGCATCCCTCTGACCGACCTGGTACGTGTGCTGGGGGCTATAAACTCTATTTGCCGCAACAAACCTCAGCGCCACTTGCTGCCACAAACTCGTTTTTCCTCTCATCTCTGTTTTCAGGCAAACCTTTGGACACTCTACCCCTCACTGCACCTAGTTACACAAACAGGTTCCAAACACCAAAAAGACTCTTGCAACATGATTTATTGCACTGCAAACAGCAAGACTTGTTACCAACAATGGGACCTGTTTTTATCAACAGAACGGACTCTTAGATCTGGCCGGTCTCACATGTTTTAGACCCTGAAGCAAGGTCCAGCTGCAAGATAAGATTGTCTGTTTGACCTGGGTGGGAAGAGAATTACTTTTGGGCTTGTGTGACAACCTGCCCGGGGCGGGGACCCCAAGCTTGTGTAACCATGTTGATGAAACCAATGCATTGTGTCAAACCTGTATAAAAGGAAGAGCCAAAGGAGTTATCAGCAGAACACCTCCCTCAGACATCCCGGTGTCTGCAGTTGACGTGATCTCCTCATGAGAAATAAACCTTTTTCTTGTCTTCCAGTTTCCAGCGCTTGCCTCATTATTTTGATGGCGAACCCAAAGTGAATTAGAGGTGGAACCCTGCACCGGGCAGCATTGAGGGTCTTAGCAGACTCGCTGCCTTTCACATGTGTATAGAAAAATGTCATTAGAAAACAATGTAAAGTCTTTCTATTAAGGATGTCACCATATATCACTAAGATCCAAATCTCTAATGCCATCAAGTAGAGGAGCCCGTGTATGTATTCCTCCCTACCTCAAATGAGATTGATGTAACATGGGATCTAATATAGCATTAAAGTCATCCCCTATTAATAAAATCCCAATTGGTAGTTCAGCTAATCTTTCAAAAAGGTCTGTATAGAATTTGAATTTAATTTTTCATAGGACCATATATACATGACAAGGCAACTAGAGTTTGTTCCAACTGAACCTTGGATATTAGGAGTTGATTTTGTTTATCAATGTCAATAGACTGTCCCTTTTCAAAAAAATGGCAACACCCTTTGTCTTCGTTGGACGTGGAGCATGGGTTTGCAGTGGCAATAAAGGGGTGTAGAGCCTATGAACATCTTCCAGCTTCAAGTGAGGTTCTTGCAAAAAAGCTATGGCTATATTTTTAAAGTGTAACCATTTCATCAATGCTTTTTGTTTTAGTGGCGAACTTATACCGTGCCGGTTAAGCGTTAGAATATTAATCAGTGCCATAGGAAGGATGGGTAAAATTTAATAGAGAAATGAGAGTATAATTATCGTAAACAATCAATGCATCTCTCCATCTGCAATTTTTAGACATTGACACAATTTCTCACTGGGACTACATACATGACTCTATTCCTGCTATAATCGGTAAACCTGTAAGGAAACAAAAATATAACCTTAAACATATATCCATTGTAGAAAGCATTTTCCAAACTCATTAAAGACATTACAACAAATAGTGGGATACAAAGCCAGAAATAAAGGGGCAAACACACGGAGATGATGGACGGAGCGCTGAAACTTTTCAGACACTCGCTCCCAGTCACAGATCTGGGTTGAATCCATCATCGTTCTTTAGCTCACTTTGTCTCCTCAGTTCAGACTCAGCTATATGCAAATCAGTCTTGACCCTGTGCCTCATGGGAACAGTCTAGCCCGAACTGCCAAGCCAGGTCTTCCCTGAACCGGAAACAAGCATCCTGGGACCGGTTTCGGGGTAACACCCCTCATCAGCCAGGGTAGCTTGAACTCTGTGGCAAAGTGAGCAAGGGACCCACGTCTGGGCATACCATGCCAACTTAGGGCGAACAAAGTAAACACAAGGAGATGATGGACAGAGCGCTGAAACTTTTCAGACACACCCCCAGTCACAGATCTGGGTTGAATCCATCATCATTCTTTAGCTCACTTCGCGTGAAGAAGAAAAAACAGAGAAATAAAACATTCCGTTGAGGCAGCAACCCCTAGATTTGAAAAGAAGGTCCCAAAGCATTGTTCAAGGGAAGCTGTATCACTTAGTCATCTGAATGCCTGCTAGTTTGGGACCAGTTTTATTGGTTTCATAGGCTTCTCACTGTATGCTGATGTTTTGGAGTGCTCTAAATTGGCCAATCTCTCACTTTACCTGTTGTCTTCACATTAACCTACTGGGAAGCAGTATCAATGGGGTTTTGGATTTGTAAAATTTCTTCGGTTTCTTCTGCAGTGTAGACTGTGTCTCCTTTATTGTAAAAGGAGAAGAACAATCAAAATGTTAACCCTCAGCGATGTGGAATCTTTTAGTCTCTAAGATGTATTGCAATCTTAAATTCCTTATGCTTTGACAAAATGTCCTGAGACAATCTCCGCCATGAAACTGCCCACCTCTTTCCGGAAGGGTCATAAAACATGGCTATTCCAGAAGAGTAATTGCTAGCTTTCCCTTATCAGCCTTAACTGCCGCTAGCGCTGGGATGCCTCAGGGTAGCCATGCGCTTTATAAATGCTGATTCATAATAATTAATAATAATAATATCCGACTATCATCTCCCTCAAAGTGTATCTTATCCTTTTTACAAGAAGCAAGGAAGATCTCATCCTTTGATTGAAGGAATTAATTCTCTTGGGGACTTCTGGTGTCAGATTTTTCTTTCCTAGGAATTCAGAGTAAACGGTGTGTTCTAGCCAAGGTAATTACAATCTTTGAAGGGGCTCCCAGTAGCATACAAAATTGTTTCTGGAAATTTGGGGTGAGTTGTATGTCTGAGATGGAAGGGTCCATGTCTCTAATTTTACCACAATCTATTTTCTCTGTCATCTTCATTATTTAGGAGAGTGCGATGGGATCTTTCCAACACTGCTACCCTGCGTGTCCTGCTTTTGGTCTCATTCAAGAATCTTCTATTTGTTCAGTGAGCTCATGTTTGTTCACCTGGTAGTCCAGGTAATTAACGGTTTAGGTCTTGTTTTATGGTGGACTATTGGTTTCTCCTTTTTCTGGCTCAAAAAAAGCTTCTTTGATTGTTTGGCTTTTGACCGTTTTCGCCTTGGTGGATGTGATGATCAGTTATCGTTTGCTCGTAATATTAATGGAAGGTTGTGTGGCTGGCGTGATTGATTTATTGAGCCTTGACACATTGAAAGCAGATGTTTTGATATAAAATGGAGAGCAAACGTGAAAGCTGAGGAGTAAATCTATGCAGGAGTACTTTTCCTCGATCAAGGGCCCTGTGACATCGGCCAGGCTACAGTAAGATGTAGTGTAGATGTTGCACAGTTCTAGGTCCTGGGATGTATACTTCAGTTAGCCCCTAATAGTCACATGGCCCTCTTCGCAAGCCAGGAAAGTATTCTCTGTCTGTTTCGCTGTGATCAAACGATAAAAAGATGGCCCCTCAAGACAGTCTGCAATCTTACAGCCGGGCCTACACCTGCAACCGCAGTCAGCTGAAAAAGATCAGTCACAGAAGTTCTAGGGAATGGGAAGTGCACCAGCCTACCTCTCAGCTATCATAGTTGCTCAGTACGGTTTGGTGCGTCCAAGTCGGTCCCTCACAGAGCCCTCTAATGATTTAGGATTGCGGAGGGTAGAAACATGTAGTCGCCTCCTGCAAAATATTACATTGGCCCTCCTGTTTTTTGCTGTACCTGAGTTAGTCAGCACTCCAGGCCAGTCGAGAGCTTCTTGGGTCAGATGCACTCATTTCCTCTCATACTGTGATCGTGGCAGGTGGAAACAGGCAGCAGGCTCCAGCTTGGTTTTACATAATCACGGCGCCATCAGCCATCTTGTTTTTTGCTCTGCTGAAGCCGATCAGCAATCTACTCCCAACTAAAGCAATCTGGTCGACCGCAGTTGTTTCTTCCCTCATAGTGATCACATCAGCGCTGAATAGATCCCGATCAGAATTCGCTAGATACTTTGCTAGAATCTCATTTACAAAGGATGTTTGTCCCTTGGATCAGAGCTCAGTTGGGTTACATTTGCTCTGATCCACACCCCCGCTTTGTCTTGTTTAATACACAACACTTTAGTATGTAACCACTAGGAGGCACCTTGTGGCATTTTGGGAGACAATGAGTAGTGTGCGGGAGCAATGAAGAACAGACTTTTTTGGACTATTTTTTCTGAGCGAGGATTCACACCTGGCTCTGTGATGCAATAGAAGGAGGGTGGTGAGGGAAGTGCAGTGGCCACTTTCCTTATGCGTACAAGGCATACCTTTCTTGATCTACAAAGCAATATTCCAACATTGTATTTTGTCAGCTGTTTTTATGTGCATTTTTCAAAATGTCTTTCATCATCCTCGGAAAAAGTATAAGCAAATCTAACTACTGTAAGCAGTGTCTAAGATATTTAGGATCTTGTCGGCTATAAGCAAAGGCAAGATGTCTTAAACCTCCACATTTCTATTATTTATAATGGCGAAATTTGGTATCATTGACTGTACAAGGGGGCAGGTGAAACAATGCATCACATAAGGCGTGTAAACTTGTATATTCCTGTCTGGGGGCATTTTCAGATATTTTGGGTGGTATCAAAGGCCCAAACACATTCTTTAGCAAATGCCAGAGAGAACAGAGGTGGATTTAGATAGTTTTGATCGAACAACGGAGGAAGAGAAAACTTTGTTACAAGAATTAACTCTAATACCTTGTAGTTTTGTGCCCTTGCGCAAATGCCATTTTGAGCAGGCCTCGCAATTACAATATATGTGGAGTTTACTGCACCTGGTAATAGCTGGGTGTGATTAAGTCCACAGCCCTACTGTAGCAAATTCGCCTTTTCTGCATGGTGACCCGAGATAATGTGCCTTTTTCTGGACTAACTATTTTGCTGGCTCTAGAATTCTGTGCACTTTACCACTACTTAACAGTAGTAAGGTGCCTGTGCTTCCCCTCTAGAACATGTGCTGTACATTGGAGTGCTCTGCTTTTCCTATTTAACTTCCCCATAAGTCCCTTGTAAGTGATGCCTTAAGTGCACCTGTGAGCGACATACTAAAGTATACAAAAAGTGATGGATGGAATTGTTGAAGTAATCTCGGCCATGATAATTATTCTGGCCATGGTTTTCGCATTAAGTGCACCTGTGGCATGGAAAGTGAGATGTCATGTGAGCTACAGTGTTTATTTACATCACCAACAGATAGGACAAACCTATTTCTGCCAATGGTAGCAATCTGGCTAGGCTGAAATTTAAAGGCACTGCAGTGACACATTGCCAGAAACACTGCCTTTGCTAGGTAGGAAAAGTCTATTTTTATATATTCAGGCGTTACCTGTGCCTTGTAGTGGATTTCCAAGCCAAGATATACATGTGAGGAGTACTCTCCAGCGTTACGGTTAAATAAGACTGATTGGGATTACTCCACCCGATATTACGGAGAAGTTCAATTTTGACTTGATCAAAGGAGGCGGAGATTTCATCTAATACTTTTAAGCACCAAGGAAGTCTGAGTCTAATGTGCCACTACGACAAAACAAGTGTTTTCTGTTTAAATTGTATGTGCCTTCTGTGCTGACTAAGAAACTTTACCTCTGTTCATGAACTGATGTAAGGAAATACGGACTTGAGGAATTACTTGTGGATCCAATAAAAGAAAACGGAAACACAACTCTTATTTGGACATTTAATTTATGCAATTTTGGGTGTTCAGGACATTTTTGTATATTTTGAACCTCTTTGGGTTTTATTTGGGTTTTGAGGTGGCCAACTCTTGTCTTAGAGCACCAAGCTGTAGTTTTGATTCTATACCAGACTATCCCGATACATTGAGGAGAGCGCCCGCGTTCCTGGATACTCAAGAGAGTCCTTACACACATTGTTGATCACGGGGGCAAAAATTTCAACTGACATATGAAAGCAGCACACTGACCTAGCAGGGGAAGCTGGTTTAGTAGTCAGAATGTATTTAGCAGATTCTATATTCAGTTCATAGGGAGGTAATATGGATATTATAGCGAAAGTTAAGTCCTGCTCCTTAATCCCTCTCGATTTCAGATAGGGTCATGTTTATCTGCTTGAAGTATCTTGAAAGGGACTCACACAATTATTTTGCAGCAGTCATGGGGTTTTTTCATAACTGGATGGAGAAAAATATCCTTAACCATTATATAGCCGTCCCTCAGTGTTTTCAGCTGCAGATATAGTCTGAGACTAATACTCTTTTGGCTGTCCGACAAAGCTTTATATACATTTTTAGGTCGAGCCCTGAGCCAGGGCGCAAACGCTGCTCTGGGGTTGATCTGTGGGAGTTGACTATGTGAGGGAAGCCCCGCCCACTCCCCCACCCACTTTTTAATTGGCTTGTCTTTGTCCTTTCTAAATGCTGCCTTCCGATTGGTTTATATGCTGCTAGTCCCTCCTTATGACGGCCATGTCGTCATTTGTATCCTTCCATGGCTACTGGCCCCTTTACTATGTGTTTCATGAGCACTATTTTCTTCGTGTCCCCCCCCCCCCGCTGTCCGTGCCTTCTCTCCCGCCCCCCCACTCCCGTTGTTCGTTCCTTCTCGCACCCCTCCCACCTGCCCACCTGCACTCCCGTTTGCATTGCAATAGGTCTCGCGTAAATGCGAGTCCTATTGCATTGCAAATGCTTAAGTGACATTGTTTGTTGCGTAACAAAGGCAGCAAATGTTTACGTATCAAACAATTTTACGTCTCCTAAACCTTTACTTATAATATTATTTCTTCGAATGTTATTTATTATTCGCACCATTTTCCTACAGAATGTCTTTCTTTGATCAGGCTCATCGTTAGTAAAAAACGAACATCTGCATTGTGCGATCGAGTATTTCAAATCGTGTTCCTGATTATCGGACAAAAGCTCCTCTAATATGGCGATTATTTTGTAAAATTTAAACGCTAGACTGGGTGAACGGTTCCCTCGAAGGTCAGCAGCCATATTGGGTGTAAATAAGATCAAATCACATCCAATTAGAAGAATGACTGTGTACCAAAGTAGTAGATGAACCTGGTGACTTTCAATTGGAGAAAGAACCTCCCAAAACCACAGATTCTCTTTACTAAGTACACCACTTATGCCCCTGTCTACACTCGTATTTTCATTTGAGATGAGCGGTCTAGCTTTATTTGGAGAGTTGTATTCCACTATTGTGCTTATTCTTCTGAAAGGCGAAGCTGCTGATCAGTTGCCTCCGCTGATTTTGCTACGGAATTGATGGCCGTGAAGATGGCCCTAGCATTGATAAAAGGCAGAGGAGGGCTAGGCGTTTGTGCTCTCATCGCTCGTAAAGCTATAGGGAGCCGAGCTCGTTGCACAGGGACCGAGGACAGGCAGTGAGTGCTTGTCTGCTGCACAGCTGATGGGGTTTCAGAGGGATTGAGTAGAGGTTACTGAATGCCACAAAGCCTGCACTACCATTAGTCTGAGCCAGCACAACCGAGTGCCACAGGAAGACTGTTGAAGTGGCCGTCGGTGTTCCGCCTTTCTGAAGTGGTTTATTCTAACCAATAGCTTCTAAATAAAAAAGTGTTTAACAAAATGTTCACAAAAGTGTAGAATATTCGCTACTTTTGTACGTGTTCCCTTATGTACGTATATGTTTTGAAAAGTGTCGTTTTCACCCTTTGCACGATTTCGCACTGAGGAACATAGTCACACTGTGAATGCAGGCACCATAAATGAACGTTTTCACAAGTGATCTTTAAGCTTATGGATTAGCCCAAGTTAAATATTCCTTGACAGTGCACTGAACCAGAGCAATATTGTGGGTGGTTCAATAAATAAGTAGTCGTTTTAAAGGAGGCCAATTCAGAGCTAAGCATCTAAGCAACATGTTTGGCTTTGTAACTTATTGCTGGGTTTAGGATTGAGTTCCAGTTTAAGCATTTGTCCGCTAGTCGTGTCATTGTGTACAAATCGCTTCAACTCACTATACCTCTAAATGTAATGTAAATTTAGCTGCAGAGTGTAGTTCCCTATGTTATACATGCATCAACCGAGAACACCTGAAAAGAAAACTTTAAAAGGAAAACATACCCATGTACTTTCATTAAAGTGGGTGATGTTTTAACCGGGTTAAAGCCAGGGCCCTAAGTGGGCCGTGTCCTGCTGGTGCTCAGCACGGGCAGTTCTAACAAGCATTTGCAATGCAACGGGTCTCGCATTTACCCGAGTTTGAGCTATTGGCATTGTAAATGACACTGCCTTTTATTTATGTTTTGGTTTTTGAAACATAATGCGTTTTATTTATCATTTACAATGCCAATAGCTTAAACTCGCGTAAATGCGAGACCTATTGCATTGCAAATGCTTGTTATTTACACTTGGCTATATCCTGTTACTCCTCTTTCCACCAGCGTTCTGATGCTTTACAGTTACTATTAGCAGCAGCAAAATCTGGTGAGAACCAGTGAGCTGATGGCGTTCTCCTTCTAACATTTTTCTCCTTAAGAGGGGCTATGCTGCCAAAGGCTTTGTTGATTCAAATGTTAAAATTGGAGACATTCAGCATCATATACGGTTAGTCTCAGGAGCTTAACTAGAGCTCTTTCCAAGGAAGCTGATCAGGGCTCCAAAAATCATTTAATTTTTACTAGACCTGCGGGTCTAGTCACCTAAAAAATGTACTCGACCTAACTGAAATTCACTTGACCTCAGTTTCTGGAAGCAGAGCAAATGTGACAAGTTAACAAGATTTAAAGGCATTTTTATTGCTCATTCACTTTGTGAGCAATAAAGATGCCTTTAAATCTTCCTCTCTTGTCGCATTTCCTCTGCTTTCAGAGACAGAGGTCAAAAGTCAGTTTGGCTCGCCAGAAAGGGCGAGTAGGACCTAAAAATAGCTCGCCCTAATTGAATCTGGCTCGCAAATGCGAGCGGGCGAGTGGATTTTTCGAGCCCTGCTGATGTAACTTTTTCCCCTATAAGTATACTATACATATAATTTTAGTAGAATCTTGGTTAACGCAGGACCTGAAGAGAATAAGAGTAGTTTGCTGGTGTGGAGTCGTGGAAGGATACACGTCATCCAATCAGGATGATAAAGAAGCTGTGCTGAAGGGGAGTGACAAACACAAGAAAGGGGAAGAAAAGCCATTCAATAAATCCAAGCAAATGAGATTGATCAAGAATGCCAGCTAATGGTAAACATTGGACTGACCCATAGCCAATTGTTAGCATTGATATGGTCCTCAGTAGCTCTTCGACAACAGACCGTTAAATCGGTCTGTATTAAAAGCAAAACACACCAAACAAGGGTACTTCCTCCTAACTATATGAAGTAAGTGCTTCTTTGTTTGGTGATGCCCAAAATCATCTGCAAGTTCCGCCTGTTAGACCCGCCCCATTTTCCTTAGTAGTATGCAGCAGTCATCTCGCCTTTTCCCACATTCATGGACAGCTTACCAAAAGTCCCCAGAGCGCATTTCCCGCCGATTTTTGGTGACTTGTTCTTGATGCAGAGGAATTTTGAGGACATCTCCACCAAACAAAGTAGCACTACATATAGTTACGAGGAAGTACCCTTGTTTGGTGGAGATTCCCCTCTTTGGAGTCTCGTCTTCTCTAGATTCATGTTATCACAGATTTGTGAATCAAGACGCTCGAGGAACAATCACATTGCCAAAATCATGCACATACGGTCACTGAAGACATTTCCTTGGTGTTCATTACGTAGCTGTAGTGTAGAATATGCACTAGTTAATACCCAACGAGGTAGCACTTATTAATTAACCTGCAGAAAGTACTCCAGTTGGGGTAGACTTTTCATGCAAAACTGTGGACTTTTCTTGCATAAAGGAGCAGGTGAGGTTCTGTACTGGCCCAGTCACTCACGCAGCTACTGACACACCCATACACACTCACACACACTCGCACCCACTCATACACCCATTCAGCCACTCTTGCATACACTCACACACCCATTCAGCCACTCACAGCCACTTGCAAACCAAAAAAAAGCCTAAGACACCCACTCAGACCCATAGTGCCACTCGCACACACACACCCACATAACTACTCACCCACTCACAGACCCATTTAGCCACACACCCCCAGCAAAGTACTCGCATCCACTCACAGACCCATACAGCCACTCACACACCCATACAGCCACTCACACACCCACTTACAGATCCATACAGCCACTCACGCACCCACTTACAGATCCATACAGCCACTCACGCACCCACTTACAGATCCATACAGCCACTCTCGCACCCACTCGCAGATCCATACAGCCACTCACACACCCACTCGCAGATCCATACACCCACCCACACACACAAAACCACTCATAGACCGATAGAGCCTCCGACTCACCGACTTATACAGCCACTCACTCTCAAAGGTTACAAGTAGGAAATAAGATTTTTTTTAAACTTACAAATTAAAACAAAAAGGTTAGTGATGTTATAGTTGGGAAATAACATTAAAAAAACTAGAAATTCACTAAAAAACACTGTTATAGTTAGGCTCAGATTTCACTCCTACAAAACCAGTGAAATTCAGAATGTATAGTTACCTGAGCCAGCTATTAGTAATGCCTCCCGCAATGCACTGCTTATGACCTCACATATTACATCACTCATGACATGACACTCATGGTTGGCTGAGGCCGAGTCCTAAAATGGCTGCCAACACTTCTTGGTTGAAGTGTTGGTCGATATATATATATATATATATATATATATATATATATATATCATATCACCTATATATTTTCATAGCCACATTGAGAATTCAATCATCTTACTAACCTTTTCTTTCATTAGTTTATATCCCAAAGAGTCATTTTAGATTGTCTCCTTTATTTTTAATGAAAAAGGTAAATCCTTGGTTTCCAGCTTAAACGTCACTGTGCAATAGTGCAACCTATATAGTTTTATAATGCAAAAAGGCAGTCTCTAACCAGTGCGTGCCTTGGACTGCTTCTCTCTCTCATCAGTGCCCCCCTATAAGACATTTCTGCTAGCTGCTTGTAGCAAGTAGGCTGTCCCTCTGTCACACTCAAATTGACTCTGCAAGTCTGTTATGACGGCTGCCTTTACCTAGTGCATGCCGTCAATCACTCCCTGCTCCCTCCTGCCTGGATGAATCCTAAAGAGATTTTTACTTTGCCTGTAACATTGCACTCCTTTGTCTCTCAACCGTTGCCCTTAGCATTCACTAAAGAGCATTTGCTATGGCTATGTTCCACTTGTGGATACCTGGTTGTTAGTCCTGGTCACTCATAGACTGACTCTTGAGATCATTTACCATCACTGGCGGAATTCATTGCATGCTTTAACTGCCCTCTGCCACTCTAGAGTGGACTCTATAGAGGCTGCTGAAGCAGATACACTAACAAATTAATGTAAATTTCATGGTTTCGCTAGATACTCCACCTGCCATTCCATACAGGTTCAGCAAAAGGAACAAATGATGGGCGCAATGCTGAACAATGCAAACATTCATCCCAGTCACAAGAATCTAGGTTTAATCCATAGTTCTTTTGCTCACCACACCACCCCAGTTTGGACACAGCATTATGCAAATCAGTCTTGACTCTGTTCCTCATGGGAACAGTCCAGCCCGAACTGCCTAGCCAGATCCCCCCTGGACCAGAAGCAAGCATCCTAGGTTCAGCGACATAGGACCGGACAAGGCATCCCATTGATCGCTCATGCACTATATCCGATCCTTTTCCCTTTGTTTCAGCATTCTTTGAGCAAAGCACTAATCCAGTGCGTCGTTATTTGGCCAGTAATGTGCTTTTGGTACCATTTCCGACGCAAAAAACTAAAAAAATGCAATTATAATATATTTAAATGAAGTGTTAATCTCTGCTTCAGTATTTCTGTACGATAAGTTTACTGGTGGTACCACAGCTTTAGTCTGGAATTGGGAAGACTTGTGTTATAAGGAGATTATTTGCTGTCTACACTTCACTTAGTTTCACCTGATGGTCCTCCTGCCCCATTTCATATTCCTTCATGGAATACTCGTTTGTCTTGTTTCTACTTTCCATACTGACAACATTGGCGTCTGAATGCTACATTCAATGTTGTCAACTCTTACGCTTTCACACATTGTATATATGTAAACCTTTATTGAATGTGCAACTTTAGAATTTTAGGATTAAACCAGAGCTCATCAGTTAACAAGCATTGGCAAAGCTGATGGGTCTCACCTTCTTAATTCATTGGCTTTGCCAAATCTCTTTGCTGATGCTGTGCAGCATTGGTGTAGTAAATCTGCCTTTTCTTCGTGGACTCCGTTACCTTTTCGACTTTTGCTGGACCCTATATTTTTGCCTGTTGTATATCTTTGTGCATGTTACCTCTGCTAACCAGTGATAAAGTGCTTGTACTCCACCAGTGATGAAGTGCTTGTACTCCTCCTTTCAACATGGTAAAATTAGGATGCACCTAATTAGCATATTTAACCTACCTATAAGTCCCTAGGATATGGTATATAGGGCCTGTATGTTGAATGTTACAGGTGGACTGCAGCACCCAGTGTGCCATCCACTACAGTGACAGTGTAGCTATGATTGCAGGACTACCTTCTGTAGCCAGGATGTGCAGTTATAAACTGCAAATTTGACTTGTCAAAATAACCCCTTTTGACAGGCCTAAATCTACCTTTTAAATATGTATGCCACCCCTAATTAGCCCCTATTGCCCATAAGACAAAATGTATGGTATTTAAATGCAGGACATGTAAAAATGTATTATACATGTTCTTACAGTGAAAAGGTCCAAAAAGCTAATACAATGTAGCATGTTTGGCTGTTCATAGGAAAACACTGGAATGCAACATTAAATACTAATAGAAGAATAAACAATTATTTTTCATAGTTATTGAAAATTTCAATCCATTGGTATAGACGGGTCTTGACTAAATATGAAGGGAAAGTAACTTTTAAAAAGATATTTTTTCCCTGCCTGAGGTTCCTGAAGACTAATCTGCATTTTGCCCTCCCACCTCAGCCAGCCTGAAATTAGCATTTGAATAGGTGTGAAATGCCTCTAAAGAGCAAACAATAGGCTAACCATATTCAGTGCGACAGTGAGCATCCTTTTTGGCATTAAAGTGTCAAATTCTGCTTGGCAGGGCTGCTAGTATTTTTCATATAACACTTTGTCAGGTGCTGATGTTCTTCCACAGGAGCAGATTACCGCTAGCTCTCAAGGTCTCCACACCCGTACTGCCTGCCCCAAAATTTAATCTGAACCAGACTACACAGGCGGGGAAAAGTGGAATGGGAATAAGAAGAGACTGCCCTTGGTTTTCTGTAAGGACTTCCCTCATCTCATTGCCCATATTCTCTTCTAGTTTGTTTATCTTCCGCTTCGTCTTTTAGAGAAAAACCTTGTTATATATACAACAAGCATTGCATAGCCAATGGATCTCACCTTTGGGTCCTTATAAGTGTTTAGCCAGAGCTATGGGTTTTTCAAATGTCTTTAAGCTATGTTGTAGAGAAGTGTGGTTGCTGTGCAGCATGTTGAAAAGTTATAATAAAGTGTTACAAGCATTTTAGTTACCTTTTATATAACCAAGAAGACACTATGTACAACTGAACTACCCTATTAAACAAGCATTGGAAATGCAATAGGTTTCGCATTTGCTTGATTTAGAGCTATTGGCATTGTAAATGACAATGTTTTGTTTACCTATGTTTAACAGAGTGTATGTATGTGGGTTGGATTGGAATTTTGTGTTGTGGAGTTGTGTAGTGGAATTGTGGCATGGTGTGCAGTGGGACTATGTGGATAGTAATTGTGTTGAGTGTACTGAAAGTATGTGGAGTGATATTGTTTGTTATATAGTGTAATTGTATGGAGTGGTATTTTGTGTTGTGGAGTGGTATGCAGTGGAGTTTAATTATGTGGTGTGCTGGTGAATTTTGTGGCGTGATGTGGAATTCTGCGGTGTGGATTAGATGTATGTGGTGTGTTGTGTAATTGTGTTGAGTTGAATTATGTGGTTTGGTGCCAAATTATGTGGTTTGGTGCCAAATTATGTGGTTTGGTGCCAAATTATGTGGTGTGGATTGGAAATGTGTGAAGTTGAATTGTGTGGCATGGAACTGTGTGGATAATCAACAATAACTTGTCAAAAGCAGCACACAACAGAAGCAACCAGCTTTTAGCAAAGTGCAGGACCTAGTAACAAGTCTCATTCACCTTGCTGCTTGATCTATTTAAATGAAAAAGAAGGGAACTCGTGAGCCAAACCGCTCGACAAGTACAGCACAGAGCTGTCTAACCATTTTTCTACACCTTCATACAGAATTGAAGGCATGGTACCATAATTGTCAAGTCGATCCATGTCTCACACCACATCTTAAATGAGCCAGGGCTCAACCAACCAACATTTAGCACATTATGATTTTTATACCATATACAACAATATTAAAAGCAATACTACGAATCCGAAAATGCAACTTATTGTCTAAAGGCCAGCGCTGTCTGAACGTGTTACATACAACATGGACTCTTGTCAGTTACAAATTGATGTCTTTGGCTGGAGAAGAAGCAATATGTTCGCATGTACATGTAATGTCTTGCCTACCCGTGACCTAGGAGTATGAGAGAAGCAGCTCCTTTGCATGCCCTGGCTTCAACACAGTTCAGAGATGCATGACAGCTGATAGTTCGGAGGTGAAGGGCGCTCATTAAGGAGGTAGGTGAAATCACTCGCCAACTGCAGTATCCACGTGACTGCAGAATGCTCGCTGCAACTCTAGAGCACCAGTTATCTGCTGGCTTCAGCCTTGGCTCCTGGTACCAGCAGCACGCATAGCACACTTGGGAGCAGCTAAGCAGCCATCCATGTGACGGGGAATTGTTTCCGTGCAAGCGAACACTGAATTAGTCAATCACCTGCTCGTATTTTTTCGAGGCGAGACAATCGCTAGTTAATTGTGAGAGGTCAGGAAACGTAAACAAACATTAAGAACAATTCAGCACTTTTTTAGTAGCAGGCCACTAGAAGAGGAGTGACGAGAACGGGGCTACGATGCTACAATCTCAACACTGGCGTTCATTTTTCTTCCAAACATTTTCCGTTTTCTTTTCATTGCTCTGTGATGAATGCTCTGGCGGATCCTACCATGTCCACGAGTGAACTTGTCCCTATGTACCAACGATATAATGGAAGTGTACAAATTAAACAGCACAGGCTGCTGGGAGGGGCAGAAGAAACAGACACGAGATGGTTTGGAGACCGTGTAGCTCCGTGTGGATTTAGCTTTGCATCTTTAATGCACTTTGGGTTGATGGAGAGCAGCGGTCGAAATGCATGAAAACAAGTGTCGAACTGTGATCCTGAGTACAATGGGTGTTGGATCAGTGTTTGTGGGTCGAGAAGGGGAGGCATATTTTGTTAAGGTAGCAGACTTCCTGGATGCGGTGCTCGTGGACACCTTGCCTTTTGGTGAAAACTTTTGAATGACTTTTATTTAAAGAGACGGCCACATTTGAATAGCATACATTTAACCACAAATGTATGCAAAAGATTTAAAAAAATACAAAAATGCAGAATTTTAATAATAAAAAAAGCTGGCTCCTTTTCAGTTGTCTTGTCGCAAACCATTAACTAGCTCGAACACAGATATTGGAAGACGCTGGCTATTGTTAATAGCATTGATGCGATTGGATGGCAAGTTTGGGTACACAAGCTGTCGAATCAATCAAGACATGACTAAGAACTGATGTAGCTCCCAAAAGCCACTGAAGAGCAGCATTCTTGCCCACGCTCCTCTCTGCGCACCCCCATGAACTTTAACCATTTTCAAGAGAAAATTCTCTTCAAAGTTTCAACAATTACTTTTTATTTAAAGCTGTTCCACAGCAACCTTTACACTGATTACTCATTAAAGATGTGAAACAACATAGACTCTAAACATGTTCGCAGCAAATATTGACTTGCTTGCTGAGGCTCGTACCTCACTCCACATTTTGGAACCTTCAAGTTTACGACATAAGGCTGACTGGAGTGAAGCAGGGCGTTGAAGAATCACACTAAAAGCTCTAAAAGCTGAACTCTTCTGCACCACTTATGGCTGAACTTAGAAACAGTGAAAGTGAACAAGGAGTTTTAAACTGGAAGCCACCTGTCTCAGAGTGGTCTCTAACTCTTCCACCAACTCTATATATAGACTCTTACCCATCCATAGCAGTCTGAGGACATAGGCAACACAGAGTGTGTTATAACATTTTAGAAATATTTTTGTATGTAAAGGTTGGTGAATGTTTATCACCTAGAGGCAAAGACGGTAGGTAAGAAAAATGAAACCCACTGAGAGGGGAAAGAGCCATATTACTGACTTGGCAAGGGTAAAGCTGAAGACCATGAATTTTAAAGTGTCATAGAAAGAAGCAGACTTGCAGTGAGCAGAAGGTATTGGCCTGGACTGTATTTGGACTCACTCTATGCTTACAGCCTTTCTCCTCTCCCAAATCCCACCCCCCCACCCCTCCGGACGTTTATTTCTGTAAGGAAATAAAACATTTAAAATCTTTTCCAAAAGTGTGCTAATGCGACCCCGAAATGTCATTTCATAATTTAACGGCAGTTAGTATTGCAGGGAATATGTGTTCTCTCTTCTAAACAACAAACTCTGCTTTTCCTCTGAAAAGGTGATTAGCCTCTTGTACAAAGAAAGAAAAGCCATGTCGTATTAAGCAAAACTCATCACAATGAGAAAGAGGAGGCATTACAGGTAATTAGCCAGGACTTGGAGGTCGCCATGGACTTAATGAGGGAATAATCCTCAGGATATTGAGGGGAATTTGCCTCGCTGCCCCCATTACAACAAGTCCAGTCAAGTGATTGTAAATAGTGCAGAGGGCTGTTTACCTGAAGCAACCAGTGGGAGGAGCCAGAGCTTCGGCGGGCGCTAATTCCACGACTGGGCTGCAAAGCCCAGACTGGGAGGAGAGGCCAGCGCGCGCTGTGCTCGAGGCTCAGGATATTAAGGGGAACTTGCCTGCACTTCTGCAAAACTCGCTGCCCCGATTACGAGTCCTGTCCAGTCAAGTGATTGTAAATAGAGCCGAGGGTTGTTTACCTGAAGCAGCCTGCGGGAGGAGGGGCGGCTTCTGCGGAACAGACTCCACGACTAGGCTGCGAAGCCCAGAGCGGGAGGAAGGGCCATTGCGCTCCACAAGAAGAGGAATAAAATAGTGCACCAATGCTAACCCAAATAACTGAATGATGACTTCCTGTTTGCTGCGTGGAAATAACTGCTGCTACATTGATACAAAGACATACGCCAAACATAAAAGTGTAAACATTACTGTACATGACAACTTGATCACTGGGTGGGCACTGGACAAGATTTACAGGCCTTTTTTCAGTTGTGCTCGAAATGGAAAGGGCGACAGCTGTGCATGAGGAGACCCTTCCCATGCCACCATGCAAACAAAAGAAAACGAGAAGAAAAAAATTGTGCACCCAAACTAACAAATAGATGAGTGGAGGAGTACATGTTACAGGGCCAGTCCCGTGGAAGGGAACCAAGAACCCAAAGGTGGGAGAAATACAACCAGTGCACCAATGAAAAGCCTGCATTTCAGAACGGCACACAAAATAACGAATGGAAATCGATAGATGTGCCAAAAGCCCACAGAGGAGATACAGCATGTTGAGAGACAGCGCATGCCTGCTGCCTAGACCTAAAAATTACTACTATTAGAAAGGCTATGAATTACACGTACATAAAATTTGAGAAACACTTGTATCAATCCCATATCATATGACCAAGACGTTTTAGCTTCTCTTGAATACTTGAATTCAGTTGACAAGCGTATAACTATGTGAAAGAAATGTAACTTTAAGTAATACTTTACATTCTTATTTGACATTTCTAGTACTCATTTCAATGTCCTGGGAGACACCAACACCACTACGAGAGATGTTGCTGGGTAAGTTGTACATGGAAAGGCTGATAAAGAAAGTCTCACTTTACATATGAGAGACTTAGGGCTGACTGCTTTAAGCACAAGATAAGACTGACTACTAGAAGCACAAGGTTGCTCAGACTTCCTCTCTGGATGAGTACTGAAGGAATAACATCTGCAACTTAGAGCGAGACGCTAGGGATGAAAGGGGGAGGGAAGAGAAATGGGGTGCGGCTACGCAATGGAAATGGTGAATGACGCCACAGTTCTGAGAAGAATGCCAGACACTGCTCACTCTGGGTGTTTCGGCGATTGAAGCGAGTAGTGGAAGCGGTGCGTGTCCAAGACATTCAACTCGTAAACATCGCAAGACATGCTCCTGAAGCTCACAGACTCTTATGGTGTCATGAGGCATCCATCTTTGAATGTCCCCTGGTGGTTTCTTTTCAGTAGGTTTCTCCATTGATATGCAACAGGATGCTTGGAAAACAACTTGTAGCCTAAGCAGTGACTGGAAACACACTCTCCAGGACATTTCATTACTATGCTACTCTCTTTCCTGACACACTTAAGGCACACTCCAAAGAGGCCTCTCCGTCACAGGAAAATGTAAGCTGACCCCTGGGCATGGCCCTTCCGTTGTCTCCCTAACCAGACAGGCTCCAATAACATTGGACCTCTTTTTGATATTAGTTTCCAAAGCCTACTTAACAGGTCTGCGGGGTTTACATGTAACGCTTGAATGCCCTTCAAAGGAGGGAAACATGAAACCAAAACAATTCATGTGTATCCACTGTCTGGTTGCTGAAACCTTACTTTTTATTCTGCGATATTTCTGCCTCTGGGTTTATTGGGGAGGTTCAGTGCCTGCTTCAAAATGGATTTTAGTGTTAGAGGGACACTAAGAACACACACACTCGCACTCACACACTCTCCCTCTCTCTCCCTCCCTCTCTCTCTCTCTCTCTCCACCCCTCTCTCTCTCTCCACCCCTCTCTCTCTCTCTCCACCCCTCTCTCTCTCTCTCCACCCCTCTCTCTCTCTCTCCACCCCTCTCTCTCTCTCTCCTCACCTCTCTCTCTCTCCTCACCTCTCTCCACACCTCTCTCCACCCCTCTCTCTCTCTCCACACCTCTCTCTCTCCACACCTCTCTCTCTCTCTCCACCCCCCTCTCTCTCTTCCCCTCTCTCTCTCTCCACCCCTCTCTCCCCACCCCTCTCTCTCTCCACCCCTCTCTCTCTCCACCCCTCTCTCTCTCCACCCCTCTCTCTCTCCACCCCTCTCACTCTCTCTCCACCCCTCTCACTCTCTCCACCCCTCTCACTCTCTCCACCCCTCTCACTCTCTCCACCCCTCTCACTCTCTCCACCCCTCTCACTCTCTCCACCCCTCACTCTCTCTCCTCCCCTCACTCTCTCTCCACCCCTCTCACTCTCTCTCTCCACCCCTCTCACTCTCTCTCTCCACCCCTCTCACTCTCTCTCTCCACCCCTCTCACTCTCTCCACCCCTCTCACTCTACCCCTCTCACTCTACCCCTCTCTCTACCCCTCTCACTCTACCCCTCTCACTCTACCCCTCTCACTCTACCCCTCTCACTCTACCCCTCTCTCTCTCTCTCGCTCTCGCTCTCTCTCTCGCTCTCGCTCTCGCTCTCGCTCTCGCTCTCTCTCTCTCTCTCGCGCTCTCTCTCGCTCTCTCTCGCTCTCTCTCGCTCTCTCTCGCTCTCTCTCGCTCTCTCGCTCTCTCTCGCTCTCTCTCTCGCTCTCTCTCGCTCTCTCTCGCTCTCTCTCGCTCTCTCGCTACACCCCTCTCTCTACACCCCTCTCTCTACACCCCTCTCTCTACACCCCTCTCTCTACACCCCTCTCTCTACACCCCTCTCTCTACACCCCTCTCTCTACACCCCTCTCTCTACACCCCTCTCTACACCCCTCTCTCTACACCCCTCTCTCTACACCCCTCTCTCTACACCCTCTCTCTACACCCCTCTCTCTACACCCCTCTCTCTCTACACCCTCTCTCTCTACACCCCTCTCTCTACACCCCTCTCTCTCTACACCCCTCTCTCTCTACACCCTCTCTCTCTACACCCCTCTCTCTACACCCCTCTCTCTCTACACCCCTCTCTCTCTACACCCCTCTCTCTCTACACCCCTCTCTCTCTACACCCCTCTCTCTACACCCCTCTCTCTACACCCTCTCTCTCTACACCCCTCTCTCTCTACACCCCTCTCTCTCTACACCCCTCTCTCTACACCCTCTCTCTACACCCCTCTCTCTACACCCCTCTCTCTACACCCTCTCTCTACACCCCTCTCTCTACACCCCTCTCTCTACACCCCTCTCTCTACACCCCTCTCTCTACACCCCTCTCTCTACACCCCTCTCTCTACACCCCTCTCTCTACACCCCTCTCTCTACACCCCTCTCTCTACACCCCTCTCTCTACACCCCTCTCTCTACACCCCTCTCTCTACACCCCTCTCTCTCTACACCCCTCTCTCTCTACACCCCTCTCTCTCTACACCCCTCTCTCTCTACACCCCTCTCTCTCTCTACACCCCTCTCTCTCTCTCTACACCCCTCTCTCTCTCTCTACACCCCTCTCTCTCTACACCCCTCTCTCTCTCTGTCTGAAACCTGAGAAGGGCCCTAAACGACTGTACCTGCTCTTGTACCCACGACAAAGAAGTGGACGACAAGGGTCATAAGGCTTACCTGTTCAAGATACAGGGATACAACAAGCTACAAGAGGCCTTTCCTGTAACTGACCAGTAGCAGCTGGGCCTGGGCTAAACCCTTCTGTTGCCCTCCAGTCTGACTTCCAGTGAGTCTCTAAGAGCCTCTCTGGAGGTCCCAGGAGACTTAGAAGTGTACTGCTGTGGTAGATAGGGGCGTAAATGACTACATCAGAAGGTAAAATCATTGACCAGCATGAACCTGGTCCGTGTATTTGACCCATGATTCATCATCGTCCGCATCAAATTGTGCCTAGGTTCCGGTCCACGCTTCCATTGACTATCATTTGTACTTTTTGCTTCTTCGTGCTATTTTTACTTGAGTTTAGAAATCCATACCTCTGGTTCCCCTTATTGGATTTCTGTCATTTTATTTATTGAATTTTACTCTTTTTTCTTTCTTATTAGTTTGGGAGTTTTATTGTTTTGCTATTCGACTTTATTACAGTTGTATTTCTGCATAAATACTTTACACATTGCTTCTAATTTAACCCTGTATGCTCTGCCGTAGGTACCACGGAGTTGAGCTCAGGTTTTTTTAGTGGCTCTAGGGTTTCTCCCTGATAAGGATTGTGATTATTACTCAACTAATAACCCAGCTTCTTAGAATTGGCAAAAAGTCATTCTGCTGGCTCGCACATTCGTCTCGCTATGCAGGTGCAGCCCAGCAGCAGATATTTGACTCATTTTCAAACTTTTGTTTCGTCTCATTGTGATACATGCAGCAAATCTCAGTTTTTAGCTTGTATTCTTTAATAACTTAATGGCGTTCAGGATTCATTAAAAGCCATCAGCAAAGTAGTCTGATATACCGTGGAACTTCGCTTTATGTGAACAACCTGTAAGATCTGCTTTAGGATATGTTGTTTTGGTGCTTGTGTAGTTGTATGGTCATAGCATCCCTGGGGAAAATTATATCCACTTTATTACAGAAGTGTCACATGGGGCAGGATGCAATATTTTACACTTCGAATTTTCCTCCTCTGCAGATTGCGTCCGTTGCTGTACACCATACTGCAGTTTATTTTGTTGTTCCATCGCTCACTATATTAATTGAAAATTGACGATTAACAAAAAATTAAAATCTTTGTTAGGGCATTCCTGTTGCATTAATGATGTTTCAAGAGACAGGCCTGTTGCATATGCCAATCATCCTCCAAGCCCATGCAAAGCGACATACATTTGGTATTCTAAAATTAGAAAGCTCGCACACAACACTGCCTCAAGTTTCACTTATAATGATGCACATCGAGAAATGGTTGTGCTTTCTGTATCATTCTTACAGCATAGTTCTGTCCAGTTACTAGAAGGGAATTTTTGGATTGACTATATCCACTTAAAAATCTTTAATCCCAACCGTATGTGTGCTTAATTGTGCTAACATTGGTCAGACACAAATGGCTTTGTGTGGCAATCAGTAAAACTAAAAATGTATCTAAAAGTTTACCTCCTTTGAGTAAAAACATAAATTGTCCGTATGTGACGGTCATAATCTGGAATAAAGCATTCCATATAGAATATTTGTATTTACAAGCACTTTAATCAAGAAACCCAATTTCTGGCACACATGCTGATAGTCTTTCGAGAGAAAAGATGGTTTATTCTTAAATATAAAACTTGGAGTGGACCAGCCCTTAAAGCAGAAGTCTTAAGATTCATGAGCAGTTTATGCTTCAGTTGGCAGTATAATGAAATACTATTGTTATATTGAATGAGTTGGGTAAATAAGCTCTGGCGAGGTATGGCCTCCTCTACTGAGCACTGATGATAAATCTGCTCATGCCACTCAGACGTACGTTTTCGGATGCCTGTCTCTCAGTGAAGTTGTCATGAATTGTATCACTGTATATCTGATAGTGACTTCTAGACGCAGATTCCTTAGCTCCTGATTACCTTCTTTTTCCCTCACCTTTTGCTCTTGCAAATCTGCTACTCACTCCTCTATTTGGCTCACCTTTTTTACCCTGTGATTCAATTTCTTGCTTTTTTTTTTATACTCGGCCCTTTTTGTTCCAGTTCCTTTTCCCTTTGTTATTCTCCTGTTTCTCTGTTTAAGTCTGGCTCGATAGCCGAGCTGTTGTGATCATCAAAAAAAGAACGTTAAGAAGTAGTAAGAGAGGGGTGTAGGAGTTTCCTTTAACATGGAACGTCGGGCTGGTGTATTGAGCCTAGAATCAAGGAGATTCCAGATAAAAATGAGGTAATGGGATATGGTGGGAGAGAAGCAAGGGGTCGGTGTCGGTGTCTGTGATGGGTGATGTATCCTTGTAACTTACCACCATAAATAAACTACATTATAAATATACATTGTGTGTGGCGTTCACTATAAGGAGCTTAGGCTTCGTCCACATGCTGATCTTCCCTACAAACTTTGGATTGTGTCCGATTGTGTGTATTTGCACTGAAAAGGAGTGCTTTGTATTACAACACTTTTCGCCTTATTGTAAAGCTTATGCTTAGAGCTGAATTTATTATGGCGACGAGTCAATGCTAAAGACTGTGGGCTTGATTGGTTCATTTTAGAAGTTCTGTCCATTTCCGTAGGTCCGATTTGTATATTATAAAAGGTTATGATAAAGGCAGCAGGCCTGAATTATTTATTGTGAAAGCATTTGTTAAAGCAGAGAGGCCTTTAAG
This sequence comes from Calotriton arnoldi, assembly GCA_963921515.1. Classification (NCBI taxonomy): domain Eukaryota; kingdom Metazoa; phylum Chordata; class Amphibia; order Caudata; family Salamandridae; genus Calotriton; species Calotriton arnoldi. The sequence continues at coordinate 842,109 of CAWUFW010004232.1, read as the reverse complement.
GCTGCATTGTTATTACATTGTGGTAAAGACTGTCGGCATGTATTTTGTTACATGAAATCACACAGATTACTATAGTAGACACTTTTTATGGTGTTGGGTACCCCCTCTGGAAAAAACTGTTGGGGTGAAGGTTTGCAACATGATAATTATTGTTGTGCCCTCTATAAATGTGTGAGGTTAGTGGGTACTGATGAGGTATATAGCCTTCCCCATGGGTGGGTTATATATTTTGGCAACACAAAAAAGCACCCCTGGATCTAGAGTAACAAGCATTTGCAATGCAATAGGTCTCGCATTTGCGAGGGTTTGAGCTATTGGCATTGTAAATACCAATGCCTTTTATTTATGTATTTTGAAAACCTGCAAGCGGTGTGTAAACACGCACTCTGTACTTAGTCGTTGCTTACGAGAAGCAACGTTGGCAGTAACTACGCCTCTTTTACTGCCAGCTTTGCTCTTCGTAAGCAAGGACTATAAGTACAAAGTGCGTGTTTACACCTGCTTGCAGCTTTTCAAAACCCATAAATAAAAGGCATTGTCGGTTACAATGCCAATAGCTCAAACACTTGCAAATGCAAGACTTATTGCATTGCAAATGCTTGTTACAGCTTATGAGGGTGAGTATTTGGAGTTTTCACACCTTTTAAGTTAGTTATAAATGCTGTCTGTCCCACCTCAAAACACTCCATTATTAGGGAATGTTGAGCAAATCACACTCCAGTGTCATTCATCACAAATAACCCAGGTGCCCCCAAGAGACAGCTCTTATAAACAAGCATCGACAGCCATTCGGTAGTGCTTGCATTTTGAGTCTTGACACATTAAAGAAAAGCCTGCTGCAGCACAAAAAAAAAATATATTGCTTTCTGTATACAATGTATCTATGAGATAAAAAGAATTTAGCATACTTTTCAGATGTCACTAGTCCCTCATGCACTGCAATGCAAACGCTTCATTGGAGGTCAAGTGATAACGCCAAACAGCCAATAGCAAGAGGTGAAAGTGTAATTCACCTCTGCGGGAACTAACACAGAACAGTGCACAGAATGTGCGTGCACCGCTCTCCACTAACAGAGCAGTGCACAGACTGAATGCACCACTGTGCGTGAACTCTCCCACTAACAGAGCAGTGCACAGACTGTGCGTGCACCACTCCCCACTACCAAAGAGCACTGCACCGACTGTGCATGCACCAGTCTCCTACTAAGAGCAGTGCACAGCCTTTGCATGCACCCCTAACCCATTACCTAAGCACAGCTTATAGCAGACAGCGCACAGACTGTGCGTGCACCACTCTTCCACTAACAGAAAGCAGAGTACACTGTGCATGCACCATTAACAGACAGCACGGCTCTTACAGCAGACGGTGCACAGACTGTACGTGCACCACAAATAGAGAGCACTGCACAGACTGTGCATGCACCACTCTCCCACTAACAGAAAGCACTGCACAGGCTGTGCATGCACCACTCTCCCACTAACAGAGCACTGCCCAGACTGTGAATGCACCACTCTCCCCCCAACAGATGGTGCATGCACCACTAACAGAGCACTGCTCTTACAGCAGGCATTGCACAGGCTGTGCATGCACCACTCCCCCACTAACAAGGCAGTGCACGGACTGTACGTGCACCACTAACAGACAGCACAGGTCTTTTCAGCAGACAGTGCACAGACTGAATGCACCACTCTCCACTAACAGAGAGGTGCACAAACTGTGCATGCACCGCTCTCACACTGAGAGCAGGACTCCCACAGCAGACAGTACACAGACTCTGCATGTACCACACCCCCCACTAAGAGCATAGCTTTTACAGCAAATAGTGCACAGACTGTGCATGCACCACCAACAGAGAGTATGGCTCTTACAGCAGACAGTGAAATCTGCACATGTACCACTCTCCCACTAAGAGAGAGCAGTGCACAGACTGTGCATGCACTGCTCTTCCACTGAGAGAGCACAGCTCCGAGTAGATAGTGCAAGTCAGAGAACATGCCAGGGCCCTGGTGAGCAGCCAAGGCTTGGGGGGCATGAGGGAGGAAGGCCAAGAGGAAGGATTATGGAGGTGAAACGAAGGAGAGAAGGGGGCAGTAGTACTGGGAGGAGGGAATGGCAAAGCAGTACAGAGAAGAATGAAATGAGAAGCAGTACTGGGAGGAGGGAATAGGGCAGAATGACTGCAAGGAAGGAATGGGGCAATAGACCCGGGAGGAGGGAATAGGGCGCAATGACTGGAAGGAAGGAATGGCGCAGTAGTACCGGGAGGAGGGAATAGGGGAGAATGACTGGGAGGAAGGGATGGGATATAAGGAGTGAGAGGAGGAAATGGGAAGCGGCTCTGGGAGGAAGGAATTGGGCAGTAGTACCGGGAGGAGGAAATATGGCAGAATGACTGGGAGCCTCTGGAGGAAGGAATGGGACAGTAGTACCGGGAGGAAGGAATGGGACAGAATGACTGGGAGGAAGGAATGGGACAGTGGTATCAGGGGAGGGAATAGGGCAGAATGTGGGAGAAAGGAACGGGGCAGTAGCTTTGGGAGGAGGAATGGGGCAGCAGTACTGGGAGGAGGGAATAGGACAGTATAACCACCTAGCCTACCTCCACCAGCTCCATCCTAGATTTTCGCAATAAATTGAAAACCTGGTTCTGCCAATGGGTCCCCAGTCAGGACAGGAACGAGCACACACACACACACACACACACACACACACACACACACACACACACACACACACACACACACCACACACACCACACACACCACACACACCACACACACCACACACACCACACACACACACACCCCTCCCTCACTGTGTAATATGTGCGCCCTACAAACCTTACCATAGCAGCTGTAATGGAAGGAGGGGATATGGCGCGGTACTGGAGAGTGAAATGGAGCAGAAAGTATGGGGGAAGAAAATAAAGGGGTGGTAGGATTGGGACGGGGGAATCAAGGTAGTGGGGCAGTAGGACTGGGAGAGGCGGCAGGTGGAACGGGGGTGCTGCATAGGTAGGGGGATGTGGCAGTCGGTACCCCTGCACCCCCCTCCCCAGAATACACCAGATAGGCTCCCAGCCTGCCCCTCCGGTGTCGAGTCACTGCGGCTGTAATGTGAGCCACACACACCTACCTGGCAGGCAGGCAAACACCAGGCCAGACCTGCAGGGTATCAGAGGAGGCGGGGAGGCATGACTACATCAACACACATGCACACATATATTAAACAACTCATGCCCTGGCCTTATCGGTTATCAGAGGAGGCGGGGAAGTGTCACTACACGCCCCCCGCCCCCAAACGGTAAACAACACATGCCCAGGCAGCCTGGGTTATCACAGGGGGCGGGGAGGTATCTCTACATCTACCCCCGCCAAGTTTACACTACACATGCCCAGGCTGCCTGGGTTATCAGAGGGGCGGGGGCGTATCACTACACCCCCACACCTACAGACAGTTTACCCTACTCCACTCCCGCAGGAGCCACTTCCGTGCATTGTCACCACAACAATAAACCTGGAAAGTGAGACCACGCCCAGCCTTGGTGCACCGGTGCGTGCAGGCCCGAATGGGACACAGTGCCACGTTCATTACAAGCACAATGCAGATTCACGGAGTGACTAAGCACCCGGGATCACCACAGCTTGGAAGGGAGCCCCCTTCCCCCAAGAGCACACCTGCGAGGGGTGGTGTGTCTGGGTGAGTGGGAGTAATGTTATGGGGCAGAGAGGAGTAAACGTAACATTTGTAAAGCACGTGCTCACCCCTGGATATCCAGGCGCTGCATAGCAGAGGTTTATTCTAATCCCACTCAATGGCGCTTATTGTAAGAATGTATTTGTATTTACTATAGCACTGACATCACTGCGGGGCTTCGGGGCGCTGTATATAGGTAGGTGTGAAAAAAACACCAGGCAGAAGTCGACCATGAGGTGACTTGAGACATAGAGCAAATGTTTCCTCCAATAGATCGTCTTATAGGAAGACATGGGATTTGAGTACAGTGATATGTATGTTGGGCAGTGGGGATAGTTAAGTGCAGTGTCTGATGAATTACAGAGGATTTATCGACATTGGGAGGCTGATGAACTGAGCGGACCCGCACGTATTTGAGCCTGTGACCATGGGGTCTAACACAGATCCCTGCAGTTGGTACACATATTAGTTCCCTGAGCAATCAAACCCACGGGATCTAGAAGGAAGCAAAAAGGGTGACGGGAGAGTGGATCGAGAAGGAGGTGGGGCGGGGGCAGCAGAAACAGAGGGGGTTCCAGACGGCTGTGCAGAGGAAGGAGAGACGGAAGGGAGGAGAGGTGCTGCCGTGGAAGGAAGTACGAAGAGATAGTTATTAGCCAGCGAGGGAATTACTGAGCCCAAGATAGGGCGAAGGAGGGAGTAACAGTAATGACTGTAGGCGAGGAGTGGCTGCCCTGGCTTGAGAAGGGCACTTTTAACCGCAGTTCACCACACACCACCCAGGTTGGCTAGCATTTATTTAGTCCCTGCGTCTTGCACAGCGAGGCGCGCCCCCTCATGACCGCCTCACAGCACTTTATCTCTATTTGTTTTGCTAGGGGTATTTATAGCGCCCAGAGGTACCACTTCTTAGAAGCTTAGCAATGCCCGCGGCTTCTACGCGCTGTACAAGAGATCACCGAGAGGCTTTCAAAAGAGGAACAGAGGAGGGGAAGACGATAGAGAAATGTCCATTACCTAACAGCAGTCGCATCCATTTCTGAAAACGCATGCCTTCTCGTTCTTCCTTTCTCGTATCACGCAGCTTTCCTTGTGGTGCCTGTAACTCTTCTCTGCACTATCCTGTTTCCCCCCCCTCCTAGCCCTCCATCCTGTACCTTTCACCCTGATGCCCCTCCCCTCTTCTGTTGCATCTCTCCCTGCTATGTTGTCTGTTTTCGTGCTCTCGCTTCCTTTCGGTGGTGCTTAGCAAATGGCACGGTGGCGATGAACAGAGCAGTCTGCAATGGGGCCACGAACAGCCCGAGCTCCCTCCACGTTCTCCCTCCACGACACTGGGGAACGACGACGGCGTTTTTCTGGGCTCCTCCCTCAGTAAGCCCCGCCCACAGTCAGGCTTGGCTCCTGCCTGGCTTCCGCCCCCAGGCACCTGGATACGGAGCGAAGTCTGCGCAACGGCCGGGGCTCCGGGAAGAATTTACTGGTGCCCCCAGCAACTCCGGCCACAGTGCTCGTTCTGAGCACAGTTGGAGCCCTCTTCTCGGGCTCTAGGAACCAGCTAAAAAGCGCCCACCACACACAGTCAAGCACTAGTATAAAAAAAAGTGCTCACCGATTAAAGGAGGCAGTATAACGCCGCAAGTAAAAGATCCAGTCCTGATGGGCGGTCCCAAAAGGAGACAGGGCGGTAACAAGGCGGGACTAAGAAGCCTCATTATCAATCGGAAGCCAGCGTTTACCATGGACGATGACGCCATCCAATGAAAAATATGGGCGGGGCTTCCACACCACTTCTAAAAAATACCCTAATACAGCATGTCTCGCAAAGCGAGCAGCGCTTTGCGCTGCAACGCTAGGCGAGACCTAAAAAAGGAGCGCAGGGGAGGTTACCCAATGATGAAGAATGCCACCTACGGGTGGGTGAGGGAAACCGTCCTTTAAAATGGATTCCCCCGCACTCCTTTTTCACTCTAGACCCAGGGGTGCTTTTTTGTGTTGCCAGATTACATTAGAGGGGATTTGCCCCCTGCTGGTCGTTAAACCTCCTCAGACCTCCTATGTGTGTACTGGGTTAAATATTTTGCCAACTGTAATTTTGTACGTATTTGCATGCATGATGGTTGCTTTGTGGGAAAGCTTATGCTTAAGACAGTTGGCCAAGGGTTATTATGGTGACTAACCAATTATAGTCTAGAAGTCTTATTGGTTCATTTGGGAGACGTTAAGTTAGATGCCATAGGTCTGGTATGTTTGTTATAAAAATTAAACGAAGGCAGAAGATCTTATTTATTGTGAAAATCATATGATGAAGCCAATGAGCCTGAGAGGATGACTATTGCATTATGTTAAAGCCTTGAAACCTATTGTTACTTGGAAACTCACAGATTATAGTAAGCGCCAATGGTGTTGATGTTGGTTACTCACTCTGTCAAATCCTAGGAGTAGACGATTTCCACTGTGAGAATCCTCCGTAGGACTTATTCTTTGTGGCTGCATGTTTTGTCAACTTTAGTTTTGTTCATAATTGAAATTTTATGTGAACAGTTTATGTGCCTGTATTATATCACTTTTAGGTGTCACCTGACAGCTTAGGCAGTAGTTTTGGCTCTAATTAAAACAGTTAATTAAAAAAATCCATACATACTTTGAAGGGCTTTGGGCAGTCCTCTTCAGGCATTGAGTTACTGCCCCGTGACTGATGCCATTTTGCTTGTTGATGTGCATATCCACATAATTATGTTTTCCATCAGGACTGGTGTGTCTGTCCTTTAGATTTCCATTTTCTCTTTTTATTCGCTTCTTTTTCATCTCTTTCCTTTTCTAGCTTTTTTATTGGGTCGAGCCTGGGCAGCGCATGCGCTGCTCTACGAGGCATGCTGTATTCAGGTAGGGACTTGAAGCTCCGTCCATATTTTTCATTGGCTTGTCATTGTTCTTGGTAAACTGTGGCTGTTCATTGATCAATAGGCTTAGTAGTCCCTCCTTAGAACCGCCTTGTCTCATTTTGTAACCTCCCATGACAACATCCCCGGTTATGTGTGTTGTGATTCGGTAGGCTTTAATTGCAGCCTCCGAGTGCTATTTTCTCAAATAGTTTTGTCCTGCCTGCTGTTGGACACGCTGTCTACTAATGCTTTTTTAACAATTTTATAGCACGGGTGCCGAACGAATTTGCAATGCAATCGGTCCCACATTTGCAAGAGTTTAAAGATATTGGCAGTGTAAATGACAATGCCTTTTATTTATCTTATTTAAAAACGGCACATAAAAGGCATTGTCATTTACTATGCCAATAGCTCAAACTCTTGTAAATGCGAGACCTATTGCATTGCAAATGCTTGGTTCTCACATCACCTGGCAGCTTCCCAAACAGTGCTACTGGGACGCTTGTTTGCAGCTCATTTCATCTGTGTGCTGTATCCTTTCCGGGCACTGCTTCAAAAGGTTGCTATTGTCCAGTGTATCATTGCTTTACCATTCCAAGACAGCTTCCACATTTAGAAGCAAAAGGTCAGCTTGCCTGGGTTGGTTCAACAATAACTAAAGTGCTTAAAAAACGCAAAACCTTTTGCTGTTCAACAGGTGTTGGCTTAGTAATTAAAATTGTTTTTTGTTTTAGTAGTATGCAAAAAAGCAAGATGGTTTAGATAGGTTAGTTGTTTACTAAACATTCCTGCCATGCACACGTTAACCCCTACAAATCCATGTTATCTTTCTCAAGCTTGTAAACACAATCTGGTCACGTTAAATGCGAAAAACAAATGCGTTATTTCTAAATGAAGAAGCACGTGGGCGAAGGAACACACAGGCAGGATATTTATAGACCCCTTTGACAGGCTGATAGTGCGAGCAACTGAAACGTTTGTTTGTTTTTCTTAGTTGTGTGCCTAAAGAAGCTACGTTTGTTTTAGGTTGCTCTTCCTAAAAGAGTAAGCTGAAGCACTAGTACTTCAACCTAATATCTAAATCTAGCCTTCAGCAAACATATCTGCTTCAAATTTCTTGGTTCTTTCGCATGACACTTTTATGATAAATGCTTTCCTGCTTACTTAAGAATTCTGTAGAATGGGGGAATCCACACATCAGTTGATTATTCAGTAAACAGTGTGTTCTCCTTTTCCGGTTGTCTAAATCTAAAATTTTCGGAACTTAAAATGTATTTACATAAGTCAGACTGGAAACTGTGATCAGCCTTCAAAGCCTGTGACCTCTTAACGCTGATGTTTTCGTCTGATGACCTTTAGCATTTTCAGGATATTAAGGGCACCGTGCTACTTGTATTCATGGACACCTTTTCTTCCCGGTTTTTTCGCCTAATCAATTTTCTCCATTTCTCCAATCAAAAAAATTTGTTCCAGTTAAAATGATAGGCCTCTTACTTAAGTTAGCTCGCCCCAAGTAGTGAAAGTCATGTCATAATTGAACAGAAAGCAAAATAAATAGGCCAATGTACCTGAAAGAAGTTCTCAAAATATACAGAACCGACCATCAAAGGCAGAGCATGAAATAAATATCTTCAGGAGAATGAGAACTTGCTTAGCTTCGATTCCTTCTCCTTATTTTAATTATGCGCTTGCCCTGTGCCAGATAAATTGCTTGTGATTAAAAGGCAGAGCTAGGAGATGTCACCTGCAGTGCCATATGAGTTTTTTAGGTTTCACCTCAACAGTGCATGCGAGGTCAGTGAATTCTCTATTAACAAATAAGCTTAAAGATTTTAGAGACTGTTCATTACTTACGATTGGTTGGCTTCCACGTCACTCGTGTTTCCTTGCTTCTGATTTGGTCAGCGCCTCCTGTTCCTTTCACACAGCAATTCCATTGTTCGGTTCTGCCATGGGGCATAGACCTAGTACAGCTTCCAGTCTTTGACCAGTGTCTTTCCACTGGCTGCATGCTCCTGCAAGTACTTTTTTTTTATTTATTTTTAAAGCTTGTGGACATGCACTCTTGAAGAGTCTCCTGCCCCTCCTTCGTGTTGCTTGCCCCAGCCCTCCTCCCACTGTCCCTTGTATTGCTGCTCCCTCCCCCACTCCTTCCTTGTGTTGCTTTTTTTTGTTGTTGCAGTTTTATGTTGCGCAAACTCAACCCGAAGGTATTGGAGAGCTTTACACAAGGACCATTTACATTACAGAAGAACACGTTAATTTTTTAGGCAAAACTGGGAGGGTAAGAGAGCTTCCTCCCACCCTCTTGCCCGCCTCTCTCGTGTTGCTCCCTCCCATTCCTGCTGTCAGTTGTTGCTGTTCCCTCCCACCTCCCCTGCACCTTCCTCATGTGGCTTGCCTCCCCCTCTCCATTGGTTTAAAAAGAAGAAAAAGCGCTATGACGCGGTCAATGCTAGCCGCGTCATAGCACTTTTTAAAATGTATTTAAGCCCTCGCTGCTGTGCGCAATATGGCTTAAAGTAATCCAAAAAAAAAGCGGTGATGGTCATAACCCTTTTTTGTTTGCTTGACTATAAGCCATTTGCACAGCAGCTCATGCTGCTGTGCAGCATATCTTTAAAAAAAAAAACGTTGATTGTCACTAGGTCTTGCGTAGGCGAAACCCATTGGCTTTGCCAGTGCTTGTTTTGTATTAGTAACTGTTTCTGTGCCTAATACAGTTCTTACAAAGTCGGTTTGCTCAGGGCGTAAGGATAGATACAAGTATAAATGCTAAGTCTTCATCTTGAGATCTTAGTTATAATTCAGAATAACTAGCATGTGCCAAACATCTAGTGACAGCAAGTACACTTTAACAAAAATTAAATCGAACATCCTAAAAAATAAAAATGGATAGTAGACTTTTTTTTTTTTTTTAAATCCGGAACATTCATGCTAAAGCAGCACAAAAACATGTTGCTGCCCCTTTTAACATTTGTTTTTTGCATTATCGTTCTTACGCTTCAGGAGGCCTGTTTTTCCAATCACAATATTACTTCCGTTTAAAAACTGTTCCTGTCCATCTGATAACTATGTAATGGAAAACACTTCAAAGAGCTGAAATTAAAACAAAAATGGAAGAACAGGAAGGTAAAGTATAAAAAGCCATGATGGGGTGTCATTTCTACTGATAATCCAGACCTGCCAAAGTCTGTGTTAAACCCTGCTAAAAAGAAGTGTGGGTAGTCACTGTATCAACTTCCAGAGAGAAATTTCTTTTGGCTTCTGCTGCAACCCACGGATATACACTCTGGTGTTGTAATGAGGAAGCCGATTAGTCCTTACGAAGAGAATCAACCAATTCCTAAGTGGCGCAGAAACCACCATTAATGTTGAGGCCGCCTTTAACATTGAGACAATTCTCATCCATGCTCTCCTTGACGAGTTGGTCTTCTGTACAATTGCATCTTTGTTGATGGTGCACTCAATTCTGAGGTATTTAGTGTTGGGATTGGAGACTCCCAGTTCCAGTGCCTTATTTTCTTTTGCCAAATTTCACAGATACTCTGGAAAACATGCTGGAGAGTCCCAAAAGGAAGAAATGCCACAGATTCCCATCTAGGTAACCAGTCAAGAACTGGTGACAACCTAGAAGGCAATTCCTCCTTAAAGCTGAGGAAGACCATTCATCTGATGATCCAGTCATCAAGTCTGCTGCAAAAAAAAGATTTTGATGTCCACCTGGTCCCTTCTTTTCATAGCCGATTCTTAGAAGATAGAGTGATTCTTCAAAAGTGTATCATGAACAATTCATTAGACCAGTGCAGCAAGATCTATAGCACTGCTTGAGACAGGCTGTGTCAAATCACATCATTTATTCGGCCGATCTATCAGACATACCGGCCAAGATGTTTGCTCACTGGGTGTTCCTACTTTAGATTGACATCTGAGATGAGAGGCTTAACAGAACAATATGGATGTGCCTTTGTAATAAAGTACTTAACACCGAGCTATGTAGACCAAATACACTCAATATGCAATCCTGAAATTTCACATTAGAGGGAAAAAGACTTGCCACTCAGTGGCCAGGTTCCTGGGAAAAGGAAGTTTAACAGAGGGATGTAGTCGTTGACTACCAGCAGCAGAAGACAGTTTGGTAAATAATTTTCCCTGGATGAAGTAAATGACAATCAGTTATGTGGCTTTCGTAAAAATCCCCAATTCAATCTGCCAAAAACTGACTTTCTCCTTCTCTTTCTACTCTACAGCACTTGGATCGGAAGTGGCGTATCCGTGCCTTTCCAGGCATTGATGGACATAACCAGTGATACATGGGGTGCTCAACTTCTTTCAGTCCTGGTACATAGCAGTTTCTAGCTTTTTTTCCTCGGGTGCTCTTTCTCAGTAGTATTGCAACTGTTGCACTATTGGAGTGTGACAAAAGGGCAGTAGAGGAAGTTGTCATCTAAAGAACTGTCCTTCAGATAATTGATTTTTCTGAATAAAGCCCCACGTGGAAGATTTGAGACTTATTGTGGATTTGGGATTTGCCAGCATGTTTATTTAGAAGGAAATTCAGAATACAGACTTTGCAACAGCTCACTTGATCCACTGAGAGAGAGACCCAGCTTTGCTCATAGACTGTTTTTACATTCCAGTTCAGTTATTGCAGTGCAATTTAAGCTGTGAAATTGACTCCGATATACCTGTTGGAAGTTTTACAGTTTCATGTAAAGTCCACACTAGAATCTTTTCTAAATGAATGACAGTGATAGCCTCTCATTTTAGAAAATGGGACATCTTTAACTTTAAGGGTAATATTTTGCCAGTGAGAAAAAAATAGAAGACTCAAGTTGGGTCAATTTGCTACTGCTTCAGTGACCAGTAACATCATGACATGGAAGTCCGAGAAGACAATGTTGTCATTTCACAGAAAACCCAAGACTCCTTTATGTGGTAGTTTAACAGAATAATTTAAAACACACCTTTTCATGAGTAACAATTGTGTGGGACTGTCATTTCAGATGCATAGCCGAAGGCTGGGAGGCCAACTGAGCAGTTTTGCCCTAACATTATTAGTAATGGGAGTTAGTTCATTCAATTGGATCTTCTTTTTCACGTATATTGAGGCGGACTTTGTTGGAGGATCTAGAAATATACACTAGTGTTCCGACTTAAATTTGAGCTTCTGTTGGAAGCCATTGGGAAAACAGTCCTTTTCATTCAGAAATGTATGCAACGTGGCCACACTGATTTAGACGATTCACTTGTCATTGGGTTTACCTGATGTTCCAAAGCTAAATCTTGAGTGTACAAAAAACCATGGGTTTTCACCTTTTTTGCAAAGATGGATAGCTCCTACCAACCTGCAATTGATAGGGACAGAGGTTTCTAATTGTTAATGTGAATCCTTTTAAGATAAGGCTCTTTTTGGGCTTAGCATAAACTAGTTCCCGCTTATCCAGCTCAAGTCCTCAATTACGTTAGTTAAATTCTTGGCATCCTTATTGATTTCATACTAAAGTAGATGTTGTCAGAATAGGTATTAAAGTGCACTGAGCAGTAAATTGGGGAGAGTTCTCATCTAAGCTATAACGAAAAAAAGGACTGTTTGGAACCCTATGGAACAACCATCTCAATTTTAATTCAGGCACTCGAAAAAGCACCAAATTGGACCAAAGTCATCCAGTTCGTGAAGAATGAATCAAACCACTATAAAGCCATTGTCTGCACCTGCTAGGGCCATCTGGGCTACTGAACCCTTGTCCCCCATCCACAGTAGCTATTCCTGTAGGTCAAAAAACGAAGTCTGTTGTATGGCTGGGCCTGAAACCAGACTCCCTCTTGTCCTGTAAATCATTAAATTTAGGTCCTGGGTGACCGCTCGAGCCACTACTTTCTCGATCTCAGCACGCAATGGAACACCTGCTATTTGACATAAATTTGATTCTACAGGGCAGGAAGTAGTTTGTGAGCAAAGTGGTCCGAGCCTCTTACAAGGAGTTTTGAAATTTTATTTTTAGCAAAGGGGAATGTGTTTTTGGCAATTCTGTCTACAGAGAGAGTGTCAACACTTTACTGTAATTGTGTATTTGATAAAGTGCTCACACTGTTAAACTGTTGGATGGTCGATTGGCCCGATATGTTTTGTGTTGAAAGATTTTCATGCTCTTTCTTGGTGCTGATTTTATTGTGTTGGAGAAATAGATGCTCTTTTCCTTTTCAGTGGCACACGTGTAATTGTGAGGAGAGTTTGTGATCATGACACCTTTTGGGAGAGTAAAACAGAATTGTGAACAATTTAAGGAGAATGTGCTGTGAAACGTCAAAATGATGTATTTGAAAAATGGGGGGCTCCACATATGATCGCAGATGATGCAGCTTTTGTAAGTGGGGTCCTTGGGAGATGGTCTTTGGATCCTCTGTCTTAGTTGACTTTTAATGATCCTGTCCCAGTTCCTCCTTTGTGAACTTACTGTTATGACGAATTGTAATTGTTCCCCTTTCTAACCACTGACCTTTCATTTCCTGGAAGTTAGCTTTGTGTGGTTAGAACTATAGATAGGAGGGTTAGTAACGCTCAGAGTTTTTCCATTGAGGACTCACGTAGGTGAGCGTATTGCAACTTTTCTTTTGTACCTGTCTATTCTCAAGTTATTGCAGATTTTCATTTTTATTGGGCATTGCACATTCTCCTCCTTCCACAGATCGGATAGAGCTGAATTTTCTGCAGAAGCTTCAAATTATAACTGAGGGAGTAGACAGCAGCTTGGTACTCCCGGAGTGCTGGTGGCTATAAAGAGTATGGCATAAAATTCTCTGTGTAGCATCATGTCTCGTTAAACTGAGAAACATTTTCTTTGTATTTGAGTTTTTAAAGTTATTTTAATTTTAAAAAGTTGTATGCTTACTTATTCCGGTATCCTGCCAAACTTGCCCGATTATCTTAGATCCTATGAACCTATAATTTAGCTGTCGATTTGGAGCCGGAAACATGGGTTCCTCCTTTCAAGAATCCAAACCGTAATCATTAAAATGCAAATTAGTTTCTTACATTTTAAGTTTCTGATCTAAGTAGAAAGTTTTGCACATTTTGGAAGGTAGGAAATGGTGAGGAACTATAGATCGTTGCATGTGTAAATTTGTGGGGTTAAATTAAAAAATTCTCACAGGGATTTGAGCTCTGCATACTGAGTTGTAAACCCTGAAGATGGTAATTCTTGAAATTGTTAATGTTTAATTTTTTGGATTACATTACATTACAGATGTAGTAAGTAGCTTTTCATTTTCTTACATCTCTGTACATTTTGGCAGCTATACATACTACGTATGTACAGATTCAGGATTAAGATCTTAATGACTGGGAATCCTAAACTTAAGCCCATCAGTTGGACCTGTGCAATAAGGCTACAGCTAGTGCAAATGGCATCTGCCCCCATTTTAGCACTGGCGTCTATTGAGACTAGTACAAAATTGTTTGCTCATTGTTTATAGTAGCACTTAGTGGTGACTGTGAATGCATAACGGGTAAAAAAAAAAAAAGCCAATGACCTCTGTAAAAAATGAAGGCATGTATCGTTGGCGTGCATAGTTTCCCATTATTTAACAAAATTTAATTTGAGATGGGTGTTTTTACTTTCCAGTCAGTTCTTGTTGACCGCTCTGTTTTTTTTCCTTTTTATTTCCATAAGTCTGTTAGGACTTCCTCTATTTCAAATAGTATCTACATAGCTTTGCTCCTTTTAAGGAACACCACAATAATGTTCTAGGATTGTGCCTCCATATTTTATCACCTGATTAAAAGAAACTGGCTTTTAAAATATACGTGCAGTACAGTTTATTTTTGCATCATTATGAATCTATAAAATATTTTTTTTAGCTTTTTCCAGTAAGCTGACCTTGTGATAATGCTTTGTTCATTTGCTTTGTGCATTCATTCTATTGATTTATTGTACATTTGTTTTTTTCTCTTCCAGACAGTACAATTTGTTCAAGGAATTTTTGTTGAAAAATATGACCCTACAATAGAAGATTCTTACAGAAAGGTAACTTCTAGAAAAGATAGATGTTTTCTTAGGATTTCAATTTTTATTTTATAGTACCTTAATATAAATCTTAAATTTAAGTTTTTGGGAAGGATATATATGTAAATATTATCTTAAAACGTTTAACAGACTTTGTGTAGTAAAATATGTACTTAGAATTGCCAATCTTGCATAATAGCCTCTTGTAATCAGGCCACTGTTTAAAGTATTTCAGCATGAAGTTTACAAAAGTCGAGAATTCTTGGTAAGAACAAACCAGCCTTTAATCCTTCTGAGTTCACTACATTGAGTAGCATTACATTAGATAAAGCATCTATTATTTACTGTGCTTGGAAACTGCAGAATCGAGGATCATATAAAAGCAAGCTGTCATCCATACATAGTTTTACATTTTTTTAATTTCGAGCGCAGCGAAGCTATATAGCTTTGCAAACTTATTTAGGGCGGAACCATAGCAGGTTCCTCACATGAGATGAAAACATATGCATCTACAGCCTTCCAGTTAAAATAATTATCTGGTCGAGATTTCTAGCTGCAGATTCCTTACCATAGAATTATCCCCAGGCGTCCGACTGGATCCGGACTTTTTTTGTGATCAGTGCCCTTGTGCACTGGTTTGTGGCGTCAATCGGCTCCACGTGGCGTCATTGGCGCCAGATGTGACATGCGCAGTGCCTACATAGGTGCCATCCCAGCCCGCTGATGTCCATTCGTTTCGTTCTGCGCCAGTCATGCTGATCTGGAGAGAGCTGCCCCGTCACTCACTTTTTGAGTGACCTTTTGTCAATGTTTTGTCGAAGGTTTTTGAGAGTTCTTCTCTTGGTGTGGCAGAGATGTCCACTCAAACAGGTTTCAAGCCCTGCGGTGCCTGTCATCGACCGATGTCGGTGATGGACCCTCATCTTGTTTGCCTCTGGTGCCTGGAGCGCAACCACGATAGGAAGACGTGCGTCGATTGCCGCGTCATGCTCCCAAGGCCTTGAGGAAGCGGTTCCTCAAACTCCTTGCCGCCCAATGAGCGATGCCATGATGGTCTCTCTCTCTGTCAAGTGGAAGGTTTCAGGATCGGTCGCTGAGCAAAAGATCCTTGTCTCATTCCAAGTCATCGGGCAACTCTGGTAAATGCCGCAAAAATAAGAAAAGTAAGAAGTCGGAACGATCTTCGAATTTTGCCTCATCTGTCAGCTGACGAGATGAGGGAGCATCGGCATTCGAGGCCAGGCTCCTCGGTTGAGCCAGGGCCTGGGTCTGCTCTGTGCTTCCCTGAGTTTCCGGGAGCCGGAGCGACCCCTTCTCAACTCCTGGAGTTTTGAGAGTCCATGCGCTTCATTTGTGCGGCCTGTTCCCACCGGCATGCCTTCGGGCCCTGCGGGTTTGGGAGGGGCCCTTACAGGTTTCAGGCTGGCAGCTCCGGCACCAGTCAGGCTCCTTGGATCCACAGAGGGATCTGGACCAGCACCGGTCATACCACCTCACCCTTCCCCAGCGCCGGTCCTGATGCTGCTGCTCCCAGTGCCGCCAGCCCCATTCTGATCCCAGACTCCGACACGGAGCCGGAGGGGAGTGTATCCGACGCTGACTGGAGCAATGCATTCTAGGCCGAAGCCTGATCCCGATTTCTAAGGGCTAGGACTTAAGGAGGATTGGGAGGGGGTCCCTGGACCCTGAGGAATACCAGCCCTTAGATCCAGAAATGGACTAGTGTGAGTACTTGGTGGAGGCCAGTGGACAAAACACTTTTCTAGATACCGGCATGTTGTCTCTCCCTTCCATGGGTGCGGTGGAGAGAGCGTCCTTTGGAATGGTGGTGAGAAGGGTGGCCGAGGTCCTGGACCTTAGCCTGCCCTTTGTGGCAGTTGAGTTGAACGTGCTTTAGCAGGAAGTGACCCCCCCCCCCCTTTGGAATCCTTCTCCCATTCAGTGAAGTCCTTACTGGCGTCCTGCTTGGGATCTGGTCTAAGACCAGCACAGGGGCTCCTGGTAACAGGATGGTTTCCTGCCAGAGGTGCAGGGGACTCCAGTTTCCTCACAGAACACCACACCCCATCTTGGTGATCTAAGCCTCTAGCTCCCATGTAAATCCTGGTGCATTCTCTACCGCCCCTCAGGATAGGGAATCCAAGAAGTTGGTCATCCTTAGGGCAGATGTCTTGCACCATCCCCACACTGTGGTCCGGGAACGCTGTGTTCCTTTTGGGCCATTACTCCCATGCTCAATGGGATTTGGTTGCGCAGGTGCTGCCCATGGTCCCGGAGGAGGTCCGAGCCATACTCTCCCAAGCTGTTGCTGACGGGAGAGACGCAGCTAAGTTCATGATCAGATGTGGACTGAATGCCACCGACGTGCTGGACAGGGCGCTTTTGACAGTGGCCTTATGGCGCCAAGCCTGTCTGAGGACAACTCACTTTTCAGGGGATGTCCAAGTATTGCTTATGGACATGCCCTTTGATGGCTCCCGTCTCTTCGGAGACCAGGCAAATTCAGCGCTGGAGCGTTTTAAGGAAAGCAGGCTTGCGCCCTTGGGTCTTTTCATGGCCCCTCGCCACCCCCAGTCCGCCTTTAGCTCCTTTCTTGGTCACCGAAGGTGCTTCCAGCCACATCTGTACCCTCCCGGCCACTACAGTGTGCAAACTTCCCAGCCTCTGCGTGGCCAAGGACGCGGTATCCACAGACCTAGTGGGCCGAGCAGCCAGAGGTTGGGCCAGTACACCCCCCCCACCCCCCCACACAACCGCAGCCTCCAAACACTTATAGTTTGCCCTCTTTTTACCAACACGGGCACCCAGTGGGAGGCAGGGTACGCCCCACCAGCCCCACTGAAGGTCTATAGCATGAGACCGATTGGTTCTTCAAATTGTCCACAGGGACTACTCCCTTCCCTTCATAAATCGCCCTCCAGCCATGCCACCTGTTTTCGACAGGCTGACTGAGGACCGTCTTACCTTGCTCCTCCAGAAAGTGGCATCTCTCTAGGCAAAGGGAGTCATAGAGAAGGCGCAGATGCCAGAAGTTGGTCTTGGTTGCTATTCCCGCTACTTTCTGGTGCCCAAGAATGACGGAGGCTTTTGTCCTATCCTAGACCTGCGCCCTCTTAAATTCTTCTGCAAGAAGAAGTGCAAAATGCTAACGCTCAAGTACTGTCTGCCCTGGACCGAGGAGACTGGATTGGTAGCATTGGACTTGCAGGACGTGTATTTCCACATTCCCTTCCTACCTGCGGTTCACGGTGGGCCATGTCACTTTTAGTTCACCGTGCTCCCTTTTGGCCTTACCAGCGCTCCTTGGGTGTTCACCAAGGTGATGGCGGTGGTTGTAGTTCATCTGCAGAGTTCAGGGGTGCCATTCTTCCCCTATCGTAACGACTGGCTGTTGAAGACTGTCTCGCCCCAGGCTGTCATCTCCCAGACTAGGGCAGACCTGCATTTGCTGGGGTTCACCATCAAGGTGCCGAAGTCACACCTGACTCTCTCTCAGATGCTCTTTTCATTGGAGCTGTTCTGAACACTGTGCAGTTTCGGGGTTATCCTACCGAATGGCTAGTTCAGGATATTCGTGCTACGATATAGATGTTTTAGCCTCTATCCTAGATTTCGGTGAGACGGACTCCGAGGCTGCTGACCCTCCTGGCTTCCTGCATCGTGCTTGTGACTCATACCCGCTGGCATACGCGGGCTCTGCAGTGAGGCCTGATGTTCCAGTGCACTCAACATCGGGAGATGTGACACAGTGCAGATCTCGGAGGGAACTGCACAAGATCTGAAGTGATGGTTAACGAACCGAGATTAG
This sequence comes from Calotriton arnoldi, assembly GCA_963921515.1. Taxonomy (NCBI): domain Eukaryota; kingdom Metazoa; phylum Chordata; class Amphibia; order Caudata; family Salamandridae; genus Calotriton; species Calotriton arnoldi. The sequence goes on along the minus strand of CAWUFW010004232.1, from coordinate 823,713 downwards.
GTCAGCGGCAGACCCCTCTTCCTTCCCTAGCCAGATCTCACAGTGGTGACAGATGCATCACTACTGGGTTGGGGCAGCCATTGGGAGAGATCAGAGGCCTCTAGTCCCCGGCGGAATCTGGGCTTCACATCAACCCTCTGGACCTCAGGGCGATCCGGCCGGCATTGAAAGCCTTTCTACCCTTCCGCAAGGGAAGGCTAATGTAGGTGTTCACGGGCAACACCACCGCCGTGTGGTACTGCCACAAACAGGGCAGGGTGGGTTTGTGGTATCTTTGTAAAGAGGCCCTGCGCCTCTGGACATGGCTGGAACATCAGGTCATTTCCCAAGTGGTTCAACACCTGGTGGGCTCTCTGAACGTCAGGACATACGAACTCAGATGAAGATGCCTAGTGGATCACGAGTGGCCTCTCCATCCGGAGGGGGTGCAAGGTCTCTTTCAGCAGTGTGAAGAGCTTTGGTTAAATCTGTTTGCCACCTCTGAGAACGTGCAATGTCCGGAGTTCTGCGCGCTGGAGTTTCCAATGCGGCTCTTGCTCGGAAACGCTTTTTGTCTCGAGTGGAGCTCGGGCCTCCGGTACGCCTTTATGCCTGTACAACTCCTGCCCAGAGTTCTAAAGAAGGTTTGGGATGACCAGGCCCAAGTCATTCTTGTGGCTCCAGACTGAGCTTGTAGAGTTTGGTATCTAGAGCTGTTAAGCATGGCCAGCGGTTCTCCGATCAGGCTGCCCCTTCGGGAAGATTTTCTGTCGCAGGAGCAGGTAAAGGTACTCAACCGGAACCTGTCAATGCTCCTCTTTCTTGCGTGGAGATTGAGCTGCGACATTTGACGGTTTTCGACCTTCTACCCGAATTCTGCAATGTTGTACTGTCACCCAGGTGGCCCCCACCACAACGGTACAATCCCTGCTGTTGGGGCAAGTTTGGGGCATGTTGTGCAGAAAAATAGGTTGACGCCATTTTTGATTCCCTTTCTCATGTTTTTCTGTTATTCTTTCTCTTGCCCTGCAGGGCTCTGTAAAGGACTTCCTTTCTACTAGATCAGCCTTTCCGTGGTTGCCTGACCAGCCAACCCTCTACCAATCCCCTATTGTACATAGGTTCTTGAAAGGTTTGCAACACGTTTCCTCCTTCTCCCTTCATCATGCCTCAGTGGGACCTTATACAAGTCCTGACGTTCCTGATGTGTGCTCCCTTTAAGCCCCTGTAAAACTGTCTTCTCGGGCTCCTTGCCATCAAGACATCCTTCCTGGTGGCAATAACATCTGCCTGGAGGGTTAGTTAGCGTCCGGCTTTGTCATCCAAGCCTCCATACTTGAACATTACCCAAACAAGTGGTTCTGTGAACTAGAACGTACTTTCTGCCTAAAATACTCACTCCCTTTCATGTAGGCCAGTCCATTACCCTGCCTACTTTTTACTCTCCCCCAAACCTTTTAAGGAAGTGGAGTGACTTCATCCACTGGACCCAAAAAGAGCATTGTCGTTCTACCTTGACCGCACGAGAGAGTTCGGTTGGACGACCAACTCTTCGTGGGATATGTTGGAGCGAAGAAGGGCAATGCTGTGCATAAGTGGACCATCTCCCGAAATTAAATCGTGCTATGCATCGGCCAAGAAGCAACCCCCTGAGGGCTTGCATGCTCATTCTACCAGAGCCTAGATGGCGACCACTGCTTTAGCATATGGATTACCAGTCCTGGATATCTGCCAGGCATCAATGTGGGTCTCTCTTCACATGTTCACGAAAGTCCACTTCCTGGACAGTCAGGTCCGTAGGGATGGACATTGTGCCCATTTGGTCTTGCACACATTTTGTGTGAAATAGTTTCACAAACCCACCTCTGGGGAGTTATTTCTTGGGTATCTATTCTAAAGGTAAGGAATCTACGGATAGAAGTCTGTCAGATGAACAAGTTACTTACCTTTGGTAATGTCTTATCTGGTAGAGACTCTATCTTGCTACATATTCCTTACCGACCCACCCACCCATCCTCCCCGCTATGCGAACGGATTTCTAGGGATAGGATTTTTTGACTTTTAGTGCCGTAGTTTTCAACACCAGTGGTCCGTGTTCTTCGTGGCTCCTCACTTCTGGTGTGGAAAGTCGCGAGAAGGAACAGATGTCAGTGCTCTGGGGTGGCTCCTATATGGGCAGTGCACACGTCACTTCAGGCGCGGATGACGCCACGTGCAGCCGATAGACGCGACCTACCTGCGTGCAGGGTTACTGCTCACAAAACATGTTCAGATCCAGTCTGACGCCTGGGGATAATTCTAAGATAAGGATTTTCCGGCTAGATAGTCTCTACCAGAAAAGGCACAAACGTAGTGGCAATATTTTGTTTGTACTTTAACATGTGAATCAGAAAACACTATTAAGACTCCCAGATGAGCATTTGATTAGCCACTGGCATCCTTTAACATTTTGAAAAAGTGCAACTTCGATACTGGGATCGCACATTACCTAGTATTCAAAAAGCTTTTGAAGAAGTTGACTAATGTATATCTAGCTTGAGGGTGGCAAGGCTGCCATAATTAACACTGATCTAAGAAGTTAGTTACTACTTAATAAACGCTTAACCAAATAATTGATACAAAATCTGATTGTAAATCGCCCAAAACCTTTGTTTCTGATTTATTAACCGCATATTCTTCACCTAGCACCAGACTGGATCTGGTGATTTTTCTCTGCGTGCTGGCATGTGGCGTTGTGTGGCTTCCTACTGACTCTCTACATTGCCCCAGAAGTCACGGAGCAGAGCCCTATATTAGTGCCACGAAAGAATGCTTATATCTGTTTCATTAATCTTTCCTTGTAATGCTGAACTAATACTTGGTGACTGTGTGCCAAATTCTAATTTGGGACTTTTTAGATGTAAAAGAGGCCTCTCCATAGAATGGGGAGGTGTTAGGTCAGTGAGGAATCAGTGGTTAGAGTATCCACCAGAAAGCATACTGAAGGCATGTAACTTGTTCTGATGGATACTTCAGAAAATAGATTCCTCTCCTTTCTTCAATTCCTTCATCAGTTTGCTGAGCTGGGCTTCTTTATTGCCCTAGTGACATCACAGGCATACTCTAAAGGGGCTGTGCCTTCTGAGGGCTCTTCCGAGGGTATTTACTTCGACCATCGCCCCTGTATGTCTTAGGGCTAGAATCCACAGCACTCAACTCAAAACTCTTGCTATCATCGCCTTTTCTCTTCTGGTTATCCTTTGCCTAAACTAGCAGTGGAGTGCACACATCCAAGCTGGGATGGATTTCACCACAATATGTAGTAACTACACTGACGTAAAACTTCCTCTCTGGTCTTATGCATTCTCCTGCTCCTGGGTGTATTCTATAAAGTGGTCTACTAGTGGTGTAACAGTGTCACCAGAGGTCATGGCCCTATTGCTCCTTGGTGACTACATATAGTGATTTACTTTTGGCGTTAACTATGTTTCCTGAAATGGTGCTTCAGTAGCTCCTTGGTAGACTGATGGGATAGCAGTCCTAGGATGGTCAGGCTAGTTTTTTGCCAGGACCAATCTCCAAACATAGGCTCTTGAGGTAGTACCTTCCTTTGTCCTGCCAAGCAAACCTCTGATCTCTCCCCTCAAAGAATGTTTGTCAGAGCCACCAGCATTGATATCACCATGTCGTAGGGTGTCTTAAAATTAGACACTGATTAAATTATCCTCACGCTCACTTTTGTATTCCACTTTGTGTACAGCACAGTTGCACGTTAAATGTACAAATGTGGCGATCATTTGCAGCATTCCAGGCACAACATAAACTCTGCAACCATCATCATTCAAGCATTAATAGATACTAATGGTAAGAATTCTTTACAAGTGGTGCCTCTGAAAGGCTTATAGAGCCGGGTTAGAATTAAATCACATGCCAGGGAACACTTCCATTATATTGTTTCTTAGCGTTCTTGAATCAGTCTAGGCCCATCCCCCACCCACCTTGATGGTCCTATTAAACAAATTATCCCTATTTCTGAGTTGATTTTATAAATATTTGCCTTTCTGCCTTTTTTTCCATAGTCTACTGTGTTCTGATTACTGCTCCAAGTTCTTTAAATAAACTATATTGTTTATTAAAAAAACTCTTTGGAGAAAAGCAATAAGTCATATGTAGAATTCTTTCAAAAACAGGATTTATAAGAAATTATTCTGGCTCATTTTGCATTAAAATGCACCCATTCAGCAGTTTTCCTCAGGATTTCTTTGAGTGGAGAGGAACCCTCTTCTTAACAATATAATATATTCTGTGTTGATCAAAGTTACTTACTTTGTTTTAAAAAGCTCAAGTTGTCATTCATGTCCGCAACTCCCCCCCCCACCCAAGAGAACGCCTTACCCTGTGTAAAAAGCTACTTTAAATACTCAGCTTTTGACAAGTGACATTTACACAGTATGCTTTAAAATTAATTGTTTGCTACGGATGCTGGAAATCATATTGGGAGAAAATAAGGATGGGACCCCGGAAGACTTTTTTCACTAGGGTTTAACTAAACATATTGGCTAGCCTATTGTATGGGTAGATATGAAAATGAAAAGTGGCGTCACTTCATCCTTCACTCAGATGCACAACACTCCAAAAGACGGAGAATGACAGCTCCCATTAGAAGGTAATTTAGAGTCCAAGGTCAAATTCAAATAATGGGTGCTAGGAATGGTTAAAGATGTTCTACCCATTACAAATATTACTACAGATATATTACTCTCATTTCTTAGAGGTGCCCAAATTTGACAGATTTTGTCAGTCTAAACAGCAGATCTCCAGAAACCCTTTGTCGAGTTATGCCTGCTTCCTCTTCATGGCCCACCCAGGCTTTATCATAGCCCTCCAACCAAGGGGGAGAGAGGTGTACCCGCTTAGTCCATCCTTCAACCGTGAACATTTGATACTACAAAGGACTAACCGTCCATCACTTAGCTTTGTAGTAGACCAATATATAAAGAAATGCACACAAATTAGTTGGCTAATCCAGCAAAGAAGCTAGTCGACTATATTGCCATTGTTCATCCAGCCTGATTTATAAAGGTAGATTGATCACCTCAATGTTGTGTTTTTAGTTATGCCATTACCCTCAAGCTAATAAGCTTGGCTGTCCTGCAGTGAATTACATTTTTAACTTGTTTTCTGTTTTCCTAGGCCTGTACATATTTATTTGTTTTTCACATACAGTAATGGGTTCTGTGCGATAGGGGACACCTAGATTGACACCATAACACTATAGAATTTGGCCAGCACTACTTAATGTCACCAAAAAGTTTGATGGAGTTAGATTTTTCACACAGTCAAACTGAGGTTTCATTTTGAGTGGCCGGCTGGGGTCAGACTCCGTGGATAAATAGCCCCATTGATCAGGGCGAAGCCACTGAAGCTTTTTGAGAACTGCCCATTCAGGGAGACTTAAGGGCCCCATTATCACTTTAATAGGAAATATCCTCGAGACTTTCACTCATCTTCTCCAACAGGGTTCTACCTCTGTCGGATTTTGATAAAGGGACACCTCAGTTTAATTATTGCCTCTAAGGCTGATGGACATAATACGCTATTGGTTATAGGTTCACTCTTTATGTATTAGTCTAGGAAAGTAATTGATTGATGCGTAATCCTTTGTAGTATCATGCATTTCTTCATAGTCTTTCCAGATCCAGAGTCCTGCATACGGAAGTGCTTCCCACTTAATATTGAAAAATGCGCTCTAGGAAACACTTGACTGTAACTAAAGTGTGGCGTGCTGTCTTCCGCATGTTGAGCACTTAAACCACTGAAGCCACTCCAAAAACTTAGAACAGCACTTTGAAGTAACATGCTCTCAAGGCAAAACTTACAGCGCTACATGACAAAATGGAGAACACTACAACGCTGCATGAAACAGTTCTTCCCAAACTAAACACTAAGATAAAAAAACGGCTTCACATCCTAAGAATTAGTTAACAATACTTTTCTAGACTGCTCCCTTTAACAATAGATAACTAATTTAAACGTGCAGTTTCTAAGTCCAGAAATAGTTTGGGAAAAAACCAATGCAGTGAGAGTACTTGTAACTGATTCAGCATGCATACTATTTTTAGGTCGAGCATAGTCAGCTTGCATGCACTGCTCTGCGAGGCATGCTTTATTGGAGTATACGCTTGAAGCCTCGCCCACACTCCTCCCATATTTTTCATTGGCTTATGTCATTGCCCTTCGTAAATGCTGGCTTCTCATTCGTAAATAGGCTTGTTAGTACCTCCCTAGTACCACCTTATCTCCATTTGTAACCTCCATGGCGACTGGCCCTTTTACTTGGCTTGTTACACGGTGTGCGTTATAAGTAGGTGAGCACCATTTAGTTTATTGCTGACTAATGGGGACAATGGCGGCTGCTTTTTGTTGTATTTGCAGCGCGCCAACACAGGACAATGACGGCCGCTTTCGTATTGAGCGCTATGCCGCTCTAACTTTAAAAGTGCCTGACCCCTACCTCAACAGTACAATGGCGACACTTTTTTTAAAATTACTTTTAAGAAGAACGCGGTGTCCGCTTCAGGGACACCACGCTTTCTTTGAACTTTTTTTTTTTTATTTAATAAACTTGCATGCTGTGCGTGGCGCCCGCTTTAGGGACACTGCGCCTAGTTTCATTTTTTTTTATTTTTAAACTTTGCTAGTGAGTGTGGCGCCCGCTTCTGGGACACCGCACTCCTTTTTCTTTTCTTTCTTTCTTTTCTTTTTTTTTTTACTTTAATGGTGAGCGCGGCGCCCGCTTAACACACTGTGCTCTGCAATACAATAGGTCTCGCCTTTGGCGAAGTTTGACCTATTGGTATTGTAAATGACAATGCCGTTTAATATTATACAAGGCATTGCCATTTACAATGTCAATAGCTCAAAATTTCGCAATTGCAAGACCTATTGCATTGTAAATGCTTGGTTCTAAATACAATAGGTTAGATTAAAAATACCTATATTAGTCTAGTGATAAGGTAAAATGAAATCCTTAATCATTGCAACTCCATGAATGATAAAAATACCATTATTTAGCTTCACCGTTTCACCGAAATTAAACTTTTGTCACATAAAGGAACCCTTTTGTGCTCATTTAACACCACATTAAATGCCCATGCAGGTAAATATTTTGCCCAAAAAACAGGTCAACTGGAACATTTGTTTCAATGACCCTTGACTGTGATGTGCACTCTTTAGTCTCTGAAATTCGTCATAGCAAAGACCTTCCTCCTTTCTTCCCTGCGGACACGCAAGCGAACGTGGAAACCTTAGGTGTTCCCTGAACACACCAATGTCCCGCTCACGGGAAGGCCCAACTCAGTGCAAGAAATCAAATGCAGCAGATTTCTCACCCAGTTCATGTGCCCACCTCAGCTTTCCACAGCCCTTCCAGACTCCTCTCTTGACACTCGCATCTGCCACAAAGGACCTCTCCTTGTGCATCAAATGTGATGCACAAATCTCCCAGCGTGAAACCTCTCACACGTTGACAAGATGGCTCTTAAAGACAGGATGGCCCTGAGCTGAACACTTACTGCTGACATCTGTGCCATCTGCTGGTCAAATAATGTGTATGCCGGCAAGGCCAGCACTGCCTTTTATATTTCCTAGGTTGACAAAAGACGTACATTTATAGTAACCCCTATTATTTGCAGCACTTACAAACTGGAAACTATTAATCTCTATATACAAAACTAGTTATTGGTTAAGCTGGCTGTACTGGTCCTTATTCTTTCTGAGCGAAATAAGTGTGGTTGTACCTGGTCGCACTGTGTAGGAGTGATAAAGAGAAAACATATATGTTTATGTATGTTACCCCTTGTTAGAAATGGATGTCGCCACATCTAGTCCACCCCCCACACCATATTTTTTAGGCCTCCTGGTTTATGGACTAATGCTTTGCATGACTCGCTATCTGAGCTTCACTCACTGTAAACCCTGTTAAAATGGAATGAGAGTGCGAACTACCAGTGACTGTCTTTTAAGATGAGGTCTGTTGCTGCACAGCTAGGGTAGAGGGTCTGGGATGGTTGCCTGTAAGCAGAGTGCATACATGTACATACTGGGTGATGAGATTACCGTTTAAATCATCCTGGTATCTGCACACAGGTAAACTATCGCAGAAGGGACTCTTCAGGGTTTGGTGCTGAACTGTGTAGGCCTTATCATATGAGTGGACATTGATAGTGTAAGTATGTACATTTCCACTGCTTCGCTGGAGTATGTAGAGTGCTTTAATTTGTTATACACTGAGTGAAATATGCATAAAGTACAGTTTTGCCATAGTTGGTCCCAGACGTCAGCATAATGCACCAATCCTATGGTAAATCGGGATACCAAATGCTGATCTGAAATTAATTTCCACATATCTGCCCTCCTTATGGCACTTCAAGATTCATCATTTTTCACTCAGTTTCTATTTATATCCAGACCTTTAAATCACCCTCCTGGGACAGGTTAATTACCCTGCTGGTCAGCAGGAGGATCAATCGCCTCTAATCCTGGGAGATTAGAGGTTGGGGTGGAAATTGCATGTGCTAAATATATTTAACACTGCACCATACACTAATGAGGGTCGCCAGACCTCTAGAGACAGTCACAGTATCTGATGCCCTTTGACGTTTTGGAAGGAATTAACCAGCCCACTGTGGCTGTTGGGGTCAGTGTTTAGGCTTTTAGAGAAGGTCTTTCAACAGATAAGTTGGCAGCACCATTTTGGAAATGTAAAAAATGCTATGCATGTGGGGTGTGGTAGTGGTGGAGTGATGGGTCGCCCTAGGGATTGGACAGAGGTGCCTACCTTCTAAAAACTCTCCCCCCACCTCCCAACTTGAAATCCCCTGCACAAGAGAAACATTTAAGAACAGTATGGACCTGGGGAGGAACGGAGGATTGTCCAGCTGGAAGAGAGAAGACCACCCGTGTCTGGGGGAAAGAGGAATTGACCTGCTTGGGGGTGGAAGGACCCTGAAGCAGTCTCCTGATTTTTTTGTGCAGTGGTCCTGCAGGTGTGTGACTGTCAAAAGGAGCAGACCCCTGACTTCTGCTGACACACAGGTGCCTTGCAAGGGACCTGGAGAGGGCACTATGTCTTGGGCGCTTTGGAGCGTTTCTACTGAGAAAGACCCTGAGCCCCGGAGAAGTGTCAGACAGGAGACTAGTCCTATGTTGGGAAGGAGAGCAGGAAAAATCAAGGTCCCTAAGGACTGTCAAATGTTAGGAGGCCTGAAGTACATGCTCCCAGTGGCTAGAGCTGGCCACTATAAGCAAAACACAACTTTCCTGATGAGAAATGGTCCAGTGGGGAGCGAGAAAATAAAGAAAGAAGCTTGGCCCCCTGGAGGAGGGCTGACCAGGAATGGGTGAGCAATAGCGCTTCACTACTTCAGCCTTCAACTTTCTGGGGTGGGCCAAGGCACCAGGAAGGATAATGGCAGCAGGGGCGTGTCTACCCCTTTGTCCCCCACCCCAACCCCAGGCGTTTATACTGTCCCCTTGGACCCCCATCGCCTGGGGACTCAGGCAAGAAGTTGCAACAACAACCAAAACCAGGATCTGCCATGCTCCATTTCAATAATGTCCATAGATGTTACCCCAGTTCTCTGGGAACAAGGAAAGGTGAGCACCGCCACACAAAGTTTGAGAAGGTTCTCAAGTCTCCCAGGGGACAGCAATTGTGGTGTCAAGTGTTGTCCCCGCCGCCCCTGTCCAAAAGCCCCGGACCCGCATGGTCCGTGGGGAGCAAGGATTTTGCTGGCCAGCTCCCATGTCACCATAGCAGTGTAAGGTAGGCATGGCGCTAGGCTGACTGGCTTGGGCATTTTGTCCTGGCTGCCGCAAAGAGGGCATCGGCACCCGGTTAACCAAGAGAAGCTGAATCAGGCTGCAAAGCCCGTACATCCAGTCCGGGCCTACCAGCAGCGGGACCCTCAAGCTCTTCATAGAACCAGGAGGAAATGTAAAAATATATAGATATAGATGGATGGATATATATATAGATGGATGGATATATATATAGATGGATGGATATATATATAGATGGATGGATGGATATATATCTATATAGATATAGATGGATATATATGGATGGATTTATATAGATGGATGGATATATTATCTACTGGCGGTCGCCAGTAGATAGTTATAGTTAGGACCTATTTTCCATAGGAAATCCGCAACATTCTATTCCCAATAACTTTGGCGCCGGTTGACGAATCTTCACAATTTTCAAAATTCATGGGGCGCTCCGGTCCGCTCCTATCTTGAAAGTCTCGGGGTGATTCGTCAAGTGGGGGTCGAGAAAAAAGGGGGGTCCCTAAACGTGTTTTCCCCATGCAATTTTCCATAGGAACCTTTAGTCGCAGCTACAGCCCGAACTGCTGAACGGAATTACACCAAATTTGGCAAAAAGGTAGCCCTTGGTTCAGAGTCGTGCCTTTTGGTTAAATGGTGTAAATCCGTTCAGTAGTTCCTGAGAAAATCAAAAGTAAAATCACATATATATCTATGGCCGCGGAGGATCCGGATCGCGCACCCTGCGTGCACCCTCCCGATCACGAGCTGTATGCTAATTGGCTGTCAACACTCCAAACCAGGAAGTGTTGGCAGCCATCTTGTTCCTCGGTAGAACCGAGGCACAGAAACAAGTGCGCAAAACGCAAAAAGGGCCCCCACGGCCAAAAAAATGTTTGTTTTTTTTTGTTTTTTTTAATAAAAGTCGGCGGGATGCGTGCAGGGTGCGCGGATCCCGCCATGAAAAAAAAAACCCGAAGCGCGGGCTCCCGCGCTTCTTTGTGATTTGGCCCCCGGGTGGGCCAAGTCCCGGGGGCATGCGGGGGTTAATTGAAAAATTGTGTGGGGGGCCTCTAAGGCCTCCCAAGCCCCGGGGACCGCCACCCCCGGGGCTTTGAATTAAAAATGGTGCGGGAGGGCACTGGGCCCTCCCGCAGCCCCGGGGACCGCCAGCCCCCGGGGCTTCTTTTTTAAATTAAATTACCTGTGTGGGGGGGCTCGAGCCCCCCCACACGCCCCGGGGACCGCCACCTCCCCGGGGCACTAAGAATTTAAATGTGGGGGTCCGTTTCGGACCCCCGGGGACCACCACCTTCCCGGGGCTTTGAACATGTTGGGAGGGGGGCCGCCCGGCCCCCCTCCTGGAGCCTGTGATGGCCCTGGGGACCACCACCCCCCAGGGCCGGCTCCTGCTGTGTCCCGGGGTGCCCACCCCCGGAACACTGTAGTTTGCTATGGCAGGGCGGGAGCCTCGCGGCTCCCGTCCTGTCATAGCAAACTTGCTTTGAATTTTGGAAGAGAGAGCAGGAAACCTGCTCTCTTCCAAAATTCAAAGCAAATTGCTTTTCCACACGGGGAGCTGCATCTTAGCAGCTCCCCATGTGGAAAAGCAATGCCGGCTCCCGAGGGACGCGGGGAGCCGGCGGGATTCCGTGGGGGGATTGGGGACCCCCCCACGGTCCCCAACGGAGAGGGCCAGCCCCGGGGGATGGGGTCCGCGGGGCTACAAGTGGCCCGGGAGGGGGGCCACGCGGCCCCCTTCCCCAAAATTTAAAAAAAACAAACATAAAAAGGCCGGCCCCGGGGGATGGGGTCCCCGGGGCCATAAGTGGCCTGAGGAGGGGGGGGGGGGTAACGCAGCCCCCTCCAAAACAATTTTTAAAAAAAAGGCCATGCCCCGGGGGATGGGGTCCCCGGGGCCAATAAATTAGAAAAAGGGGGGCCACACAGCCCCCCTTCTTAAAAAAAAAAACCCGGCATCGCGCCGGAGGCCACGCCCCCTTCTTGCAGCGCTCTGCAAACGCGCCCCCTGGCGCGTTTGCAGATGGGGAACGAATTCCCCTTGAATACTGGGGGTCCCTGGGGGCCAACTAGCCCACCATGAACCTCCAGTATGCGCCACAGAGCTGCGTTGCAGAGAGGTGTAAAAAGGGGCGTGGCCTCGGACCACCTCTCTGCAACGCAGGCCTGTGGCGCTTAATGGAGGTAGCTGGTGGGCTAGTTGCACCCCAGGGACCCTCAGGATTCAAGGGGAGTTAATCCCCCGACTTAAAACGCGCCACGGTGCATGTTTGCACGGTGGTGAAGGGAGGGGGCGGGGCCTGAGGTGACATGTGTGCAAACACGCCCTGTGGCGTGTTTTAAGTTGGGGGATTAATTCCTCTTGAATCCTGATGGACCCTGGGTGCCAACTAGCCCACCAGGTACCTTCAGTAAGCACAACAGAGTTGCGTTGCAGAGAGGTGAAAAAAGGTGCGTGGCCTCGGAACGCCTCTCTGCAACTCAGCTCTGTGGTCCTAACTGTAGGTACCTGGTGGGCTAGTTGGGCCCCAGGGACCCTCGGGATTCAAGGGGACTTAATCCCCCAACTTAAAACGCACCACGGGGCGCGTTTGCACACATGTCACCTCAGGCCCCCCCTCCCTTCACCACTGTGCAAATGCTCCCTGTAGCGCGTTTTAAGAGGTAGTTTTAATCCCCCTTAGGGACTTACCCATGCTAATCACAGGGGTACCCCAACGCATAGTGTTCCCTAGTGTATGTAGGTGTTTTCACTGTATTCTAAGTGTCTTTTAGCATAGCACTGGCTCTGGTTAGTCAGTCAGTTACTACCAGTACCCGTCTGAAAAAGTTGTGGGCACAGGATGATTTTGCAACAAGGCCTCTTTCTGCTCCTCTGTTGGTTCTTTCTGCACATCTTTTGCTTCTTCCTGCACTTTTCTTCGTCTTTGTGGACTTCTGTTGCTTCTTTCTGCATTTCTTTTGCTTCTTTCTGTGCGATTTTTCTTCTTTCTTCACATGTCCTACCTCTGTAGGCATAGTTAGAAACTAGCATTTAAAAAACCTTTGAAATTCACTTAAAAAACCATAGGTTTCAGGCACGTTATAGTTAGAAATTAGCATTTAAAAAACCTTTGAAATTCACTGAAAAAACCATAGGTTTTAGGGACAGTTATAGTTAGTTGGACATTTCACTCGTACAAAACCATAGAAATTCACCCGTTATAGTTAGTTCAGCTAACTATAACTCGCACCCCCGCAATGCACTGCTGATGACGTCACATATTACATCACTCATGACATGGTCAGTGACATCACTGATGACATCTCAAATGACATCACTCATGACATCACTGATGACATCATCCATGTGATAATTTCATGCATCTTCTCACACCCTAATATAACTTTTGATACACCCACTGTAAATTACAGACTGCCATTCTCAAAACCATACACACTCCAATACCAATAACTACATAACAAATCACTGATTCTTAGGTCTACACACACACACATCTACTCACTCACCCGTACAGTCACTCCTACTTAGTCACTCAGTACAGGACTATCATATGCACTCATACACCTATATAAACACTCACACACCGCCACTCATCCATAGAGGTACTCACACACCTAGTCAGTCATGCAAAAAATTAATCACACACCCATTTACTCACCTATACAGTTATACACACACCAGCTCACTTACTCATACAAATACTAGCACATTCTTACGCTCTTCTACAATAACTGATACAAGCACACACACATCCATACAGCCACTCTCACAATCACACACTCACTTATAGCCATTTAAATACTCTAACACACATGTATACTGCCTTTTACATATGTAGTTACTCGCACATGTACACTGAGATATACATTCACTCACTAACACACCCATACACACACTCACCCACCCAAGCAGTCCATCACAGATGCACTCTTCAAATCATGCACCCAGTGAATCACCCACTCACACATCTATGTACAGAGTCACACACACACCCCACCCACACAAACACTCAGGCACCCATACAGATACTCAGACAACGAATCATACACACACATGTAGCTATTCACAAATCCATGCATCCACTTACACACCAACAGACAGACGGATACAGACATTCACAGTTTAGTCACTAACCCATGCATTCAGTAAGATACGTTTTATCATTCACTTGTAGAGTCAGTCACGCACGTACTAAATCATCCATTCAGACACTTATACACCCACTCATTCTTCAATACGCCTTTCCCTATATATATTAAACATATTTAAACTTTACAGAAAGTCACTGGATGATATCATCAGTGATGTCATCAGTGATGTCATCAGTGATGTCATCAGTGATGTCATCAGTGATGCCATCAGTGATGTCACTGACCATGTCATGGGTGATGTAATATGTGACGTCATCAGCAGTGCATTGCGGGGGCGCGAGTTATAGTTAGCTGAACTAACTATAACGGGTGAATTTCTATGGTTTTGTACGAGTGAAATGTCCAACTAACTATAACTGTCCCTAAAACCTATGGTTTTTTCAAGCAAATATATAGATGGATGGATGGATGGATGGATGGATGGATGGAGATATATATATATATATATATATATATATATATATATATATAGATATATATAGATATAGTATATATAGATATAGATATAGATATAGATATAGATATAGATATAGATATAGATATAGAGATATAGATATAGATAGATATATAGATATATAGATATATAGATAGATATATAGATAGATATAGATATAGATATAGATATAGATATAGATATATAGATATATAGATATATAGATATAGATATAGATATAGATATAGATATAGATATAGATATAGATATAGATATAGATATAGATATAGATATAGATATAGATATAGATATAGATATAGAGAGATAGATATAGATATAGATATATATAGAGAGAGATAGATATATATATATATATAGAGAGAGAGATAGATATATATATATATAGAGAGAGAGAGATAGATATATATATATATAGAGAGAGAGAGATATATATATATATATAGAGAGAGAGATATATATATATATATATAGAGAGATATATATATATATATATAGAGAGATATATAGAGAGATATAGAGAGATATAGAGAGATATAGAGAGATATAGAGAGATATAGAGAGATATAGATTGATGGATGGGGATGTATAAGATGCCCTGAGACCTAATAGGACAGTTAGTCATATGAATATGTCTGTGCCCTTCCTGGTTTATCGTTCTGAAAATCTGTCACCCTATGTACAGGGTATAGTGGTTTTTGGTTTAGGCGCTCGCTTGGGGTGTGAACTAGGTGGTGGGCGTAACTCGTATAATTCCGTGTAGCATAATCCTGCATAATTATCCTAAAATTCTGCAAGATTACACGGAATTTCACAAGAACAGTAATTCTGTTTTTAGCGCTATTTTCTAAGCACAAAACTGCTCCCTCATATTGAAAATTGATATGAGGATGCTTTTTGCGCTGAGATGGCGCTAAATGCAACAAAACAAGAATAGCAAGTGGGGGCAGCTTCTTAATATGCGCTAGGTGTAGGATTTCCCAAACTCACTCCTTGCATTTAGCACCATTTTCTTAGTGCTAAATGTAACAGAACACAAATAACTAGTACGAGCAGCCTCTTGCTAAATATGCCATCGCGGTGGGATTTTCCCCCCAAACTATTCTTCATTACATGAGCGGGCTTAATCTCTTCATCGGTAATTCCGTGTTACTCCAGCGTAAATGAAATTCTGCCCAGGCCTACTGTGAACTGGTAGGAGGATGTCACCATAGCTATTTCCAACTGCCATCATGTATATATTTGTTAATTAATGCATACTTTTGTGTTGTGTGTAATAATTTCTTTTACAAGTAAAAGCACTGACTAAACAGAATTTATTAGGTGTTTGTTAGATGCCTGCAGACTGGGGTACTAGCCCACAACACCTCCCTTGAGAAGATCTTGCACTGCTCTGTTAACCTATGAGAGTTTAGTGCTACTGCAATGTACTTGGTTACAGTAAATGGGAAGTTGTGGACTTATTCATTTTAAAGGATGCACATCCTTCTCAAAAAACCCACATTATTGTATCCCTCTTTTAATACCTTACATCATCTTAGCTGGCTAAATAACATTGTTTTTTCTAGCTTAATTTCATCATTGTACCCATGTTTCTAGTTTCTGAACATCAACAGACTATTACGTGTTTTTTTAGGTCTCACTTAAGACAGCGCATACACTGTGTGTTGCAAGACATGTCAGCTTGCAGTGGGCTTCAAACCTGCTCATTACTGACCAATGGTTGGCTATATTGTAACTCAATTTGCTTGCTTATTCGTCAGCTTCTATAGGCTTTCCTTCCTCATGTATTTGTCCTCCCCCCTGGAGTTTGAACTCCTTACTTGTGTCCTTCCACTGCTCATTTCCAGGCGCTACTTTTCTTTGTGTAAGCACAGTACAAGAATGCATATCTGTTCCAGCTGTCGCTCTCATGTACTCCTCCCTCCATGTTTCTCTTTCTTGCCCTCCCTCAGTTGCCATTCTTGCTTCTTCCCAAGTCTCCCTTACCATTTGTCCTTCAGTACCACCCCATTTTCCTTTTGCTCCTTTGTCTATGTATTTTCTACCCACCAACATCGAACCTCCGTTGTCAGCGTGTTTCTAATCCCCTGATGCCCACTCTCCATTGTTAGTGTTTCCCAGCCCCTGCCGTCCACCATTAGTTGTCCATGTTTCCCAGCCCCTCCTGTCCTCCTCTGTTTTCTGTTTCCAAGACCCTCCTACCTGCCGTTGTTTGTCTGCTTCCCCATCCCCTTCCGCCCTCCGTTGTCTGTGCTTCCCCATCTCCTTCCGCTCTCCACACTTTGTGCTTCCTCCTCATCTGTTACCCATGTGCTTTCCCATCCTCTCCTGCCCGCCCACCATTGTGCTTGTGTTTCCCTAGCCCCTCCTGCCTGCCCTCCCTGGTACCCACTGGCCCTCTGCCTGCCCTTTGTCCTTGTGCTTTCCCATCCAATCCCACCTGCCCTCTGTTGTCTGTGCTCTTTCACATCCCCACCTTCTCATCCTATGAGGTATTTCGCATTCCTGACCGCTCTCTCTCCATTGTCAACTTGATTCGCTAGCTCTCTGTCAGCTTGCTGCTCTAAGCCCCCACCCCACCTCCATTGTCAGCTTGCTTCCCGATCTCCTTCCGCCCACACTCCATTTACACTTGCTGTCCCAAACCCACCCACCATTCATTGCCAGCTTGCTTCCTCTGCCCAAACCCACCTACCTTCTATTGCCAGCTTGCTATCTCAGCCTTGCCCACCCTCCGTTTGCCCATGCTATGTTTTCTAGATTTTCTAGAAATTCGGTTTTGTTGGAACTGCAATGAAATACTCCAATATGATTGCTGTTGTGTGTTTATTTCAGTTCTACACCAATTCTGCTACTTCTAGGTGCTAAGCAAATTCTACCACAGCAGAGATGGTTCACACATGCACACTTTGAACAATAGTACTAGTGTTCGATATAATAGTACTGTCTTCTTTTCTTGTTGCAGAAGGCCAACTGCTCAAAGTTTAGCGAGCAAAGAGGTGAAGGACAAGTCATTCACTGTAGCCTTCAATTAGAATGTGTAATGTGATTCTGCACAGACTGTCCCGATGTTGCCTGGCGTGAAGGTCTCTTTTCTAACTCCTAACTTTGTGTTCTGCTTTTACAGCATTATTTCACTGTTAAAACTCTATAGTTAACAGAGAGTGAAGTGATGTCCTTTTATTTATTTTCATTCTGCGAGACTGTTCTTTTGAATAGCAATAATAAATTAGATCTGTAGTTATTAGCCTTCAAGAATTTTTCTGAAATCAATAACAAATAATGTAAAACGGAACAGTCACCACTTGCATTCAAATACTGTGAATGTATTCAAGCATTATTTGATAATTATGTTGCAGAACACAATTTAAACTAAATGTGCATTCTGTTAATCACGCACATTCACTCTTAATTGATTAGCACATGTAACTCAAGAAGGGTAATACCCAGGGTAGAAAAACCTAATATTTGTAACATGTACTCAGAACTTTCTGCCCACCCTTTGTTGTCCATGTGATTTCCCATCGTCTCTTCCATGTCTTCTTCCCACTCCTGCGCCCTCCTCCTCTTCTTCCCTTCCTCCGTGTTATATTGTCTCTCAAACCTCTCCCCTGTTTTTTTTATTGAGAATGTGCTTTAGCTCTTGTCGCCTACTAGCGCTTTTTAAAAGTATTTTTAGCCATGCTCTGCTGCTGAAAGAATGGCTAATCATTGCCAAAGCTAGTAGCTCTCGTAAAAGAGAGCTATTGGCTCTGCCAATGTTTGTCTAGCTAGTGTTTTTTGAATGATCTCTTTTCTTCATGTTTTGCATGCAGAAAGTGCTTGCGAATTGATGTGTGGTAAGATAGTTCTTAACTAACCCTGGGGGGAGTTGCGGAACACCACGAACTGCATAATAAACTCCGTCGCACTACGCAGAGCTCCGTGAGCGGCGGAGTATGATAGAAAAATGCCATTCGCGGTGATTGCTCAGTGCCGGATGGTTGTCCGCACTGTGCAGTAATTGCGAACGGCACCATGCACAGCGCAAGCTTTCCTTTTCTGCCGCTCGAGTAGATTTTTACTCGAGCGGCAGCTTTCTCAATGCGAACGGGCAGTTTCTCAACGCGAGCGGTCGCGAGGATACGCGACCACTCGCAATGAGAAACCTGACCCCCGTGTTGAGAAATCTCGCCGAGAGGTTGATTTTCCGCGCTCGCGGTCGTTAACTTGACGTTGACAAACGCGAGCAAGGAAAAAAACTCCGCTCCGCGAAGCTGAGTTTTTCGGAACTCCGCGATCTCCGCGTAACGCGGAGTGCAGAAAACTCTGCAAACTCCACGAGCGGAGCGAAGTTCACCGCCCAGGCCTATTCTTAACCTATCACTCCGCAGTAGATTTAAGACCTAAGATAAAGCAATGTTATCTTTTAAACTGCGTCATTACACACCCACAAGTGTATTACAATGCTCTTAGAGGGGCTGATTTACTAAACCTTTGTCGCTGGTAGGTGCCTACTCAGCAAAATAAAAGCTATCTGCGTACAGAATTTTGTGAAAGATCTGCATATCTTTGTGGGTGAAGATTGCACTTATGACAGCAAGAATCTGCCAGATCAGTACTTTCTTGTGGCGTAATACTCTGGGGTCTGAATGGGAGTGCATGGAATAGATGCGTCAGTCTGCAGCAGAGGAAGCAACACTTTCCCCTCAACTGTGCTTTGTAGTATCTACATAGTCTTAAGAAGAGATCAAATGTATTGTTAGTATGGGACAGAACTCAAACCACACATTCTTTAATGGTGTATGTAAAGGGCTTTCTTTAATGCCATACACTTTTTCATCTACCTAGAAAAGGGAGAGTACCGTGAAAATGTCCATTTTGGTTAAAACCTGTTCACCTTGTAAGTCGACGGAAGTAATGGACTACCAGAAAGTCCACCCGAGGGATTTGTTAATTTAAAAACAGTCCAAAATGATTGCACATTATTGGCATACTCCTTCACCTATTGGGATTTTGGATTCTTATATAATTTGACCACAATACATTTGATTGCAGTATAAATAATGTTTTATTCTGTTCAGGAATAGGATTCTGATTGAACTTGAGGATATTGATTTCCAAGTCTTAAATGTAAACAAATCTTTTATTTGGTCATAACATTCCGTAAGCTTATGAAACAAATAATTTAGTTAGTGAAAACATACATGGATTTTGAATGTTTTTTTTTTAAGTAGTCATTAAAAGAGTGACTTTTTAGAAAGAGATGTGGACTTCAATAGTGCAGGAAGCCAGTACTGAGTCCAATTTTATGCAGCCATGATACGTGCATGATGAGTTTTTTTCCCAAGCTCCGTAGTTGAGTATGAGATTTGATCGTCAAACATTTTGTGGCCAAAATAACGACTCTGAAAGTATCATGAAGATATGTTTAGGTAAGTTTATATTTACTGTGCTTACTCTGCATATATGTACCTTGATGAGATCTGTATCTTCAAGGTATGTAGATATGGTGTTAAGAAAAGAAAATCTACAATAACATAATTTGGTAGTCGATATACTGTATAGGATGTTTCTTATGCACCAATAATTTTGTGCTCAACATCTTCACATACAGCCACCTGGGCTTGTACCAAAAACTGTAATTATTTGATTGTGGATATTCTCAAAGAAGTTTTAATTTTTAGGGATAGAAATTGTTAGTTTCTGCAAATTCTTTTGACAGATTTATATTACTAGGTCATTAATGACAACCAGTTGAATAGTCAGTCATAGCAATATGTTTAATATTTTCGTTTTATTTTATGTGGTGAGTCAATACTGTATACTGGTTTGAGTACAATCTCTGTAACAAGCATTACATGACATTTTGTGCTAATGTTGGACAGCTATGAAAGGAACTGTGGACAGACTTTTTTTTTTCAGATTACTTTTTAAAAAATGTTTCCTGGAGTCGGATGCATTTTGAATGCAATTGCCGGACTGTTGGTCGGATGGTCACAATGGTTTGGTAGTGTTTATGCTCTGGTTTTGTGAATTGTTTTCAGTATTTTATTGAAGTTTATTTGCATAAGTTAATTAAAACCATTGCATAACAACAAAAGAGAAAAGAAAACCATAAAAGTGAATCACAAATGTAAACCCTTGCTTAAATCTTCAATTACATTAAAAAGAAACCAATTGTTTTGGGGACCATTTAAAAGAGGTGATGCAACTTGAGTTTCATGCAAGAAAGTGCCCGTTGCTCATCGGTTCGACCCCAGTGAACATGTCATCAGTTTATGTCCCGTGAATTTTCCATTCTTCATCCCTGTCCCTTTAGCAGCGCGTATTTAGCCCATGTCCTGACTCTCTGATAAAGTGCGTATGCTTTGTGCAATCATGAAGTCTAAAACAGGCATAGTAGGCTAATGTGCTGGTGCCACTTTATTGTTTTTAAGGATTAGAAATAGATCAGATACGATTGAAGGTTCCCATTGCTGGTTTTCCTGTTTCGAAGATGATTGTTAATCTTATAGGGTTGCTGGAGGCTCCTTCCGCTAGCTTTCCTTTAATGATGCAGAAACATAACCTAAGGATTTCAATGCTGTGGGGCCGATTGTTTATCTCCCGGTTTCTGTATGAAATAATCCGATATTAACTTCTGAACTTTGTATGGGCGTTGAAGGGAACCGGGACGGGACTGGAGAGCGTCCCTGAGAATTTGTGTAACTCTATCACAACGGGCCAAGGTCGAGGCCTCCGTTTGTGAAAGGCAAATCGCCGATGCCTCTAAGCAGGTGCTTGCTCTTTTCCTCAGAAATAGTTCCCGGAGTAAGGTTCTCGTTTCATGGGCTATGGCGGGACAGCAACATAAAAGGTGCAGCCATGATTAATGTTTGTATTTGCATAATCTGCAGGCTCCTCCATTTTTCTGGTTTGCCCAAGCTCGATTAAAAATCCGCTATTGTTAAGGCTAGAAGTCGCATATACATGATCTCTCTCCGAGATTTAAAATTGAGGAAAGCGGAAAGAAGAGGCTGGGGTTTAGTTACCAGATACGAAGCGTTTAACAGTGCCAGAAAGGATGTTAATTTTAATGAAGCATGGTCTTACTGGAATGAGGCTAATTGCACTTGTCTAGTGATGGTCTTTTACCAGATTGTGTAAGAGATAGTAGTCACTACGATTGCTGATTGATTTATCTCTATGGTGCCTAATGCTCTCTTAAGCTGGTTGTCCCACGGGGAGCCTGTTTTTTCAAATGTGCTTCTGAGGCAACCCTTTAGGGATTTTTCCAGTGATTTCAAAATACAGATGTAATATTTGAGGAAGTCGACCTCGAGGGATAGGGCTTGTTTTACCAGTCCAAATTCCAGTCTGAGTCTTGCCCTAAGAAGGTATTTCGGTAATCTGAAGGTTTTTTTATAGCCCACGCACTGTGCCCACTCCAGAATTTCCAAGCAGGCTGCAGGAAAGTGCTGGAAGAAGGGATGCTTGAATAACTTTCCTTTTCCCTCTGCTGACAGGATTTTTAGATTGTTGTTAACCTTAATTAAGCCATAGGTGATTGCAGTTGATTTCTTCATCAGATCGTTTTTGTGAGCAGATGATTGGGCGGATTCTGTGAACCAGACCCCAAGTACTTATATTCGCGGGCCGACGTGATGGACATGGGGCCCATAGTGCAGGAGATTTGTTTTTTGTTGTTATGCCAGCCAAATAAAAGTATTACGGCTTGTCTGGATTGATGGTGAGGAAATTAGATATGCTGTATTTATGTAAGCTGGTCAAGGCTCGTTGGAACCCCACTGTGGTGTGGTTCATAATGACTATATCATCCGCTTATTGGAGGATGTGAAGGGGACGATGGCCTAAACGGGGCGGGACCAGGTAACTGGTGGTCAGGGCTGTACCCAGATCAGCTGTGTACAAATTGAAAAGTAGAGGTGCCAACACGCAGCCTTGTTTCAGACCCTCAGTAGTGCGAATTTTAGCTGATAAAGATGTTGGGCCTGTTTTCACTCATACCCAGGTTTCAGAGTAGAGGGAGATTATGCCTGTTAAAAGAGGAGATGGAATGTCCTAGCTTGCTAATTTCTTCCGTCTGTCAACTTTATCAAATGCTGCAGTGAAATCGATGAAACAGCAGAAAAGTGGAGGTTGATTCTGCTGAGTGGCTTGATGACAGAGAGCGGATAATGCTATGATATCAGTAGTGGCGGCTCCACCACAAAAGCCTGTTAGGGAAAAAAAAAAAGGGAGCAGCTCATTTTCTTCTACGCGACTTTCCAGATTTTTCAGTAGAGTTTGGGCGTATGCTTTTGCCTCCAGGTCTAACAGGGTTATTAGGCGGTAATTGCTTGGTTTTACGGGGTCGCCTTTTTTGGAAACCGGGCATAATATTGATCCTCGCCAGGCTTCGGGGGTTTGGCCCAGTGTGTAGGCTGTGTTGAAAAGTGGTGTTAGAAGAGCTGCCCAATCGTCTGAGGCACATTGGAAGATCCCGTCTGGAAGGTAGTTTAGGCCAGGGGCACCGCCGACTTTCATGGCCTTCATTAGTTTTGCTATTTCAGAAGATGAGGTTAGTTGATATTCTTCTGCTTGCTGTGGACTGAGCACCACGATGTTTGTCTGATTGTTTGCAAGAAACTGGCCCATAAGGCGTTTCTCCCATTCCGATGCTGGAACTGCGTTTTCCCTTGATGTCCAGGGGGATTTTAGATTGTTCACATGATTCCAGAAACTGGGTAGGGATCGTTCCTTAAGCATCTTGAATATTCTTTTCCACTCCTCCTCTTGTTGTACTAATTTCAGGGCCCAGATAGCTTTTTTGTGGGCTTTCAGTGCGTCTTTTCTGATCGTTGGATTAAGTTTCCACAAGCAGATTATCCTCAATTTTTTCCGCGAAGGATTAATGTTCCGTTTTAGCAGGCTTTTTTGGGATGGCTTTGCGATGGCTGTATGTGCATTGGGGGACCCCTGAATTGATTCTAACAGATCTCTAGTCATGGGATCACAGTTTATTGAAAGTAGTTCCCCTGGTTGGTTCTTATACCTGGTCCTTCCGTCGCCGAGCCATTTGACCACCTGAGGCGAGTGAAAAGGTCGCCACTTGATTTTTCTAACTTCTGTCTTTGTTTCGGCACCCATAGAGAAGCCTAGCCCCCCTGGCCATTGTCAACTATCTAGTAGTTTAGGTCCAGGTTTATAACTAGGGGATTGTGGTCACTCTCTTCACGGTTTATTATATCATAGCTCTGAAGGTGGTTTGCCAGAGGGATAGAAATGAAGATGTAATCGATTGTTGAAATTTTTTTAAATGTGGGACGGATCTTATTCCCAGGGCGCGTCTGGGCCTGGTCTGCAGATTTTAATCTGAATTAAGTGAGTAGGTCATTGAATTGTTCTTGTTTGTTGCTCCTTTGCTCAATTTTGTGGTGTTTGCCTTGGTATTTGTTGTTAAAGTCCCCTACCATCACTCGATTTCTTTTATCCTTGAACTCAGGGAGTCCATAGCACAAGATCTCTAAGTTTTCCAGGGATTGAAGTAGCAGTTAATAAGGAGCAAAGGAGAGACCTCCTGACCAAGTCTTAAACCTTTTTTGAGTATGGCTTGCAGGCCCCTGTGAGTTTGAATGAGTGAGGAGGTTGAAATTAGAGCTGATTGCTTTATGAAAATCGAGAGACCCCCTGAGGGCCGTCCAAATAAGCTTGTTCGTGTAGCCGATTGAAAAAAATCCTAGAACCCGTATAGTACCGTGGGATTCAATGCCCACGTCTCTTGGAGGCATAAGATGTCACTAGTTATAAAGAATTTGCGTCCAGGATTGGAACGTAGCGTTGAAGCCAAGCCTGCCACATTCCAGGAGGTAATTGAGAACTGATTTTTTTGTTGCCTGTTTTTTAGTCTGGAGCCATGAAGATTGTGAGGAAAGAGGTTCCATTCTGCTAGGTGGAGGGGTAATAATTGCTACGCTTGGGCATTGGCAGCTGGGTCCTCCCCTCGTGGTTCTGAGTTAATGTTTGACATCTGATGATTCTTTCCTTGGTTCCACAATAAACTGTCAAGAGGTTAGATGCCCTCATTGAGCTCAATAGCCTGTCGTGAGTTGCACCCCATGCTCCCTTCAGTACGCTTCCTCTAGGGACTGGTATGTTCTCCTTGAGTAGAACATGTGGGTATTTTGGGGGACGAGTAGATTGAAGCTCAATGCCCCATTCCTCGAATGTGAGGGCTTCTTTCAGGATGGCATCTCTGATTGCTATTGAACCCCAGTTGGTGATTGTGGATTCAAATGTCCCTTTCCCAGGGATATGGGAAAACTTAACCGAAATGAGCTTAGCCGAGGTGAGGTATTTCAGAGATGGTATATGTTGGAATAATCGTAGTAAGTTCCCTCTGTTTAAAATGACCGTTGGGCCATTTGAAACGTAGTGGGGAATGAATGCGAAGCCCACGTCGCGATTGTCCACCCCCTTCCATCCGGCTCAATTTGTACGGGTTTGTGTTGGTTCCCCTTGTTGCTCAGTAGGGGGTCCAATATAAGCTCTTCCTGGCGAGCCCATTCATTGGATGTTCCTGGGGTGCGTAGCCATGTGCACTAGATTATAGCTGTCCCTGGGGTGAGTGTATTGCAGGAATCTTCTGCTGTCGTCCCTCGCGCCCCCCGATTCCTTATCCTCTATTGGAAAATGGCACTGAAGGGGTATGATGGTTGCTGGCTCATCCTCAGAAGTTGGGCCCTGTAAGATGGCTCTTATGGATTCCCTAGTGTTATTGCTCACTGTGCGCAGGTTATCCTGCGCCTGACCATCATACCTCCCCAGATAGTCAATGGTGTTCTTTTAGTTTCCCAGTTGTCCAGTTGTGATGCTGTTTCAATGGGCGGCGCTAATCTAAGGAAGGTGACGAACTGGGGGGTAGTAGCATTAATGTGATCTCCGTTCGGTTGGGCCATTTCTTTTGAGTTAGAGGGAGGGCCGGGGACTGTGGTTGGTGATGTGCTCTGGCACAAAATAATACTTTCTTGTTCCCCCTGCTTAGATGTAATAACCCCCAGAATAAGCTGTGGCCTGGCTACGTTTTCTGAGGTGTGCCAAGTTGTGCCCTTTACATGAAGGGGAATGGGCGATGGGACGCGTGTGGTTCCATGATCTTGATTTTTTTGTAGTTGGCAGTTGTACTCCCTTTTTGTTTCCTGACTCAGAAGTCTGTTGCGTTATCAAATATGGGCCCCCTGTATCTTCTAATGCTATGCTATTTCCCGTGGGCCTGCTGCCTTGTTTAAAACCACGATTGAAGATTGGGAAAAATTTGACTGTCTTTTCTTGTTGTTTGAACAGGCCTGCTGTGGTGAGTGATCCTGTTATCGCTGGGTGCCTTTTTTGTAGGCCCTGTTTTTCTGAGTTTTCTTTTTTTTGACCATGCTGTGAGGCCAAGAACGTGGTGATGCACTGACACTGCCTCTTGAAGCTCTCTTCGGTTCGGAGGCCAATGGTTGCGGCAGCAGCAAGAAAGAAGGGGGGCTGGAGGGGGTATGATCGAGCGGGTCAAGCGGATCGAGCAGGGGCTCTTAGGTCGTGTGTCTCATCCAGCTGCTGCTGGGCTCTCGCTTTAGACTGCGCTTTGCGTTGAGACCCAAACCCCCACCCCCTCTGGTTGTCAGCCTACCTCCTGGTTGCCTTGCTGCGACGCTGCTGAGCTGCACTGGCACTGGTTTCCGGGTCCGATGTGGGTCTCAGTGCCCTTGACCCTCCTGGCTGCAAGGGCCAGAAGGAAGTCCTGTCCTTTGAGGTCGCCACGAGGGTCTCAGGAGGCAGTGGGGCAGAGCCAAGGAGCCGAGGTCACAGTGCACTCCTCGAGCCCTTATAGACCTAAATTTTCCTTAATGAAAACTTCGGCGGCCCCAGGGATTCTTGCAGGAGATTAGGGGCCAGGTTAGGCCCCTGATGGACCCAAGGCGAGTGGGGTCTGACACGCGGCCGCAGGCTGCGCCCTGAACTAACCAGACCGCCTGTGGCACTCCCTCCGCGGCTGCCGTCTGACGGCAGCCGCGCTGTTGACCCCCTGCTCACAGAAGCACACAGATCCTATGCGCAGACCGGCATAGACAGGCACGGGAGTCCAAGGCGCAAGGTCCAATAGGACTGCCGGTGAACCGACCTCCGACAGTCCTAGTACAGGGCTCAGAGGCTCGGAAGCGGGTGCAGCTCCTTCGTGGCTCTCTTCGGTGGCTCCGCCTTACCTTCCTCTGCCTCGCCTCGCTCCGTCTCTCTCATGCAACTCACAGGAAGTAGTGTGCACCAGTATTTTCAGTATCTTGGTGCTAGTTCACACACCTTTTTTTTGGACTTGCCTGAGGCAGCGCATGCGCTGTCCCTTGCGAAACGTTTGTTAACATGAATGAGCCCGCCTTTTGCTCATCATTTGTTGGCTTCATTGTCACTCTTATTTGCTGGCTCCCGATTGGTCAGCATATGCGAGTTTCACTTTCTCTTTGTTTGGTTCTTCCTTTTGTGGAGCATGGACCAAGTACTGATTGCTTGATATTGGATTAGTGTCCTACCACTTCTCGAGCTGATATCGAGATATTGTTTAATTCTTTTTTCCCCTTCCTGCTTGCCCATCTTTGCTGCTTCCTCCTCTCCCGTGTTGCTTGCGTGTTTTACTTGCCTAGTGCCGCTCCCACATTGTTGCTTGCCCCATTTGTTGCTTGTTTGACTTCTTTTTTCCCCCTCTTCTCATCTGTACAACAAGAGCTGGTGTTTAGGGCTTTGCTTTTCAAAGAAACCTCTTAAATGTGATAACAAGGTGTCGGGCATACACAGGAAACTGTTTTGTTACATGCAATGAGACTGCGCCATCTCACAAACAAACTTATTGCTCAGTTTATTTCTTTTTTTCCCTTTGAGCTCTTGGCTTGATTGCTCTGCAGGCGGTAAGGTATGTAATATAGGATGTCTCTGGGTTGCCATGCTCTTTGACTTTTGCCTATATCATTCAAAAAAGTATTTATTTTGATTGAAATTAGAAACCATTGCACTATGACGCAGTCAACGCTGGCCATGTCATAGCACTTTTGTCCTAACTTTATTAACTGTGGTGCTCTGCCTTGTTGTTGCTTGCCCCTCCCACCCGTTGTTGCTTGCTTCGTCCCACCCACACCCTCCCATCACCAAAAATAGCTCATTGGCAAAGCCAAATTGCTCTTGCTTAGGCAAGAGCTATTTGACTTCATCAATGTGTCTTAGCCCTGTTGTACAGCTGCGCAGCTGCTCTGCAGCATTGTTGAAAATATTTTTTAAAGTGCTATGAAACAGCCCCCATTGACTGCATCATATCGCTTCCTTGTACTTCAGCCATGCTGAAAAAACATTGACATAGCCAATAGATCTCACATAGGCGAGACATGTTGGCTTTGCCAATGCTGTTCTCCCCTGATGTTTTCATCCTATGCCGGGGAAAATAAAACCCTTCCCCCAAGATCACCATCTGTTGTGGATAAGTTTACTAATAAAGTTGATGTCCCATTATCCAGCACAGAAATTAAGCAGGTGTCCAGGATATGTGCTTAAAGTCTTAACTGTTGAGGGGGCACATCTTCTGGACTATATAATCGTAATGAATCTAAGTTTGGACGTGGGTATCTTTCGTATACATGCATCCATAATGGGGAAGCTTCTGTTGCTTAGCAGGAAATCATGAGCTTTTTTTTTTTTTTTAATTTACCCTCATTACCTTTTATTGTCATTATTTTTGGTGCTAACTTCGTAAAATTGAGTTGGACAGCATTGGGTTTCGATCTGGGTAAGACATGTAGGGACACCAGCTACTGTCCTGTATACCATCTAATATCTTCCTTTCATCACATGTTAAGGAAGAAAAAGCGGTTTATCTTTAGATTTACTGGCACAATGTAGTAACACTTTTGGTTGTTTGCTAAAGTGGAAAAATGATGCAAAATTGCAATACATTTAGACTGTGGTTATGTTTTTTGCAGCAAGTTGAAGTAGACGGCCAACAATGCATGCTGGAGATTCTTGACACGGCAGGCACAGTAAGTTCTCACTTTTTTTGTTGGATACATATTCTCATTGTTGATAACAATATTTAATTGCAGAACCAAGTGAAAGCTTGTGGTTAGCCAATTGTGTTTGGCCTACATAATATTTTGACTAAATGAAAGGTTTCCTGTATGTCATATGACCTAGATCGTGCGGCATCTTCACTGTGCTTTCTCCCTCCTCCTAGACTAAGGCATACTTTTGCAGTGAATCCCAAACAGTCACTTTTGCTTTTTCGCTGTTTTTTCAATTATAGCCTCATAGTACTTATTGGAAAGCAGTAAATTACCACGGAGAAAATCAAATTTATTTTTTTGTGGCACCTCAGTTTATGTGCTATTTAGTCAACTTCTGTGTCAGTGCTTAGGTGTATAATTATTGTGGAAAAGTCCTACAGCACATATATCCAACAAGCATTGGCATAGCCATAGGTCTCGCCTTTGGGACCTTATAAGTGTTTAGTTATCCAGCACAATATCCTTGGTGCAACATCAATTGTTGCATGGCTAAACACTTATAAGGTCCCAAAGGCGAGACCTATTGGCTATGCCAATGCTTGTTTTTTTTGCAGCTTTATATAGTGCGAACTCGACTCAAAGGTATTGGAGCGCTTCACATGAGCACCAGTTACATTACACAAGCACACGTTCATTTTTTATTAGGCACGGAGAGATTAAGTCATATGCCCTGAATCACAGGAGCCCTCCTGTCGGGTCTCTGCAGCAGACACTGTGCGAACACGCAGCGAATGTCAGGAGTAGAAGCTTCTCTGTTGCAAGGGAAGTAAATCTATCTCGTTCACTCCCCCAACGCTAGCGATGAGACCTCTGAAAGGTTACGTGTGTGGTTTTCAAGAGCACCCGAAGCTACAGCATCGAGCTCTGTTACTGCCGCCGCAGGCTCTGAAAAGACACCAGACTTGCGGTGAGCATAATGTCTCGTTCCCGTTCATATTTCGGAGAAAGGGCCCTACTCATGAGAATCCGAGCGAATTTCTTAAAGGTTTCATACTCTGAAAGTACATTGGGGCTGGGCTTGGGAAGAGTCAGTCGCAGGCTCTCTCTGGCTGTACCGAGCTGGCCAATCAGGGCCCCTGATCTGTTGCAAGTCGCTGGATTTCACTTCAGTACAGTTTACTTTTGATCATTTTTGTACAACACCATCTCCTGAAAACAGGCTCGGTGAAAACGAACCGAAGAAAATTATAGGCCAATATATTTGTATATAGCGCTCGCCTTTAAGGGAGGTGAGGAGAATATTAATGACTTGGGGAGGGTCTTTGCGGGAAAAGGCTCACTAGACCTAGCCCGTCCACGGACCAGGGGGTGATGTCTGCAAGCAGACAATGGTCGTGATGCACGGCGGACGCTAATGCAAAGCCAGCCCTCACATAAGGTTACCAAAGTGTGCATTGTGAGGGGGTGCATCGGGGCTGTGTTATTTGGCTAACGTGTAACGCACGCGCGCTGGTCCACGCGGCACGCGCTGTGCACAGCTGTCACCTTGCAGTCTTCGATAATGCAATGTATCCGTCAAGCCGACTTCAGGTTTTATGAGTGCACGAGCCGCACGTTTTAAACGAAGGGCACGAGCCATGGCAGCGATCAGGTAACTCGAGCTGAATCCCAAAACAGTGCTTCCATTTAAAATATGAAATAAGCGCGTCGCAACACCCGTCTCACCATCCGTCCACACTTTGCTTTTTCACAATTACTATGAGCTATGTGGAAGCGTGGAACCTGCAAGGGGGATTAGTAAAGAGCCTCCGCCTTCCAGTGAGGCAACCGGGCATGTTCCAGTGCCTTGAATAACAGCCGGCAAGAAAGTGAAAGCCAGCGCGAGCAGGCACATGTAAACAAGCGCGCGCGGTCACTCTAATTGCAAACAGATGGCCCCTGCACGCCGCTGCTCGCTCCCGCAAGGTGGATGCCAGCACAAGTACGAGTGCTTGAAAAGAGCTGACCGATTTCTAAAGGTCATCTCCTAGAGCAGCGCATGTGCGCTGCACTAGGCTCGACCTAAAAATGAGGACACTCACTGGTAGGTAAATTGTCCACGTTTATTTCAGATAGGTGTGAAATACAGCATTCAGTTAACGAATGAACAATTGTTACAATACCCATGTATATATCCCCAGCCACCAGTATTCAAAAGATGCCCGAAGAGCACGGACAGCACACTAACCCCCGCGGCATTATATGAAATAGACACGAGCGTTCCGCGGGGCCTGTTTGGCATTGCAGCGCCAGCCCAACGAGGAGCTGCCCCATGATGAAGCATGACACCTCTCGGGGTGTGTGAGGGCCCTTGCTCCTTATTGGAGCTCTCCCCCCTTCATGTTCCTACTCTCACCTGGTCTTCCGTTTCCCTTTGACCCACCCATCCCCTTCCTTAGGAACTGCATACCCTATTGTTTGACATGGAACAATTCCAGACATAATACCACAGTAAGACACAAATTCCAACTAGAAATTTCAGAGAGAAGAGAAAGGAAGAGGCACAGAATAAAATGGAGATGTACACATCTAGAGTCTTACTTCAGGATGATAATGAATTTACATCATAATCCACTTTGCACTTCAGTGTAACCTACTGCCGCACTCGTATAGATTCTAGTGGAAGGAAAGAAGAATACACTGCTCCTTTCCAAAAGACAACGATACGCAGCGTACTTGTGTGCGCATCACAGGGTGAAATTACTGGAACCAGACTGTACGTTATGCTGGCAATACATGCAACCGGAACTTCAGTAGCGTCTGTGTTGACAGGCCCAACCAATAGCAGCCATCGAAACTTCCAAATTGGAGAAAAGCTGTGGAGAGCAGTAAATCCAGAGAAACCAATAGCGAGCAAGAGAAAACCTTCCAGCCATTATAACAGCTCGGATTCGGATACTTGAACCGTTACCCAATCAAAAGCAACTTCCTCCTTGAGCTTCAATATCCATTCTGGAGCTCCAAAAAATGAAAACACATGGATATGTGCCCCGATCGTAGCCAGTGTGAAAAAGTCCTACTGCACATATATCCAACAAGCATTGGCATAGCCAATAGGTCTCGCCTTTGGGACCTTTAGCCATGCAACAGTTGATGTTGTTGCACCAAGGATATTGTGCTGCATAACTAAATACTTATATGGTCCCAAAAGCGAGACCTATTGGCTATGCCAATGCTTGTTTAACTTAGTCGGTGGTATAGCCAACATAGAGGGAAACCTGCTAATTCACCTTCTGGGACATCAAATCAAAGGCACCCAAGACCTAATCATAGAAGACTCAAGACTGAATAATATGTTTAATAATGCACACAACTGCAGTCAAAGCTAGAGCTGGGATTATAAGATATCAGAGACCAGGAGATTCGGTGTGACGGCCTTTAGGTTACCAGTGAATCCCTGAGAGCTCTTCACATGCTTATCAATCACTGACGGGAGGGGAGGCCTCTTCATTTTACAGATATTAGCATTATAAATCCATACCTTTCATTAAATAATGCACTTACTATAGATGAGCAACGAATGACCTTTGCACTCCGCAATAATAGGAACATAACAGGAGGTCAGCACGCTATCTCTGCAGAGTTCAAAGGTCATTACTTAGCAGTAATTACAAATACAATATCTGTGATACTCTGATGTATGAATATTGGATAAATAGTGTGTATGCGGCAGGAAGCAAAGGGGGAGCGATTAGAATGAGGGAGTAAGTATGAGGGAGAAGGGGGGACAAGGAGAAATGAAAATTACGGGAGATGGAACTCTAGTGCGATAAAGTGGGTGAGAGAAAAGGGGGAAAAAAGCATCAGAGCCGCGAGTGACTGGTATGAGAGGGGAAAAGGAGGGAGAGCGTGGACGACGGACTGGGAAGGGGTGAGACGGAGAAAGAAAGGGTGAAAGATAATGAGTGAAAATGGCAGGATAGTGAAACGCGGAGAGGGCGGCCGAGAGCAAGAGAAAGAGGGCGAAGTGAGTGGGAAAGAAAAAGGGAACATACGAGCAAAAGAGTTGGTTCTATGAGCGGGTGGGGGTTGTTTCAAAGCGGCAAGGTTGGTGCAAAACTGGAAAATTGTTAATTCTGACGAAGAGGATGAGCTGGCGCGAAAAAGAAGGGTTGATAAACAAGCATTGGCCGCGCGGCCGTGAAAGTCGCGCGGCCGTAAAAGCAAAAGTTATGGCAGGGACGCGCTCTGTGGTGGGGGAGGGGCAGAGCGACGTGCTTGGGAGGGCTTAATGAGCCATGAAAGCCACATGGCGGCTGAGCGCGTGCACGCGCTCGTGAACGCAAGCTTGAGGCCAGGAAAAGATTGTGGTAGCACTTCGAAAAGCCACTAACTAAATGTCTCGCAGAGCAGCGCATGCGCTGGCTCAGCGAGACCTAAAAATGAGGATACTTGCTGGTAGGTAAATAGTCCAAGTTTATTTCATACAGGTGTGAATTATAGCATCAAAGTAACGAATGAACAACCGTTACAATACCCATGTATATATCTTCAGCCACAAGTATTCAAAAGATGCCCAAAGCGCACGGACACCACACCACCACTGTGGCATTATATGAAATGGACACGAGCGTAAGAGCATTACGCTCGTGTCTAGTTTGAATAACACCAAAAAAGACAAATGCCATACACGAGTGCAGAGACAGAATGCCACGCTCGCATGTAACACACACACTAGCATCTTGTGTATACACTGTGCCTAGTTGTATAGTTATGAAATAAAATGTTTTTCAGTTGATATAGGCCGTGGGTAGTAACTGCCATTTACGTACTGTGGAATTCTGATGTCCTTACGATTTGATGGTCACTGCATCTGTACAAATACAAGTTATTTGTTTATTTCTTTTTATATTTTGCGGGCAAGGCATCTGATTGCTTTAAATGACAACCAGGAACCACATAAGACCTTTGAGTTACAAAATGCAGTGGAGAAAAGAATCAAAAGTACAGCTAATGGAAAAAGAATGACTTATGAGTATACATAGGTGTTCATACGATATTTACAGAGAAGTTTTTTAAAATCAGTGGCGGCTGGTGACATTTGAAAGTGGTGAGGCGTAAAACAATTGTCGCACTGCGGCGATCGAGCGTAGCCCGAACCACCTACGGGGGATTTGGGGGGGTCCTCCCCCCTGAGAAAATTTTGAAAAAAAGAGTGGGCAAATGGTGCATTTTCAAGCAAATTTGAGAAAGCCGAAAGGTTGAGCAGCACTCCTGCTAGGCTTAATATTTACATTCAATTTGTTCGCAATCGCAGTACAGACATTTGCCTGGTTCCTTCTGGCACAGGAACAGCGATGGGCTTTGTGTGCTGGCACATATTGTAAAACGTATTTTATTTACCTTAGCACACAATACTATATCGGACTGTTTGGACTTAGGGGCACTGTGTAGGAGGTAAGCACTGCATCCCCTTTGGCATAAATATTATCCTGGTTTGCAGCCACCTTTTCATACTGGTAAAAAGTTGGAGAGACACATTTTCTCAAAGTTAGAGTTTTTGGCGCATCTACAAATCAAATCTGGAACCTCCCATAATCCTAAACAAAAAGCCAGCTTTCACCCATGATCAATAAAACCGTACATCTCTGCAATATTGCACTTGTGAATCTACTGCACCGCAAAACTGTGGTTGGGATGTTTCATCTGTCAGTAAAACCGTTTCTCCTCTTCTGTATTGTGATTATTCTGGCATTAAATGAACTTCAGTGGGGTCTCTACCAGGGCACCACTCGTGAATTGGCCCCAAAGCTTTATATGGGTTCTCTCTCTATACAACTACTACACAAGGCTACTTCTCATGCAGCATATGTCCAATGTGCACGCCTCCTATGCTGACATGGCATCGAAATCTGACTCGATTGCCTAACTCTTTTCCAATGCAAGTCACCATGCCAGGGCCAGTCACTGCTTGTTTAAGCGCAGAGTCAGTTACGATCTTGGCCCCCTGTGGCATAGATTTCATTGGTGAGTGAAGACGCTAATAACAAGACCACCTCACGCTACAGGAGATCTACTGCAAAGGAGGCTGTTCAGAAGCAGCCAACATAGCATAACGTCGCCTCATTTTACTCTCTTCTGTTTCTTCCTCCTGTCCCTCTTCCCACATTCACTCTTCTAGAAGCCCTCTGTGGTCTGAAATAGCAATTGTTACAACAATAAAAGCGGCCATCATGGCATACGAAGTACTAAACAATATTGCGCAGGCAACTCTTCTGTTTGCCTACTTCAATGGAGTACAAAAATGAACGAAGAAATCCCAACAATTTACTGTTGTCATTGGTACTATCCAGACCAGGTACATTCTGATATATTGAACGACTTATGTTTTTTCATGGCTGTTACCCCCTTCACAGAGAGATGTTGCTAGTTCCCAGCTTGACAGGTTCATTTTAAAATAGGGGAGATTGGAGGTCATGGCACTTGTGTAAACAGCACTAGGTGTGAAAAGGGGCCAAGTGTGAAGCGCTGGTCACACTTCACAGAGTGACGGGCCTGCTTGGTAAGGTGCGTTCAAGCATGTGGAATCACTCGGAGGGAACATGTGCGTGCTGGCTTTATAATAAAGTTGGCTCGCACTTATGTCAGCTGTTCAGTGAACATATCGTAAGCGTTTTCATAATCTCAATCTGCTACGCAGTTTGCACACCATGCATAAACTCTCACCACTCTCAAGCATACTAGTGGTTCAGTGAACGTAGACCCCATCGCTCCAGTGGACGAGCTCACACCGTCGCTGTTGTGCATTTAGTTCACTCATCCCTCCGATGTACACACATTAGCACTAAAGTGCACATGCAGGCACCAGGGAGCCTGCTTACACACGGGCACTATCACACCTCTGCAGGCTCTCACTACCACTCCTGTGCACTGCTCGTTTGAGAGACTCCCCAGTTTTTTCCATCACACTTAAGCCCTGGAGTGGTACATACCTTTCGATATTGCTTGCTGCCTGGAAGTGCATGCTAGAAGCTAGCCGTAGCCGGGACTGCTGTCACGGCAGTGAGGTGGGGGCTCACGAGGGTGGGGGCTTAGAGCCCAGACGCCTTCTCTCCATCCTCTGCTTTCTGAGGCTCCCCTGCTCTGCCGCTGCTACTTTGAACACGAGGTGTGTGTGGCGGTCTGCTGCGCGGTCACGTCACGGTCATCATCAACGTAGAAATCAAATGGCCAATTACTGTCTGCATGGCTTCACATAAGCCACAGTGATTGGTCATACTTACACCACCATAGTGCCACCCATGCGCGGCACCCAATGCCTCAGGACTGACTGCGCCGGAGAGGCCTGGCAAACGTGTGCCTCTCAGCCAATCCAGACGCTGCTCCAGCAGCGCCAGGATTGGCTTGAGCAGGGATACTCCTCGCTCATTAGGAGACCGGGGGCTGCGGCATGAAGCAACCCTCGCTCTGCTAATGTGCAGGCTAGTGCGCATGTTCGGGCTGGTCGGAAAAATTACCAGCCCAAAACAGAACATGCGCACTCTTGCTGCTGCGCTGCCTAGACCACCCTTGCGCTTGCAATGCATGTTGTGTCAAACTAACTTGTCAGTCAAACCCTGCTGCCCCACCCCCTTCAGAGCATCCTGACTGCCTGGGCGTGGCCCGGTGACCGGCCAGCCCGGAATTTGCGTAACTTAAGTTCAAGTTTACTGTAACGGCGCCCCGATGCGACTCTGATGAATGTGGCCTCAAAAATATTAGTGGGGCAACGCCCCAGCGCCCTAATGGACGCACCGCCACTGTTTAAAATATATTTTCAGTTATATTGTAGATACGCTTCCATTGACAAAGTATGAGAAAAATGTGTACAGATACTCATCAGGGTGGCTGGAGTGGAGTAGGGTGGGAGACAGTTGTATGGTACATGGAAGTAAAATAAAATTACTTTCAAAGTTAAGCACAGTTACAGGTGTTACCATTTCATTTTTTAACTATTATAGCTTCATGTGAAAGTGACCTCTGCCTAAATTATTAGTGTAGTTTTCCCCCAAAACATTTCTTGATTCCACGCTTTCCTGCCCTTTTTTCCTAATCATGTAGGTGAACAGAACTAAAACAGATACGTCGTAGGTCTGAATTTTCACTAGGCTTGGTAGGCACTTGCCAAAGATTTCCTGCACACATAGCGATACTAGACCAACCATGTTGCCCTTCTGATAAGGTGCTAAATGGACTTTGTTCACATCAGTCCTATCTCGCCTTCTGCTCCCTTGGCTGCTAGGATGATATAGGGCACGCAGGCATCAGCTTCCTTTATATTCCTGTCACACTAGAGGAACCTGGAGGAGGTGCTCTTTGGGTTTCTTAAGGGCAGAGTGCGTAGCATGGTGCCTTGTTAGACTGCTTAGCTGGCATGTAGATAGAAGCATTGCGTCCTGGCAGCTGCTGCCGAAGTGAGCCCAGCATAAATCAAGTAAGCAAGGGAGTGGTTGTGTGGCACACACATTTGGTGACTAGCACACATGACCAGAATTAATGTGTATTTCCTTTCTCTCCCGACTAATGCTCTTTGTTGCCACTGTCTAGGCTCTCATTAGAAGTTACCCAAATTTAGATATGGTTATACCGGAGGTACAAAATCTTGGGGTTGTATCGTCCAGATCTGCAGATTGCTTTATTTCCTTCAGAATGGGTATTCGCATGTGACCTTGGGAATAGAGGGTCGACATCTGCATGTTTTTTCCCACTTTCTGGGTTAAATGATGGGCCCTAATCTGCGCATATTTAACATCCTCTTGGAGTAGGTGGTAAATGCTTCAGTGGATTCTTGAAGGCCCGTCCTGTGGGTAGGCTCGAGTGGGGTGGATAAGAGCAGATTAGGTGAGGGGAGCATTTCATGCTCCCTTCAGCCCCCCCTCTACCCCACCCCCCATTAAGAGCTAAATGCCCAATTGAGATTGGTAGAGCGACTGCTCTCAGTCCCTACTGCTCCGCAGAAAAGTATGTGCCTGATGCCTCTGGGTCTTGAATTAGTAATCCTGGACCTGGGAACATGGGTAAAGTTTGAATGGCTTAGTGGTATCTCACCTGGGCATACTACTCGCAGTCACTCATAACTGGGACTGTAGTCTTATTTTTGTTTGGCCCATTTTTTTCTTTTTTCTCCTATTGCTAATTCACCATAGTCACTTCTCTTGTCTCGTCACCTTCTTTCATTACTGCCACACTAACAGTTTTGCTCCCACTCGTTCTACCTGCCATCTTTGGTGATTTGAATGTGAGGAATAATGTAAGACTGGGGTTGTAGTTCTCCCTCCAATCTTCCCTGTATCTCCCTACGGTTAATGGGGTCAAAAGCTCTGAAGTCGGTACGCCATATTAAATATTGACTTTTTGCTGCACACCGCATAGTACTTATTTTCTCTCCTAAATGTATAGGTATGTCTCTTAGAGTTCTGTTTTCCAGGTGGAGCGTGAGCAGAGGGGTTATATTTTATTCCATTAATTTTCATAATGAATTATAAAGCTTTAACAAATTTCTTATTTTCAAGCAGTTTTCTCTTTGCTCATTGTTCGTCTTCTCTTTTAGGAGCAATTCACTGCAATGAGAGATCTGTACATGAAGAACGGCCAGGGGTTTGCACTAGTGTACTCTATCACAGCACAGTCCACGTTTAATGATCTCCAAGACCTGCGAGAACAGATATTACGGGTGAAAGACACAGAAGATGTAAGTCTTTTTTTTTTTTTTTTCCATCAGAGGAAATCCTTTTTCTGTTAATGAGTATGTTCCTTATTGAAGTTGTTTCATCCTCATGCACAAGTGGAAAATAGTGTTTCATAGGACGTTCACTAAGAATGAGGTTTAGCATACTCAATAAAACATTGGCAGTGTGGACGTGGATTCTGTAGTCTTGTATATGTACCCGTCTGGCAGCACTTTTTAGGTCTTACCTACTCCGTTAACTAATGCTGTCAAAATACTTATTGTGTGCAATCCTTACAGTGGGCTTTGGGTCATCTCATTGCTTTTCTTTGGTGATATTCATGTTAGTCTCCTTTGTTTGGTTGCTTCTTATTTGATGGCTTCCCCTTCCTCTTCTTGTGTATTTCCTTTATCTGGAAGCTTAGCATCTGTACCAAACCTTTTGATTGGAAGACTTGTATCTTTCACTGCTTACCTTCAGCGAACAACTTTTTTTGCTTTTGATTTCTGTATGCCATGAGGTCAACATGTGCTCTCCGCCTATGGACTGCTTTCCCTACACATTTCACATCTGTGGACAATTTTACACAGAAGGGGCTCGGGCAATACACTATCGCACCTAACACCTCCGTGGGAAGAATTAATAATAGCTCAAAGTGTTGCACGGAACCGAAAGATCAGCCCCTTTCAACTTCCAATAAGGAAAAACATCCTTAAACATAACCAAGTCAAATGGCTCAGAACAACAATTCAAATAATGTGTCCAACTTAGGAAACTTATACCCACAAGCCCTGAAAAACTTGGAACCGTCGAGTAAAAATAAAAGCTGGAACCACCCGGCCCAATGATTTTTTTGCATGAATTGGCATGCTCAGGTTGAGCTTCAGAGGACTGCATGAAAGTTATTCCTAAGAAAATGGATGTGCCATTAATTTCATGATAATCACCTTATTATACAAAGAAGGATCAATACATAAAGCCCTGAAGAGAAACGCATGGGTTACATTTGAAGTACAGAAAAGAAAAAAAACTTTTTTATAAAGAGAATAATAAAAGAATAATATGAATAAAGAAGGTTCTTCCGAAGTGTCTTCCAAACAAATTCAACAGTTTGTGAATTATGTATAATGTGTGCTACATTTCACATCTGTGTTGCTTCCCCCCCACCTGGCTTGTTTGTTGCTTTCACTTTCTTCACAATCCCAGTAGGACTTTTTCCTCTTTTTATTTTCATTCTTTCCAGCTCCTTTGTTGCTCCCACTTCCTGTTAACTGTTTTGTAGTTGGCATTTTTGGTGCTCTACTGTGCTTTGTAATGTTCAGTTGCTGCTTCTCTCTTCCCCTTCATTGCTTCCCTTCCCTGTTTTGGGTGCAGCTGATGCAATTTTGTAGCTAGCCTCTTCTGTTGTTCTATGCTGCACTTATGCATATTACTTTTAATAAATCCTGCTCTTCGATGGCAGTCGGCCTTCTTTGATCAATAGATTAAAAAAAAAAAGGCTGCAGGTTCATGACTCATACATAATCGGTTGCCTGCATAGTGGTGCATGCACATGCATATACCATCAAGTTAGTGCTGGCATAATAATAAAAAAAAAAATTGAGTGTTATATAGCGCTAACTAGACCCGAGACATCGGTAATCAGAGCGCTTTACATGAGTACCAGTTTCGTTACAGAAGGACACATTCATTTTTGTTAGGCACGGGGAGATTAAGTGATTTGCCCAGAATCACAGGATGTTGAGCGTCGTTGCCGAGACTCAAACCCGGTTCCCCAGCTTCGAAGTCGACCGCTTTAGCCGTAAGGCTACATCCTCTCCCCTATTTTGTTTTTTGACAAATGACACATTTTATTTTATTAGAAAACACATGTATAAAAAAAGAAATCAAAATGTAATTTTAATAGAATAGTTGGAGGTTTTCTAAATTCAATTGAAGCCACTCATCATCCATACTCTATATTCAGTTTGAGGCACCTGCACTGCTCCCACAAATCAATCGGAGGATACTTATTTAATTTTTAGCCTCCAGTTTCAAATTCCATCAAATTTACAGTATGTTTTAAAATGTTCAATTGTACATTTAGCATCTTTATATATCTACACTTTATTAATCTGTTAATATTATTTGATTTTCAAAGTAGTCGCGGACCCCCCTGAGGAGGCTTCGGTGACCCCCACGGGTCCCCGGAACCCAGTTTGGGAACCACTGCAATAGAGCAATTATGAAGGATCAATGGGTCCCTCAGGGTTTTGGCCCCTGGTGCCATTGCACCTGCTGCACCAATAGCAGTACCCCCTCCTCTTTCTTCTCTGTGTGGTGCTTAGTTACAATCAGGTGGGCAATAGCCTGTTGCTCCTTCCAGCAAACTGCACTAAGGTTTGCAAAAAGCGTTCAGTAACAGTTACATTTGCCACAGTCGGAGGCACCGTTATAGCCCATGGGTTGGTGTTTAGAGAAATGGCTGCCTCTCAACATTATCAGTTAGCTTGGAGAGCTACTCCCTATATATATTTTCATGTTCTATTCTTTTTGCGGTTTTGCGCAAACATGACCCACATATATTGGAGAACTTTACTTAAACACTAGTTACTTACATTACACAAGGACACATTTCTTTCTTTATTTTATGCGCAGGGCGATTAAGTGATTTGCTCAGAATGACAGGATGTTGAGCCAAAAAAACAAAGTCCCGGGCACACGTTACAGGGTAAAAACAATGGTTAGTAAAGTCTCTTGCATCTGGAGAGTTGCCATATACGGTCCACTCAAGTAGTTTAGAATTTCTTCAGTTATTTAATGTTAATCATTAATGGACACAACCAGCCAACACGTGTTTCGTCACAATGGGAAGTATCCCATGACTTCTTCAGGGCTGTATGGGAAAGCGTGGATGTCTTTGAGAAATCGATCCGCCGGTGATAATTCCGACCCGGCTGGTCTGGTTTAAGTATAAAAGGATAAACGGAATAGTCCAAGGAATGTAAAAAAGAGAAATGGGAAGCTCCGGAGTACCGGAGATCCCAGAAAGTAAGTGCCTGTAATCAAGTTGAGTGGCGGGTCCGCCGCTACAACAGAACCTCTAGCGTGTGTGCTAAGGGAAATGCAGGCACTGGTTCACCTCTGTTCCGGAAGTAGGTCTACCATTTCTCTTTTTTACATTCCTTGGACTATTCCGTTTATCCTTTTATACTTAAACCAGACCAGCCGGGTCGGAATTCTCACTGGCGGATCGATTTCTCAAAGACATCCACGCTTTCCCATACAGCCCTGAAGAAGAAACGGGATACTTCCCATTGTGACGAAACACGTGTTGGCTGGTTGTGTCCATTAATGATTAACATTAAATAACTGAAGAAATTCTAAACTACTTGAGTGGACCGTATATGGCAACTCTCCAGATGCAAGAGACTTTACTAACCATTGTTTTTACCCTGTAACGTGTGCCTGGGACTTTGTTTTTCTGAAATTTGTGCGGGTCTCTACGCACACACATATAGGGGTTATAGGGTAATTCCCCCAACCTGGTTGCACCGTGTCACAGTTATAGCAAACATATAAAACGTAAACATAGCAAGGCGCCACACTTCCTGGCACAGTCAAAACCCTACTCTTCAGACAATAGGATGTTGAGCCAACACCAAGACTGGAACCTGGTTTCCCAGTTATAAGTCGGCAGCTCTGGTGTATTTTAATAAAACTTAACAAATACATTTGGAAATGTAACAACCTATTATTTATTTACATGGGGTCGGTTACCCGTCTCCCACCTGTGAAACTGCCTAACAAACTTGTGGTAAATGTGATGGGGTGGAACTTATCAATCCAAGTATAGCATGCGGACGAGCGCAAACTAAGAGGGCGGGGTTTGCTAAGTGTGATTGGTTTATGAAAATAATTAGTTCAAACAATGCATTGTACAGCATAAATGTTGAAAAAACTGAATACATAATTAAAGATAATGGTTTTAAATGGTGCATTTTACTGCCAAAGTATTCCTAGGGTATAATCCCCAATTTGTCTTTTTCCCAAAAAGCCTACAACCCCAAAGTCAAGCTCAGGGATACTTTAACCCATGTGCTACCTAAAACCTGCTCATTGATAACAGGAACCCCACAATATGGAGACCAGGGGAGCACAGTGTGTAGGGGAGTGCAGCTGCAAAAGCAGGTGATGCATTTGCCTATGCGGCATCAGCAGTCACAAAAAATGGAAAAAACTATTCTTTATAGCTTTTGGCACTTACAATTTCTTCAAATCTTTATGTAAGTTTGTGTCTCAGGCTTGATTAATATAAACAAACAAATTTGCACAAAAGTTTCTTGGGGTTTTGCCATCCACACCCGAGGCTCAGGTTTAAAAGGAAAAACACTTTAATCAATTGTATATGTAATTGCGTATGACCCAGCAACTGTTCAGTAGAGATTAATATTCAACACTCAAAAGGGTTGTTTTCCCTGGTTTTATTTAAGAATCTGCAGAGTCACGTTGAAGTGAAGGTGCTGAGAATCTGGTACACAAGGAACAATTCTTCTCTATAAATCATTAACAAACTTTCTAAGCAGCATTATAATGGGATAATTGCCCACCAACCAGTTATAGATCCGAAGACAAAGGTGAAAGTCCACAGAACACCTCATTGAAAATTCCTTAGTGGTACGAGAAGTTGCTTGCCTGAA
This sequence comes from Calotriton arnoldi, assembly GCA_963921515.1. Lineage (NCBI taxonomy): Eukaryota > Metazoa > Chordata > Amphibia > Caudata > Salamandridae > Calotriton > Calotriton arnoldi. The sequence continues at coordinate 780,947 of CAWUFW010004232.1, read as the reverse complement.
GCAGTGGGGGTTAAGGACAGATGTCAGGCTTATGTTAAAAAAAAAATATGACATAATAAAACCCCCGCCCTGGACTTTCGAAAACTGGGTAGAACTGAATGGCCAATCGATGTTTGCATGAAGGCTGTAAATAATAGGGCGAAATTCGCTGTTAAACATCTGCCACAAGCATTTTTCCTTTTTGCAGATTCAGTTCACTGTGGGCAATAAGCATTGGCAAAGCCTGAAGGTTGATTAACCCTTTAAAAGGCGAGACGCATTGATTTTGCCAATATCTATTACTGTTACTTTGAAAACGGTTTGGTGCCCCTCCACAGGACCTGATTGAACACTAAGTGTGATGACCTTTTTAGTGCAATATTGCACGCTAAGCAGTTTTATTTTTAGGAATCGTGTATGAATTATTTTTAAAGTTTATTGCTGTAATAAAATAGCGGAATACATTCTTTCCTTGACTAATATTCAAGTAGTGCATAAAAGTTTTTGATTATAATTTCTTCGGGTATATGTATGCTTCTTTAAACCACAACAGTTTTTGAGTAAGTTTATTAGTCCCATTATTCAGTGCCCTTTAATCAAGGGCATTTAGTAACACCACTGCTCATTCGATATACATATGGTGAACACTATATTAAATGGCTATTATACTTGTCTGAGTGTTTCTTTAAAGTTTGTATTTAAGTATTGTCAGTTAGGAATTCTGCCTTTGTTTTTATCGTACACTAATTTAATCATATACATTTTTTCGATGATTGACATTCATTCTCATCTGATCAGTGATGATCCAAAAAAATGTTTTGTTTTAGTTTCCTGGCAACTGCTTGGACTAAAACGGTTTCCATTAAATATGATTAAAATGCGAGTACCCTGTAGCGATCGATTTAGAAACTAGAAATGAATGTCCAGTACACATAGGTTCGTTTTTACATAAACTTCTCTGGTTTCTGTCCATCTCTAAACGGCACTCCGGCGACAATAGGTTTTTGCATAATATTTATTCAGATCTCGTCTACTTGATCTTTGCTCACTGTTCTTGTGTAGTTTGATCAGATTTATAGCCATGGGACTTTACATCTTTGTAAAACTTGTGTTTTTCTTTGTCTGACCCGTTTCTCCAGTGCATCTTTTCTTCAGTCTCGTTTTCCTGTTTTTATCTTGAGGTCCATTGTAGGCTGCAATCAAAGTACACGGACTGTATAAATGAGAAGCAGGTTATGACCGCAGTGGATCTATTGCCTCGTTTCTCTGAGATAGCCACATAATTCCATAATTGCCAACATGGACAGGTATAGGGGAAACCTGCAGTTCTCCAGGGCACTGTGTGAGGTTGCCTCTCTACAGTGCCAACGTGAATCAGTTTGCAAGCAGTAACTGGTGATAGTTGGTTCCAGTGGAGATGAGAAGCTTCACCACTCTTATCTCTAGACTTGATTACGTTCCTCACCCGACCCCAAATTGCCTGGCTTTTCCAGCAATTTCAGTATTTGGAAGACGCCAAACACTTCCAGAGTACAGCAGGCCAAGTTCATCAAGCCTTTTTTCCTTTAGTATTTAAAAAGATGTATTTGGTCTTCAAAATCCCGTTGTTTCACTATGTGCTCCAGATATGTGATTTCAGGCCCCTTCAAAATGTGGTGCAAGAGAAGCCCACAATTGGTTGTACTTCCTATAGAAATTTCAGGCCTGTATTACCAGCAGAGCCCACACAAGATGTGTTATTTCAGTGTATTCTTAAAAGCAGTCTCATGCAGGAGATAAAGGAAGAGCCCTGAAATTCTTGATTCGCGTCCAGCTGTCTCAGTACAGCATCGTTTGGGATTTTGCAGTTCAATTTCTCCTTAGAAAAATAGCTCTAACAAGGTACCCCTACCTATACTTGTATTGTGGAATAGAGAGGACCCCAATAACTGAAAGCCCTCTTTGTTCACCTTGTACCAACTGAGTTAAATGCACTAAAGATCAAGAACACTTAGATGTATAGAAGAATGGTTGACTCCCTGTTGCTGGCACGCACACGGTAGGCTGCCTTTGGAATACATTCAGTACTTTTGCCCCTACCAACGAGATTAGAATGAAACCTAATGCCATGGCGAGGGAGACGATTGCGCTAAAATGTGGACTCTAAAGACTAGCATCTGTACTGAGCCCTAGAGCTATAGTTGTGCTTGGAATTTTCGTTGTACTCCACTCTAACAGCCACACAGTGTGTCTATGATCATACCGAAAATAATCCTTACTAGAATGATGGACTTGACCTTTGATTTGGCAATTTAATTCTGCTATGGTCTTTACTGGAGAGCAGGGTATTGATGTGCTCAAATTTCCTGCTCGTACGAGAAGATGCTCCTACCTGCAACTGACAGACCACCAATAGTATCTACACTGCACGTTTCGGTTGTATGGTTGTTGTGGGAGACTTTTTGGAATTGCAAGGACGGCTGATGCAGGATGCTTTCAAGATAGATGTTGAACTCACAGAAGACAACATATTCCCAGTGAAATAAGAAAGGTGTACTGCTACTGCCTACGGACATAGAATGAAACATTTGATCTTGCGTAAATTTCTACTTATGGTATTCTTTTAAGGCCTGTCAAGCTTCCGAATTAAACAAAAAACAATTTTGGACTTAAAGCAAATCGTTTGGGCATAGTCAATCATTCAAAGTTTGGCACTGCTCATTGTTTCTGCTCTAACATTTTTTGTTTCAAAGGGTTACCTACAGTGTTTACCGCTGCTGAACGTACATCATTCATGGCTACTGGGTTAAGTTTAAAATATGATCATAATGGGTTGAGGCCCTTTCAAAGAAGTGACGAGATTAGAGTTTTTGATATTTGATTTTCCCTAATTGGATGGGACCAATACATTAAAAAAAACTTTTAATTGCTAACTTGTACCTAACGTTGACAATGCTGCGTTTAAGTAACTTGCTCATCCATAGTTTGAACTGTAGAGACTGAGGCCTGTGAATATATTGGAAACCAGCCAACACCTTTCGGTCTGGAAGAACAACAAGCCAACATTGCGGAAAACTTTATTTCAGTGGGTTTGTTCCTAGTTGTACTAGTATTTACCCGAGTGGCTAGAGTTTTATGTCTTCCTGTACCCGTTTCATCGCTCTAGCTCTCATCAAACCGTTTCCAAGTTTCCACTGGCTGCAACCTTTCGATGACTTGCTGCTGTGCCACTCTAGAATGATTCTCACAGTAACCAAAGCATTGGTCTTTTAGGACTGAATGGAAGCAGAAAACTAACCTCCGCTTCTCGATAGCTTTCAGTGATGTTGGTGACACCATCTTATAAAATGCCATGAAATGCATGATAGAACTAAATTGTGCTGTCTTAACATGGGCCCAGGTTTTCCCAGAAACTGTTGGTAAAGCCTTGTGGGGAAGTATCAGTCCTCCAGTGAATACATGTATATGATTGACAGGGGCTCATTCTCTCCTCTTGTACTTTATTGTCCCCAAGAGTGGAACTAATGCGCTTTACACCTCTCTCTAGTGCAGTATGTCTTGCATGTTTCCTCCTCGAAATTAAATGCTGCTCAAATTTGGTGTGCAGGTAGCACCTCAAAAGAGAATAACTGCTTAAATGGCCCCAAATGCATGTGTAGAAATCACTCATACTTCACCTTATCTAGTATCTCTGCACACAGCCTCGTCCTCTTCATTCAACTAAAATTTGAGGATCATCTTGCATGTTTTTTCTCAGAGCCCATACCGACAAGATGATACTCATTGGTTTCCGTGTCTTGACCTCTCTTTACAAGATGCCACCCATCACCAGAGAGACTCCACCAAGGGCACACATACCCTCATCCTTACTAAACTTCTACATTTTATTTTCGTGTCAGACATGCAGCATCTTCAATATGTGAAAGTCTTAACATCAAGACTTTGTTTCACAACATGGCTATTGGAACACTTTTACCAAACCTTAGGCCTAGGTTCACTGACTTCCCATACTATCATGTTTATTATCCTAAGGAAAAACAATGTATTGGCAGCAGTTTCCATCCAGATACAGTTCATTACCGACAGCCCTTCTTTCACAGGCCCAAAACTTCATCTGTGGAATATCCTTTACATGCTCAATTAACAGAAGGTTTCCTAAAGTTTTGAAAGCTAATTTTAAGTCGCATCCATTCTAAATCCCACATGCCATTATTAGCACAGCCCTGTTGAAATTAACTACATTCCATCTGTATTAGAATAATATGTATTAAGGTTATTACAAGACTCCACGGCACTAAAGTTTACCTTAAGTAATGTCATCTAAAATTTACTGTCATGTCTGCTGCAAAGCCAGAACGATACACCACAGTGAAGTGTTATTACTCTGCATTTTACACTGAGGAACAAATGAACATGCTAAATAGGATAAGTTATAGACTAGTTATAAACACCAGATTTGGTTTGTATTTCACTCTTTCGAAGATTGACTCCATCATTGATAAGAGAGCCTCCTACTTGGAAAACTTGCAATCACATATGTTTAGAGGTTCCAGAGAGCTTTTGCCCTTACAGCACTTTACACCACTTTTACCCTCATTATGTGTACTGCAGATGTGTGCAGGGACACTGGAGGGCCAGAATTCCGTATTCTGGGTGGTATTCCTGCACCAAAGTCCTGCATTTACAAGCTTTCTCCCTGGAATGGTGACCCTGGAATTCTTGGCCTGCCTTTGTACTTTATTCCTTGCCTCCCACAAGGCCGACAATATATCACACCTGTTCAGAGTCTGCAGAACGTGTTTAGGGGTGTAGAATTTAATAAAAGATCTACTTGTCCATGGAACAGGTTGCTTCATAAATCGACTTGTCCAGTAAAAAAATCCACTTGTTCCTTTGGTGCCACGAGTGCAGTGACAAATTATGCACGCAATATCATTATATAAGAGGTTCAATAATAGCCTCTGATTATGCCAGGGCTCAAATTATGGTAGGGTTTGAATACTAGCAATTCCCTTATTTTGCCACCTTTCTCAGATCTAAATACTGGTCCTGAAAGTCGCGGTATGCAATAGTTTCATCTTTGGGATGCCCTTTTGAGTCTGTGCAAACCCAGTAGCTTGCATGTTTAAGGAGCTTTCACCATCTCTTTTTCTAATTGTTGCCCATATTGAGAAAGGTTGGAAATGCACTCTTGACAAGGGCAGAAGTAAAGCTTCTTCCAGGGTTTGATATAAAGTGGTTGGTGGGAACGTGAACTTGTAAACGCTCAACAGATTTTTTGCATGAGCAAATCTACACATGCATATTTGCTAGTGTTAAAATGCATTTCACAAATACTTTCTAGGAGTACGATATCCTGGCCTACTTGTGTAAATTCCTGTTAATTCATGAAAGCGGTTAGTCTGCACTAATTCAAGGACATATACCATGGGTGCACTTTTGTGACTTTCTTTAAGATTTGGACCTCTAAGTAGTTCTGACCTTTCGTTTTTATTAAAATTCTATCTCTGTCCATCAGCAGGGTTCACTGAGAGTGACCGCATTCTGCTGTTTCACAAGGAGCATATCGGCACACACAGTAGGTTTGTTCAGTGCCAGGAACTACTGTGACAGTGTGTGCTTTTTGAAACCCAAAAATATTTTAGCTTTTTGCCAATGTTTGTTATAAAGGTGAGCCGCCACAACAATAAAGCTTAACAAAAACAATCTCAAAACATGGCACGCATTGACAAAACCAAAAGGCTGACCACCAATGTCTGACCTGTTGGCTTTGCCAACGCTTGCTTTTTTCCTTGTTCCATGTAAGCGTGTTAAAACTGGTTACACTGATTTCTCCATTATGAATTTTTTTGGGAAATGAAAATACCTGCATGCATCACCACATTTTACTAAATCATGCTTCAAAGAAATGGTACTTAAAATGTAACAGTAGTTTAGCATTTTATTTTGAAAGCAAAGAATCATCAATCTAGCTTTCAATGTTCTGCAAATAGTTGCATCTAATCAGAGAGCATTCTGGGAGCATTGTACGTAGCCTCATTGGTAAACTTTGCAAACGTGTGTACATATTTTTATACTGGAGCCATTGTAAGTAGTGCAGTTTGAGCGTACAACATTTCCTTAAAGCGCTCACCCTAATGTTGTAGGCTTTGTAGCAGTGATTCATAAATACAACTTTTAACAGCATTAACAAACCAACACATATTACCTTCACTGCAGACAATGCTCTTACCTGATCCGTAACGTGGTACTGTAAACTTGTAGTCAAAGGATTTGTGCTGCAGGGGGTTGGACCTACTTGTCCCAAAGACAAACATGAAAACCTAATGTCCTTGACCCCCAACAATATGTCCTGGGTGTCGGGCTATAGGGATTCTACACCCCTGCCTGTCAGGAAAAGGGCCTTTGGGTATCAGGGGGTTGTGGTTTAGTCATGGTGAGTCAGGGCTGGATTATGCCTCTCTGGGGATAGCATTGTTCTGCATGGGTCGGGGGGGACAGGTTGTGGTACTGCCCCGACCGAGCCCCTGTCTTTGCTTTGCTTTCACCTGATACGAATATGCTCCTGATGTAATTATGCTCTGTTTCTGAGCCCACCATTACCAGGCCCAAAGACACAGCAGGCTATCCCTAGTGGCCGGATGCATTATGTTTTTAACGTGTGGCTGTAGATTCACCTGCACTGCATACTTCTGCCATCTAGTGTTTGCTCGGACAATTACAACTTGTTTTTCTTTGAAGAAGTATTTCGGGCCACAAGATTTCTCCTCTGGGTTTGTATGTGCACGGGCACCAACTCTATTGGATTATTTTTCCCCGTCATCGGGTTTGGACGTGATTTAGCGTGCTCCCGTTCTAGACTAGTTTGTTGGTTTCCGTTGCAGCCCCAGAGTCTGTTCCCTTCCATCCCGTGTGAGAACAATCTTAAATGCATTTTCTTCAAACTGTGCTGATTCCTCGAGCCCATTATCGTCGTACAACCAGGCCTCTTGGACTTTTGAGCCACTGTGTGCTCCAGACTACCCTTCGGAGAATGAGCATCCAAGGTAATGGAACGGACGCCCTTCAAGAGATGCCCACAGTGCCACTCTAAATACCCACACCGTCTGCAAACTTTGCCTTGTGCCAGATCATGACGAGAGCTACTGTGAATGTTCTGCATGTCGCAGCAAGACTTCTCTGTGCCAGTGCCGAGACAGATGGTGGGCCCTACAGCAGAATGACCAAATCCTTTGCAGAGATACCGGATATCTTTGTTGAGACTGATCCCCTTGGCACCGAAGAAGAGGGCATTGGGTGAGTCTCCCATTCTCCCAGCGCACCAGCCAAGTTCTCAGTTAATCGACTCCAACATCTTGGAGGCAGACAAGGAGGAACTCGTGGAGGAAGAAGAGCAGGCTCCCTGAGAACGCTCCATCTACCTCGTTCGTCTCTGGTTCATGCCTCAAGACCACGTCTCGTGTGAGTACTGTTGACACCCTTAGCTGCTATTTTCTAGTGTGCTAGACAAGGCCTTTGGGCACCTACCTATGCGTGTATTTTTGGAATAGAGGTCATGCATCACTGAAAGCTTTTTTTCTGACTTTGTACCAATGTGGTTAAATGCTCTAAAGATCATGAACACTTAAATTTATAGAAGAATGGTTGGCTCACTGTTGCTAGCGGAAATACATTCATGTAAGGCTGCCTTTAGAATACATTCAGTATTTTTGCACCCATCAATGAGCTTAAGAAGAAACCTAGTGCCACAGAGAGGGACACTAATGCGCTAAAATGTGACTCTATAAAGACAAGTCAATATATCTCAACTGAGCCCCAGCTTTATTAAGCAGTGCAGTAGTTGTGCGTGAAAAATTCATTGCCTCCCCTCTTAACAGCCACACAATATTGGGGAGAAAAGACTTCCAAGGGCCTCGAGCATCGGCCGCCTTAGAGTCTGAGGACACTTGTTGGTGCCGAGTGTGAGAAGTTGGCCTGGTATATGCTGTCCACTAATTATAGTGGGCACCTTGCACCAGTCCAAACAACCCCTTAATGGAGATAGGTTAAAGACAACCTTTATTGAAAGCTATCCTAGTGGTAGCTATGGAGAGCAGCCTTCAGGCTAAGTCTTGAAGGAATGTAAAGCAGCTTGTTTTACCAGTCTATAATCTCTTGAGTGACCAAATGAAAGAGGACCACACCAGGTATATATTCAAAATATATGTATTTATTGCTAAACACGCCCCTCTAGTCTCTTTATGAGGCTAGAGTTCAAAGTACATAAGTTATAAGTTAGTTATCAACAGTAATAGCACAAATACACGTTTGAGCCCTAGGGGCGTACCAAACCATATACCAATAAAGTGGTATAAGAACCACGACTGAGCTAGACACAGGGCCTAGAGCCTGTAGAAGTGCTTGGACCACAAGGAACCACCCAAGGTAGTGACACAGGGGACCCACGGGGGACGCGTGCAGTGTGAGAACACAGCCGATATTCGCCGTTGACTTCTATGGGGAAAGTCGCGGTTGGAATTTTAAAGACAAGGGACACTTAGAGGAGGACTTGGAGCAAACCCCTTTAGAACTGGGTTGTTCTAGAGTCTATACCCCCGGGAGCACCGGAGTACTCGAGTTACCTCACCCAGGGAAGCCGGGTGCATAGGTGTCTTTCGGGGTCGGGTTTCATCGTCGTTTTCAATGGCGATCTGCTGCAAATTGCTGCTGGCGGCCAAGTCGAAAGTGTTCGGGTGGATCCAAAGGTGGATCGAAGATCTGAAGAACCTGAAAGCAGGGACAGAGTCTGGGCCAGTGACCAGAAAGGCGATGAGCGGATGCCCACCGATGTAGAGTGCTTCAGGTTGGTTGACGGTCGTCTTGACTCTTCAGCCACGAGGTCCAGGAGGCGTCGACGACGACCAGGAGCTGGATTCGAGCTGTCCCACGACGTCTGTCGATTGCAGGGGTGTCGGCGACCGGATTGGACCCAACAAGCCTTGGCAACGGCAAGTCTCGTGGAAATGGAAGAAGGACGATGGTGCAGACCAGCAAGGTCTGAGGGACTCACCCAGCGAGGGTAAGTCAGGGCACGCCTGGAGCAACCAGGGAAGCCCAAGCAGAAGAAGATTGGCCTTCGGGAGGGCCTACTAGCCAACGGACTAGCGACCGCGAAGGAGCCTCGAGTGGACGCACTTGGAGCTGGCTCACAGGACACTCGTGGAGTGGAGGCCAGTGATCTTCGGTGCAGTCGGTGCTGGAGGCGGGGGCTACTCGGAGCCCAAAGCACAACTTTGTGGAGGACCAGGAAGAGGATGCACTTGCAAATGTGCTCGGTGTCCAGGGGTCACGGTTCCACGTTACCCACGACAGCTACGGGCCTCAGCTTTGCTGGGGACTCAGGGCAGCCTCGGAAGTCTGGAAATCCACCTCTGGTGATGCAAAGACTTCGGCGTCCGGCGGGAGCTTCAGCGATGCAGACCGGACAATTGTTTCGTTGGTGCCTGCCAAGCAGGGGAGTCACTCCTTGACCCCAAGGGAGATTCTTCAGTCCTCTAATCTTAAAGTAGAGCGTCGAAGGTCCAGGATTCTGTATCAGAGTTTCGTCCAGGTAAATCTAAGGTCCTAAGGACTGGGGTCCCATACTTATACTAAGTTAGGGGGTTGGACATACTCTGGGGACCCACCTATGGGAGGGTCAGGGAAGAGGGGTGGTTACACCCATTCCCTTTGTCCAGTTTCGCGCCAGAGCAGGGGCTGGAAGCCCCTGAACCAGTTTGAACTGGGGTATGCACAGGGACACCAAGTGTGCCCCCAGTGCAGGACTTCAAAGCACCAGAGTGCTCCCGCCCAGCCCCAATACACATTATCCTGTCTGGGGAGGTGGTTACACCTCCCTGGGACAGGAAACCTATTGTCCAGGCCTCCCCTGCTGGAGTTTCAGTCAGCAGCAGGAGGCCAGACCCGTGTCTGTGGCAGCGGCATCCATTTTGTGATGCCAGGGCTTGGAAAGAAGTTACCGGGCAGGCCGGTGTGTACATGTCTCTCCCTCTAGTAGGGTGGAATGCTACCCCCGCCGCCAGAACTGGCGGGGGGGTAGTATTCCAAGATGTTTGACACCAAACACGACATGTTTCCGTGCAGCCATCCCAAAGTTAGCATTTAACGTGAGGTTATAATGCGCTTAAGAGTATAAGGTCGGGCTGCACTACAAACAGCATCAGAGAAGGGTCTCCGAACGCTGCAGAGGGGCTCTGCTCATGCAGGGGCACCCTCTCACATAGGAACCAAGCACTCTGCCTTCAGGATTGACAAGGCCTGCCATAGGAGTGACTTATAGGTTTATATGTGTGTATGGATGTAGTGATCTAGGTAACCTATATCACTGTAAGGGGTGCATGCACCACCTTACCCAGGCTGCAGTAGCAGACCTGTGGTGTCCTTTTGGTTGGCCTTCCAGGGGTGGCACAATACATCCTTCAGCCCCTGGCAGGCCTCTGAGGTACCTATGCCCTGGGTACATAGTATACCATATACTAGGGACTTACAAGGGCACTCCAGATTCCAATCAGAGATGTGCCTAAGGCACATGGAAACCATTTTAGAGAGGAAGCAGCTAGGCTGGGGTTCTGATTAGCAGGGCCCCAGCCAGACTAAAGTCGAAAAACAGTGAAGCATCAGCAAACAAAAAGTGGGGGTTCCCATGTGAAGCAGATCCTACTCTCCTACACCGAGACCAACTTCAGACCCGAGACAGGCTCTCGATGTTGAGGAATACCCCATCCTCAAGAGGCTGCATTAGAGCTTGATGAATAATCCACCCTTGCACAGGCAAGATGTCTGCCTCGGAGAAGACCCTGCCAAAGAAACAGACTTGCCTATGAGGCCCTGCCATCATACACTCCTGTGCCCCTTTTGTCTTTGGCCCTCTTGCCAGGCACCACCTCTGCTCCTCCGCCACCTCCGCCTCAACCTCCCTTACCTCATATGCCTTCACCACAGGGTCTCTGGAGTCATACTTCTATAATGGCAGTCCTAGCTCTTATTCCTCAGCCGAGGACTTTGTCCCAGCCTACTCGGGTACCTCAGTGGATCTGTGGGAGGCTTACTATATAGCCCTTCAAACATAACCTAATCTAGAACATGTCCTTATCCTGGCCTCCCCGCCAAATGACACCACGGCGTATTACAGCGTACTCACTCACTCACTCCTCCTTCATACAACACCTGTCGGGAGGCAGACTTCAAGGTTCCTTCCCCGCTGGGAAGAGATCTCCACAGACCAGTGGGTCCAAGCCATCACCAGGCACAGCTACTGCCTAATTGCTAAAGCTCATCTCAACACCCACCAAACAGTCCACTCCAGACCACACCCTCTGCCCAGAACATCGCCTGTTTCTGCAAGAGAGAGCCAGTGCCCCATCACCACAAAGATGCCTACGTCCTATACTCCTCATTCCCAAGAAGGATGGATCCCTTAGACCAATCCTCTACCTCTGTCCTCTCAACAGATCTATCTTGTCAGAACATTTCTACCTGGTCACCTTACAGTATGTCATCCCCCTACTGCAGCAAGGCAAATTCATGACCACACGACCTGAAGGATGCCTATTTTCACAACCTGATGCATCCAGCTCATTGACACTACCTTCACTTCATGGTAAGTGGTCACCACTACCAGTTAAAGGTACTACCATTAGCAGTGGTATCTGCTCACCTCCGGAGGGCAGGAGGTCACGTTTTCCCCTACCTCGATGATTGACTGTTCAAGAGCCCAGACAGGAATGCTTGATCCACACTCGGACCTCAATCTTCCTGCTGCACAGCCTGGTATTCACAGCGAATGCCACTAAGTCACACTTGGAGCCACATCAAATTCAACCCTCCTTAGGTTCAGTACTCAACTCTCTAGTGGGCAAACCCTTTCCCAGCCCTCAAAGAATGCAAGTGGTCAAGTAGCTTCTCCCTCTTTTTCAGCCACTCCTTCCAATTCCAGTTTTCACACTAATGCGCCTTCTGGGAATTATGGCTTAATGCATTGCCATAGTGCCCTATGCCAGACTATATATGCGCCTGCTTCAGGAATGCCTTTCAAGCCTGTGGTCACAAGTTGAGTGTCAGTTGGACAATCTATTGTTTGTAAGGGCCAGCATCCATCGCTGTCTACAGTGGTGAAACAGCAACAATCTATTGCTGGGCAGGCCTTTTGCAGACCCAGTTCTACAAGTGACCATCACCACGGACACATCTCTTGTTGGCTTGGGAGCAGACCTCAATGACATGACAGTACAGGGTCTCAGCCCACCTCATCACGGGGGTTTCCACATTAGTTATTTAGAACGGTTAGCCATTCATCTAGCTCTCAAATCATTTCTTTGGCAGATTCAAGGCCACGTACGCACGGACAACATGACCGCCGCGTTCTGTATACAAAAGCAAGGTGGCACTCACTAATTTGGCACTGGGTCACCCATAACCAAGTTAATCTTGTGGCAGAGTATCTTACGAGAGTAAACAACCACTTCACTGACCTGCTTAGCAGGATGCAGCAACAAGTCAATGAGTTGAAACTCCCTCCTCAAGTTTACTCCCTTACGTCCAGAGATGGGGCACTCCAAACAGGCCTTTTCACCACACACAAACACAAAATGCCCAAACTTTGCTGCCAGGTTTCCACAACCTCAGTCCATGGTCAATTCTCTGTGGAAGAATTGGTCAGGGATCTTTGCTTATGCTTTTCCTCCTCTGCCACTGATAACTTGCGTTGTTAGGCAACTCAAGCAAACATCCCTCACCCTCATCCTGGTGGCTCCATTGTGGGCCAGACAACCATGGTTCTTGACCCTTCCGGAAATGTCCATCGGCCTTCACGAGAAGATCCCCAATAGGCCAAACATTCTCACACAAAACCACAGCAAAGTTAAACACCTGGACCGCAGACAACCTGGTGATTTGACTCCTAAGGTCCTAAAGTTTAGTTACCTTAACCTACCTCTAGAGTGCATGGGCATACTCAAAGAAGCCCATAGGCCCACTGCACACACCTGCCATGCTCCTAAATAAAATGTTTTGCCTCCTACTGCACTCTAAAACACACATACACACACCCTCTTACACATACGGTGCCGTTCATTATTTGCTACATACTAGACATCAATCCAGCTACATTTAGCCACATTGCTGCATATATGTAAAGCAGGGCACACACTTTGCTTTTAAAAATTCCTGTAATTTCTTTAATTGAAGACCTTACGCATGTCATTCCACCAAGGGCATCCCTAGCCTGGACAATATGCTCAAAAGAGGGGGTTCTCTACCTGTAAGACTCAGTATGTGCAAAAAGTCACGAATTATAAAAAACAAGGCCAGTGCATGAGACGAATTAATAGTGAACCACAGCAAGGAGAGAGAATATATCAAAAAGGACTTTTATTCAAATAAAATATTATAAGACATCAACATATTTCCATAATAAATATAAATATCCAGAACACATCCCACAGCTAGATCATTCAAACCTCAGACATACCTTCTCAAGTACTCGCATTCTCACACGCCTACCAAAAAATCAGACATTCACTCGCAATATACATGAATAGAGATCCCCCAGGGAAAGGGATACAAAAAGGCACATGAAGCCTGGCAATGGATTACACAGGTGCCTCATGGAGCAATAAACAAAAAATACATAAATCAAGAACAATCAATAATACAATGGGGAAGCAAATATGCAATATTATTACACAACATAAATAGGGGGATTTTCTCTATTTCAATACATTCCAACAAGTGGAATCCAGCGCCGACGCGCGTTTCGGTGTTAGCCCCGATGTGGGCATCACCTTCCTCAGGGCGACAGAATCAACAACACAAAAGCAGTGGGATGTGCCTTGGCGGCAAGACCGATGTAGGATAAATATGGTGAGGAGCTGATCGCGATGTGGAGAGAAGAAGCCTTTGCTGCAGACACGCACTATATACGTGATGAACAAGGGTGGGTATAAATCTAAAGAGCGTTAGGCCGTTAATGCGAGGCAGGAATGATGATAAAAAACTCCTAGTCGCATCCCAGATGCGTACAGGATCGGGTAGGTTGAGGCGGGAAAAAGAAGGCTGCAGCTGCGTGTAGGGAGTCCCTAGCAGAAGGTGGCCAGGGGGAATCACTGGATCCAAAGATGCAGTCAAAGTTTAAAATAGGGGGTCCCAGGCAAAAGCATCAACAAAATTCCTAAATCCAATTAAAGATTCCAAAATGAGAGGTCCGCGCCGGGGTGCAGCTCGTCCCATCAAAAGGCTGCCGTGGCGATAAGGGCGCATGCAGGGAGCTCCGTTAACGATCGGTCAAGAAATCTATCAGGTGGGCGGCATGGTGGCCAGAGCGGTAGAAAGGCTCCTGTGATCCCTAGCCTGGAGCCATAATGCTGTCCTCACCAAACTTATGCTTCCCCTGCCCCCTCCCTCCCCTTTGCAGTTTCTCTCTTGGAAAGTCGCTTTACTGGTAGCTATAACGTCTCTAAGAAAAATCCGTAAACTACGGATCCTCGTATTCCAGGAACCATTCTTCCAGGTGCACCAGGAAATAGTGGTTCTTAGAACCAATCCAAAATTCTTACCCAAAGTGGTCTCCTCATGCCACCTTAACCAGTCCATCAAGCTCCCAGTCTTCTTTCCACATCCAGACTCCGTAGCTGAAAGGGCACTCTACACACTTGATCTCAAGTGTGCTGTTATGTACCATATTGAACCAAATCCTTTTGCAAAATACAACACTATCCCTTTCAGCTCAATACTTCATTCCTACTCACACCCGTTGAGCGAAAAACAATCTAACAATGGAGTCATGCCCATGTGCTTCCAAGACAAAAGCAGGAGTCACCAAGACCTTGTGGCTCAAAAGTCTTCTTCAAAGAAGAACAAGTTGTAATCTTCGGAGTCCATCATGAGGTGGTAGGACTAGCATGTGAATCTACAGCACAACATGCGACAAACTGATGGTTATAGGGTAACATCATTTACTCCATTTTTCACATTGTTAAACTTTTCTGTATTCCCAGCTCCGTGGCCATAATGAGCTAATGTAGGAAACTGGCTCTATATATACTACACCAAAATGAGGTATAGTGTGTATAGAGTCCAGGTGACCCCAGAGGTAGGCAGAGGTTAAAGTTAGATCGAACCTTACTCTCTATTTGTGGTAGAGTGGTCGAGCAGTAAGGCAGTATCAGAGGACAGTGTTAAGCATTTGATGTACCCACTCAGTCAGCAAATGAATTCACACACTCAGACTGAACTCTAGACCAATTGTTTTTGTATAAAAAAAATATACTGTTTTATTTTTAGAAACAAGCAAGCCTGGCACAGGTAAGCATTAAATACTTTACAGTAATAAGTTGCTGATTGTAGAACAGTTTGAAAATGCAATAGGAATTGTACTTTGTTTGATTTACAGGGGATGCAGTAGGTTGCAATACTTAGCAAATACAGTACATTGAAATGAATAGGCTTTTTCAGTAAATTACAGGTAAGTTACTTTTCACGTTACTTTTCTAACTCAGTGCTGGATACCTAGATTCAGCACTGGGACATTTCCTGCAAACAGGTGAGTAAATACGTTTTGGTTATTCGTGCGATTTTTAAAGAATATTTTTAGATTTCAAAACTCCACACTACGAAACTTTTTGGAAGAAAGTGTCAATGTTCTCCTATGGAGGAAAAACAGGTTATCGGTTCACAGGTAAGGTATCGACTGTGGGAGTTAAGGTTCTGGGGTTAGACTCAGGGGTCCCCCAGGGTCAGTGATGCACTCTTGTTACACCCTCAGCGGCACTAGGGCGGCCGGGTGCAGTGTGTTGAGGCCCAGTGTACTATGGAGGATAGGGGGTCTCCGGTTGGTGGCTGCTGGCAAGCAGGCCACTGGGTTGTGGGAGCAAAGCTCCTAGACTTTAGCTCAGGGCAATTGGGTAAACAGCTTAGCACAAAAGGTGCACCCTCAGCGGCACTAGGGCGGCTGGGTGCAGGGTGCTGTTTCGACGTCGGAAGCCCTGTTGTTTCCAAGGGAGAACCTCCGGTCAGCAAAAACACTGCAGGCAGGGAGACGAAGGACTTCTGGGTGCGACCACCACTTCGAGAGGTAAGTTGGGAAGTTAGGGGTTGGTGAGGCACCGTTGGTTTGGGCACACAAGGCCGTGGGGCGTCTGGTGCAGGGGTGCCTTTTGGGGTGGGATCGGCTTACCAGCTCCGGGTCGTGGTTAGGGGGGCCTTCTGGATTTCGACTCCAGGCGTCGGCTGGAGGCTTGAGGCAGGTCAGGGGTCGCCGGATCTCTGTTCAGGATCGCCGGGGTGACCTCCTCGTGGTGTTTGCCTGCTCGGGCTGTGGACGGCGGGTGCAGAGTGGGGCAGGTTCGCGGTCTCCGGCTGCTGCCAGAGGTTGCAGTTTGAACAAATCCGGTATTCACGGGAGAAGCAGTCTTTGGAAGGGAAGGCAGGCAGGTCCTCCGAGGTTTTTGAGGTTGCTGGCTGCAGGACACACCGGGATTTCGCAGGAGCAGGTTCGAGGGGAGACAGGCCGGTAGGGCTGGGGCCAAGTCCGTGGGCGTCTTCCTCTTGTTACCAGGCTGCACGGCTGTTCGGTCCTTCTTCCTCTTTTCTTCTTGTTTCTTGGCTGGATCTGAGGAAGCAAGGTTCAGGGTGCCCCTAAATACTAGATTTAGGGGCGTTACAGGTGGGTAGAGGCCAGGGACCAAAGGGTCCCTTCCCTGGGGTGGGTACACCCCCTATCGTGCCACCCTCCAGTGGGAGGGGGCAGGAGCCTGTCCCTGGTTGGTTGGGGTACCCCCATCCTCAAGATGGTGGGGACTCGGAGTTGTGCTTCACCTCGCCTCCCCCACCTGAGGGGTGGAGTTGGCAGAGGTGGGCACACCTCTCTCCCTCACTTGTTTTTCCCGCTGCTTCTCCCGCCCAAAGTGGGGGGTAGAACCAATGGGGACCAGTTGCTGAAAGCAGCAAATGGTCTGGGGAGGCTCACAAAGGCGGCATGCCTTTGAAGCTTCCCCTTTCGTGAACCCTGCCCATCCTGGGGGAGGAGGCTTGGCACCTCGTCCCAGGATGTGCATTGTTTCAGGCCTCCGAGAGCAGCAGGCTCTCGACCCAGGGGTCCACAAACGTGTCTGGTGTTGGCAGGCTAAGCAGCCACTCAGTCAGGACACTAGAAGTTGGTCGAGTTTCAGGGGGCATCTCTAAGATGCCCTCTGTCGTGCATTTTACATTAAATCCCACACTGGCATCAGTGTGGGTTTAATGTGCTGAGAAGTTTGATACCAAACTTCCCAGTTTTCAGTGTAGCCATTATGGTGCTGTGGAGTTCGTAATGACCAACTCCCAGCACCATATTCTCTTAATGGCAGCACTGCACTTACAATGTCTAAGAATGGACTTAGACACTGTAGGGGTACAGGGCTCATGCACCTGTACCCTCACCGCTGGTATAGTGCACCCAGCTAGAGGGGTGACTGACCTATGCCAGGGCAGTGTTTTGTAGGCATGGCACACAGGGATGTGTGCCATGTCGACTCTTCACTTTGTTCTGCACCAAGACACGCAGCCTGCAAAGGCAGTGTGTGAGTGAAAAGGTGCAGGCCTCTAAGGGTGGCACAATAAGTGCTGCAGCCCTTAGGGGCCTTCCCTGGTCACAGAGCCCTGGGTACCTGTGGTACCATTTACCAGGGGCCTACCTGTGGCCAGGGATGCCAATTGGGTTTAGGCTTCAATGCAGTTTTAGGGAAGGAACATAGGCCCTGGGTACCTGATTAGCAGGAGCCCAGGGCACACTCAGTCAAAGAACATCAGCAATTCAGCAAAAAGTGGGGGCATACCATGCAGAAAGAGGGCACTTTCTCACAGCTAAAGATTTTTTACTACCGTTCCTATCAGTGAAGTCGCAAAGGCACTGTCTTTCAGAGATAAGCCACCGCTGGGGTATTGCTGTCATCTTAAAATGCACCGGCCATACAGGTGAATTGAAATACAGGGCTAGCACGTAATATATAACCTTTCATAGGGGTGAAAGTATACATACATTACTATAAATTAGATAGTTTAGAAACATGTTGCCTATTAATAAATCAATAAATGCTACACAACCACGTCCAAACCAGTGACACTGATTGAATCGTCCATCATTATAGTAAACTCTCCTCTTCCAGCAGACGGCTTGCATCGTATTTTTTAAACTGAAGCAATAGAAGCAGTTCTTCTGCCTTTTACTAATAAGACCTTGCTTGCTCAATGTAATTGGCAAGCTCATAGTTGCCAAAATTATTCTTACTTTTTGGCATAGTCATTTGACTTTAGGGTCACTTTTATTTCTAACATTTTTGCAAAGAAGTACACAGTTGCTAAAATGATGGGCTGTTGGTTTTCTGTTGCGATTCCAAAGAAACCAACATTTCACAAGTAGACCTGGACAAGCCACTAATTGTATATGAGTTATTGAAAGGCCTGTAATGTAAATCGTGCAACAGATGAGATGAATTCATATGATAATCTTTTAAATTAAATAGTTCGGTATTTGACATTTCAATGGATTGCAGATTACATTACTGCAAGCGGCAGTTAGTAAACTATTTAATGGCTAAAGATTAACTTGGAATAACTTAATGAAAAATGTCTTCACTGTGTTGCAAAGAATGATGTAAGGAAATATTACATTCCGATGGATACTTCTACTTGCAGAATCCTCCCCTTTTCAAGCTTCTCAGGTGCCAGACTTGGTGTATAAAAGCCTCAGTAGATTCTATGCACCTGTTGGTGGAGCCATCCACCGCCAATACAACTCTGGTCTGCTCCAGACATAAAAAGAATGAGTCCTACATTGACTCTACTCCTTCCTGCTGAATCCAGTTCCCTTTTTTCCTCAACCTTCATTGTGGATCAGAAGCTCTGCTTCTGTGGTTTCGTTGGACTTTGAATGACTACTCCTTTCAGATTATTTGGCAGTGTAGCAGGATGTCCCCACCGAAGGACAGAGGTTCTACATGTTCGAATTAAATGTCCGTCACAGAATGCACAACTTCTGTCTGGTGTGCAGGGGCCTATACAAGACTCCAGGTGTCGTGATAAATGCGGTCTAATGCAATTTAATGTGATACAGGAATGAGACCAAGCTACATGTGGCAAAACACAAGTGAGGTCTTTGCATTTTCAGGTCACCCTCCTTGAGTAAGTTGAAGCCAAAGGACAAGTCTTTACAGAAGCATTGAAAGCACCATAAATGGGAATTGGGGCCTTAGTCGTTCCCTTTCTCAGGTGAGATCGTGCTTCCATGCACACTTACCTCATTAAGCTGCTGCCGGCCTTTATGTGGATTTATAAAGTGCCAGTGGTCACAACACCTCTCCTGAATTGGTCCTGGAGTCCCTCCGTGGTCCTCAAAGAGAGAAAAGTGCATCATTTGCAGTAGCTATGCACGGAGTTGCACCGGTTTTGGTTCATCATAAGACTAAAACGAATTAAATTATGGAAATCCTCCAACCTGACCCATCTACTTCAACACCTCTTTTGCCTTTTAACGCTACCCTAGTGGCACCTGTTGTGACAGCTTAGTCTAAACCCTTATCTTCCACAATAGTTAGCTGTTTGATTGCCAGGCATCTTTTCTGATGTGACATCCCTCACCAGTAAGTTTGTTTATACACGCTTAAGGAATTGAAGCAGATTCGATGCGTGCACAAAAGTATCTTTTTCAGGCAGTTTAATACTGTATTCCCAGAATACTTCTTGCTGTAGCTGTTTTGCCATACCTTTTGGGACATGACACAAGAGGTCTTGCCCACTTTTCCAGAGGATTTACGCTCGAGCTTTGTTGCTGATATTCAAGATAGTGAAAGTGTGGCCAAGCAAACCTTCCTCTGCTGCCTGGATTCCGCAGATTTGGTTGTCCGTGCTATGGGAGCGAGGTTGGTTTTTTTTTTTTAATAAAAAAAAAAATAAGAAAACAATGTAGTTACACAGCCATTTGTCGTGGGTCAAACGTATCTAAATGAGCTAGAACATGGAAATTGAACTTGGCTGAAAGACTTACTTTTGCTTTCGCATTTTATGTTTAGCTAAATTTCAGGCTTCAGTGAGGTTGAAACAATTGTTGGGTTTTACTTGTGCAGATTATAGTATATTAAAGTAGCTCTTCCACTAGAAGCCACAGCCAGACAGTTGGTTCGCACCATGCTCTTGCTTAATTTTTGGAGCAGGTGTATAGAATAGTGCTCGTACTTCATAGGAAGTGGTAGCTGAAATAAAGTAAGTGCTAGATGAACCGAACTGTTTATAATTTGAATGTTTTCAATGTACAATATTTGTAATTTCTGAATTGATTTAACATCTTTGGGTCACGCTGCGTAGTATCGCACGGTTGAGCTTTGGTGTTTAGCCATCTTTGGTAGGTGATACAAAATATTGCAAATGCAGGGCGGAAAAAAGCCTCAAAGTGAAAAATCTGGATTTCGCTTAAGGTCTAGTGATCTATCCAATTGGCTGCGCCATCTCAAACTTCTGTGTTCTTTACCTTTTGGAACAAAGTTGGTTTCCCACAAGTCGCATCACAAATCTTATGCGTGGCTAAAATGATCAGATCAGAAAACGCCATCTGTTAAAGAATTTCTGAGACGCCCATCAGCACGGGAGGTAAATGTCACCCATGCATTCAGCGCGCGTTAGGCAAGCAGTTTAAACCAGCATTGCCAAACGTTTCCATTTTCATTGGAAGCACACCCGTAGGCTTTGCCTGTGCTTACTGATTTATGAGAAAGAAAGTGCATCTGTACACTCGAGCCTGAAAGGTGTTCACTAACTAGTGGTCAGGCAAATGGGATTGCTGCAGAGCTACAGCTTTAGAGTGCATTTAATATTAGAGTTGTGATGATAATTACATATAGTTACGTGTGACAAAAATAAGGTGATGCTGTTGAAGCTTTTTTGGATATAGCTGATATATTCGTTATAATGGCTGTCATCATCCTAAAAGCACGTAGTAGCATTGCTGCACGCGGAGCCGTGCCCTTTAGTACAGATGCCTCGCAGCTCAGTAGCTCTGCAGTGATATGAAATATTGGATTAACTCACCTGAAACAAAAAATGATTCTGTTCAGAAACCTAGCGACTTGGAGCACTGCATTTCCACTGGCATCTACTTCGGCATAGCCATCTGAAGCATTACATTTTAAAAAGGTTTGCCCTCCTAGTCCTCATTGTGCGTGGCACACGTGTGCTTGCCTTTGTGGAAGAAAAGAACATTCTTCTGAAACTCCCGACATGGCACTGAGCAGCTGGAAGCAGGTTCGATGTATTGTAGCGATTGCAGTTTTCTACACACCAATCTAATCGCCGTGGGCTGTAGAGTTTAAACAGCTATGCACTACGTCCATCACTTAAAAACAAATCCAAGATGAGATGGGAAGGAATATAGATTCAGCCAACACCACTCACGGGTACTAAAAAGGGTAATTCTACAGCAACGGACACCCCATTTAAAAATATGAAGATATGAAGTCTTGATTCGAGCATCATTTAGTGATGATAAATCTGCATTATTTGAGTCTTTGCAGGCCGGTATTTGGCATTTGCTAAATGTTGTTCACTTCAGATGTGGTCTGAATGTTTCCTGCAGACAGCTGGCTAAGGAAGAAAAGGTGGCGTTCAGATGCTGCAGGCTACATCGGTTTTTGGAGAGGTGTGGGGCTTGAACTCTTCACGGCAGCTCGAAGTCTTCCAAGATTGTGACTTTTGTTGTTGACCGCTCAACACTTTGGATCAGCCAACTCGGTGTCGGGCTGACCAGCACTGCCAAGGGACACCTCCCTAGGTTGGCCATCTAAAAGTCAGGCTTCCACTCCAGTACTAAAAAAAGCATTAAAATGCCGTCTGCAGTACCGAGTATTGTAATAGGTCTCATCTTTGGGACCTATTGGCTTTGTCCCTTGTTTTCTAGAGATGCTATACACAATGGGTACTTGCAAACATTTTCCCAGGGGCCACAAAAGTACTGTTGTGTGGCCAAGGGCTGCATTGATGCCAGAAGGGTGGGGGTGAGGGGAGAAGTGGATGTATTAGCCATAGGTGGAGCGTAGCATGCACATGGTGTGGACTGAGAGTTGTGGAGTTATTTTGAGGATTTCACATTATACTTTCCTCTAAATTACTCCACTAGTCTGTAGAAGAGACAGATTTTGCAATTCTGTGTTATGCTGCATTTTAGTCGCTATCCATCCATAAGCCTTCTCTGCTTGCTATTGCTTCCTTGAGTAAGTCAAGTGTGCAAAGGAAATAACTGGGTTATTGAATTGGAATTGGAGATATGGAAGACATTTGAGAAAATGCTTTTTAAATTGCAGCTGCTTCCTTCTAAACCTGTGTAGAAAGAGGATTGTTACAAAGAAGTGTACCAACAAGGGCTCATGCCCAAATGACATTTCACAGTTGGCATGCACCATTGGTGCTGGGACAATTTTAAGAGTGGGGGTGCTTTCATAAATGTTACATGACTGATGTCATAAGGATTGTGAAAAATCACAGAACATGTGTAGGAAATGTGCTCAGCAGACGAGCGGTAAGGGTGTGTAGTATGTAGCTTTTGGTACATTGTGTTGCAAATATGACTAAAGCATGGTGTGGTAGCGCACTGTAATATCTGATCGACTTCTATCCTCAGATGCTTTACCGTAGAATTATTCCCATATGTCGAACTGTATAAGACATTTTTTAGTGAGCAGTGCCCCTCCACTCGATGGCGTCATTCGGCTGCGCATGGCGTCCGCGCTGGAAGTGACCTGCGCAGTGCCTGTATAGGCACCACCCCAGCATGCTGATTTCAGTTATTTCCTTTCCGCACCAGGCAGCACAGATCTGGAGAGAGCTACTCTCAGTCAATGTTTGGCTGACCTTTTTTGACTTTTTGTCAGTCTTTTTGAGATGTTTCTCCTGGTGTGGCAGAATGTCAACTAGGAAGGCTGGCTCCAAGCCCTGCGGCGCCTGTTACCGGCAGATGTCGGTGACTGACCTGGACGTTGTTTGCCTCTGGTGCCTCGAGCATGACCTCCACGTTAAGACCTGCGTCAACTGCCGCAACATGCACCAAAAGTCCTTGAAGGAGCACACACTCGAGCTCCTTGCTGCTCGACGTGCGATTCCGTGACTATCTTGATCAACCTCTAGAGGAATGTCCCGGTATCAGTCGCAGAGCTCAAGATCCTTGTGGCACCCTAAGTCGTCTTCGGGTAAATCCCACAAGCGTAAGAAGAGTAAGAAGTCGAAGAGGTCTTCGACTTCGCCCTGTCTGTCAAAGTCATCCAACAACACGGCGGAGTGTCGTCGTTCGAGGCCTGGCTCTGCAATTGAGCCTGGGCCAGCTGTGCTCCTCCCTGAGTTTCCAGGAACCAGTGACCCCTGCCCAACTTTGCAAGTTCAGTGAGGCCATGCACCTCATATTTGGGCATCCTGTTCCGCTGGCGCGCCTTTCGTCCCCACGTGTTCGGGAGCAACCCGCACTGCTTTTCCGCCGGTGGTTCCATGGATATGTCCGGATCTGCGCTGGTCGTACCAACTCGACAACCCCAACACTGGTTCCAATGGAGCCTAAGCCCTATTCTTATTGGCTAAGACCTGGGGAGGATTTGAAGGGACTGTTGGACCCTGAAGAATACCAACCTTGAGACCCCAATATGGACTGGCAGGCTCTCTCCTCCTACCATGGCTATGGAGGAGGGGCTTCTTTTGCTATGGTGGTGAGAAGGGCGGTTGAGGTCCTGAATCTTGGCCTATCCTCAGTGGCATTCAAGACTAGCATCTTGATAGAGGTGCTTCAGTCAAGAGTGACCCCCTTAGAACCACTTTTCCCATTTAATGAAGCCCTCACAGATGTCCTGCTGAGATTTTGATCCAAACCCTGCACAGGGGCTCCTGTGAACAGGAAGATTGTCCGCCGCCATTGCCCTGCCCCAGCGGACCCCAACATCCTCACGCAACACCCAACCCTGGAGAGCTTGCCTCCACCTCCTATGTAAATCCTGCCGCATTCCCTACTGCTCCACTGAATAAGGAATCCAAGAGGCTGGACACCGTAGGAAATAAAATGTTTTCTTCTCCCAGCCTGGCACTGTCTGTGAGCACAGCGTGCCTTTTGGGCTGTTACTCCCATGCCCTGTGGGATTCGGTTGTGCAGGTGCTTCCAACGGTCCCAGAGGAGGCCTGGGCCATACTCTCGCAAGTTTTGCAGCGTGAATCTTTCTGGATTCACTATGCTGTGCATTATTCCGCCATCTAGTGGTTGGGTCTGGAATTGTAGTATTTCTTCTTTTTTTTTTTTTTTTTTCGTGGCCCAGGTGTGAGTCGACATACAACCATTTGGTGTCCTTTGTGACGTCGATGCGCTGCCTCCGGAAGCTCCCACCTTCGGTCGCCATCTTCAGATTCTATTTTCCGCCGTTGGGTCTAGATCGTTGTCGAAGAGTTCCAGAGTTTTGGAAGAGGAATCGACGGAAAACGGGAAAAATCGCGAAAATCGAAGATTATCATCGCACCCGACTACAGGCCAGGTAGCCGGGACTACTAAGGAGAAGAAAATTTCGAGAGAACTCGACGTTCACACAAGAGTGCGCGCACAGGGGGCTCCCTGAGCGCAGGAATGGACAAAACTCCCTTCAAGTTTTGCACCAATTGCCACCACAAATACGCCCAGAAGGACCAGCATCCAGTCTGCAACCTCTGCCTGCCATTCGACCACAGCAGCGAGGACTGCAACGCGTGCTCTGCGTTCACACCCAAGACCCTCAGAGTAAGAGAGAGGCAGAGAAGGGCGAGCCACACCATGCAGGGGCCACCTCCATCGCTCCGAGACTTGGGCCTCTCCAGTGGAGAGGAGGACAACATCGCCAAAGGACTGGAGGACTGCACGGTCGTCGAAGTCCATAAGAAAACGTCGAAGGAGGTAAGAGTCGACGGCCCCCAAACACTCGACCAACACTCGAAAGAGTGAGACAAAGTCCTCGAGGGGAACAGTGCCGTCGAAACACTCGACGAAAGCAACTGCACCCAAGGACAAAGAGCCCAGCGGATCCTTAGAAAAGGACTCCCGGACGGCAAAGACCCACGAAAAATCAAGGTCGTCGAAGGAAGCCCCCGAAAAGGACTCCTTGACGCCGAGAAACGAAGGGTCGGCAACCGCTTCGACGACAACGTCGACGACCAAAAAGCGAAGCGCACAAACCCTCGACGCCGAACAGGCTGCCGATATGGAAAGGAAGAAAAGGAGGCTCGAGGCCGAAATGGCGAGCATCCTGCAGCGGAAAAAGGATTTAGACGACAAGATGAGTCAGTACACCATCCCGCCGAAGCCCGCGGCCGAGGTCGAAAGGGGCTTTGAGGACACGGAACTGCCAAACGCCTGAGCCGCTCGAAGAACAGGAAGAAGAGGCCCTGTATTACTTCGAGGGAGAAGGCGAGGAAGAACAGCTAACCTACCAGGACTCGACGTCCTCAGAGGCGCAAGACTTAGAATGGCATGACCTCGACGCCGAAATGCCAGAAGGGGTAGACACATACCCTTCGAGGCCTTCAACACCAGACGATATAGGGATCTATAATATGGTGGTCAAGAATGCTGCACAGACATATGGGGTAAAATTGGAGGAGGAGAAACATAAGGCTTGCTTTCTCCTGGAAACTCTCTTACCCACACAAGCAAGGAGTCAATTCCTGCCCATGCTCCCTAGTGTGCTGGACCAGGGCAGGGAGGCATTCAGGGAGCCAGCTGTATGTAAATCTGTTACCCCAAGAACAGAAAAGAAGTACAAGCACTCCTCAAAGGACCCTGCATACATTCAAGGATCAGTGCCCGCCGATTCAATAATCACGGCAACAGCTAGGAAGAGGGCCAATGTGCCCACAAATGCAGGACCACCTCCTGGCAAGGAGAGTAGGAGAATGGACCTCACAGGGAGGAAGGTAGAACGGAGTGCGGCAATCCAATGGCGCATCGCCAACTCCAACGCCCTAATTAACAGGCATGCATACCAGCACTGGGAGGAAGTAGGGCAACTCCTGAAGCACCTACCGGAACAGTACCAGCAGAGGGCAACCCACCTGGTAGAGGAGGGGAAAAACATGGCAAACACATGTTTAAAGTCGCCTTGGACGCAGCAGAGATGTCCAGCAGACAGATGATGATTGGGGTGACAGAGAGAAGGCACGCATGGCTTAGGATTTCGGGCTTCAAGCCTGAGGTGCAGAATAACATCCTGAACACTCCCTTCAATGGAGAACAACTTTTTGGGACACCGGTTGACAAAGTTAACTCAACTCAAGAAGGACAACGAAACTGCAAGGTCCATGGGAGCACTGCAGTTCAGGGGAATGAGAAGGGGTACGCCCTCAAGAAGGCCAAATGGTAGGGGAGGCAACCAACCAAGTACCTCGCACCAAACCTTCCAACAAGGTTATTAGGGAAACAACCAGGGACAGCGGCAGCAGCAGAACTGGCAATACCAGCCAAGGGGCCAGTCCTTTCGGGGACGCTCAAACGGACGAGGACAGGCACGGAGAGGAGGGCAACAACCCGCCTCTAAGTGACTTCGCCAAAAGGCAGACGCCCACCCAGAGAACACCTCAAGGGGGGCATTAAAGGAGGGGAAAAGTCCAAAAACAGTTTTCAAGAGACCAGCAGTTCCCGAACATATAACACCAGTAGGAGGCAGAATAAGGAACTTCCTCCAGGAATGGAAGAAGGTCACAACGGACAAATGGATACTAAACATCATACAATACGGATACTGTATAGAGCTAATAAAACAACCTCCAAACAAAAAGCCAAGCAACAAGTCACACTCGGCAAAAGAACTCTCACTCCTGGTACTAGAGGCACAGGAACTGATCAACAAGGAGGCAATAGAGATAGTACCGTACAAGGAAAGAAACAAGGGTGTTTATTCCAACTACTTCCTCGTACCAAAGGTGGACGAAACACTAAGAACTATCTTGGACCTACGGTTCCTAAACAAGTTCATAAGGACACAAAGATTCAAAATGACATCTCTGCAAGAGGTAATACCCCAGGTACAGGAAGGGGATTACATGGCAACTATAGATTTAAAGGACGCGTACTTACACATCCCCATCAAAAAAAGGCACAAACGCTTACTAAGATTTGTAATCAGCAAGACTCACTACCAGTTCAGTGCTCGCATTCGGGCTCAAATCAGCGCCAAGGGTATTTACAAAATGCCTAGCAGCAGTAGCAGTGCACCTAAGGAGGCAGAGAATACATGTATACCCCTACCTCGACTACTGGCTCGTAAAAGTAAGCTCCTACAGCCAGTGCAAACAACACATCCAGCAGGTGATACAAACTCTAATCCAACTGGGTTTTTCGATCCATTGGGGAAAGTCGTCAATAGAATCAGAACAGGTGAAGATTTTCTTAGGGGCAGAGATCAACACCATACAAGCCAAGGTGTTCCCCAGCACAAAGAGGACCCTGGCAATACTGAAGGAAACACGTCTGTACCGCAAGGGGCAAGTTCTGACAGTGAGGACAGTGAGCAAACTTATGGGAATGATGGCTTCATGCATACACCTAGTCCCAAATATTCGACTCCACATGAGACCATTCCAGGAATGGATACAGCAGCAATGGTCACAGGCAACAAGGAGTTGGGAGGATCTAGTGGTTGTCACGCACGCAGTGCATCAGGAAATAGCGTGGTGGAACAAGGAAAACATATCAAGAGGGAAACCATTCACACAACCAACTCCAACAGTGACCATCACAACAGACGCCTCCCAGATGGGGTGGGGCGCACACATGAACAAACTCAAGGTGAGGGGGTCTTGGACGCAGCAGGACGCGATCAAACACATCAACTACCTAGAAATAAAAACTGTGTTCCTAGCCTTAAAAGCCTTTCAGAAGGAGCTGTACGGAAACAGGGTGTTGATCCAGACGGACAACACAACCACCATGTTCTTCATCAACAAACATGGTGGAACACAATCAGTAGCACTATCAGAGTTAGCACAGGAAATATGGACGTGGGCCATTCCACTAGAAATAGACCTACTAGCAGTACATCTTCCAGGGAAGGACAATGTGGAAGCAGACAGGCTCAGCAGGCAGACGTCAGCATCCCACGAATGGGAGATCAACCAACAAGAAATGCAAAGAGTATTCCGGAAGTGGGGGACACCGCAAATAGACCTATTTGCAACACACCAAAATGCCAACACTTCGCATCCAGGCAACCAGGCCATCGGTCACAAGGGAATGCGCTATGGATAAGTTGGTCAAAGACATTTGCATACGCTTTTCCCCCCGATACCACTGATACACAGGGTACTCAGCAAATGCAGGATCAGCAACATGTCGCTAATACTAATAGCACCTCAGTGGGCCAGACCGTCCTGGTTCTCACAAATAGTGGAAATGGTGCAAGCACCAGCACACAGATTCCCAAAGAGAAGGGACCTGTTAACAATGCAGAACGGAAGGGTGCTACACCCAGAGCCAGAGAGCCTCAGCCTAGCTGCATGGCTCCTGAAGACCTAGAATTTGCACACCTCAAACTACCAGCAAGCACAATGGCAGTGCTCAGGGAGGCAAGAAGACCTACCACAAGAAAGTGCTACGTAGCAAAGTGGAAAAGATTCTCCGAATGGTGCATTAGGGAGAAACTGCAAAGGAGAATCACAAAGGAATCAACAGTACTAAAATACTTAACGCACCTACCACAAAGTAAACTAAGCTACACATCACTAAGGGTACACTTAGCGGCGATAGTGGCTTACACGAGAGGAGAAACGGGGAAAAGTTTCTTCACCTCACAAGTAGTAAAAAGGTTCCTAGAAGGAGCAAAGAGAATCGCACCTCCAAACAGAATGCCAGCACCAGCATGGAACCTCAACGTGGTGCTAACTCAATTGATGAAGGCACCATTTGAGCCTATTCACAAGGCTACACTACACATGCTCACGCTAAAGACAGCCTTCTTAGTGGCTATCACGTCACTACGAAGAGTAAGTGAATTGCAAGCACTAACACTTCAAGAGCCCTACCTGCAAATACACAATGATAGGATTGTGATGAGAACAGACCCACACTTCATGCCAAAGGTGGTGTCACGATTCCACATCAATCAAACAATCCAAATACCTAGTTTTTTCCAAAAACCTACCACAAGCACAAAAAGGGCGCTACACACACTAGACGCCAGGAGGGCAGTCATGCACTATATAGAAAGGACAAAGGAGTGCAGAAAGACAAAGCAGTTCTTTGTTTCCTTTGCCAGCAGTTTTTTGGGACGACCAGTTACCAAAAATACCATTGCACGGTGGATTGCACAAACCATACAACTCTGCCACAAACAAGCAGGACAACTGTTACAAGGAGCAGCTCATGCTCACTCAACATGGAAGAAAGGAGCAACAATTGCATTTCTAGCTAACACACCAATTCAAGACATTTGCCAAGCTGCAACATGGTCTTCAGTGCACACGTTCACTAAGCACTACTGTGTAGATATCCAAATGAACAAGGAAGCGCAAGTGGGACAGAAGGTCTTATAACACATATTCAGTAACCAGAGCTCATCTTCCACCCAGCCACCACAATAAGGACAAACCGCTACAAAGTCTATGCACAGCATAGTGAATCCAGAAAGATTCACGCTGCAAAACGTATAGTTTCTTACCTGTCGGTGTAGTTTTGCAGCTTGAAGACTTTCTCGATTCACTAGCGAACCCACCCTCCTCCGCCAGAAAGATGAGACGGGAGGAAAGGGATTAAAACTGGAGAAAGACTTAAAGAATTACAGGAGAAACAAAGTAACACAAAACAAGAAAAAAAGAATCCGAAGATGGCGACCGAAGGTGGGAGCTTCCGGAGGAAGCGCGTTGACGTCACGAAGGACACCAAATGGTGATATGTCGACGCCCACCTGGGCCACGAAAATAAAAAAGAAGAAATACTACAATTCCGGACCCAACCACTAGATGGCGGAATAATGCACAGCATAGTGAATCCAGAAAGTCTTCAAGCTGCAAAACTACACCGGGTAAGAAACTATACGTTATGCCTGACTGGAGAGGTGCAGTGAAGTTCATGATCCGATGTGGGCTGGACACAACAGACTCGCCAGGCAGAGCGGTTTCTTCGTCGCTGGCCTTACAGCACCACGCCTAGCTGAGAGCAACTGGCTTTTCCAGGGATGTCAAAATGTCTCTTATGGGCATTCCCTTTGATGGCTTTTATCTCTTCGGACGCCAGGTCGACTCTGCGCTGGAGCGCTTCAAGGATAGCAGAGCTGCTGCCAGGTTTTTGGCCTTTCCATGACCCCTTGTCAACCTCTGTCCGCCTTTTGCTGCTTTCCTGGCTACAGAAGGGGCTTCCAGCCGCATCTTTACCCACCCAGCCACCACGGTGCACAAACTTTCCAGCTTCTGCATTCCTGAGAACGCGGTACCCACAAAACCATGGGTCGGGCAGCCAGAGGTCGGCCAGTCCACCAC
Organism: Calotriton arnoldi; assembly: GCA_963921515.1. Classification (NCBI taxonomy): domain Eukaryota; kingdom Metazoa; phylum Chordata; class Amphibia; order Caudata; family Salamandridae; genus Calotriton; species Calotriton arnoldi. Next base: position 750,467 of record CAWUFW010004232.1, on the reverse strand, counting down.
TCCCCTGGCAGCCGCTGTCTCCTGATCCCTTTAGATTGCCCTCTTACCATCATGGGCACCACAGCATACGCCACCACTTGCCCCACTGAAGGTAACAGGCCACTGAGTTCTTCTGACTGTCCAAAGAAGCTACTCTCTCCCTTTCATGATTACCCCTCCATCCATGCTGCCTATGTGCAACAGGCTGATGGGGGACCATCTCTCCCTGCTCCGCCAGACAGTGATGGCTTTTTTGGCCAAGAAAGCCATAAAGAGGGTGCCAATACCAGAAGTGTGTTGTGGTTGTTATTCCCGCTACTTTGTGGTGCCCAAGAAGGATGGAGGCCATCGTCCTATCCTAGACCTGCGCTCTCTCAATTTTCTTCCTTAAGAAGGGTAAGTTCCAAATGTTCACGCTCGCTCAAGTCCTGTTTGCCCTGGACCCGGGAGACTGGATGGTAGTGTTGGACTTGCAGGACGCATATTTCCACATTCGCGTCCTGCCTGCCTCCAGGCGTTACCTGCGGTTCACGGTGGGCCACAAGCACTTTCAGTTTGCTGTACTCCCTTTTGGCCTTAACCAGCGCCCCTCGTGTTCACCAAGGTGATGGCTATGGCTACAGCCCATCTGCAAAGAGCAAGGGTGCCAGTGTTCCCCTATCTCGACGACTAGCTGTGTCGTCTCCCACCTCCAGAATACGACCTCCTGCACTCACTGGGGTTCACTATCAACGTGCCTAAGTCACTCCTGACTCCCTTTCAGATGCTCCCTTTCAACAGAGCTGTTCTGGACACGGTGCAGTTTCGGGCCTATCCTCCCGAGCGGGGAGTCCAGGATTTTCAATCTATATTTTGTTTCAGCCTGTATCCTTGATTTCGGTGAGACTGATTCTGAGGCTGCTGGGCATCCTGCATCCTGCTTGTGACACATGCCCGCTGGCATATGCCGGCTCTGCAGTGGGACCGGAAGTTCCAGTGTGCGCAGTATTAGGGGAATTGCTCCTACACGGTCCAGATCTCGGAGGGAACTGCAAAAGATGTGCAGTGGTGGCTAACTAATAGAGATTGGATCAGCATCAGACCCCTCTCCCTTCCCCAACCAGATCTTACAGTGGTGACAGATGTCACTCCTGGGATGGGGAGGCCACCTGGGAGAGGTGCAGATCAGAGGCCTCGGGACTCCACAGTAACCTACTGGAGCTCCGGGCAATCCGGCTGGCATTTAAATACTTTCTAACCTCAATCAAAGGAAAGGCTAGTACAGGTGTTCACGGACAACACCACCGCCATGTGGTACTGCAACAAACAGGGCGGGATGGGGTCGTGGACCCTTTGTCAAGAGGCCCTGCGTGTCTGGACATGGCTGGAAAGTCAGGGCATAACCCTGGTGGTTCAGCACCTGGCAGGCTTTCAGAACACCAGGGCAGACTAACTCAGCCGGTGATGCCCAGCAGATCATGAATGGCGTCTCCATCCGGAGGTGGTGTAAGGTCTCTTTCAGCAGTGGTGAGAGCCTTGGTTAGATCTTTTTGCCACTGCTGAGAACACGCAGTCAGCTGTTCTGCGCGATGGAGTTTTCCCAGAGGGCTTGCATGCTTATTCCTCTAGAGCCAAGGCTGAGATCACTGCGTTAGAACACACAGTTTCGGTCCTGTACATCTGCCAGGCAGCAACGTAGGCGTCTCAGCAGACTTTTACCAAGCGCTATTGCATGGACGTTCAGATCCATTAGGGTTGGGCATTTTGCCCGTTTGGTCCTGCAGAACTTTTTAATGCGAAATTGTTTCGCAGACCCACCTCCGGGGACTTATTGCTTGGGTTAACTATTCTAAGGTAAGGAATCTGTGGCTAGAAGTCTCTATCAGATGAACAAGTTATTTACCTTCAGTAACGCCTTCTCTGGTAGAGACTCTAGCAGCTGCTTACAAAATTAAGTAACAATTCAATAAAGTGTATGTAAATAAAGAAGTAAAATGTAAAACGTACGTTTTTAAAGTGTTCTGTGAATTTGAAATTGGAGACTAAAAATTAAGTTGGTATCCTCAGATTGGTTCGTGGGAACAGTGCAGGTTCATCAAACAGAATATAGTATGGATAATTGGTGGCCTCAATTGAATTAAAAAGGATCCAACCTTCCAGTTGGATTATTTGATATATTTGTCAATTATTTCAACTATTTTGTCATTTTTGTATTTGTTTGAAGCTTGTTTCTGTATTTTTGTGTATTGTTTTACGGTTAAAAAACTTGAAATTGCTACGGTTGGGTCCCAGACTTCCACTTCAGTGGGGGTCCCCGGATGCCAAAAGTGATTCAGTGAGGTCCCCGCATTCCAAAATGACTAAGTGAGGGTCTACAAGAGTCAGAAGTTTAAAAACCACTGCTCTAAGCTGCTGTTTTCGCTTCTTAAAAACAGTACTTAAAATGGGGACAAAGATAAGGGCTTTGTTTCTAACTCTCACACACTTGACTGGCATCTCAACAATTTAATTAATTTTCTTAGCCACGCGAGGTGCAGATGCCTTCACCTCAGCATGCATAAAACAGTGTTGCTTTCAGCCAGAAAGATAACATTCTGGTTGAAAACAGCCTGAAGCCAGCTCGTTGTCCACACCCACATTCTACCTCTTATGATGACATTAAAGCTGTCTGCTCTCAAGCCGTTATAGTGCCTGCTTTGTTTTCTGGTATTTGATGTGATATAAATATAAATATATTGCTTCATTCTAACATGAGTTTTTAATGTGTTTCTTTCTTTTGAAGGTACCAATGATCCTCGTTGGCAATAAATGTGACTTGGAGGATGAACGAGTAGTCGGCAAAGAACAGGGTCAAAACTTAGCACGACAGTGGAATAGCTGTGCCTTTTTAGAGTCTTCTGCAAAGTCGAAGATAAACGTTAATGAGGTGACAAAATAATGCAAATGTTATCATTCTTTTTTTACAATCTATTTACTGATAAATACATAGCAGCATTATAGAATCGACCTCAGCTCGGCGTTTGTTTATGAATGAGTAGAGTTCAGATTTAACATTTTTTAAGCACTTGTTTCGATCTCAGGTTGTAAATCGCTGAGCATAGCAAGACTGAAAACTGCTCCAGTTATGTAGGCTTTAATTAGTTCCTTTGCACTGCACACTTCAGTTATCGAAACTGACCCAAGTCAGTAACGCGAAATAGGGATAGACAAACGCCCTAGAACATACTCCACACTAAATGTCTTGTATCTGCTGTCTCCGTCTCCAAGTGTAACTGTGTGGGCTTGATAGCTGTTTGGCTGTTGTAGAAGAAAGCACGTTCAGTTCCAAGGTAGATTAGATAAGTAGGCTTATTGAGTAAGATGTTATGAAGAGCCCCACCAGGAGCAGCCTTCCTGCTGCTCAGCCCATCCTCCAACTGCCTCTCTCACTCACCAACATTCCACAGCCACCTCGCAAACCAACATTCCACCACCACAGTCCCACTGGCTGAGCCGCACACTCGCTGAGCAGCAGGTATAACATTGGCGCTATCTGTACAGGAGGAGCACAGTACCTAGTGCTTGTTTGAACATACTAAAGGGAACTGAAGCAGTCTGCGGGACCACAAACCCCTTTTTAAAGACGCACAAAGTACTCTGTACCATACTCATTTATTCAGTGCCCCCAGTAACAATAGTGTAAAATAATATATGGTTCACCCACACATGAAGAAACCAGCACCAGTTCTCATCCTCTGGCTCACGTGCCCTAATGGTTCACTCACTAGATAATTACTTTCCATATACTCCCAAATCTCAGGCAAGGACCCTTCAAACCTCTGAGTGAGTCCGTCTCAGAGGTGTCCTACACATCTACTCTGGATAGCAAATAGCAACGCACGGCTTGTTGTGCAAGCCATCTTAGTTAGTTTCCCTCGTGTGTCTTGTAGGTCCTCCTGTGTGTCTTGCTTGTATCAAAGATCCCAGACTAGGAAATTAAGTAAAAGCATATGACAGTGGGTTAAGGTCTATGTGAGAAGAAACTCTCATCTAGAAGTATACACTTTCTGACAGTCCTATAACATGTCTTGAGGTAGGCAACCCTTAGGGCAAACTCAGTGGGCCCTCTTACTGTTTACTAAGCAACTGCTGGTCTGGCAACTCCTCTGTCTCCTGTGGACCTTCATCTGTAAAAAATGAATGCTTGATAGGGATGCTTTCAGGGAATCTGCCCACAGGTGGCTCAGAGGCCTAGCATCTGGTTCTCCAACTTAGGTCCCACAGGTCTGGATCGTCTGTCAGACGTGGAGCCCTGGTCAAGTGGTTATTATATGTCTCGGGTGTGATGGGGATATCACATTCGGAGCATGAGAGAGGTGCTATAGTCAGCAGCACCCACAAATGTTGTTGCAGTCACTTCATAGACTAGCTCTGTTATAGACAACATTTTCTTAACCCTTAAGTCTAACTCCTATATGGCCATGCTGTTAGCACGACGTATAGGCAGACAGCGTTATCTAACTGGTTCTTAGCTGCTCTTCCCTTTCTCAAATTATTTGGTTCCTTCTAGCCCTCCCAACACATGGTACATCTTCTATAATAAAGTGTAACACAAAGTGGTTGACATTTGGTTTTCTTTAAAAAACGAATTAGAAATCCTTTAATCGACGATTAAGATAACAAACAAGTCATTGAAGGTGTCTCTGTAAAAAAAAAAAAAAAAAAGCTTTGAATTAACTTTGAGTGGCTTGAAACAAAATACATAGCTATTTACACCTGGCTTCTTAACATTCCTAAGTCGTAGGAACATTGCGCCCTGAGAAGATCACAAACCAGGGTGTTCATCTGCTGAACTCAGGCCCAGTATCTTTTTTTGTCCCTGGTTCTTTTCTTTCCTCTCTGGCTCATATAAAATAGCTTTGAGGATTTTTTTCAAGTTGAGTCTAAAATTATCTTTAAAGAGGTTTTGTCGTCCCTGACTGCACTGCTTGTGTGACAGTGACCTTACTAGCTCCTCCATGCTGGCAGGAAGTACGGCAAGGATGGGTAATGCATTTTTCCGGAGCATCGTTTCACATAGTTCAGTGCAATAATTTGACACTAGCCTTTTTGTGGTCCAAAAAAGCATTGGCAAAGCCAGTAGGCTGGGCTTTGACTTTGTCAATTCTTGTTCTGTTATGATTTTTGGAATTATTTATTGTTGGAGAAGCTGCTAGGCCCTCTGAAATGGAAAAAAAAGTCTAAACGCAAAAATATGTTTTGGTCTCAAAAAGCCACATATTGCCATAGTTGTCCCTGGCACTTGAGAGAAGTGCTTTGTGTGCGGATGTGCAATTTTTTAAGGAGCTGAATGGTGACACTCAGTAAAAGTTAGACAATGGTTGAAGTGGGCTGACCCACTGCACCATGTTGTATGCAGTAGCTGGTGGAACAAACGTCTGAATGACACAATAACAGACCAATGGATGAACAGAGCTGACTCAATGTCTCTAAGTATATTTTACATATAATTCTAGTGAAGTCAAATGTTCTTGGCTTATGCGAGACCCAAAAATACAAAATGATGGCTTTCATAATAGGTTAGTTCAAGCACATGTGGCCATTGTTGCACAGGATTGTCACAAGCAACCTGTTTTTGAAACCCAAGCCTAACTGTATATAGATTGTGAATAGGTATGTGTTGGTGCATACTGTATAATCTATCTATTCGTCCTTTTTACCATGCCCATAATAAAACCCTTAAAATTCTATGGCGCCTTATCTCAGTAGGACTTTGAAATTGCTAACGCAAATCAGCTCTCCAGAAGAAGCATTAAACAGAGGGACAACTTTGTGATTCCACCTACTATGACAGAAAATGTGCCTAGTATATGCATGTTTTTCAAAATGTTCTTTCAGTTACATACTTCCAGAAGTTAAACTCAACCTTCTTCCTTCAGTGACTGTTTCTTGGAGATGGTGCTGCAGATTTAAACTTGTTCCGCCCATCTGAATTTGCAATGGAATCTGCAGGTTTTTCTATTACTTGTATGAAGCCTTTCAATGGCAGAAAGCATAAAATCTTAAAGCTCAACATAAAAAGTTGCATGGACAATATCAATATTTTAACCTCATAGTTTTAAAACATAGCTACTACTGAGAAATGATTTAGATATGTTTTGTAAGGTATGACAAACATGTCTAATAAATGTATAATATTTCACAGTTCCAGAAGCATCATACCTCCAGATCATTAATCTCTATTTTTTTATTTTTTATTTCTTGTCCTTCAGATCTTCTATGACCTGGTCAGACAGATAAATAGGAAAACACCAGTTGAAAAAAAGAAGCCTAAAAAGAAATCGTCCTGTTTGCTGCTTTAAAAACCCACCCAGCAGCAGCTCTGAGCCAGGTGAGATATGCAGGGCCCTGGCCTGACAAAAGATGTAGGTGCATGGATCCTCAAGTGATATGCAGAACCGTGGATGGTACTTTTCACCTTCGTGCGTTAATAACCTTACTTTTATATTTGATTTTTCTAAGTAAAAATGATTGTATGGAGAACCACCAAATAACTGAATAAAGTCTTACTGAACAAGCGGCGTCCTTCCCGGTAGCTCTTTATGAGATTGTAAAATGCACTGCTTCAATATCCCTGGCTTAGCATTTTGGAGAATGCATTCCATTATATCATTCTCATACCACAACAACCTTACTAACCTTACTCTACTCTAGAATTGTATGCTGTCTCAGAAGCATGTTCCGTGCGATTTGTGTTTGATGGCATGACACCTGAGATTTTGGCCTTTTCAACCAGTAGGTCTTTTGTGGGAAAGAATGGATACTCTCAAGGAAGCTTTGGGACTAGTCACACTCCTTTTAGTACTGAAACAAGTCAGCCATGTTTAGGTACTTGACACTCTATAACTCCTTCAATCCCTCAAGACGGCTCGCAATTCTGCCAACTTTATGGTCTTTCTTCAATTATTTTGTATCAGGTGTCTTATATCAGACCTGTTGTCACTAAATGACAATATGATGTTGAAGGTTGTTAAATATCACTTTGCAGCATGAATCCTTTTCTGGATTCACATGCTGTGCATTAGTCCGCCATCTAGTGGTTGGATCCGGATTGGTCTTTGGGTTATTTATTTTTATTTTTTCCCCTCTTTGGGGCGTCGTCGACCACCATTTGGTGCTAGGTCCATCCCTTGTGTGACGTGAGACGACGCCCCGGAAGTTCCTGTGCGTGGTAGCCATCTTCAGATTCTTTTTTCCGCCGTTAGGTCTGGAAGCAAAGGGAGACACTCCGAAGTTTTGGACGAAGTGCCTGACAAAATCAAGGAATTAGACAGAAAAAACCATCGTTCATCGATTGAGAAGACACTGGAGAAGAAGAGAGACCTCCGGACACCCTTCCCCGTCGCTGAATCCCGACGGAGCAGCGATGCAGATGGATCGAAATAAGGCAAGGTAGGGGCCATGGAAAATACCCCTTTCAAATTTTGCCCAAATTGCCACCACAAGTTTGCACAGCACGATACACCCAATGTTTGTAACCTCTGCCTGCCGAGGGATCACAAGGATAAGGGCTTGCGAGGCCTGCACGGTTTTCGTGTCGACTCTCCAGGCCCGTTGAAAGCAGAGGGAGGACCATTATGCAGCCATGCTCCAGAGTCAGAAACAGACATCGCTGAGGGACTTGGGCCTCTGAAGCGGCAAGGCCGATCAGGGAGTGGCCGCAGAATTGACACATAGGGGGTCGGACTCCTAGATCCTCGAAGGGGACGGCGAGAGGAGGCGTACCACGAAAAGGACAAAGGACGTAGAGAAGAAAATGGATAAGGTAAACAATCCTCACCCGTCGGATACCAAGGGCCCCGAAAAGAAGGCACAAAAGGAAGCCCAGGTGTCAAGGAAAACAACGACCGAGAGTCTGCCGTGACCGAAAGAAAATTATGGATCCCACCCCAGGGATACCGATGAGGGAAGATTGTGTAAATCAACTAAAACAGGTGCAGAATGAGAGGCTGTGAAGGGAAAGACCATACCTTCGGAGGCAGTATCCACCACACTCAAGAAGAGGATCTCCCCTGCTTCAGGCGCCGAAAGGGCCCTCATGGTGGAGACGAAGCAGAAATGGAGGCACTGCTTTAACGAAAGAAGGCGTTTGACAAGGCGCTGAAGAATTCAGAATTCCAGCGAAATCCTCCGCTGCCGCCAAGGAGGATACCCTCGAAGCTCCAGCAACCCCCAAACCTCACGAAGAGGACGTCGAAGAGAAACTAGACGCTCCAAAAGAGGATGTAGCCTCAGGAACTTTCGAGGAAGAATGGAACTACCTTGACACAGATAACCCAGAAGAAGTCTGTAACTATCCCTCGAAGGCTTCACCACCAGACGACATAGCCTTCTACACAACAGTCTCATCAAGAGACCATCTGATACCTTCGGGGTCCCCTTAGAGGAGGAGAGAGAAGACTCTTAGCTCATCCTAGTAACATTAACACCATCCACCAAGGGAACACAATACCTTCCAATGCTGCCAAGCATTCTGGACCAAGGCAAGGAGGCTTTGAAGGAGCCTGCCTCAGCAAAGGGGGTAACCTCAAGGGTTGAGAAAAAACACAAATCCTCCACAAAGGACCCTAAATACATTCAGGGGAACACAGTGGCAGACTCCATCATTGTCACCACAGCAAGGAGGAGGAGAAACGCTCACTCTTCCACTGGCCCACCTCCAGAGAGAGAAAGTAAAAGAATGGACATGGTGAGGAGAAATATAGAGTGGCAGCAACGCAATGGCGCATTGCAAATTCCAATGCCCTTCTCAACAGGTATGGCCACCTACAATGGGACGACATCGAAGAACTGATGAACAAGCTCCCAGAAGAGGATAAGAAAGGAGCAAAATCCATCATACAGGAGGGAAGAAACATAGCAATCACCTACCTCAAATCAGATCTAGACGCGGCTGATACAGCCAGCAGACAAATGTGCACAGGCACAATGTTGAAAAGGCACGCCTGGCTCCAAATTTCAGGCTTCAAGCAAGAGGTGCAAATCTCCATAATTAACAAGCCCTTCACAGGAGACGCCCTGTTTGGAAGTTAGGTAGATGAATCCCTACAACAAATGAAAAACGACAGACAGCCAGGGCTATGGGAGCCCTGCAACTGAGGGGCACCTTCAAAAGAGTGGGATTTAACCTTAGAAGACCCACAGGAAGTGGGGTCTTCTCAACCGGTCAACAACATCATCATCAAACACAGGGCAGCAGAAAGCAATCAAACCAGCAGACCGGATACCAAGCCTGGCAGCAGCAACCAATTCAGCCCTTTCGTGGCAGAGGAAGAGCCAGGGGACAATCCCCAAGAGAGGGCGGAGCAAACTAACTGACTTGCCCACCAGCTAAGACCCCCACACAATACCAGTGGGAGGGAGAATATCGCATCACCTATTTCAATGGGAAAACATCACCACAAACAGTTGGATTTTAAATGTGGTACGCCACAGCTATTGTATAGAACTAACAAACAAAGCCCCTCCAAATCCACCAAGGAAGAAGAGGTTTCAAAGAACTGAACTCTTACCACTAAGACCAGAAATAAAGGAACTCATACAAAAACGAGCAATAGAGGGTAACAAAGAGGGAGCACAACAAAGGAAACTACTCACCTTACTTCTTAGTACCAAAGCAAGATCTCATGTTAAGACCCATCTTAGATCTCAGATTCATAAACAAATTCATTCGCACACACAACATTGCAAGATGTCAACACTACAGGAAGTAATCCCACAGCTACAAAAAGGGGATTTCATGTCAACAATAGACATAAAAGACGCCTATCTGCACATCCCCATGAACCAAGCACACCAGAGATACCTCAGGTTCTTCCACAAGGACACTCGCTACCAATTCAAGGTCTTGCACTTTGGAATAAAATCAGCACTAAGAATCTTCACAAAGTGCTTAGCAGCGGTAGCAGCATCCTTAAGAAGGATAGGAATCCACGTCTATCCCTACCTTGACAACTGGCTGGTGAAGGCAAATTCAAAGCAAAGATGTTACAGAAACGTTCATCGGGTGATCACAACACTACAAGAATTGGGTTCCTCGATAAACCTCAAGAAGTCTTCAATGAAAACCGGTGCAAGAAAAAACCTTCCTAGGAGCAAGATTAAACTCCACGGTTGCACGGGCATACCCAACCCAAAGGAGAATACATGCTATCAGACAGCAAACTCGCCTCTACCAGAAGGGTCAGTCACTGACAGTGAGAACAGTCATGAAACTCATGGGCATAATAGGATCATGCATTCCCCTCATCACCCATGCACATCTCCATATGCGCCCTCAACAAGAGTGACTATGCAATAGTTGGTCACAAACCACAGGGAATTGGGAGGATCTAGTGATTGTAACGGAAAAGGTTCAGACGGAGATACAATGGTGGGCATCAAAGAACCTAACGCTAGGCATACCCTTCAAATCACCAACTCCCTCAGTAACCATCACAACAAATGCGCCCCACAAGGGTTGGGGTGCACATTCAGGAAACCTGAGAGTACGGGGTCTCTCATACTCTGACTCCATAAAGTACATCAACTTCCTAGAGATCAAGACGGTGTTCCTGGCACTAAAGGCATTCCAAGCCCACACAGGAGGAAAGACAGTATTGATCCAGATTAACAATACCACGACAATGTTTTTCCTCAACAAACAGGGAGGAACAAAATCATTTACCCTAAGCAAACTAGGTCAGTTAATATGGAAATGGCCTAATTCAAGGAGAATCAGCCTACAGACAATTCATCTGTCAGGAAAGGACAACACAGAAGCTGATCAACTCAGCAGACAGAACAGCAGCTCACACGAATGGGAGATAAAGCAAAGGAGCCTGCAACAGGTCTTTAGCCTCTGGGGACACCAGAAATAGACCTATTCCCAACGGTGGGGAACAAACCATGTATTAAAACAAGATCCAAGTCCAAATAAAGATGAATAGTGGATTTATTAACAGCACGGCAGATGTACACCTTACAGATGAAGCTCCAGATGCAACCGGGCCAAACTGTAACCAGTACAACATAGTGGAACAATGGAATATGGAATCACATTGAAAGATAACCTACCGCATGCAGGATGGCATGCGGCCAGGTGACATATTACCTTAAAGGAACAGGGTAAATAAAAGAAAGAGGAAGGATGTAACATATCTCCCTCATTAACAAGAACAAGAAAAGAAAGAAGCTATGTAAAATCATTGAATCTCTTTGGAACTTGTATAATACGATTTGAATTCTTAACTCTGAGAGCCACTGAATCATCATTACTTATATTAACAACATTGGTAATGGATTTGCTTTGTGTAACAACATTACCATTATGAGCAAGACTTAACATGGGACATTTAGCCAACCTTCTAACATTCCAAGCCTTGCCATCCTGGGTTATGACGCTGTTGCTAAATATTTTTTAACCTGAATGGCTTTACCAAACTTGTTGGCACCCTTGTTTACAAAACCTGGTTTGAGAATTCTAACCCAATCACCAATTTGGAAAGTGTGTTTCTTAGCCCTCCATTTGTCATCATACCATCTTTTGGTTTTCATTTGTTTAAATTCTACTCGTTTTGCCACATCACTCACACACTCCTTTCCAGAAATAAACATTTGTGATTTTTCTCTTAACCACCATGGACATACATTGGATGCAGGCTCCCTCCCCTTGAGAAGTTTGAAAGGGCTGACTTCAGTAGTGGTGTGTGGTGTGATACGGTAGATCCATAACCGTTCTCTTAAAGCACTCATCCAATTTGAGCGAATCTACAACAAAACCCTTGAGAACACGGTTAAAACGTTCCACTTGACCATTTTCATGTGGTTCATAAAGTGATGTGAGTTTGTGAATAATTTTACATTCTTTGAGAAATTCTTCCATTTCGGAGGATGTTAGCTGCACTCCATTATCTGTGATTAACACAGATGGGCACCCTTCACGAGAAAATATTTCTTTAAAAAAATTGATTACTGCACTTGTGGTAGCTTTAGCAACACATTTTACCTCAGGCCATTTTGAGTGATAATCGACAATTACTAAAGCATATCGTGAAGACTCTGGTAACATATGAAATGGACCTGAGATGTCAAAAGCAATTTTTTGCCACGGTTCAGTGGGCCATTTGACCATTTTCAAAGGTGGAGTATGTGTTTTTAACATTTTTTCACTAGAAACGCACTCAGCACATTCTCTGACTACCCGATCTATGAATTTATCAATACCAGGCCACCAAAAATAACTTCTGACTAGGCGTTTCATGGAAGAGATACCCGGATGGGTGTTATGTGCAAGCTGTAAAATAACATTATACATACCTTCCGGGGGAATACATTTACCAGATTTAAAAATAAAATTTCCTTCTACTTCCAACTCTTCCGAAACATTAAAAAAAGGTAAAAGATCTGGCCTTAGTAAATTCTTCTTAGGCCAACCCTCCAAGATAAATTTTCTTAGCTCACCCAATTTATCATCATCCTGTTCACATTTACACCAACACTCTTCAGTTATACTTTGGAACTTCTCTTGAACTATGTCTTCAATGGTTACTCCCAAATCATACTCTTTGACAACATTGACTTCATCTTGATTACACGGCAAACGTGACAGAAAATTGGCTGTAACATTTTTCTTCCCTGGAACATATACCGTTTTAAAATTATATTCCTGTAATTTGGATGCTAATCTTGCAATTCTGGCAGTGGAGTTCCATCCACCTCCAGCCGACAATATATTAACCAGTGGCTTGTGATCTGTCCTAAGGATGAATTTGCTTCCCCATACATATAGCCTATAGTGCTCTATGGCCCAAACACAGGCTAAAAGTTCTTTCAATAACTGCGTATTTACGTTCACACTCATTTAACGTCCTGGAAGCAAACGCAACGTTCCACTCTTCCTTTCCCTCTTTTTGTGAGAGAACTCCTCCCAAACCGTAAAGGCTAGCATCTACAGTAATAATGCACTCTTTGTTGATGCGGAAAGGTTTGAGTGTGGGAGCATTAATTATATCATTTTTTATGGCTTCAAAGGAAAATTGTTGTACATCAGTCCACTCATACTTAGCACCTTGCCTCAAAAGTTTTCTTAAAGGTTCCATTTTTGTGGCGAAACCTTCTACAAACTTGCTGTAGTATTCACACATACCTGCGAACGAAAGAAGTTGTTCTTTGTTGTCTGGTGATGGAGCTTTGATAATTGCTTCTACATTAGATTTCTTTGGAACAACCCCATTTCCAGACAAAGTGTGTCCTAAATATTCAACTGATTTTTTAAATAATTTACACTTGTGTGCCTTGAGAGTTAAACCATTTTGTTCCAGTCTCTTACAAACTTCATTTAGATGTATTTCATGTTCAGCAGTATTCTTAGAAAAAACAAGTATGTCATCTTGGAAACATTTGACGTATTTATCCAAATCCCTAAAAATTTGGAACATGACTCTTTGGAAAACTGACGCGGCTGATGCCAACCCAAAAGGCATACGAGTGTATTGAAAAAGACCTTGTGGAGTGATAAAAGCTGTGTATTTTTTAGATTCTTCAGTGAGTTCTATCTGGTGGTAAGCCGATCTAAGATCCAACGTGGAAAACACTTGTGCACCATTTAAGAGAGACACCAGTTCGTTTATATTAGGTAGGGGATGACAATCCACTACAATGTTGGAGTTGAGAGCCCTCAAGTCCACACATACTCTCAATTTTTGATCAGGCTTGCGTACAAGAACTATCGGAGAGACCCATTCTGATGATTCTATAGCTTCAATTATACCATCTTTGGATAATTAATCTAACATTTCTTTAAGTTCTTGTCTAATGTTTATGGGGACTCCTCTCAATTTTTGTACCACTGGTGAATGATTTTTTTAAAACAATTTTGTGTGAGAAATTTTTAAGTTTACCTAGTTTGTCACAAAATACATTACTAAAACTTTTGATAAGTTTAATTTCTTTACCAGATTGTAAAGTACTATCTTCAACCACCGCAACGGTATTCATTAAGCTGTCATCACATAGAGATACTGGCTCCTTGGAACGAGCATTAAGAATAATCCCCAACTTCCACTGATCCTACCATCCTAGCACATTCACGCCTTTTTGGGAAATATATAATTTAATCTCAGCTTTTCTGTATTTGAAATGTAATTTCACATGGAAAAAACCCATAATATCAATTTTTTTCCACAAAAGCTTTCAGCAACAATATCCGAAGGTTGCAACATACTAAACGATATGGACTGAGCTAACGTATCTATATAATATTGATGAGATATGATAGTCCATGGCGAACCTGAATCTACCATAAGTAACAAATTAATGTCAAGAACCTGAAAAACACATTTGGGTGACTTCATTTGAACCTGAGTGTTGTAGTCTAAAATGGAAACAACAAAACCTTTCTCAACAACTGGTGTTGCTTCCATAACCGTACTTACGTCGGATGCAGATAAAGAAGATACTGCTCCTCGCATCTGCACGTGTGGTCGTCTATCTCTGCACATGTTGCTGAAATGACCTATCCTATTACATATTTTACACTCTCTATTTAAAGCTGGACAACCTGGAAAGGAAGCATAATGAAATTTGCTGCCACATCAGTAGCATATACCATTGTTATTGACCACATCATTTCTTCTCTGAGTAGAACCATATTTTGACTTGTTAAATCTATTTCTTCCCGGAGGTTGTGTAACATCCTGCTTAGTCTCAGATTTGTATCCAACAGCACATATCTCTTCATCTGTGGACTTTTTATCAGTGTTCTGTCTGACAGTTTCCATCCATAAATCAGATTGTTCCTGCGCTTTAGCTGTGGCTATGGTTTCTGTCAAATTGGGGTCACCCATGACCCACAACTTATCTTGAATTTTTTTGCTTCTAACATGTACTATTATTTGGTCACGTATCATTTCGTCAGTCATCAAGCCGAAATTACAATGAGTGCTCAGTGACCTTAATGCTGTCAAAAAGTCATCAAAAGATTCTTCTTCCTTCTGTACCCTAGTATAAAACTTAAAGCGATTTAATGCAATATTTATTGTGGGTTTAAATCTTTTCTCCATTCTAGCCAAAGCCTCAGTATAAACGTTTATGGAATCTCCTCCTTCACTTTGGATAGTAATTACTGGAAGTGCTCTAAAAATAACTTGTCCCTCTGATCCCAGGCAATGTAAAAAAATGCTTTTTTTTTTCTTTCAGCACCCATTCTTTCACCATCCATAGCTTTCATGTATGTCAAAAATTCTTCTTTCCATCTTGACCATGGCATGGGTAGATCACCTTTTGTTTGTAAAAATTTTGCAGGAGGATCAAATTGCATGTTGCACTGAATAAAAGTATGCTATTTTTCAAAATATTCGTGAACTATACAATGTGGAAAAATTGATCAAAATGAATAAATAACACTCACTGTTGTCTGGTAGTTGGGAGCATTATCAGCGCGTTGATAGTCCCAGAGGAGGAATCGCCAAATCACCAAACGTTAATAAAATAAAAATAAAATATGTTTTAAAACAAAAATAACATGTAAGTTACATTTGTAAATCCTTCGTAACCGCTGTTTTTCTTCCGCGGTGTTGCTCGTGTTTCCTTGGTAACCAAGATGACCGATGTACGTACGTTTACGTATTGACGTTGTGGCGCGCGTACTTGTGACGAATCTGTTAACGTACGGGAAGAGTTCGGAATGAAGAGATGGAGCTCGCATGCACTGGAGTTCTGTCGATGGCGCACGGTGCTTCCCTTTTGAAAAGAAACACAGCAGAAACGGTGCTGGGTTCACCAAAAGCAGTTTTTCCAGGTATTAAAGCCACACAAATATTGCCCAAACTTTAAAAACTTGTTGATATTCTTAGAAAACAAAGCCGCCGGTGCAATTATGGCACAGAAAGGATAGGTGGGGACTGCCGCTGGTGCAATCAGGAGCACAAATAGTGAATAAAATAGGAAATAAACTTTTTCGGAAAACAGCCGCAGGTGCAATCAAAGCACAATGTTATATAACAGTAAATACTGGCGCTGGTTCGATCACGTCACTTATAGAGAGATTAGATTGAAAATAAGGTACTTTAAAATGGGATCCAAATGAAAATAATTAACGTACCGTTCGATATAAATCGTGAGTTTCTTCTGCTGTAAGGCGTACACGTAAATTTCCATAGAAGTACAAAGTCTTTTGGTGGGTTCAAAATTGCCACTCTGTGCCCGTGCTGTATAAAATAAGAGTGGTCTTCCCTTCGTCGCCAATATTAAAACAAGATCCAAGTCCAAATAAAGATGAATAGTGGATTTATTAACAGCACGGCAGATGTACACCTTACAGATGAAGCTCCAGATGCAACTGGGCCAAACTGTAACCAGTACAACATAGTGGAACAATGGAATGTGGAATCACATTGAAAGATAACATACCGCATGCAGGATGGCATGCGGCCAGGTGACATATTACCTTAAAGGAACAGGGTAAGTAAAAGAAAGAGGAAGGATGTAACACCATGCCAAGTCTTTGCCTCCAGGTTTCAACACCACCTATCAAAGAGGAATGCCCTGTCGCTAAACTGGTCAGGGACATTTGCATACGCTTTGCCTCTGATTTCTCTGCTACAAAAGGTACTGGAAAAAGCCAGACAACCAGGAACAAATCTAATTATCATAGCCCCTCAATTGGCATGGCAAACCTGGTACTCAAGCCTACTCAAACTGTCCAGGGGACAGATGATCAAATTCAAGGCAGAGAAGGACTTTCTCACTATGAAAGGTGGTCAAATATTTCACCCCGAACCAGCGACACTCAGCCTAACAGCCTGGCGCCTGAATACATAGAGTTCGGACATTTAAACTTACCACAAAGAACAAACTCTGGACAATGCTACGCAGCTAAGTGGAAACTGTACACCATATGGTGTACAGAGAACAATACCCTAAATTCAATTTTCACACAGGAAACAGTGCTCATATATCTTACACTCTTGCTTGACAGCAACATCAACTACTCAAGCCTCAAGGTGCACCTGGCAGCAATTGTAGCCTACACCAGGGGAACTTCTTGTAAAAGTTACTTCACAGCACCAGTCTTCAAAAGATTCCTGGAAGGGTCCAAAAGGATTGCACCCCCAAGGAAGGCTCCAGCCCCAATGTGGAGCTTAAACACATTTCTAACACAACTAATGACAGAACCATTCAAACCCCAGAACTCAGATACATCAGTATAAAGACTGCCTTCTTAATAGCTATAACATCTCTCAGAGAGTAAGTGAATTACAGGCATTCACTATTGAGGAACCATACATGCAAATCCACAAAGACCAGGTTATCCTAAGGACAAACCCTCAATTTCTACCCAAGGTAGTAAGTAAATTCCACATGAACCAAAGCATACAGCTAGCAATCTTCTTCAAGAACCCACAAACAAGACTAGAAAGAAGCCTTCATACCTTAGATGTAAGAAGGGCTTTACTATACTTCCTACAAGAGACAAGACAATTCCGTTAAAGGAATCAATTGTTCGCATCTCAATCCAAGTCCAACAAAGGAGCGCCTGTGACAGAGGGAACAATTGCACGTTGGATTGTAGAGGCAATTCAAGTATGCTATGCCTCAGCAGGAAAAACTCTAAACTCACGGCCCAAAGCCCAATCAACAAGGAAAAAAGGGGCAACCCTGACCTTCATGGCCAATGTGCCAATAGACACTATGTGCAGCGGCAACATGGGCATCTCCACACACCTTCACCAAACATTACTGCGTTGATATGCAGATGACTAAGGAAGCTCAAGTGGGACAAAAGGTACTTCAACACCTGTTCACAAAGTCTTCCTTATCTTACCACAACAACTCCAAGAAGGGGGAAACTGCTACATAATCTAATGCACAGCATATGAATCCTGAAAAGGATTCATGCTGCAAAATGAAATAGTCATATAATTAAAGAATTAACAACTAAGGACAACAAGATTTAAGACGTACCCTATATTACCAAGTAAGGAAAAAGGGGAAAAAAGAATCCGAAGATGGCTACCACGCACAGGAACTTCTGGGGCGCCGTCTGACGTCACCCAAAGGATGGACCTAGCACCAAATGGTGATAGACGCCCCAAAGAGAAAAAACAAAGCCAATTCCGGACCCAACCAATAGATGGCGGAATAATGCACAGCATGTGAATCCAGAAAACACTTCAAGCTGCAAACTGGTGAATAACCATTTAGTTATTGTGGACTCTTTCCCTTTGAGCTTATGGTTTCTAGTGGCATTAAACCCATAACATTTCTACTCACTGTGCATAAGGACCAGAGTCTCTACACTGTTGAAAACTGTTACTTGCTGCTATTCGAATAGTCTATATTTTTCACACTCCTTTCGACATCTTTTAGCACATAGTGGTGCTAGCATGTTTCGTTTGCTGTGCTGGATTGAGAGGCATCCAACGTGTACTTACACCCATAACAAAAGGGTTGTACATCCACAACGGTGCATTTCTTTTTCCCTGTTGCCCCTAGAGAGACAGCCTGTATGCCTTCTAGTTAAATCATGATTTCTATCACTTAACTATTGTCAATCACTGCCTTTTAACTGAATGGTTCGGTTCATGTGATACATGAGTTAGTCATGTTCTTAGTAAATAGTGTCCTCCACAAGAATATGGTTGATTGCAGGACGACATACAGGTTTCTTGTCTGATTGCATTTTTCCCAGTAGCTTGTGCCTCAGAAACTCTGCAGCCATCATGGAGGGCTGGGGCAATTGACAACCACATATTGCCATGCTTAGCCCTGAAGTGTTACCTTTATCTTCAGTTTTGTGTGTGGAGCAGAGCCAGATTGTGCCACAGGCTCCCTTAGTAGAAAGGTCTGGTTGACCCTTCGGTGCTACTGTTTGGTTGGGATGCCCAGCTCACAGCAAATATAATAAAATGGAATGGGATTAAATGAAATTTAAAAAGTCAACAAATGCCTGAAGGCGTCAAGGTGATAATGGAGTTAGTCCTACTGAAGGAAAAGGAAGCGGAACCAAGGATACAAAGATCGCAAGGCCCCAGACCTCCATTAAAGAGTGAAAAGCCAGGTCTTTAAGGACTTTCTGAAAGTAGTGTGAGCCTGTAGGCCGAAGCTGGAGCAGGGGTGAATATTCCAGAGCTTGGACGCGGCCACCAAAAAAGCCATGCCTCTCCACCTTGCCTTTCAGAATTTGGGAATGTTACCCTTTCTATCCTCAGTGTAGAAAGCCCTGGAAAATTCCTGTGTAAAGGGTACGTTGAATCCTTTGTACTTGCAGAGGGAGCTCCACAGAACCCTGTTTAAGAGGCAGCAATCCAGGCACAGAACACTTAATTGCATTTCAAGTAGTGTTCAGGATGTAAAGTCTGCATTGAATTTGCTCCCTTCTTGCTTGAAAGAGGAGCTTCATGGACTAAGAGTGGATGGAGCGGAGGACATGTGGATGAAACCTGTACAGAGAACTGGCTTTAGGAGAAATCCTGCTCAGGAACTTTGAGGATATGCAGCTCAGCTGATTGGGACTGAACCCTGAAGAACCAGCGCATCCTCCTATTACGAGAAGGCTGGTGTAGCTGAACTCACCCTCTTGAGATGCATTTGTACACTTGTCCTACAGGGCAGGCGTTTTGGCATTGATGGGACTCTTAAACCTGCTTCTACTTTAAAGTTCCTTTATCACCTGATTAAGAGAAACATTAGAAGATAAAGCCCCTTTTGTTGATAATTTCACTTGTGTGGCCTGCCGAGTCAGAACTCAGAACTGTTTGTGCCATCACGGTATGATGTGGTGTTCACAAATATAGAAGATAGGTTTGCTACCCTAATCCTCTACCAGGTGGTACCCCTGCTTCCTAATAAATGCCATATTTGTAATATGATCAGACTCCTGGTCATTGTATTGGCTGAGTGATTGTTCTCCCCAACTAGATTATGCCAAGCCGCATTCTTAATACCGTATACCTAAAAACAATTGTTGGGTCGGCAGTCCGCTAATGGTGCTCTGGCACCTTCCCTCTTCTCGGCAGAGAACAAATACATTTTATCCAGTTCAAGCATGGAGCCAGCTTCAGTGTCTTTGGATTTCATTTGGAGTGCTTTCTGCTTTAGACCCGAGTCCCACGGTTCTTGGAGCATGTTTATAGAACTTCAGCTTTATTTACTACTTCTACTGTTTCAGTTCCTTACAAGATTTAGAAGCTGTTACTTAGTATTTTCTAATTGGGATGTAAAACCTTTTTAGTCCGTATCTGTTCAGACCACTCTTTCATTTTTTAGGTATCGATAATGGAAGTTTCTATTCAAGCAATATCCAACTCTGATCACTAGTCTGGTTTGATCAGCTTTTTTCTCCATTAGTAGCAGATTTTTGCGAGGAGCCAATACTGCTTTCGGCGAAGCCCATGCTGTAGAGTCAACTGTGCAATGCAAACTTAAGAGCAGTGTTTTTAAAAGTAACATGTTTCTCTAAGGTTTTTATACTTTTCAGCCATGCCCCTTATCGTTTCAGTGCAAGCTTTCACTGATTTCAGTGCTTAATTCTGATCGGGGATTTGCTTTCAAAATTCTTATCTGATGAGCTGCTACACTGATCTGCTTTTATCGGGGTCATGAGGCAAGTGTAGACCCTAACAAACTTCAGGATTTGAACCTGACGGCCAGTTGCCCTCTGTTAAATAATTGCCTGCTTGCCTCAGTAGGGAAGAGAAGTTGGATCCGTGTTTCTCAGTTTATCTTTGCTGTGCACTTTTTTCATAACTTGATTGACTTGAGAGCTGTTATAGTGTTCACAATTCCATCTCAATGTATGATCAAGTGTTCTCTTGTCCCAACCTGTCCATTTCAGCTAAGAAAACTGCATATTTTTAGTTGGAGGCCTTTGGCCACTGGCACTCTTGCAGTAGTTTTCAGCTTCTGATTAGAAGCACATTTGCAAAGGGATTTGTTTTGAGTTTGTCTGGCCTCTGCATGAAAGTTTGTGTATTGGTTAAGCTGTCTCCACCTGGAGCGGTTATTCATGATTCCGAGAAGTTTTACTTTTTTAATTTTATTTTAGCTGATGGAGACTGTTAGTTGTAGATTACTTACTTTAGAATTTCCCCCAGGCGTCAGACTGGATCCGGAGATTTTTTCTTCAGCACTAACCCTGCGCGTCGTTAAATGGCATTGGTCGGCACTGCGTCCATCTTCAGCGTCGTGGGCGCCGGGATGACGTTGTGGGACCTACATAGACGCCACCCATGCGCACTGTCGTCCTTTCTTTCTTTTTCCGTGCCAGCCTAGTGCAGATCCGGAGAGAGCTATCCCTAGCCACTTCTTGGCTAACTTTTGTTGACTTTTTGTCAACGTCTTTTTCGAGTTGTAGACTTCTGGTGCGTCGAGGATGTCCCAGCGATGGACCGGCTTCAAGCCGTGCGGTTCCTGCCACCGGATGATGTCTGCGACGGATCCACACCTCATGTGCCTTTGGTGTCTGAAATGCGACCACGACCCGAAGTCGTGCTCCGAGTGCCGGGCCATGGACCCAAAGGCTTTGCGGGAGCGGTACCAAAAGCTGCTGGAGGCCCGGAGCTTGGCTCCGTGACGCTCCGATTCTCGTTCGAGGGGAAGGTCTCGAGGACGGTTGCGGAGCCTACACTCCGGTAAGTCAGGGAAGCGCAAAAAGAAGTCAAAGAAGCACAGGCGTTCTTCAACTTCTCCATCTCCAGAGCATACTTCTGAGATGGCTCTGCTCCTCCCTCCCTTTCCGGGAACCGGAGCATCTCCTGCCCAAATCCATAAGTTCTATTAGGCCTTGTACCTCATAATTGGCACGCCTTTGGGCCCCGCGGAGTCTGTCGGGGGGCCCTTGGACTTTGACACTGGCGGCTCCGGCGGGTCCCCGTGGATCCAGATCGGGATCAACGCCAATTCCGACTATGATTCTCCCAGTATAGACCGTGCCCCACGTTTGCGCCGACCCCCATCCTCTTCCCGAAGTGGACACAGAGCCGGACCGATGTCTATTCCGAAGCCGGAGGGGACTTTCGTCCCGGTATTCATTCCTGGCATTCCATTTGGGCCAGAAGGTGAGAAAGAGGACTGGGAGGGGCTGCTGGACCCTTTAACTGACCAGCTTGAGGAACCGGACTGGAGAATGGACCTGGGTAATGCCAGTGGTCTGGACACTTACCTTGACACTGGCCTGCTTTCTCCCCCTACCGTGGCTTCGGAGGAGGGAGCTTCCTATGCTGTGATGGTGAGGAGGGAGGTCCTCTGCCTCAAGCTCCCTACGGTGGCTGTCAGGACTAACCTCCTGACAGAGGTGCTTCAGCCTGCGGCTTCCTCTTCTGAACCCCTTTTGCCGTTCAATTAAGCCCTCACTGTGTCCTTTTGGGCACTTGGTCCAAGCACAGCACAGGGGCTCCTGTCGATAGGACGATTGCCCGCCGCCACTGCCCCACTCCGGGCGACCCAGCGTTCCTGGCCAAACACCCCTCCCCTGAGAGCTTGGTAGTCCAAGCCTCTTCATCAAAAGGCGCATTCTCTTCTGCTCCCCCAGATGGGAACCTAAGAAGCTGGACCATCTTGGGAAGATGTTCTCTTCCTCCAGCGTGACGCTGCGGTCGGTGAACTGCATGCCTCTTGGCCACTACTTCCATGCTATCTGGTATACGGTTGCGCAGGTGCTGCTTCATTGCCCGGAGTAAGCCCGGCCGTTCTCTCTCAAGCAGTGGCATACGGGAGGGACGCAACCAAATTCACCATACAATGTGGACTGGATACCACCTACTCACTGGACAGAACCATTGCCACGTCAGTAGATGTTAGACGCTATGCCTAGTTGCAGACTTCTGGCTTCCCCGGGGATGTGCAGTCTTCTTTGATGGACATGCCCTTTGATGGCACTCGCCTTTTCGGTGACTAGGCAGACTCGACGCTTGAGCTCATCAAGGACTCTCGAGCTGCAGCCAGGTTCTTTGGCCTCTCTGCTACCTCACGTCCACCTCAGTCTCCCTTTCGTGGCTATGGAAACGGGCACCCAGCCACGTCCTGCCCAGCCATAGTCACGCAAACTGTCCAGCCTCTGCATGGCAGCGGACTTGGAACCCAGCGTCCTCGCAGGTCAGGGAGCCAGCGTGAGGGCCAGTCCAACACGTCCCACCTCCCCCCCCCCCCCACCCCCGCCGCAGCCTCTAATCCTTCCTAGTCCGATGTTTCCGTTCCATCAATGGCCAGTTGGAGGCAGGATCCGCCATCACCACCTCCACTGAAAATCCATCACATCGGATAGGTGGGTTCTGCAAATAGTCCGAAGGGGCTACTCCCTCCCCTTCGAGACTACCCATCCCTCCATGCCACCTTCCTAAGATCGCATGTTGGAGGATCATTTGGCACTTCTCCTCCAGGAAGTATCAGCTCTCTTGGCTAAGGGGGCTATAGAGAGGGTCCCTGTGCCAGAAGTAGGTTGTTATTCCTGCTACTTTCTGGTACCCAAGAAGGACAAAGGCCTGCGTCCTATCTTATACCGCCGGGCCCTCTACTTCTTCCTCCGGAAGGGGAAGTTCAAAATGCTCACCCTAGCCCAAGTTTTGTCTGCATTGGATGCAGGAGACTGGCTGGTGGCGTTGGACTTGCAGGATGCTTACTTTCATATCCCCGTCCTGCCGGCCCTCAGACGTTGGTTTCGGTTCACGGTGGGCCACAAGCACTTTCAGTTCACCGTGCTCCCCTTTGGCCTTACCAGTGCCCCCCGGGTGTTAACAAAGGTGATGGCGATGGTCGCAGCTCATCTGCACAGATCAGGGGTTCCAGTCTTCCCCATCTCGACGACTGGCTGTTGAAGGCAGGCTCACCCCAGGCTGTCATCTCCCACCTCCAGACTACAGCGGACCTCCTTCCTTCTTGGGTTCACTATCTCGGTGCCGAAGTCACACCTGACTTCATTTCATCGGGGCGGTTCTGGATACAGTGCAGTTTCGGGACTATCCTCCCAAGCAGCGAGGCTGTGATATTCTGGTTATGATACCGATGTTTCAGCCTCTATCCAAAATTTCAGTGAGAATGACTGAGGCTGGTGGGCCTCATGGCCTCCTGCAGGTCCAGTGGGCGCAGCATCAGGGAAATGTTTCCGACTACGTCCATATCTAGGAGGGAACTGCGCATCAACTGCAGTGCTGGCTCAGGAACCAAGATTGGGTCAGAGGAAGATCCCTCTCCCTTCCCAACCAGATCTAACATTGGTGACGGATGTCACTTCTGGGATGGGACAGCCACCTGGGCGAGGCGGATATCCGAGGGTTGTGTAGTTTGCCCTCCAAATCAACCTTTTGGAGCGCCGGGCGATCAGACTGGCACTGAAAGCATTCCCTCCATCTCTCAGGGGGAAACTGGTGCAGGTGTTCACAGACCTCACTACCGCAATGTGGTACTGCAACAAATAGGGTGGGGGGGGGGCATCGTGGACCCTCTGTCAAGAGGCTCTCCGTCTCTGGACATGGATGGAACATCGGGACATGACCCTGGTGGTTCAACACCTGGCGGGCTCCTTGAACGCCAGGGCATACGAACTCGGCCGTCGGTGCCTAGTCGATCACGAACGGCGCCTCCATCCGGAGGTGGCGCAAGCTTTCTTTCAATGGTGGGGAGAGCCTTGGTTAGATCTGTTCGCCTCCGAAGAGAACGGACAATGTCAGCAGTTTTGCGCGTTGGAGTTTACAAGGCGGCACTCACTCGCTACGCTTTTCGTCGTGAGTGGAGCATCGGCCTCCTGTACGCCTTTCCGCTTGTATCACTTGTGCCCAGAGTGCTCAAGAAGATCAAGCGCGACTGGGCTCTAGTCATTCTTGTAGCTCCAGACTGGGCATGAGGAGTCTGGTACCCCGACCTTCTGAGCATGGCCATCGATCCTCCGATCAGACTGCCCCTTCGGGAGGATCTTCTGTCGTAGCAGCAGGGAAGGGTTCTTCACCCAAACCTGTCCAGTCTCCACCTCCTTGCGTGGAGATTGAGCGGCGGCAGTTGACAGCTTTTGACCTTCTGCCCGAAGTCTGTGATATCTTGGCAGCTAGGCGTCCCTCCACTAAAACGGTATACGCCTGTAGATGGAACAAATTTGTGGTATGGGGCACAGCAAGGCTGTTGATTCCCTTTCTGCTCCTCTTTCAGAGGTTCTCTTGTGTATATAATTTCTTTGGCCCAGCAGGGTTCTGCACTCTGAAAGGATATCTTGCATACATCTCTGCTTTTCTTCGGCTGCCGCATCAGCCTTCTTAATTCAAATCCCCTATAGTTAACAGATTCTTTAAGGGCTTTCTTACTCATCTGTTCCCACCATCTCCTTTTGTAATGTCCCAATGGGACTTAAATCTGGTTCATACCTTTGTGTGCTCCCTTTGAGCCTCTTGATAACGTTCCCCTCAGGTTGCGAACTCTCAAACCTGCCTTTCTTGTTTCCATCACCTCTGATCGCAGGAGGAGCGAGCTGCAGGCTTTATCTTCTAAGCACCCTCTTCTATGTCTATCTGGATAAAGTGGTGCTTTGGACCAAGGCTTCATTCCTTCCTAAGATCGTCACTCCTTTTTATGTGGAACAATCTGTCACTCTGCCCACCTTTTATCCACCCCGCATCCCTCCAAGGAGGAGGAGAGACTCCACTGTCTGGACCCAAAACGTGCATTGTCTTTTTATCTTGATCGCACAAAAGACTTCCGGGTAGATGATCAACTCTTTGTTGACTAAATGGGTGCCAAGAAAGGTCGGGCTGTTCAAAAAACAGACCATCTCCCGATGGGTTGTCCTTTGCATCAAAATATGCTATGCTTTGGCGAAAAAGGACCCTTCTGTGGGGTTGCGTGCTCATTCTACCAGAGCAACGGCGGCAACCACGGCTTTAGCATGTGGAGTTCCAGTCCTTGACATCTGTCAGGCAGCACCGTGGGCATCCCGGCACACGTTATACCAGACACAACTGCCTGGATAGTAAAGTCCAGAGGGATGGGTACTTTGCCTGTTCGGTTTTCCAGGACTTTCTGGTTTGATCTTGCTTCGTAGACCCTCCTCCGGGGATGGTTTTGCTGGGTTATCTATTCTAAGCTAAGGAATCTACAACGAACAGTCTCTATCAGATGCACAAGTTACTTACCCTCGGTAACGATGTATCTGGTAGAGACGTATGTTAGTTGTAGATTCCTTACCGCCCCACCCATCCTCCCCGCTCTGCAAACTGATTTCTAGGGATAGGGACTTCCCTAGAGGGCCCTAGTTTTGATGCACCAGTGGTCAGTGTCTTTCATGGCTCTGCGCTTCTGGCGTGGAAAGTGGTGTTACGAACTGACGTCAGCGCTCATGGCCGGCGTCTATGTAGGTCACACAACGTAATCCAGACGCCCACGACAGACGCGGAGCTGACCAACGCCACCTAACGACGCGCAGGGGTACTTACTGCTGAAGAAAAAATCTCCGGATCCAGACTGATGCCTGGGGGAAATTCTAAGGTAAGGAATCTACAACTAACATATGTCTCTACCAGATACATTGTTACCGAAGGTAAGTAACTTGTTCATTAAGATGTGAGGCTGCCTATTAAAAATTGACCAAAGACTGCCCAGAACAATTAGACAATTGGGCTTTCCCCTGCCTTGTGTCCTGTGACAAATTCAGTCAGAATTCTGGCCACCTAGTCCTGGACACATCCTGTCCATCAATTGTTCTTTTTGCATTTGTCACTCCGAGTGGGACGGGTATGCCCAGATTTGGGTCCTGTGCTCTCCATGCGACTGGAGTCGAGCTATTCTGGCTAATGAGGGGTGAAACCCGAAACCGGTCCTAGGATGCTTGTTTCCAGTCCAGTGAGTACCTGACCTGGCAGTTCGGGCTGGACTGCTCCCATTGGGTGTAGGTTCAAGACTGATTTGCATATGGCAGGTACAAACTGGAATGGCATAAGGAGCAAAAAAATTATGGATTTAGGCCCAGTTCTCTGTACTGGGGTGAATGTATGGCATTGTTCTGCATTCTGTCCATCAATTGTTCTTTTCTTTTTGCAAGAGAGTCAGAGTTTTAGAAGGAAGGCCAAAATACAGTGCATTACTGTAGTCCAGGTGAGAGAGGATGGTAGGCAGGACCACTGTCTTGGGACAATGGGTTAGCAACAGAGGAAGTATTTTATGAAGCATTCATAAATGGAGAAAACGTGATGTGGAAAACAGCATTGACTTGCTTCTCTGAGTTGCGCTCACAATCTGAAAAAAAAAAAAAGATTTTTAGCCTTCTGATGTAAGAGGCATTCCCAGGTCTGTAGGCCACTGATTTTGAATATGTGATTGATAATGGTGTGATGGCCAGAAGTTCTGTTTTATCAACTTTTCATTTAAGGGCATTTTTACAAATCTAATGGGCCACCAAGATCATATGGGCGTGAAAGTTGACCGCAGCTATGGTATCCTCAATCACAGTAACCACAATGTTTGTCAATATCTTGACTCCAATAACTTGTTAGACCCCAGTCAGCATGCATCATCATCATTCATCCATCATGCCATTCTAGAGTCTGCTTTGATAATGGCTACAGAGGAAATTTGCAGACAGGTGGACGGGGGGGGCAGGGCCGTCCTTATCCTTCTAGACCGATCAGCAGCATTTGACACTGTGAATCACACGGTGTTAGTGCGGCGGCTGAAGGCTGTGGGGATTGGGGGAACGGCCCTGGCCCTCCTCGCCTCCTTTCTTGCTTGTAGGGAACAGAGCATTCTCTAGGACAATCTGCAATCTGACACTTTCCATCTCCCATGCGGGGTGCCGCAGGGATCGGCCTTATCACCCACGCTATTTAACATCTGTCACTCCCCTGGCCAGAATCATCAGAGAGCATGGTTTCACTTTGGTCTCGTATGCGGATGATTCTCGGCTTATTATATCCGTATCTAAACATCCGGAGGCTACTGCCATCAGCTTCCATACTTGTCTGACCGAAATCATGAGCTGGATGAGTCAAAACTTTCTTAAAATCAATACCAAGAAAACCGAGGTTATGGAGTTTGGTAAGGGCCTTACCCTGTGGAACCAAACTTGGTGGCCAACAGAGGCGGGTGAGTGTCCCTGTCCGACAACTAAGGCCAGGAATCTAGGAGTAATTTTTGATAACCAATTAAACTTTGCAGGCCAGATAAACCGCCTAACGTCCTCTTGTTTATTTTTACTGAAGATCTTGCGTAAGATTTTCCCCTTAATTCCTCAGGAACTCAGGAAAACGGTGGTAGTAGCTCTTATCCTCTCTAAAATAGACTACTGCAATGCACTTTTTTGGGGTATTGACAAGGCCCAGATGTCTAAATTGCAGTCCCAACAAAATTCAGCTGCTCGCTTGCTTTTAAACATCCCTAAAGGCCATTCTACCTCTGCTGGGATAAGATCACTACATTGGCTCCCTATTCAGCAGCGAGTGGAATTCAAGGCCCTCTGTCTGGTTCACAAGGCACTATACGGAGGTGGAGCAGGTGACATTCAATTCAAAAATTGTTCTTATGGTACTCGCCCACGAGAAACCTTAGATCCACTAACACGGGTCTTGTTCAAATCTCCAAAATCCGCAGAGAAAGATGGGGAGGCAGGAGTCTATCCCACTGTGCAGCCACACTGTGGAATAAGTTGCCAATTGCTATGAGGCTGCAGCCAAACAGGCAGCATTTTAGGAAATCGCTCAAATCCTGTTTTTTCCCTCCCAAATAAGTTGCAGGAACTAACGGAGCAGCCCCTTCTCACACACTCCAGCTCCAAGACGCCGCGGCAATCGAGCGCTATATAAACCTATTTTTCATTTTCATTTCTGCATATGACGTTAATGAAAGGCTGAAAGTGTATCAGCCTAGCCAGAGGAGAGAAGGATAAACTAAACAATGTGTGGTTCACAGTTAAGCCCTGGAAAACCAGCAAGGCACCAACTTGTCTCTGGCAAAAAGGAAGATATATTAACCGGCTGGGTTCTGGAAAGGAAGTAAGCAAGCCCAATGCGTCCCTTGGAATACCCACTGTCCATAAACCTTGTATCCATCATCATGGAGAAGGGTGTAGAGCAGTACAAGACACTGTGTCAAACGCTGGGCATAGATCCAATAATAACATGCAGCACTGTATCCCTGGTCTAAAAGAAATCTTAGATAATCTAGTACCACTAAGAAAGCAGTCTGTTTACTGTGTATCGGCCGGAAGCCTACTTGAGGCTTGTCCAAGATGCCATTAGCTTCAATATGTGCTGAAAGTAGTTCAACTTCCTTTTTCTAGGAGTTGCTCAGGAAATGGAAGCTGGGTAATACGTATATAGTTAACTGCTGAGGATCGGCAGAAGGTTTTTTCATTATTGGGCAGACGTGAGCATCTTTTCATGACTGAAGGCAAGTCGTTCTTTCAAAATAGGCGGTACACAAACTATTAATCACATTGCCAAAGAGATCAACAACCATAGGAAGACATGAAATGTGGCAGGGATCAAACAAAGATCCTGATTTAATAGCCAACCTATTTTAAGTAACTTTCTGCATTCAAATATTCAAAATGAGGTAATGTAGATACAAAAGAGATAAAGATCTCGCTCTTTCACCTCTTATTCAGCTCGTTTGGATGACCGGGGGATCTATATCTTTTCATTAAAGTAACTTTAGAGATTCGCATGGTTCTTTTGAGCTAACCATACTTCTTGTTTGACGGGTGAAGAAAAAGATCTTCAAGAATTTTTAAAACTTAACAAGAAGGATTTTTAGCTGCTGAAATTGTCAAAGAAAAAATATTTTTGGGGCTGATCTGCAATGGGTTTTTTTCCAGTTCCGATTAGTATTTACTCTTCTCCGCCACATAAGCTTCTCTCCATTTACATTTAAGTGCTTTACTGCGTCTTTTGCCAGCAGCAAGATCACTGGAGAACCAAAGAGCTGATGGATTTCTCCTTTTAATGTTTCAATTTTTTTTTTTACTTTGGAAAGCTGTACACTTCAGGGCTTTGATAATCCGGGTATTGACGTTAGAAACATTTAGCATCATGTCTTTACTATTAAGCTCTGGTAATGGAAGCTGTTTGAAAGCTTTTCCAAGAAGACTGCTGTAAATATAAACCCTGGACAGGCCCTGCTTTTTGAAACACTTTTTCCAAATGACCTCGTTTATCATTAGAATTTTAAATGGTGATCACACCATAATACTTTAATAGTCACTGACCTTAATTATATTATTAATGATGAAGATTAAATCTATTATGTGCCCTTTATCGTGAGTAGGAGTCAATACAGGTTGTTTCAGAGTCAAACCATTAAGGAATTAATCAGACCTCTACTGTCGCTCCTACTTGGGGCATCAAATACGATGTTAAAATCCCCCATTAGACAAGTTTGATTCCACCTAATACGGTGCAATTAAGTCTGCTAGAAAAGAACCAAATTCAGGGCAGTAGCCCGGAGAGCGGTACAGTGAAAGACTAGTAATGATTACATTAAGGGACGTACATAAAGTGAAGAGCATCACTTCCGCCCAAATCAGAGCTTGGGGTTTTGTGGTAATGAATACCATCAACACCGAACAGGTATGTTGAAACTCCTTAAGTTTATATCATGCCATGAAACCCCATGCCGCTTTCCATTAATGTTTGTGGAGGTGTTACCGATAAATCACTGACAAGCCATCGCCTCTGCCTTCTTCCCTGCCTTTCCTAATCAGAGGAAACCCTGCAGAATTGCTATCAGTAGCTTCTAGTGTCAGGGAAAAGTGGTGGTGCAGTGGGGGACGACAATAACACAAAATAAAACAAACAAAAAAGAACTTGCCCGCCGCATCGCCGCTCTTCTACTCCTCTGGCTCCACTGCAGCGCAGGCTGAGGCTCCAGACTCTCCTACGGCCAATCCAGACGCTGCCTTCATGCTGCTGGCAGCATGATAAGAGCGCCATGATTGACCTGAGCAGCCTGGATTTGCGCTTTCACAGAGACTGGGAGCCTGTGCCTGCTGTCGATAACCTCGCAATGCAGCTTGGGTTGGAGATATTTCAGTGCATATGTCGGTGTAGCTGTTCTAAGACAGCCGACCAAACCCACATGAGCACTTGCAGCAGTGCCCACCACTCCTCTTCCATGAGTTGTCACAATAGCCCCGCCCCCAAGGCTCGTCCCTGCAAAGAAAATAAAATGATAAACCTGCTTTATTTTTTTATTTTCATTTTATTTTTCAAGTTTTGCATCTGCTGGTTGGCGGGGGGGCGCCACCGCTGATTGCTCTGTCTTGTTTCATTGAGTCGCTCAGCCAAGTCTCAGTCAAACCCAGAATCTCCAGCTTTTCTGTTTCCAAAAGTAGGGCAATTTCATGTGCATGCCGGAGTAAAGACAGTAATTTTAAAAGCATGCAGAACTACGTTGCTGGGGACTTCAATATGTTCCTTTCAAGGAATGACTGCAACGACCAGCCGGCAGAAGATCAACTACTCGAATGGGTGATCCCACCCCAGGAAGAAAGCAAGCGGGGTAAACAAACCACGGTATCTAAAGATTTACTGATGGAACTAACAAGTCTGGGTTTGATGGCATCAAACGGTAGATTTCCTGGCGATCGCCCCCAAGCAGCAACTTATCATAACTCGGTGGCGAGCACAGTGATAGACTATACTTTCCTATCTCTGTCACTTTTTAAATCCGTTAGTGATTTTAAGATCGGAATGCTAGATTGCAGTGACCATTTGCCACAAGAGCTTACACTGGTGGTTCAGGGAACAGCACTCACCTTCCCAATTGAAGCTCAAAACTCAACAGTAACATCAAATTGTAAGAGAATTGCATGCAAAACGACCGATCCGGAAAAACTTTTGGCAGAGGCAAAAATCTGCTGGGAAGAAAATAAACTGCAAGACGGCGATGGAATTAATGCCTGGGAGAATTTCTTGAAAAATTTCAGTTTAGCAAATTCTAAATCCAAACCAGCACAAGCAAAAAGCGGAATTAAGGACCGACAAGAAACATCCATCGGGCATACAAACAATCAAAGAATGTATCTTTCAACAAGCCAAAGCTGTAAATTAAGGCAAATAAAAAGGGACATTAACAGAACAATTCGCAGACTGCGCCAGGAGGGACCTGACATCAGTACACAGACAGAACTGAGGAAGCTAAAGTGCAGTAAAAACAAAATCATTTGGCAAGCGAAACAGGAATCCGCAAAGAAGATATGGGCCAAATTATTATATGATGCAAAATCTAACAGTGCCAGATTTTGGCACACCGTGAATAATTTAGACAACCCGAAGGCTCATGAAATTAACTCGTATATAACAGAGGAAACCTGGGTAAAGTACTTATCGCATCATTTTAACAAAGAAACCGACGAAATTACACAAGATATCGAGGTTCCCCAGCGAAGTCCGCAAGCCCAAAAGCATCCAGCCGAGGAGATCTATCTTCCATGCACATTAAAACAGATCAAGAACCGAATCTTGAAAGGCAGGAAAGAGGGGGCCCCCGGGCCCAACGGAATACCACCAATTCTATATAAGCAGGATC
Source organism: Calotriton arnoldi (assembly GCA_963921515.1). Classification (NCBI taxonomy): domain Eukaryota; kingdom Metazoa; phylum Chordata; class Amphibia; order Caudata; family Salamandridae; genus Calotriton; species Calotriton arnoldi. The sequence continues at coordinate 717,992 of CAWUFW010004232.1, read as the reverse complement.
CGATTTATTGGGCTGAACAACTAAGGCCCCTCTTTAAATACATCCTGGAAGCAGAAACAATTCCAGATTCCTGGAAGGGATCAATTATTTCCCCAATTTATAAAAAAAGGCAGCAGGAATCAAGCAAAGAACTACAGGCTTATAGCACTAATTGATATAGACGCCAAATACTTTGCAGGTCTCTTATTGGATGAACTCACTGAATGGGCATCAACGAAAGGCTTAATTCCCATCAATCAGACTTGCTTCCAAAAAAGCACGGGGACAGCGACAAACATCCTCGCTCTTTCACTATTAATAGACCCCACAATAAAAAATAAAAAAGCCACTATTCGTTTGTTTCATCGATTATACGTCCGCCTTCGACAGCATAGACAGGGGGAAACTCTGGGCCAAACTATCCGGCTGGGATATAGATCTGAAGCTCTTGAATCAGTTAATTTCACTTCACTCTGAGACATGGATTCAAATAAAACTAGGATCAGGCAATTGTCTATCAAGGAAAATGACTACCAAGAGGCTGAAGCAGGGATGCGTTCTTGCCCCGATCTTGTTCAACCTCTTTGTCTGATCTTTCAGCAGAGCTTGACAACTGCAACCATCATGCCCCCAATTTGGGGGGCCTAACACTGTCGAACTTATTGTATGCGGATGATTTAATACTGGTTAGCCGAACCCCAGTCGGCCTGCAACATCTTATAAGCGCCACAAGCAGCTTCTCAGACAAGAATGGGCTATCGATAAACTTAGAAAAATCAAAAGTGATGATACTTAATGGAAAGGATAAAAAACATCAACCTCGATGGTAACTGCGGGGTCAACAGTTGGAGCTGGTCAAAGAATATAAATCAAACACAAGGAGATGATGGACGGAGTGCTGAAACTTTTCAAACACTCACCGATCTGGGTTGAATCCATCATCATTCTTTTGCTCACTTTGCCACCCCAGTTCAGACACAGTTATATGCAAATCAGTCTTGACCCTGTGCCTCATGGGAACAGTCCAAACCGAACTGCCAAGCCATGTCTTCCCTGGACCGGAATCAAGCATCCTGGGACCGGTTTCGGGCTAACAGCCCTCATCAGCCAGGCTAGCTTGAATCCAGTGGCAAAGTGAGCAAGGGACCCACGTCTGGGCATACCCTGCCAACTTGGGGCGAACAAAGCAAACGCAAGGAGATGATGGACGGAGTGCTGAAACTTTTCAAACACTCACCCCCAGTCACAGATCTGGGTAGAATCCTTGAGGGCTGTTAGCCCGAAACCGGTCCCAGGATTCTTGTTTCCGGTTCAGGGAAGACCTGGCTTGGCAGTTCGGGCTGGACCGTTCCCATGAGGCACAGGGTCAAGACTGATTTGCATATGGCTGGGTCTGAACTGAGGTGGCAAAGTGAGCTAAAGAACGATGATGGATTCAACCCAGATCTCTGACAGGGGGTGAGTGTCTGAAAAGTTTCAGCACTCAGTCCATCATCTCCTTGTGTTTGCAAAGAATATAAATACCTGGGCATAATCTTTGACAGAAAGGGATTGTTTGGGCAACAAAAAGCAACGATCAGAACAAGAGGGATCGCACTGGCCGTAGCACTAAAAAACACCAAGCAAAAAATAACTGGTCCAAATGTAACGCCTCTACTAGAAGTGCTCCGAGCAAAACTGCTACCAACTATCACTTATGGTAGTGAATGTATGAGAGGGAGAGACGAGACAATCTTGGATAAAGTGGTGTCGAAAACAATACGAATAATATTTAACCTCCCACAGTACACCTCGCCAGCACAATTAAGGCTAGAGTTTGGCCTCCAAAAACAGCAAGTAGCACGCAAGGGTGCCTACACCAAATGCTGGCATAAAATAAAGGGAGCAGAGACAGGTTCTCTGAATTCATATCTATGGAAAGAGTTGGAAAGGAGTAAAGACAGCCCTGCAATGGTTTACCTCCAAACGGCAATAAGCTCCCTTGCCCTACAAGACATTTGGGAAATTAATGGGCCTCACAAAAAGTTTAAGCAGCTTGTAAATAAAACAGTAAAGCTACTATTTCTGGAAGAAGAAAAAGCTACATTGACCAAGAGGGCTCACGGGTGGTTCATTATCCAGAGTTAAGTCTTTGCCACAAGCTTACTTGGGAACAGGGTTGTCTAGGATTGTGAAGGAATCCTACCTGAAATTGAGGGTGGGAGTTTTACCAGTAAATCAGCACCTCCCACCATGGGAACGTCTAGAAACAACAACGAACTGCAGAATCTGCGGTGATCTTAAAGAGGACGTCCTGCATTTATTGTGTAGTTGTAGGGGTCTAGATAAAGAGCGTAGACTATTATTAAAACCACTCTGGAACCAAAGACTGATCCGAACACGTAGGCAAGCATTAAAAGCCTGGCTTGAAGGAAGAGACATTCAGTTAGCATGCAGACTGGTCCGATTCCTGAGTATTGCAAAAACCATGTTAAATCTAACAGCTAATTGACGAATCGATTACAGAAAGCCATAATCAAAATGTTGAACCAGCTGCACAACCCTCAACTGTTAAGTACTGCTCCAAATTTTAAATCATACGATGACAATCCTTGCCACTACTGTTAGATCTGTTACGAGATTTTAGGGTATAGAGTAGTAAATAGACTTAGTCTAATAACGGTTAATTAGGAGCTTTTTAAGCTCCTTTATCATATTTTAAATTTCGCACAGAAATGAGATCTCATATTTTTTTACTTTTTCACAATAGTATAAATCCTTGCAAATTTTTAAATGTTTTTAAATCAATCTCACTGTAATGAATTAAGCGACTTATTGCATATTTTGCACAGGTTGATTGTGAATGTAGTTTTCTACTGCAAAGATTTTAATTAATCATGCAATAAAGATAAATTGAATTGAACGTTGCTAAGGCACAAGTGTGTGTCTTAATAGTTTTGCCATCAAAGCATGTGTGGTATGTAGGAAATACTACTTGTATCTTTGATAAAGCTTGTATCTCTGATGAAATGTGGATCAAGCAGCATGTCCGGCACTTCGGGACACTAACAGTCGCAGATGGGATTGCCTTTCGCGCCTTTGACCATGCAGCTGCTCTTAATAAATGGTGTCTGAAAGGCGGCACATAAAAAGGAACACTGGAGTGCAAAGCGCCTACTGCTAAGGTGGCGGGCCGAGGGTGGAAACAAAATTAAATGCGGAGAATAGACTAAACCTTTTTTTTTTTTTTTTTTATTTAAAGAAAATGTCTTTACGAAAACAACTCAAACAATAAATCCAAGTAAAAGTGCCCCTTTCCCCACGAGATCTGAACATACTCGCACTAGTGTCTCAAGGTCTCGTGCTCGCAAGTGCAACAACAGTGCTGTTTTAATCCCGTGCCAGCAAGTCAGCAATACATACTTCAAAGATCTTTAAAAGGACTACCATTTAACTGTTTGATATTACCAGTTTACCTAAAGTGTCTAAAAATTGCAGATGGGTGGTTTAAACATTCTATAAAAACAAGCTGTTATAATCCTCATCCTCCATGGTGTGATGGCTCATTTTACTTGTCAACAATACAAGAACGTAAGCCCTTTCTTAGTTGATGAGAAGCTGTCTGATATCATTCATGAATAGAATTGAATAAAAGTGATGTTGGTGAATAGGTAGCTTGTGTTTGCAAGGAAGGTTACTTCTTCAGATATGAGACCTCATGCCAATAAATAGTTTATACTGTCTCAAATTAACAGTGCTGCATTAAGCACTATCTAAAGTTATTATGGTGTCACACTGGATCAGGAATGGCCTGGGAGGCAACCTTTCAGATATTGGTGATTTCTTCAGTGATCTGTCTATACTGCGCTGAATATAATATATTTTCGGTGCTTTGAGTCTATTTAATCCACAGCCCATCTCAATATTCATAATTTGTGACACACAAGTCTAACGAGGGACACATTGGACTAATGGTAAGTAATGTTTGGTCCGGTAATTGAATAAACTCCCCCAATCCACCTTAATACGAGCTTTTTCCCTGCAGTCATGTTTGTTTGGGCGAGGCACAAATCGCAGAGCAAACACGCCTTTAAGGCTGGAATGAATCATAGCCTGAATATGATTTACAACAGTAACGCTTTGAGTTGTTGTGCTGATGTAGATAAACAAGCATTAACAACTTATAAGTAAGTCTGGAACTAGTTGTTTGTCCCTGCACCCTCCAGGCCGACAGCTGAGCAAACTGTTTTATCATAACCTAGTTTCAGAGAAAAAAAATGCTTCGAGACACACCTTTGGTAAAGGGAGGAGGCGTGGTTCTGGAGTCTCGTGACGTGTTGTAAATTCTGGCTTCTCTGCTTGACCACAATTTCAGGATCCAGGGAAAATCACGTGTTTACCCTCTTCCTCATTTCTAGCATGTCACATTTTAGTACAATTATGCAGCTCTTCTCTGTAGGTTTATTTTAAAGGACAGCAATGCATCTTTAACATCTCACGGTTTTTACCAGATTAACTTTGTTTTGGCTATTTTGGCCACTTTTATTCCTGTTCTGGGGGTGTGAATAGATATGTTTGTCCCCTTTCCAGTTTTGGAATTTTCTATGAGTGTTGTGACTGTAATTCATAAGAATGCAGCCATGTCCGTCAGTTTCAAGTTGGTGTCATGAGGTTCTATATTTGTTGATGTGTGAACTGTACACTATTGGATATAGGTGCCTGGCCTTGAAGGGAGGTCATTGGGTTGCTACTTAAATAAAACCTTTACTTTTATCCAGTGGCTGAAGAGCATTAAAAAAAGTAGGAGAACTGTGATGCTGTGCGCAAGGGAGGCAGGGTGAGTGAGCGGAGAGGTGTGCTCAAAGGCATGGCTTAAACAAAATATTCTGTAAAATGTTTGTCTTTCATCTGAAGGTAACTACATATAAAATAATGTGCAACTTAAATAAAAAATAAATGCAAGTTAAGTTTATCAGTGGGAAATGCACTATTGCAATTTATGAAACCTCTATTGAATAGTGCACTGCAGAGGTCTGTCTGTAACCCGAGAGCCTGTTTGGTACAGTGGAGAATAGTGTTGTGTGTATGTTTAGTGCTACGAGGCCCCCTGTCTGTGAAAGAAAGCAGTGTGAATATGTAAGTAATAATTTTAAAATTGCATTACACACAGTATAAAACAGGCTGCTACAAAATGCGCAAAAAGGTTTTGGATAAAAACTGCTGCCAAATTATAGATTTTAGTAATACCCACATTGTACGCAGTGCAAATATTTTTTATAACTGTCTTTTAGAAGTACACACCACAGCTCTGCTGGTAACTACCTTGCAATACCACTCAAGAAGAATAAATGTGTCATCAGGAAGCTTCAAGTGATTCCATCAATTAAAGCCAATACCGGCTTCCAAGCACCCTTTACATTTGCATATTGACTAGTTGTGCACATTTATACTTCTTTCAGGTTGGCAGGCACCCTGGCAAGACGGCTTGTTTAGCTGTCTGCCCCTCTCTCGATTTAATAGCACAGGGGACTCCCTTCCTTACTTATGCTCAGCTGAAGCATTTTAACTGTCGGAATTAATCGTTCCCGGGGGTTTGTCTTTTCACAAAAAGTAGGGGAATTGTTTTTCTTAAATCAGAAAAGTATGGGCACGTCGTACCCCTCAGATCTCACCCACTGATTTCATCAAAGATGTCAACTTCATCCATTAGAATTAGGCGACAACTAGGCCATGTACACAGTCCTGCCAAGTTAAACGCAAGCTCCCGGAATTGTCACGCAATTAGAGGTATCTGTGTTTCCCCATTTAGTAAGTTTGCACTTTACACTTGCTCGCTGGGGCCTTTAGCCATTATCTCTTCTATGATTTACAGAGGGAGGCACTCCTCCTCACTCTAGGCGGAATTGAGTCTCTTGGATCCGCCCACTCGGAGCCTCCTTCAACAGTGATTGGGTAAAGGTGAAATTGTACCCATGTGGGCAACTCCTGCGCAGCTTGCTGGTGTGCCTCCATTTAGGAGCTGGTGCCCGGGGAAAGTGTGCATGAGTCTGAGCACTCTCCTAACAACCCTACTTTTTGTTCTGCTGAGAAGCCTCCCTGGAAATTGGTATGCACCTCCATTCTCGATCGCGGCTGCTGTGAGCTTCAGTGAAGTCACAGGTGAGACCCCGGACCCGACTGGCTTTGGCTGAGACATGCTGATGGTTGGTAAACCATATGCCACATAACGATAGTAAACGATATGCCACATAACCAGACCTGCAGACGTGCTTCTAAAGATGGCCTTGTCACTGCAAACACTTTCAGCTCGCTGAGCATGAGGACGGCAGCCATAAAACAGGTCGGGTACATAGAGCTCAGACCCCCACCTTACTGAAACTTTCCCAGCACTATGGTGGTTAAATAAACAAAGCGCATGTTATTTTCACTGGGATTCGGCTCCTCTAAATATCACGCAATGGGTTTTAAGAAAACATTATATTTGGCATTCTGTTTTATTTTTCCCATTTGCAAAATTAAACGTTTTACACTTTGCCCAATAAAAAAATATTTGTTTCCACAAACCATAGAGTGCAAAACCATGTTTACCCTAAATTTTATATAAGGGTCCTGATTTAATTCCTTACTAGTTTAAAATTCAGTGGTCTTTTAATGTTATCAGGAGGAGTGTTTAAGTCTAAAAGTGTGGAGCTCTGATGTTGCTTGCTTTATCGTTGCTCGGAAGGCACTGAAGTTTCACGCATAATCCAAATGCAGACATGGAAATGTCACTCATGCACACTTAAACCTTGGCTGCTATGTTCATTTAGTTAGCGCACCGCATTTTGAGGACCGTTTCCACACTCACTGTGGCACTAGCTCTTGCTAACTCAGCTAATCCTGCCTTCTGTTTGAGCGTTGCGATTAGCAGGGCTCGCCTACCCAGCATAGGATCGGAAGTCTTATTTCACAGTGCAGAGAACCCTGCAACAAACAGCCGCTGAGTTTGTGGGATCTGTCACCTCTGAGCAGATCACGGCCGCACCAGCAATGGTCTGAGTGGCAGTTAAAGTAAGACATGCTCCCCTCCACTTAAACTTCTGTTAGTCGTGTCGTGTCCTGTTGTGGAAATATCCTTATGGAAATGTTCCATTAAAAAAAAAACGTGTTTATCCCCTCAGTTGTAAGGCACTACGTCTTAAGATGCTTCTGCTGTCAAAAGTTAAAAGGTTCCCTTCTGCCACTAAATTTATTATTTTTTAGGTTGATCCTGGCAGCGCATGCGCTGTTCTGCGAGGCATGCTGTATTCAAGTATAGACTTGAAGCCCTGTCCATATTTGTCATTGGCTTGTGTCAATGTCCTTCGTAAATGCTGGCTTCTGATTCGTTAATAGGCTTGTTAGTCCATCCTTAGTACTTCCTTGTTTTCGTTTGTAACCTCCCATGAAGACTGGCCTTTTACTTCTGTTACATCCTATGTCTTATTTAGTAGGTAAGCACTATTTTCTTTAATGAGTTACTCCTACTGCAGTCACATGCTTTCCTGCAACATTCATCGCGCCATGCGCGCTTTCACTTTCCAAGCAGCCCGGGACAATGGCGGCCGCTTATTTGAAATTAAATAGGTCTCGCGTTTACAAGAGTTTGAGCAATTGGCATTGTAAATGACAATGCCTTTTATTTATTGGTTAATTATCAAAACCGATAAATAAAAGGCATTGTCATTTACAATGCCAATAGCTTAAACTCTCGTAAATGCGAGACCTATTGCATTGCAAATGCTTGTTCTAATAGAGCTCCGGAGTAAAAACGTGCAACATAAACACCATTCCTCGACATAAAGAGCTCGGGCGCTATTCATGGCAGCCCACTGGTTGCTATGAATGAACAAAATGAAAATAAGCATAGATTTGTAGTGTTGGCAACTTAACAGCCTTCACGAGGCCTCATTCTCCAGTCCCATAATCCTAGTTTCCAAAGGTCACATACAAGCCCAAGTTTGTCTTTCTTTACATTTGGATCTTTTAATGTTAACAAAAGGCAGCCAGTGCTGGGAGGCATAGCGATAACTGTTGAGAACCGCAACAAGCATAGCTCTACTTAATTCAAAAGCTTGTGATGAGCATGAATGTTTGTTGTGTAGCTGTTTTGTAAGGTTGTGTGTGGTAGTAACACTGTGTGGGAGACCTGGCAGTGCTCTGTAGCATCATTTATGGCAAGAGGTAGTGGCCAAGCTGCACACTTCAGGGCAACAGTTCCTTCTGTTTTTTCGAAATCTGTTGCATTGCATGCACATATCTGGGATAAAGCGTCACATTTATATACTGAAATGTCACACATGCACACACTAAAATGATGAAAATGTCACTTGTCAGCAAACTGAAAACTTGGCAGCCGTGTCACTCTTTAGAATACCTGTTTGCTCCAGAGAAGTACCCGTGCTATCCAATTAACTCTTCCTCTCAAAATAAAGAAAGTGCAGGTACTCCGTACTGGACAATGCATGCCCATTTAAAGCACTGATTATAGTGCTACGAAGTTGCAGTCTGCGACCGAAAGCCCTATGAATATGCACTTTGTTTTAAAATTCTATTACACACAATATAAGAGAGGCTGGCGCAAAACATGCAGATATCTATTGGTTATCATCAGGCAAGTGTTAAACTTTTATTTCAGTGGTCTTGTCTGTGTGTCATGTTGGTTAGTGCTCTTCCACTTCTGGTGCTTTGCAGCAGTTTTAAGATCTTAGAGTTTCTCGTTGCTCAAATGGGTGTAATTTCTGATATTTGTTTCCATCGTCGTCATTGCTTGATTTTTGCTCGTGAGAAAGTGTCACTCAGTCGTTGACTGCAACTCATAATTACACTGAAATTATGAAAATGTCACACATGCAGTCAGAAACCTTGTCAGCTATGAGAACAATGTCGTGAACAATCCTAATCGAAGCACCAGCTCCACCTACTGGCGTAAATAAATATTGCATTCAGAAAGGTCAAATTCCAACTATTGACAACCTCTCAAGGGAAAAATAACAAACCAGTCTCACCCACATTCCATCTCTAATTTAAAAAAAAATCCATTATTTGTGCAGATACCAACCATAAATTCTTACAAACAATTACGCCCCCAGTTTCCTTATGCTTCCAGGTACTCCCCTACAATGGGAGGCTTGGATTGAGATGTTCGAGAATTACATACAATTACCAGATAGCTGGGAGTTCCTCTGTTCTGCAAAAGGCATTGATATTGAGTTCCCTATGCAAAAAAGGGCCAAATATATTTAGATAATTATGGCGATCAAGTAATGGAAATGCATAATGTTTATAAAGAAGCTAAATTACTCCGTGTGGAAACCGATGACGCCGAAGATGGGTCTGAGGATGTGATCACAGAGAACCAGAACTACGCGGGAAAGAAAAACCGTACCAGGGCACTATTTAAAATAAGAGGCAATGAGGTCACAATGATGGTGTACTCCGGGTTGCAATTTACCATCATCCCTGTCAAAATGTTTGCTAACACATGATGGGATGTCGACTTGGAACCTAAGGACATTGATCCAAAAGAATATTGAGAAACATGTATTGACAAGATGGCTCAGATCTAATTCCAATATCCTATTATAGCTGAAAAAGTTTACGTTGCTAAATCTCGTCCACCCTTTTTGCGTTGAATACATTAATATGATCTACAAATTATCATAGAGCTATGGATCAAGTACGGGTGATGCAAAATGTGGGTCTAGAAGAACTGCATAACATGTTTGAGAGAGTATTCCAAGACAGACTCGGGTAAGCAAAGGGGTATGTCCATGGGATAGTGTTTAAAAAGAAGCTATGCCAGTCAGACGTTGCCCGAAGGATTCCAATGACAATCAAAGATTTAGTTAAGACTGTTTTAAACAGATGATGTAAAATAGAGTAATGGAACTGGTGGCGGCTACAGTGTGTCTCACTACTGTAGTCATTACTGAGCAGGCCGGCTAATCGCTGGGATTGTGTGGACCTGCACAGTTTGCATGAAACATTGTTACGGACTGTTTCCGGTTACCTAACATCAACAAACCTATATTAACATTATCTGGTAGTAAGTATTTCTCCAGATTAGTTTTCAGGAGTGTTTACCACCAGGTCGTATTGCATCCCATGTCGAAGGCTTTGACGGTGTTCATTACAGTGGAAGGGTAGAGTATCACTTTGCAAGATTGCTGTTTAGGCTATCCTCTGCAGAAAGTGTTTTTCAGAGACTGTCCAATGTATTGGCTGAACTAAAGAGTGTAATGCTCTTTCAAAACAATATATCAGTCTTTTGGCAATCAAATGTTTCTTCTGTGAGCCTGCTACTTAGATCTGTAAATGCAGTGAGTTTGTTGAGCCACTATACACATGCTGTATTGGACCTGGCCAGCAAGATCTTGCCTGCAGTCCCGGTGGCCTTAGAACCACTTTGTTTCAGATGACCCATGATGGACAGCATGTGGCAAAGTGCGTCATCCATGCAGGCTTAGATACCACAGACTGCATTGACGGGGTTCAGTCTTTCCAAACTCTGCTCCAGAGGGAAGCAAAGGTTTTTCATCTTGGAGTAATGTACTGTTGGCTGGAGCAGGTAACTATGGTTACGAACCCCTGTAAATGGTCTCTCTCTAGCCCAGGTGAGTCTGGAGTCATGAACATTTAAAATTGCAGCCAGCGACTGACCAAAAAACCCTATGGGAACTGAGCAGGCATATGCATTCTGTGGACAGCCCTTGTCTCATTGGTTCCCTTGCCAACTCAAAATGTTCTTTGCCACACCATTTATGAGGAACGAAGTAATGGAGTCTGATAGCCTGCAGCTACTATTCTGGGGGAGTCCACCTGAACTACATTTAACACCCCTTTACTCTGAACTGTTATTTTTAATCGACTGAAAGCAACTGACATGGCCCATGTGTTACCAAGAAACTAAGGCAGAAGGCAGCCAAATCATATACAACTTGTTGCATCATTTCATTTGATGTAACTTCTGTCCCTTTGACTGGCTGTGAGAAAACCAAACCTAGTAAATGAGAGGATTTTCAAAGGCAGCGGAGCACACTCTAAGTTTCTACCATTGGATAACATTTAGCATGGCTTATGTTATAAAAATCTAGCTGCTAGTATTTCTGGTGCTCTCTCGACCCAGTAAAGTTGATTGCATCTTCATTTTGTTCATATCTTAATTTTAATTGTCCTATTTTACGTTTTTGTACTTAATCCCTCATCTTGCTTAGCACTAATATCTCAGACCTAATGTTGAGTTTGTGTTTACTAACTGTGTTATGAGTCATCTGGTTCTAGCACCTTCCGCCTCTTAAAGTATGCTTTTGCTGCTATACCTTGTTTTATGTGATGAGAAACTGGATTCTTAACCATGGGGTAGATAGAGCAGTGAACGAGGTCCCACAAAATTAAGTAAACTGCCTTTTAAATAAAAGCCGGTTTCAGTTAGAAATCTTGTTCTTACACTTGGTAGATGCGGCTCAAATCGATAAGCTTCTCTCAGAGAAAATGTGCGGAAATATTTTAGCAGCACCCAAATAGCATTCAGGTCAGGGCATTATAAATGCATTGATTTAAAACCACCCAAACATCAAATTGCTTAAGGCAATCGGAAGTTATCATTTTCGAATAAAAGACCAAACGATTTTAGGGAAAACAAGGAGACTTCAAAACACATCTGAAGTTTTACTTTACTGAGGCACAGTAGTGTGTTCGTTTTTACAACTGAAACAAACTAGCCTTCAGAAAATGGTCCTAAAACTGTTAAGCTTTTGAATATTTTTCAGTCCAAAAACAGTCGTATTTGCAATAGCAAATGTCTTTTTGTAAAGGCTGGTGAAAACAGAACTTGAAGTGAAAAGTCTTAAAGCACCAAATGTTGCTAAACTAACATTCACTATTTGTGGAACTCAAGCCATGGGTTCCAAGAAGAGGCACTCACTGCTTCCGAGCCAGAGATAAACGACCGGTCCTAACTTGACATAAGACTCAATATCTGCGCAGATGTTTAATTTAAAAAAAAATTGAAAAGTGCTCCAAATATCTAACTTTACTACGAAATCTGTTCTTGTTAACAAAAAAAACTAAATGTGGTGATGAGCCTTTGCAAAGAGTAACGCTTCTTTAGCCTTTACAGTAAGTAGGACATTTAAATTCTGTTTCTGTGGCGACATGGCAGTTCCTTGGCATGTCACTCTTCTACACATTATGCTTTTAACATGTCAGAAAGGTTTATTTTTACATGTATTGAAGCCATAATGTGGCCCATGTGAAAGACTTGGCTTTCCCATTTACACAATTTTTGTGCATTTTTATTATGGCCTTGTTTGAAAGTCAGATGGTCTTATAAAGGTTAACCAATTAACCAGGATGTTTAAAGTGGCAGAAAAAAAGGTGGAGGGCATTCACTCGTCATTCCCTATAGAGAAAGTGATTTCTAAGATTTGTTCTCCGTCATATCTCCAGGAGAGCAGTTTTGAATTTGTTTGGCCCGGTCTCGCTTTTAGTCACTGAAGCTAGCATTTTAGCAGTAAGATCTTGGACTCATTAGACTCCTGCCCTCCTTGGCTGCTAAAGGATGCCGCTCTTTTGCTTAAAAAATTACATCAATGATTTATTCAATAATTTTTTTCCCATATCGTCCCTCGCTGTTGTAAACGAGCACTAGTGCTTACGTTACTTAAGAAACAGGGCAGCTATTTCTAACCTTAATACTCCTCGCCTTGCTTCCACTGTTGACTAAGGTTCTTGAAATGCTGGTAGTACACAAATGACATAATTTTTGGAGGACAATAATATTTTTCACGCTACCCTGGCGGGTTCCTGACCCGGACTCAGCACAGAGACCACATTATTGGAGGTCTCTGAATTTGTCAAACTGGAATTGGATGAGGGTAACAAACTGTGGTTGTCGTCTTAGGTCTGTCTGCAGCGTTTGACACCGTATCTCACAGTATTGTACTAGAATTTCTGGAAACAATAAGGGTTAGGGACACTGCTCTCAGATGGCTCAAATCTTTCCTCTCTGATTGAGGGCAAGCTGTACATTTCTCCCCTTTTACATCTGGTTACACAGACATACGATTTGGTGCTCCGCAAGGATTGGCTTTGAGCCCTACTCCTTAACGATTATACCCCCCCCCCCTTCGACTAAACCCCCCAACCCCCAGGAGAAGGTAGCCAAACCATGGGGCTTTAAGATTGTTCCGCATGATGACACTCAACTGTTTCTCTCCGTCAGCAAGTTGACCGTTCTTTGGCCTGCCTCTCTCCACTACCGCCGCTGCGTCCCCTGCGGCCCCGCCCCCCTGACTGCCCATTCGCTGCCCCTGCCTCCCAGCTGCTCCTCCCTCCCACCTCCCCATATATTGCGGCCGCTGCGCGGTGAGGAGAGCGACCCTTGACCTTACCAGGTAGGTCGCTTCCCCGCCACACAGCTCCGCCTGTGGTGTCCTGCCCGCTGCTGCTGCTGGTAAGCTCGCCCTCTGCTTGTGGCCTCGGTGCCCGTTTTCCGTCTGTTTCCCTCGCTGCCCCCACTGTATTGTGTCCATTCTCTTCTGTTCCCCTCGCTGCCCCCACTGTATTGTGTCCATTTTTTCCTTCTGTTCCCTCGCTGCCCCCATTGCTGTGTGCCCGTTTTCTCTTCTGTTCCCTCGCTGCCCCCATTGCTGTGTGCCCGTTCTCTCTGTTCCCCTCGCTGCCCCCACTGTATTGTGTCCATTTTTTCTCTTCTGTTCCCTCGCTGCCCCCATTGCTGTGCCCGTTCTCTCTCTGTTCCCCTCGCTGCCCCCACTGTATTGTGTCCATTTTTTCCTTCTGTTCCCTCGCTGCCCCCATTGCTGTGTGCCCGTTTTCTCTTCTGTTTCCCTCGCTGCCCCCATTTCCCTGTGTCCTTCTTGCCTTCTGTACCCTTCGCTGCCTCTCTCCACTCCCGCCGCTGCGTCCCCTGCGGCCCCGCCCCCCTGACTGCCCATTCGCTGCCCCTGCCTCCCAGCTGCTCCTCCCTCCCACCTCCCCATATATGGCGGCCGCTGTGCGGCCGCGCGCTGGCGCGCCGAAGGCGCGCCTAAGGCAAGCCCGTCTGCGCCCGTCCGTGCCTGGACCGCGCCCAGCGCCAGAACCCCTGGGCCATGCGCCCTCCGCACCAGCCTCGAGGACCGACGCCGATACGATGCCACCACGCTCTCAACCCCGGACGGACGCACAACTGCTTCAAGGCCGCCCCGAAATGCACCCATGGTCCCTTCACCTGCCGGAACTGCAGCTACACCAGCCTCAGAGCCACCGAGGCGCCCGCCAAGAAGGACCGCAACCACCTCCGATGCATCCTACTGAACACCCGCTCCGCACGCAAACACGCCGTCGAGCTCTGGGACCTGCTCGACACATCACCAGACGTCGCCTTCCTGACAGAGACCTGGATGAACGACTCCTCCGCCCCCGACATCGCCATAGCCATCCCAGACGGCTATAAGATCACCCGCAGAGACCGCGTCAACGCAGTAGGAGGAGGAATCGCCATCGTCCACAAGAACACCATCAGGGTCTCGACCAGCACCGACAACACTCTCAGCACCGCCGAACACATGCACTTCCAGATCCACACGGACCCCAACACCACCCTCAGAGGCACCCTCGTCTACAGACCCCCTGGGCCCCGACCCCAGTTCAGCGACTCCATCGCCGACTTCATCAGCACGCACGCCCTGACCTCTACCGACTACATCCTCCTCGGAGACCTGAATTTTCACCTGGAGAACAAGAACGACAGCAATTCCACCACCCTGATCGACAACCTCGCCAACCTCGGTCTGAGCCAGCTCGTCACAACACCGACCCATTCCGCCGGCCACACGCTCGACCCCATCTTCTCCTCAAGCTCCCACGTCTCCTTCAGCCACACCACGGAACTCCTCTGGACCGACCACCGCTGCATCCATTTCACCTTCCAGAAACCCACCACACACCACCGCACCCAACAGGTCGCACGCCGCTGCTGGAGCAAAGTCACCGAAGACCAACTACGGGCAACCCTCGCTCTCAGCCCTCCCTCCGACCCATCCAACACCGACGACGCTGCCTGCAACCTCAGAAGATGGATGGACGACTGTGCCAACACCCTCGCCCTGCTGAAAAAACTCACCTACGCTGACACCACCAAAAGAGCCAGCTGGTTCACCTCGGAACTCCTAGCTTCCAAGCGTACCTGCCGGAAACTAGAGAAGAAATGGCACAGTGATAAGACACCGGACAGCCACGCAGCCCACAAAGACGCCATCCGTAACCACCACCACCTCATCAAGTCCGCCAAGAGAATCTCCTTCAAAGACCGCCTCGACCACAACGCACACAACAGCAAGGAGCTTTTCAACATCGTGAAGGAACTCTCCAACCCCAGCTCCAACACCAACGACATCCCACCGTCGCAACCCCTGTGCGATTCCCTCGCCACCTTCTTCCACCGCAAGATCGCCGACATCCACGACAGCTTCAACACCCAGACAGCCCCAACTAAGATCGATGCACCAGACCCGCCGCACACCATCGACCACGATCCCCTGCCAGCCTGGGCCAGCGTGAACATCGAGGACACCATCAAGACCATGAGCACAATACACTCCGGCTCCCCGTCAGACCCTTTCCCGCACCACATCTTCAACAAAGCCAGCAGCTCCATCGCACCCCACCTGTGCAACATCATCAATCTCTCCTTCGAGACCGCGACCTTCCCAGAGAGCTGGAAACACGCAGAGATCAACGCCCTACTCAAAAAACCCAAGGCGGACCCGAGAGACCTCAAGAACTTCCGGCCCATCTCGTCATCGAGAAGATCGTCAACAAACAGCTAACCCGATACCTCGAAGAAAACAGCATCCTGGACCCATCCCAATCGGGGTTCTGCAGCAACCACAGCACTGAGACTGCCCTCATCGCCGCCACCGACGACATCAGGATCCTGCTGGACAACGGTGAGACCGCAGCCCTCATCCTGCTGGACCTCTCCGCCGCCTTCGACACTGTCTGCCACCGCACTCTACGCGCACGCCTCCACGACGCAGGGATCCGAGACAAGGCCCTGGAATGGGCCACCTCCTTCCTCGCCGGCAGAACCCAGAGAGTCCGCCTCCCACCATTCCGATCCGAAGCCTCCGAGATCATCTGCGGCGTACCCCAGGGATCGTCCCTCAGCCCAACACTGTTCAACATCTACATGGCCCCGCTCTCACGAATCGCCAGACAGCACGACCTCAACATAATCTCCTACGCCGACGACACTCAACTGATCCTCTCCCTCACCAAGGACCCCCTCGCCGCCAAATCCAACCTCCATGAAGGCCGTCGCCGATTGGATGAAGATCAGCCGACTAAAACTGAACACAGAGAAGACGGAGGTCCTCATCCTCGGCTCCAACCCCTCAGCCTGGGACGACTCCTGGTGGCCAACGACGCTGGGAGCAGCCCCGACACCCACCGACCACGCACGCAACCTGGGAGTCATCCTCGACTCAACGCTCTCCATGGCCAAGCAAGTCAACGGTCTCATCCTCCTGCTTCAACACCCTCCGCATGCTTCGCAAGATCTACAGGTGGATCCCGACAGACACGAGAAGAACAGTCACCCAGGCCCTCGTCAGCAGCAGACTCGACTATGGGAACGCCCTCTACGCGGGAGCCCCGGCCAAGCTCATCAAGCGACTGCAACGCATACAAAACGCCTCCGCACGCCTGATCCTCGATGTACCACGACACAGCCACATCACCCCCACCTGAGGAACCTGCACTGGCTCCCCGTCGACAGGAGAATCTCCTTCAAACTCCTCATCCACGCACACAAGGCACTCCACAAGACTGGCCCAGTCTACCTCAACAGACGACTCCTCTTCTACGTCCCCAACCGCCAACTCCGCTCCGCCGACCTCTCCCTCGCCACCGTCCCTCGCATTCGAAGAACCACCACCGGCGGCAGATCCTTCTCCCACCTCGCCGCCAAGACCTGGAACACCCTTCCACTAAGCCTACGACAGACCCAAGACCTGCTGACCTTCAGGAGGCTACTCAAGACCTGGTTGTTTGACCAGTAGCAGCACCCCCCCCCCCTTTTTAGGTCGAGCCTCGAGTAGCGCGCAAGCGCTGCTTAGAGGCGAAGACTTAATGTAAGTGAGTTTTCAAAGCAGTCCAAGAAACGCTCAGTGCGTCGTGGCTGGCCTTTTGAGATGGGTACGCGCGGCAAACATGTTTCCAATTATCGTGCCCAGACGCGGGCGCGATAAGTGGAAACACATGTCTGCCGCGCGTACTCATCCAAAGGCCAGCCACGACGCACGAGCGTTTTGGGACTGCTTTGCAGGCTGCCGCGCTCGCTCGCCCCCGCTCCTCCGTGCTTGTTATAGGACTTGTGCCCTGCCGGACAGTTATTGCTGGGTTCCCTTTAACTGTTTGAAGGATACATTTTAGCACGCTCCCCTAAAATAGTTTTAGCACCGATGCACCAGCAAAGTTGAACACACAAGTATTGTTATTATATTGTTTTAGCTGCCAGGAAAAGATGAGCTTTTGTGCAGCCAAATCTAATACGAGGCAGGGCAAAGAGCACAAGCCGCCTTCGCTTTGCCCACGTACCCCGACAGCTTGTTGCACTCATTGCCCCCAGTGCATATCAGTGAGTGAGCTCCGGACAGAAAGGCTGGTGTTTCCGGAGAAATGATCCCTCGAGCCCTTCTTCTCTCTCCCTCCCCCACGTACCCACATGATAGACGTAGAATTGTCTCCTTGTCTCGGGCCACACAAGCTGTAAAGTATTCCGCCAGCAGCACTCACCAACCTGGTAGTATTCTCCTCAGGTACTCGGTGGTACTTTTCATTGAAGCATCCATCACCCCGTCAGCATCCACAACCCCTCCAATATTCCCACCCCTTAATGCTCACCTTGCAGTAACAGGCGCACAGCCCCCATTGTAGTAGTCGGCCGTCTTTAAGTAGCCCCTCATGTGCTCTCATTAGCACCTTCCAGCAGCGCCTAACTCCACACAACAGCCTCCTCCATAGTACACCCCAATGCG
Source organism: Calotriton arnoldi (assembly GCA_963921515.1). Classification (NCBI taxonomy): domain Eukaryota; kingdom Metazoa; phylum Chordata; class Amphibia; order Caudata; family Salamandridae; genus Calotriton; species Calotriton arnoldi. The sequence continues at coordinate 699,972 of CAWUFW010004232.1, read as the reverse complement.
CCACTCTTCTCTAATAATGCATGCCCAGTAGTAAGCGGCCCATGGAGTGAGTACACCCCCTTCTGTACTCAAACCACTGAAATTAATTCTCTCTGTGGGTTTCTACTTTGCTCCATACAGGAGGGGCATTATGCAGGCATAACTAGTACACCTTTTGGTGATCTCAGATGACATTTTAATCACTCGCCTAGCATGAAGGTGAGGTTATTCATTCCAGAGTCCCAGATTCCAGCTGCAATGCATATAAAGACAAAATATTGGATAAATATGCAAAACAACAAAAATTCTCCTATAACCTGGTGCTTCATTAGCTGTTTGTTGCCGTTGACACAAGCGAGCTCTCCTCACACCCTGCACACTCGTTGACACTAACAACTTGCAGCTATCTATGCATGTGAATGTGGCCACCACTTCACCATTACAATATTTCTGATGTCAGCACAATAAATCAGTAAGTTAGTATATGTGCAAATTGGTTTCACGTTCTAATATGTTGGATCAATTTTATTTTCATTAATTTCGGTTTACAGTCATTTGCTTACTTTCTTTATTTTTTTACAAGACAAGATTCTACAAAGACTAATTTCATCTTCAGAAGTTGCAAGAAAAGGGCTCAACGCCCTTGCTACCTCATTCCATACAAATACACTGTCATGAACGTCTGCGACAACCAAGTGCGCAATACTCTCCTAAAGCACCAACCAACCTACACTCCTTAAGGTCTCATGCTCTGCACAGCCCACATATCATATCAGTCTCGCCTTTGGGACCTTATAAGTATTTAGTTATGCAGCACAATATCCTTACTGCAACAACATTAACTGTTGCATGGCTAAACACTTATAAGGTCCCAAAGGCGAGACCTATTGGCTATGCCAATGCTTGTTTTCTCCCCCAGCGCCTTGAGACCCTCGCGGGTAAGTAGTGCGCTTTACAAATTCTGTGATTGATTGATTGATTGAAAGTGCATTTTCAGTGCTGCCTGAAGGCAGACACAGACTGGATGTAGTGAAATTGCTTAAAGCTTAATTCTGATAAGTCAGTGGTTTTTGGGAACACCTCTCTGTTTGTTCTGCCCTCTCTTTGGCCACTCACTTTAGGTATTCCTACTGTGCCTGCTCAGGCAGTTAGAAACCTTGAAATAAAATTTGATCTTTCTTTCTTTTAAATCCCATATCCTGGATATTGCTGGTGTGTGTTTTGGACTTATAAAATCTTTATCCAAGTTCTTAAAATTTTTACTGGATTACACCAGGAAACTAATTGTACAGGCCTTGGTAACCTCCTGGTTAGATTATTCTAATTCCCTCTTTTTAGTCATGTCTGCTTAATTTCTCCACAAACTACAGACAATTCAAAATGCTGCTGCTCATCTTGTTTTAAGGATTCTGAAAAGACACTGCATTTGACAGGGTCTGAAACATTTGCGTTGATTTCCTGTGGAAAAGTGGATCACCTGCTGATTACATTTAGAGCCATTCACAAGAAGGGCCAACTTTTTATTCAATAGAGATTTCGTTGGTGTAGACCAGAAAGAGATTTGTACTCCAGCAGTAAGCTGCTCTTAGCTTTATCTGGAGTAAAGTGAGCTAGCATAGGGAGGTCGCGTGCCTTCATCATATCGGTCAGCTGAGCTATGGAAGTGCCTGCCCTTGGAGCTTAGGAAATTGGGCTCAGACTCTCGGTTTAAAATAGATCTGAAGACTTTCTTTTTGAAATCAGGATAATTGCTGGTCAGTTACTCCCTACTGGCTAAGCACCCGTATGCTTCTTTGAAGCAGCTATATGCGCTCTACAAGACGTTTTTCATTCATTCAAGACATGTCATACACTGGGAGGTGTCTACAAACCACCCATTGTCTATAGTCAATATATGAAAGCAAATCAACCCAAACAAATGAAAGAAAAAATCTAGGAGAGCATCGAAAAGGTTCTCCATCAGGACGTTTTGTGGACTTTGGATAACAATAGTTAATCATCTTGATATCTTGGAGTACTCTGTTCTGGCACAGGGTATGAGGCGGAACAAAAGAGAAAAGGGAACCTGTGCTGCTGATTGCTTTGCTACAGAGTTACTGTATTGGAGCCAGACTGCACTTTTTTAATTTCGTGGCCTGACATTGGTTTGAGCTCTGGCTAATGTCAGGGGTCTGACAAGGGCATTTGCACCAGATCATCAACTAACCTGGATCTCTGGGCTGGAGTGGCTGTCTGCACCAGAGTGCTCACCAAAAACATTTTCCAGAACCACTCACAGATCTGAAGAGAAGGCCTCATAAGTTATATAAAAAAAAAAAACAAAGAGCTGTTATTTCTTCATTAATTTCTTGCATATTCTAGATTATCATTCTGCTCACTGTCTTGCTTCCTAGGAGTTGGGCTCCGAGTATCTTTTTGTTTACTAGAATTAAAGTCTTGACTGTTGACAACAGGTAAGGTTGGAATGACTCACAAGACCCAGAAACGGGCAAACAGCTTACTTAACTTTTGTAATGCTCTTTCTGGTGGATACTCTTATCGAACTGCAGATTTCTCACCTCCTAATATCCCCCAGGTACCAAAGTGAATCCGGGGAATTTTCAGTGTTTCCATCCACTGATTAGTGATGTTTCGCTTCTCTGCGTGGACATATCGCCCAGGAAGTGACAAAGCAGTGCAGCACATAAGCGACACCTCTGCTCAACAATGTCGGTTCCTTTGTTTCCATGCCTTCCAACATGGATCCAGAACTCTGCTCCCACCTTTGTCGGTGTTCCAATGTGGTGCTGGGCTCATCTGGAGACCAAAGGTCTCTGTTCTTGTTGTAGTATGCTGTTATGTAAAGGAGGGAGATGTCGTAGTATGCTGCTCAGCCTGGATGTCTGTGAGAGAGAATGTTGGCGTGTGGAATCTTGGAGTGCTTGAGTCAGTTGGTGACGGGCTGAGCAGCATAGAGGCTGCTCCTGGTGGGGCTCATCCTTTGTACAACTTACCACTTAAATAAACCTACATGAAAACTACCTCGTCTGGACTACTCATCTTATTATTACATTTGGCGACGATTTGGAAGAATCTGCCTGTGCCACCTTCCCACAAAGCTTAAATTACTTCAAGGTAAAGCACTGCGTTGAAATTGTAATCTGCATACTAAAGAAACCTGGCACCCTCTGAGCCCCACCAGTGACCTTAACATCGATCGCCCACAACTGAAGAGTGCCAGTCCCTGTCTGCAGATACTGCTACATTTCTGACCTGCTGTCTGCCGGTTCCAGCGACATCGGTCCAAACCAAGTGTACCAGTTCCTTCTCTCGCTGCTCTGCTGTCTTGAAGAGATGTTCCTCTCCTGCTAACTCGTGCTACTGTGTCCAGCTCGCCTACATCGATATCGACATGGCATCTTTGATATGAATTTTAGGACGCTATATTACTTACTACCTTTATGCAGGGTACCGAAGGAAACGAGTGATGCTCAAAAGCGCTTTATTTATCAACTCTATTGTGTGGCTGTCTCAGCGTGGTCTTGTAACTGGGACCTATATAGGGACACACAGTGGTTATCGTCATATTCTATATTACCAGAGATAAATGGACTTACTGCTAGACGCCTTGTGACAGCTCATTAACAGCGTGTTATGTTATGTTATGTTATAATACACTTATAACGCGCACAGATACTCAAGAGTGTCCCGGCGCGGGAAGTGACCGTAGCAGTGTGAAGCAGGGATTTAAATGGGCAGATTAAAAAGAAGGGTTTTTAGTTGTTTTTTGAAGAGCCTAGGATCCTGAGTGTTCCGCAATTCCACAGGAAGGGAGTTCCATGCTAACGCTGCTTTAACGGAGAGGGAGTGACCCCCCAGACGCATCCTGCGAAAGCGGGGGACCACCGCCCGTCGATGGGTGGCTGAGCGCAGAGATCGAATGGGAGCATAAAAGGCAAAACGCTTCCTGAGGTACATCGGCCCTAGTCCATACAGGGCTCTGTGAGCCAGAGTGAGAGCTTTGAATTGCACTCTATGGATCACAGGGAGCCAATGCAGATCACGCAGATGCTGTCTAACACTAGACCTTCTTGAAATGTTCAACAGAAGTCTGGCGGCTGCATTCTGTATTATTTGCAGTTTTTATCAGGTAGCCTGGTATGCCAATGTACAGGGCATTGGCATAGTCAATGCGAGTCAAAATAAGGGCGCGGGCGACCATTTCTTTCGCTGACCTAGGTAACAGGCGAAGAAACTTTCTAAGTGATTTGAGAGTACCAAAACATACCCCCGCAAGTTTCTTAATTTGTGCGGAAAACCTGAGGTCCTCACCAAACCAGACCCCCAAGTTCTTCACTGGATTGCCCACTGAGTTGGGCCGAGGGTAGTCTGAAGGCCACAGGGTCTCTCTGAAAGAGGGAGGGAAAGATCCATACAGGAGGACCTCCGACTTGTCCTCGTTGCACTTCAGTTGAGCACAAGCGAGCCATTTGAAGACAGTCGAGAGGCATTTCTGGGCAACTTCCGAGGACAGGTCATCATCCTTCCAGGTAAAGAGGAGCTGGGTATCATCGGCATACGCTATGATCTTGGCTCCCAGCTCCTCCGCAAGATAGATCAGGGGTGTTATATAGATGTTAAAAAGTAAAGGGCTCAATGTAGAGCCCTGTGGTACTCCTGTGGACATTTTCCTGGGAGCCGACGAAAAGGGTGGCATCCAGACCTGCTGGGTGCGGTCATCTAAAAAGGATTTAAGCCAGTCCCAAGCCAGACCTGTAGCGTGGACAACTGGAGAACACAAGCTTTTCTACTACGTTCTGCCAGGTGAGGCACTTGTTGTCCATTATTTTTTTAAGAGTACTTGAGACTTTTCCTCACTAACGGCAGTTAAACCGCCGTTTTTCTCTTTAATTGGAGCTCAAGCTGCGCCTAGCGCGCGCACTCTGAGCGTGTCAAGCATTTTTCAAAAATAGCTTTAGCACGTGCAGTCCTACCTCTCCTGATCCCCTGCCGCCCAGTGATGCTTCCTCGGATCTGTTGTGACGCATTTCCTATTACGAGGCTTTTGGCTGACTCGCGACGTTTGGGAGCATCTGCGCACCTGGAACCACCCGGCGTGACGTGACTTACGTGTGGCCATCTTAGGATTGACGATGGTTCATTACAAGTGTTTGTGTTCCTCTTCTCATTTGGCCATTGTAAAGTAAGCCTCCAGTTCCAAGTATATAAGCTTTATTGGCAACTCTGCTAGTACATGGCAGTAAGTACAACTATACACATCAAGGCTCAAATCCAACTGCCTCCCCCAGAACACCCACAACCCTAGATTCTACATTACCTAACAAAGATGCAGGATGCATTCCAAATCTGGAATGCAGCAACACCACACATCCCCCTCCTGCATTCAACAAATAAAAAATAATAAAAGGGAAAAAAAGAATGAATAACCATATACAAGAAAATGATAATATATATACAAAATTATTGCAACTAATAAGACTAACACATTACAAAATCTTTCAGCTTGTAAGGAGTGTGAATTACTCTTCCCATTCTACCTACCCTTTTAGCACCATTGTCCACACACTCCTCATCAACCGGACATGCACCCAAATCCTCCTGTGCACACCTCATTCCTCCTTGTACCTGGACCATCTCATCATCCACTTCATCTTCCCACAACCAATGACTTAAATCAATAGAATCACCCACATCTCCTCCTTCTCCTTTTGCAAAACCTCTACATTTAGCAATGCGACTCATGTCCCAAACCCTATTATCACTTAATCTTGCAGAATTCCTCAAACATTCAACAACTCTCAAAGGTTCAGAAAACACACTCTCCCCTTTGGGTACTTTCCCCCATTTTTGCTTTCACACAATCTCCAACTCTTAACGTCTCTTCCCTAGTGGCATTCTTCTTATCATAGTTCCTTTTGTATACTTGCTGTGCTTTTATAATGTTGCCCTTGACCACCTCAGGTGACCACTCCACATGTCTCGTACTGTCCATCCATCCTATGTTATCTTTCGTAAATGGCTCCCTTCCACGCATCAAGACAAAAGGACTGAACCCTGTGAGAGATGGCGTCAATCGGTAACCCCACAACATTTTTTTGATTTCCACTTCCCAATTCCTCTTATTCTCACAAGCAATTTGTATGGTACCTTTAATCACTCGATTAAAGCGCTCAACAGCACCATTTCCAGCAGGATGATAAACCGAAGTTCTAATATGCTGTACACCGTTCCTCTTTAAAAATTCCTCAACCTTTGTTGCAGTAAAATGTGTTCCGTTATCACTTAAAAGCTTCTTCGGTAAACCCTCTTTCAAAAACACCTCACCGAAAAAACTTCGTAACACTGCCCGCAACCGCCTTTTCAACAATTTCCAACTCTACCCATTTACTGAAATAGTCTACTAATACAATGATAAACTTATTTTGACCATATTTTGACCGCACAGGACCCTCAAAATCCACTGCCAACATGTCCCAGACCATATCTTGACACTCCATAGCATTAATTTTGGTCTCAAGCTATTTAAACTTTTGTCTGAATCAGCACACTGTCCACAATCCCTTCCACTTCTTTCAACTTCAAGATCGATTCCCGGCCACCAATAAGAAGCTTTAACTCTTTTCTTAGTTCTCACTATTCCAAAATGTCCTTCATGACACAAATCCACGATTTTTTTCCGAAGACCAGGTGGTGCTACAATTTTTCCACCCCTCATCACAAATCCTGACTCTACACTCAATTCATTTCTCACCTCCCAAAAATCTTCTCACATCAGCTAAATCCGGTTTCTTCTGTCCCCAACCTTCCAAAATCCACTTCTTAGCTTCTTTTAACAATCCATCTTTCTCATATTCAACTATCCACTCATTCTTCTCAATAGAATTCATACCTTCCTCTTCTACCAATGCAATTTGATAATCATCCCATATACTTCCCGGAACCTCCTTAACTGGTAAGGGAATCCAACTCAAACAATCAGCAACTTTGTTCTGTACACCAGGCACATACTTAATCCTGTAATTGTAATCTTGTAACCTCATTAAAAGTCTTGCAATCCTTGCTGTAGCCTTCACCATTCCACCTGTTGTAAGTAAATTCACCAAGGGCTTGTGATCAGTTCTTACATCAAACTCTGTTCCCCACAGAAATGCTCTGAAATGTTCCATGCCCCATACACACCCAAGAGTCTCCCTCTCAATCACCGAATACACTTCTTCAGCAGTCGTTAGACTTCTTGATGCAAAACCAATCACAACCTCTTTTTCACCATTCTCACTTTGCGCAAGTACTGCTCCCAAACCTTTTCCACTCGCATCCACCGTAAGCACACTTCTCAAATCTGGATCAAAGCCCTTGATAGGAGCTGCATTACATATATCACTCTTTAACTGCTTAAAAGCTTCCATACATTTTTCTCCCCAAACAAATTTGCACCCCTGTTTAAGCAATTGTCTCAAATCATAAGATTTTTCTGCAAAATTTTTCACAAATTTGGAATAAAACTCTGCAAGACCTAGAAACGAACGAAGTTCCTCCTTTATTCTTTGGTTCCGGTGCTTCCTTAACAGCTTCAACAAGTTCTTTCTTTGGAGAAATTCCGTCCTTTCCAATCACATGACCCAAATACGTTACTTTGTTCTGCGCAAATCGACATTTCTCATATTCTGCTGCTAACCCCCTTGCTTTTAATACTTCCATAACTTACTTCAGCCTCTGATCATGTACTTGTCTGTTCTCACCCATTATCAACACATCGTCTTGAAAATACAGAACCCCAGTGACGCCTTTCAGTACTTCACCCATTAATCTTTGAAAAACTGAGGCCGCTGAAGCCAACCCAAACGGCATTCTGACATATTGGTAACATCCAAAAGGAGTTATGAACGATGTTATCTTCCTGCTTTGTTCATGTAACGGAATCTGATGGTAGGCTGAAGACAAGTCCACCGTCAAACCATTTCATTCCTTTTGTTTTGCTCAAAAGTTCATTTATTTTAGGTAAAGGAAACTTGTCCACTTGAATTTCTCCATTTACACCTCTCAAGTCCACACATACCCTAATTTTTCCATTGGATTTGCGTCCGACAACGATCGGAGACATCCATTCCGATGACTCTATTGGCTCAATCACTCCAGCTAACTTCAACCTGTTCAACTCTTTCTCCAATTCACATCTTACAACAAATGGAACATTCCTCACTTTAAAGTTTACAGGAACTGCACCCTCCTTCATTATAATTTTATGCTTAAACCCTTTAAGCAAACCAATTTTTCCTGAGAATACTTCCTTATATTCTTCACACATTTGTTTTCCCAAATCCTCTCCATTATCCAACACCAAGACTTGTTCTTTACTATTAGGATTGAGAATGATGTTCAGACTTCTTTGATCTTTCCAACCCAAAACACACGGCCCATACTCCGCCACATACATCCTCCCTTCAGCTCTTCGACCTTTAAAAACAAATGAAACATCCCTACACCCTACCATGGGTATTGCTTCCCCCGTGAAACTCACAGGTTTAATATCACAAGATTTGAGTTCTTCTCCAATCGCATTTTCAAATTTTTCCTTCCACATCTCTAAATTGACTATAGTGTAAGGTGACCCTGAATCTGATCAAGAACTGCATCTTTAACCATAATCACTATTTCATCTTCATCAGAACATTCCTCTTCTGTGTCATTACCTTTGCGTTCCTCTGACACACATTTAACTCTCGTTCTGACATCTTTCCTTTTGCATGCACGTGCAAAATGTCCAATGAGACCACAATTTGCACACTTCTGATCCCTTGCTCTACAGAATCTATTATTAGCCAAATGATCTTGACTTCCACATCTGTAGCAGCTCAGAACACCTTGCACATCTTTCTTAACATCTCCTCTAAAAGGAACACTGGATTTCTTTTTCTCCTTGTACTCTTGTGTCTTACTTGAATCCAGTTTGCTAAAAGTTTTGTTATATTTCTTTTCATCCACAGCACAAACTTCTTCCCGTTCTTTACCCTCCTCTAATGCTGCTTTTGCGCATCTCCCAGATATTTCAGCTTTCCTCACCACTGCTAGTACTTTGTTTAAAGTGCCATCACCCATTGTCCATAACCTTTCCTGTACCCTTTTATTATTAGTCAGCATAATGATCTGCTGATAATTCTTCTTGTAATGGACCAAATCTACAACGTTCTGCTAATTTCTTTAAATTTGCTAAGTAATCATCAATCTTCTCACATTGTTCTTGTTTCCTTCTAAAAAAAATTGTATCTGTCAATAGCAATACAAACTGTAGGCGCATAATACTTTTCTAAATCATCTAATGCATTTTCGTAAACATCTGTTTCCCCTTCTCCTCTCACTTTCTTTTCCATTTGGTTATATTGCTTAATGCCCTCCGGACCTAAAGAATGCAATAAAATACCTTTCTTAACATCTGCTGTAAGACTCTCACTGTTAATTGTAACCATGTAATTCATAAAGTAGTCTTTCCATTCCTGCCACTTCATGCGTGGCTCACCTGGTTCTGGTAGAAATGGAATTGGAGGTGTTAACGTGAATGTCTGTGCTGCACACATTTCTTTAATACTAACTCTTACTATAATTTTGTAATAACCCTTCTAATTAAATAAAACAAGTTTACAAAATTTCTTCCACTAATAACTCAAATACTTAAACCTTTCTCTTTATAAATTGTCACTGGTGTGCGCATCACCGTGAGTGTACGCATTCAATGCTCTTTTACACCGATGTTAAATGTATGGCTCACCAGTTCTTTTAAATAACTCTGACAGGTGTGCGCATCACCGTGTGTAAACGCACTGTAAATCTCTTCCTTTCAAGTATTCTCAATTTCCAATCTTTATAAATCCATTTAATCCGGTGTGCACATCACCGATGTGCAAAATGCGCTTCCGCTGTGAAGAATGCGCTGTTTCCTCAATCAATTTCCACTCCGTTAAGCATTTCTCCGTTCTTTTCGTCAATTTCCTCTTTCAAAATGGCCGCTTTTTACGCATGACATCACCTCGCCGAAATCTTCTTACGTTTCACTTCCCAATCAAAGATGTCTGCCACTCGCGCTCTCCTCGCGACTCTGCGCTCGCTCTGTCAGTCTTCCTTCTATTTCAACTGCCTCTGATGCTCCGTCGTGCGACTTCCTCAACTTGTACACGATGCCTCATTAATTATCTCGCATCTTCCAAGCGCCGCGTTTCATTCACTCGTAGCTCACCTTCATATTCTCAGGTATTTCATCTTTTCTTTTTCCTTTTTTTCTTTTCACCAATTTCGTTTCTACTTCCTGCAATCTTCTTTTTGCTTCCTCAACTTCTTCAGTACGCGTAGGCTCTTGCAGAGTTGCCGCTCGTCGCCAGCTTGTAAAGTAAGCCTCCAGTTCCAAGTATATAAGCTTTATTGGCAACTCTGCTAGTACATGGCAGTAAGTACAACTATACACATCAAGGCTCAAATCCAACTGCCTCCCCCAGAACACCCACAACCCTAGATTCTACATTACCTAACAAAGATGCAGGATGCATTCCAAATCTGGAATGCAGCAACACCACAGCCATCCACAGTTTGCAGCATGTGCAGCGTAGGCGCGCTGCGTGTATGGAATACTGAGATTTTGGTAATTTCTGGCTTCACGAAGAACTGATTTTCACTCTGGAATATGATTCCGGCATGCTGCTTAGTGAGACGCTGTTTTCCACAAACTCTGAGGGGTGAGTCATGCAAGTGCGATCTAATCTAAAAATAGAAAGGAGATCTCGAGCGCATTTATTTTTGTTAAAGAGGAAACTGAAGTTTTCACTTTCCGACGTAGGAGCAAGTTATCTACCCACAGTCTACTTTCCGACGTGCCCTCAGTCTGTCTACTTGGGATTAGCCTTCCTTTGGCAAGGATGTGTGGTACGGTTTCTTTTACAAGCATTCGGATTTGCAGCTTACATACTGTTTTAAAGTACATTTGCCTTGACAGCTGGGCGCAGTTATAAGAAGCATTGGAGATTTACACCACTGTGTGTTTTACAGATAATTACAAGTTTTTTCCTATAGTTTAAATGTTTATTTTATCTTGCTAAAAAGAAATGTACTACTGTTTTGGGGGTCGGATTTGTTTCTACCAATCAGTTTCAGTTGGGGAATTTTCATTACAAATTTCTATGTAAGGGCTGATGTTCTGGCAGTTTTTACTTACCTGAGTACATTCCTTGCTCTTACATACAGTTTCTCTGCACATAGTATTTCAGTGCTGCGTTGGTTGTGTGGTATCTGCCGCCACACCAAGTTCTGCTGTTCCTATGAAATGCATTCTACTGTGTGGTGTCTGCCGCCACACCAAGTTCTGTTGTTCCTACGAAATGCATTCTACTGTGTGGTATCTGCCGCCACACCAAGTTTTGCTGTTCCTACGAAATCCATTCCATCGTTTGGTATCCTCCGCCACACCAAATTTTACTGGTTACACCAAATTTTTCTGTCTCATGTGGTGCGTCCCCACATCTGTTTCATGTGGTGTCCCCGCATCTGCTTTACCTGTTGTGCTTTTTGCATTCTTTCATGTGGTGTTTCCCACATCTGCAGTTCCTACATGTTTCTTTGTTTCGTGTGGCCTGCTTTTACGTGGCATAGTTTCATGTGCTGTGTCCACGTCTGTTTTCAATTCGCATAATGTCATGTTTTGCGTCATCACATCTTCTTTTCCTACATTTTGCATTGTACCGAGTGGTACCTTCCATCACACCTTTTCTACATATTACGTTGTACCGTGTGGTATTTTCCACCACACCTTGTTGTACATTCCTACATATTGCATTTTTCCATGTGGTATTATCCGCCATTTCCAATGTTGTTTTTCCTACACTTTGCATTCTTTGTGTGGTGCCTAACCACACCCTCCACCCCAATCTGTCCTGGGGGAAGTTCCATGGTGTAGCTCACCTATCCATTTACACCTCTTTCCTACCTCTGTGAGCTCAACACCTTTTTATTTGCTATATTCCGGGGACCTTTCCCCAATTATACTGCTTGTGTTATCGACAGCCATCATTTCACTGTTAATTTCTGTGGCTGTCTTCCATCCGTTTACTGTTCTCTTTACTTCATTGCGTCGTTCTCTCCTTCTTTGCTTTGTTCTCTTCCTCACCTTGTTGCTGGTACCCTTGTACTTTCTTTGTGTTTTGCCTGGCCAGCTTGCATGATCTTTGTAACTGGGTTGGTTTGTTGCTCGTGGTGTTGGAGTGTGTGGGTTGTGTTTTTGGGAGAAAGGGGATGGTGCATGAGTGAGTCTTTTGTGCTTCCTGTCTTTCCTGTTACTCTCTTCCCACTTATACCTTTTCCATCTGTATTTCCACCTTCCCACCTTCAATTTTTATGCCATGTTTCAATATTAATATTTCATGCCATGTTTCAAGATGCTTTCGCCTCATTTATTTATTGTTAACTTTTATTATGCCTCCTGAGAGTTCCTTCCTTGCTATTATAAAGGAGGGAGATGTTGTAGTATGCTGTTCTGTAAAGGAGGGAGATGTTGTAGTATGCTGCTCAGCTTGGATGACTGTGTGAGAATGTTGGCGTGTGGAATCTTGGAGTGCTTGAGTCAGTTGGTGACGGGCTGAGCAGCATAGAGGCTGCTCCTGGTGGGGCTCATCCTTTGTACAACTTACCACTTAAATAAACCTACATGAAAACTACCTCGGCTGGACTACTCATCTTATTATTACAGTTATCCACCTCCCCAGATGACCTTCCCTCTCCTTAAAACCCAGTAGCAATACATCCATCACCACTTAGCTTCAGGTGGGGGAAGGGAGAGTGGCCTGCCGCAGAACAAATTATGATTGGTCAGCCACCACTGCAGATCTTGGGCCGTCTGCCCAGAGGCCCGGATGGTGTGGGGAATACAGCATTGATGCAAGGCCCACTGAGATCTTAGGTTCCACTGCAGGCCTCATATGTGCCACCTGTTGACCAGGAGGATGGATGAGGCTAATGGGTGAAGAAACCTCCGAGCAACCATCTCCATGATCCAGGACAGAGCCTGAAATATCGGAATCATAGCCCCAATGTTCATGACTCGCTGTGGCAGAAGAAAAGTCTTGAACTTCACTGTGACTAGGATCATTCCCATGAATGGAAGACTCTTTGAGGGTTTCAGGTAGAACTTTGGCTCGTTTATCGCAAACCCCAACGATGTTAGTAGTTCTGGCATAGTCTGCAGGTAGTCCACGTCTGACTGCTTCGAGCCCACCTTTACTAACCAGTTACTGAGGTACAGGAACTCAGAAGATGGGAAGGTACCACTGCAATCACTTTCAGGAATCCCTGAGGGTGAAGGTGAGGCTAAAGGGGGAGCACAGCAAGCTGAAAATACTCTGGCCCACCTTGCTCCTCCAACAGACCTTGCGGTGCGGGAAGAATATTGGGTGAGGAGGAGAGAAAAGGTAAGGTGTATCCCTTTTGAACAGTCTTAAAGAACCATCAGTCAGGTGTCATGGATCGCCAACCTGGAAGGAAGTGTTGAATCCTGATCCCAAACTGGTTGGGCGAGAGCCACTGAGGACAAACTGACTTTGCGGTTGTAGCAGGGAAAGAGGAATTGCTGGCCTGTGTGCTGTTTGTCTCTGTCTGCTCTGCGTCCATGATGCCAAAATAACTGGGCTGTCTGCTGTATCACTGGTTGGGGAGTCTTGTTGGCTATATGCCAGCCTCTTGGAATAGGCCCTAAATTTGCAGAATTGGTGGTGAAAATGCTTTGCAGGGGTCAACCGACCCAACGAATATGCTTTAGCTTTACTATCTTTAAGGTGTTCCAGAGTCTGCCTTCTCTCCATAAATGCGAGACCCTTCAAGAGGCATGTATGGTGCGTATTGCCCTGTCATTGCAGTCTGTGGTATCTAAGCATACATCCTGTCCATCACGGATCATCTAAAACAAAGTGGTCCTAAGGTTCCCCAGGCCTACAGGCAAGATCTTGATGGCCATGTCCCGTACATTGTGTGTAAGCAACTCAACACACTCACTGCATTTACAGATCTATGTGGTAGGCTAGCAGAAGAAAAAATTTTATTGCCAAAAAGAATCAATCTTTTTGTATTCTCTATGCAGGGGATGGTCTGAAAGGAATTTGGATACCCTTTACTGGTCGTAGCCAGTACAAAGACTTTCTAGAGTAGGATGATTGCTGAGAAAATCTGGATTACTGGGCGCTGGCCAGTTTATCCTGGCTACTTGCTGACAAATAGGCAGCAAGAACATGTTTTTGACCAAGTATCCATTGTCACGTGGCCGGTGGGGACAGTGTCGACATCACTAAGTTAGCATGAGCCCTTCAGCCATGATTCAGCTTTGCACATGTTACTAGCTGCTTTTATTTTTGCAAAGTCTCTGTCCTTACTTTTCACATGGGAACTGTTCGCTGTGTTTGTTCTCTGCCTGTTCCTGGAGTTAAACTGAACATTGTGAGCAAGGTCGATAAACAATGCCCCTTGTTCTGTTCTGGTCAGGCCCTAGCACTTAGACATGACATATCAATGCTGCTGGTGGGAGACTAGCATTTTGATGTTACTGGGATGCACACATGAAAAACACACACTTGGAGAGGGACCTTTCCAGGGAGAAGAGCAATGCGGTTCCTGTGATGTAGATCTACCATCTAGGCACTAAGGTATGGGGTCTGCTGACAAAACCCAGAAAACTTCTGTTATATAATAACACCCATTCCTAGCAAGGGGAGGGAGGTTAGGCTGAATTGTCTTCTCTCTATTGTCTTTTCATTATGACCTCTCCCTTCATGATATATGGCCTTGTTGCTATGCTGACAATATTTGTATTATGCATTTCTCTGCTTGTTGTGGCACGAATACTGCATTATAGAACACGATAGTTCAAATAAATATTCTAAACTATTTCGTGTCTGTCAGACTTTATTGTGGACAAAGAGTGCCAGCGAAAGGGTTTTGCCTCGTTACTGCGATTCCTGAGAGTCCGGAGTGTTGTGTTCTGGGGTGTCTAATCATTGCTTCTCTGTGAGTGTGTAGGAGAGCGAGTGAGACACTATAGCTAGTCGGTCCTGGGCTTATGGGTACTAAGGTGGTGGGCAGGCTTAGCTCCTACTGTCTGAGCTACCACTGCAAATGAGGCACTTTCGTCAGTTGATGGCCCACGTGCAGGTCAGACTATCTGAAAGAGACACGTTAGTGACAGATTCCTTACCTTAGAATATCTCCAGGCGTCAGGCTGGATCCGGAAAGTTTTTGCGTAGCAGTACCCTTGCGCGTCTGTAGGCGGCGTCGTGCGGCTCCGCGTCCGTCGTCGGCGTCGTGATCGCCGGGATGACGTTGCGGGCAGTACTTAGACGCTGCCCCTGCGCGCTGACGTCAGTTCTTCTTTTTCCGCGCCAGTAAGCGCAGATCCGGGAAGAGCAGTGCCCTAGTCAATTTTTGACAAAATTTTGGGTGATTTTTTCACTGTTTCTTTTCGAGTCATCTCGACTCCTAGGTGTCGGTAGGGATGCCCGGCTTCAAGCCATGCGACGTCTGTGGTCGAATGATGTCGATCACAGACCCGCACTTAGAGTGTCTCTACTGTCTCGGCCGAGACCACGACACGAAGTCGTGCCCTGACTGCCGGGCCTTACACCCGAAGGCTTTGCGAGAGCGGCCTCGAAAGCTCCTCGAGGTCCAGCAGTCGGCTCCGCGCCGCACCAAGCCCCGGTCCCGTGAGAGGTCGAGGGGCCGGTCGCGGAGCCCCCGCCGGTCGTCTGAGTCCAAGTCTTCGCACTCCTCGGGTAAGTCGAAGCACAAAAAGTCTAAAAAGCATCATCGCTCGAAGACTTCGCCTCGCCGGTCTCGTGACTCGGCTGAGGCCCCTGTCGGCACCGTCCCCGCGGCCCCGGACGTGCCTGTGGAGCCGCCCCCGCATTACCCGTCCTTTCCGGGTTCGGGGGCGTCTCCGGCCCAAATACAGGAATTCCTGTCGGCCATGGCCCGCCTCTTCGGGCCTCAAAGTCCCTCCGGTGCGCCTTCGGGCCCTGATGGGGTTGCTCCAGCGTTGCCGACAACTCCGGTCCCGGCGTCGCCCGTCCCGCCAGCCTTGATCCCGGCCTCGGCCCCGGCCTCGATCCCGGCTCCGGTGGTACCGCAACCCCGATCGACGCCGGTTGACCTAACCACGCCGGCGCCGATGTCCCCGGTGCCGTTCCTGACGCCGCCCGGTCGTTCCCCGGTTCTCTCCGGTTCCGGACATGGAGCCAGACCGACGTCGCTCGACGCCGGCCCCGGCGCCGATGAGACCTTGGGTCCCAGATGTCCCTCCTCCTCCATATTTTGAGCCAGAGGAGGACCAGGAGAGCTGGGAGGGGTCGGAAGACCCTCTCACACAGCAGTGTGAGTATGATCAGGACTGGGCAGAGGAACTTGGGGATGCCAGTGGTCTGGACACTTCTCCTGACTCTGGCATGCTGTCTCCTCCTTCCGTGGCTACGGAGGAGGGAGCAAATTTCGCAACGGTGTTGCGTAGAGCAGCTGGAGCCTTGCACCTCCAATTGCCTACTGTGGCTGTCAGGACTAACCTCCTGACGGAAGTGCTTCAGCCGGCAGCTACCTCCTCGGAGCCATTGCTGCCGTTTAATGATGCACTGTCTGATGTTCTTTTGGGCACCTGGTCCAAGCCCACCACAGGGGCTCCTGTGGATAGGAACGTGGCCCGATGCCATCGCCCTGCTCCGGGCGACCCCTTGTTTCTCTCTCAACATCCCACCCCCGAGAGCTTGGTTGTCCAAGCCTCTGCCTCCCAAACCGCCTTCCCTACCGCCCCTCCGGATAGGGAATCCAAACGCCTGGACCAATTTGGGAAGAAGGCCTTTTCTTCCTCCAGTGCTGGCTTGCGGTCCGTCAACACCGCTTGCCTTTTGGGCCGATATTCCCACTCTCTGTGGGATTCGGTGGCGGCCGTTTTGCCCCAGTGTTCTGAGGAGGTCCAGACACTGCTTACCCGCGCCATTGCGGAAGGTAGGGATGCGGCAAAGTACACCATACGTTGTGGCCTTGATACCGCCGACTCGCTGGGCAGATCGCTTGCAACGACGGTTGCGCTGCGTCGCCACGCCTGGCTGAGAACTGGTTTCTCGGGTGATGTCCAGAATACACTCATGGACATGCCCTTTGATGGAGTCGGTCTTTTTGGTTCCAAAGCAGACCATGCGCTGGAGCGTTTTAAGGACTCACGGGCTACTGCCAAGTCCCTGGGCCTTTCTGTTGTGCGCCCTCCGCTAACCTCTGCTTTTCGCCCCTTTCGTGGCCACGGAAGGGGCGCCCAGTCACGTCCGCTGCCCAGCCACCGGCCCGCGCAGCAAGCGTCTTCGCGTGGCCGAGGACGTGGCTACCGCCGTGGCGGGTCGGGCAACCAGCGTGCGGGTCAGGCCACCAACTCTGCCCCGTCCGCGGCCTCCAAGCCCTCCTAGTCCTTCCTTTCAGGTGCACAGCACGCCAGTAGGGGGCAGGGTCCGCCATCACCTTCTCCGCTGGCGAGCCATCACCTCGGACAGGTGGGTCTTGAACATTGTCCGAAGGGGCTACTCCCTCCCCTTCGAGACCACCCCCAGCCATGCCACCTCAATTCCACCGCATGTCAGGGGATCACTTGGTGCTTCTGCAGAAGGAAGTCACGGCCCTCTTGGCCAAGAGGGCCATCGAGCATGTTCCGACCCCAGAAGTAGGACGTGGTTGCTACTCCCACTACTTTCTGGTGCCCAAAAAGGACAAGGAGGACATGCGTCCTATCTTGGACCTACGGAACGTCAATCGCTTCCTCCGGAAGGAGAAGTTCAAGATGCTTACCCTAGCTCAGGTCTTGACTGCCCTCGACCCTGGAGACTGGTTGGTAGCGTTGGACTTGCAGGACGCTTATTTTCACATCCCCGTCCTGCCGGCCCACCGGCGGTTCACGGTAGGCCTCGAGCATTTTCAGTTCACCGTGCTCCCCTTTGGCCTTACAAGTGCCCCTCGAGTGTTCACGAAAGTGATGGCGGTTGTCGCAGCTCATCTGCGCCGGGCAGGGGTTCCAGTCTTCCCCTACCTCGACGACTGGCTGCTGAAGGCGGGCTCGTCCCAGGCAGTCGTCTCCCACCTCCAGACTACGGCCGAACTCCTGCACTCGCTGGGGTTCTCCATCAATGTGCCGAAGTCGCATCTGATTCCTTCTCCACAGCTCCTTTTCATCGGAGCAGTTCTGGACACGACGCAGTTTCGGGCCTATCCTCCCGAACGGCGAGTCCGGGATATTCAGGCTATGATTCCGATCTTTCAGCCTTTAGCCTGGGTTTCGGTATGGATGACCCTGAGGTTGCTGGGCCTCATGGCCTCCTGCATCCTGCTGGTCGATCATGCCAGATGGCATATGCGAGCTCTGCAGTGGGACCTGAAGTTCCAGTGGGCGCAGCACCAGGGCAACCTGTCCGATCACGTCCAGATCTCGGAGGGGGCTGCAAAACAGTTGCAGTGGTGGCTCTCGAACCGGCAATGGGTCATGGGCAGATCCCTCTCCCTTCCCCAGCCAGAGCACACAGTTGTGACGGACGCGTCCCTTCTGGGATGGGGCGGTCACATGGGAGAGGCGGGGATCAGAGGCCTCTGGTCTCCGGCGGAGTCCCGGCTCCATATCAACCTTCTGGAGCTCCGGGCGATCCGACTTGCACTCAAGGCATTCCTTCCCTCTGTCAAAGGGAAGGTAGTGCAGGTGTTCACAGACAACACCACCGCCATGTGGTACTGCAACAAACAAGGTGGGGTGGGGTCGTGGACCCTATGTCAGGAGGCTCTGCGCCTCTGGACATGGCTGGAACATCAGGGCATGTTCCTGATGGTTCAACACCTGGCAGGTTCCCTGAACGCCAGGGCGGACGAACTCAGCCGCAGGTGCATGATGGATCACGAATGGCGTCTTCACTCGGAAGTGGCGCAAGGACTCTTTCTGCAGTGGGGAGAGCCTTGGTTAGATCTATTCGCCACCGACGAGAACGCGCAATGTCATCAGTTCTGCGCGTTGGAATTTCCAAGGCGGCACTCGCTCGGCGACGCTTTTCGTCGCGAGTGGAGTTGCGGTCTGTTGTACGCCTTTCCGCCTATACCACTTCTACCCAGAGTGTTGAAGAAGATTCGGCGCGACCGGGCCCAAGTCATCCTTGTGGCTCCGGACTGGGCTCGAAGAGTTTGGTATCCCGAGCTACTCAGTATGAGCGTCGATCCGTCTGCCTCTTCGGGAGGATCTTCTGTCGCAGCAGCAGGGGACGGTCCTCCACCTGAACCTGTCCAGCCTCCACCTGCTTGCGTGGAGATTGAGCGGCGGCAGTTGATTCCTTTCGACTTGCCTCCCGAAGTTTGTGATGTAATTCTGGCAGCCAGGCGTCCCTCCACTAAGGTGGTATACGCCTGCAGGTGGAACAAGTTTGTGGCATGGTGCACAGCAAAGGCTGTGAATCCCCTCTCTGCCCTTCTTTCTGAGGTTCTTCTGTTCCTTCTTTCACTGGCCCAACAGGGTTCTGCCCTGGGTACCATCAAGGGCTATCTTTGTGCCATCTCGGCCTTCCTCAGGCTTCCTGATCAGCCCTCCCTTTTCAAGTCCCCTGTTAGGTTCCTAAAAGGCATTACACACCTCTTCCCTCCTGTTCCGTTTGTGATGCCTCAGTGGGACTTGAACTTGGTTCTTACCTTTCTCATGTGCGCTCCCTTTGAGCCTCTACATAACTGTCCTCTTCGTCTTCTGACTCTCAAGACAGCCTTTCTGGTGGCCATCACCTCCGCTCGGCGGGTGAGTGAGCTCCAGGCTCTATCTTGCAAACCTCCCTTTCTGTCTGTCCATCCAGACAAGGTTGTTCTTAGGACGCGTCCGCCTTCTTGCCAAAGGTGGTTACTGCCTTCCACATTGGGCAGACCATCACTTTGCCCACCTTCTTTCCGCCTCCGCATCCTTCCAGAGAGGAAGAGAGGCTCCACCGTCTGGACCCAAAACATGCGCTTTCCTTTTATATCAACCGCACACAACACTTCCGGGTGGATGACCAGCTCTTTGTTGGGTACGTGGGCGCCAAAAAAGGTCGGGCGGTGCACAAGAGAACCATCTCCCGCTGGGTAACCTTGTGTATCAAAGCCTGCTATTCTTTGGCTAAGAAGGAGCCTCCTGTTGGGCTGCATGCCCATTCCACCAGGGCAACGGCTGCTACCACGGCTTTAGGCCGCGGTGTTCCGCTGCAGGATATCTGTCGGGCAGCTACGTGGGCCTCGCTGCACACATTTACAAAGCATTACTGCTTTGACAGTCAGGTCCGGAGGGACGGCTTCTTTGGCCGTTCTGTCCTCCGGGACTTCCTTGTCTGATCTTTGTTCGCAGACCCACCACTGGGGTTGGTATTGCTGGGGTATCTATTCTAAGGTAAGGAATCTGTCACTAACGTGTCTCTTTCAGATGCACAAGTTACTAACTTGTGTAACGATATATCTGTAAGAGACAGTAGTTAGTGACATATTCCTTACCGCCCCACCCATCCTCCCCGTTCTGCGAACTGATTTCTAGGGTTAAGGACATCCCTTTCAGGGCCCTAGTATTTTTCAGACACCTATGTCAGCTTCTTGCATGGCTCTGTGTTCCTGGCGCGTAAAGTCGTGTACAGAACTGACGTCAGCGCTCAGGGGCGGCGTCTAAGTACTGCCCGCGACGTCATCCCGGCGATCACGATGCCGACGACGGACGCGGAGCCGCACGACGCCGCCTACCGACGCGCAAGGGTACTGCTACGCAAAAACTTTCCGGATCCAGCCTGACGCCTGGGGATATTCTAAGGTAAGGAATCTGTCACTAACTACTGTCTCTTACAGATATATCGTTACACAAGTTAGTAACTTGTGCTTTAATGTCAGGGAAGGTGTCCAGCTCACTGGCAATATGTAAATCAAGCTACAAGCCATCATCATTGTCTTGGGGAGCACTGTTCTGGCACAGGGTCAGTCGGAACCAAAAAGAAAAGGGAACCTGTGCTGATATTTGCTTTCCTGCAGAGTTACCATTTTGCAGTCAGCACGCACTTTTGTAATTTCGTGGCATGACATAGGTTGAGCTCTGGCTAATGTCCGTTAGGGGTCTGGCAAGGGCATTTGCACCAGATCATCAGCTGGAGTGGAAGTCTGTACCGGAGTCAGGCGAGCCCTTTAACATATCCCACGAGGAGTGACTGTGCCAAGGAAGGACCTGCTGGTGGTAACCCATCTCGAGGCCACTGCGGTTCTGTGGGGCTCAAAGGTAGCTAGACGAGCACTAAAGATTTGTAGTATGGCCTCTTGAAAGCCTTGATTTGCTGTGGGGTCGTCAACAGCCTAGGGAACTTTGGACCCATCACGACCAACTGCGGTATCTGTTCCGTGGCCAGTGACCTTCAGGGGAGTTCCACTCAAATCTTGGTGCCCTCGCACCTTCTCGTTGCAGTCAAAATGGCGGGCTGGGATAGAGTCCTACTTTGCTTCTTATGCTTACGCTTGGACTTCGACTCTGATTTGCATGCAGATTTTGAGTAGCAAGTGAAGCAGTCTCAGGAACGGCACTGGCTCACAACTTTGAGTGGGACAACTGTAACAACTTCAGTTTGGGGAGACACAACTTCGTCTCCAGATCTTGAATATCCTTCAGTTGCATTATTTAGGCGCATTTATCACATGACTTTGAATTATGCCTGGAGCCACGCAACAAAGACACACCACCTGTGGGTCTGTGACTGACAGCTGCTTCCTTCAGTTAGAGTATGGCTTCCTTGGCACATTGTTTAAATTGCTGTTTGGAGTTGTTGGAATACTGGCAAAAGTGGGATGGGCATTGGAAGGCTGATATAGAAACTGTTTTTAGTGCGCAGGTTTGGGGCTTACATAAGTCTCCGTTACTTAAAATTCTAGGGCGAAATGTAGCAAGCGCAAAGCAGCATGACTACATACCGGAGCATAGGAGCACTGCTAGAACATTTTCTGGATCCAGTCTTGCGTGGTATTCCAAAGTGAAGAATCTGTAGTTAGAAGTATAAATCAGAATTTTTCATAACATTGTTTTTAGGTCGAGCATTCGAGACCTCTTGTATATACTTTAGTATATACTTGTGTGTGTATGTACTTTGTGGGCTCTGGAGATCAGCCCTAGGACTTGTCTACTTCCACTTAGGGACTTTTTTTTCTGTTCAACTGCCTCTATTTAACTGTCTTGATAGAAAACGACCAGTAGAGGTCAGTAAAATACCAGAATTGCTTTCTGCTTGTTCAACTGCCTCTATTTAACTGTCTTGATTGAAAACGACGAGTAGAGGTCAGTAAAATACCAGAATTCCTTTCTGCTGAGGGACTTTTAAAAAAAAAAAAATTCTGGCAACTGCCTCTATTTCGTTTTCTTGATAGAAAACGACCAGCAGGTCAGTAAAATACCAGAATCACTTTAGCATTCTCTAGATTCCAGTCCATAGAAATTGTCTTCCACGAGCACCCGTAGTATTTTTTTCAAATCTTGTATTTTCAGTGATATGACCGCGAAGGCCCTGATTTTATATATATATATATTTTTTTATTTTCTTTATTGAGATTTGTAGTATACAATAATACATGTGAGCGTCCATTAAGATATTGGTCATTGATAACAAAGTAACCCAACGATAAAACAAGGTACAGAGTGTTTCTCTCATATCAATGAGGATCATTTCAGTAAGATAGCTCATCTAAACAATACGTTTCACATTTCTCCTTGTATTTGAGATATATTATATTCTAATAACTTCTTTTTACCGTTCGACACCATGAATGGAGGGTGGTTGCATATATCCCCGATCAGGCAGCATTCATCACATATTAATTTCATCTGGAGTCAAAAGTGAACCCTTTTACATTGTCAGTGTATCTCGCTCATTTCTTCCTTCCCAGGTAGCATCATTGAAAAAAGAGGGTATCCTGCCGCAACTCAACCTCCCTATTAGTATGCAGGTCGAGGCCCATACCCCATTAACTCTGTGGGAGCGTCAGTCACTGTCCAGGGGGTATGCCTGTAAATAATTTTTTAGTGGCTGCCGAATGTCTCGTAGGCGCGAGGTTGGTGGCTGTAATGTGGCATATATTTCACTCGTAGTATCGCAATAAACCAGGTCTCGGAGCCAGGCCTTCACTGTCGGTGTTTGTGTTCTGCCCCAATGCAGGGACTTGACGTTGCTCGATCAGTAGGGCAATTGCAGCAAACCGCCTTATACCTTTCTTCAGGGGCTGGATATATCCCAGCAGTGCCATCAATGGTGCAGGGTGTCATGTATGCTCAATCATTAGGGGTAAGTGTCGGAAAACCTCCCCCCAATATGCCAGAATGGGCCTGCAATTCCAAGCCAGATACGAAAAATCCGCACTAGCAGCAGCACACCTGGCACACGCACGCGAGGCGTTAAGATCCATTTTGGCTAAAAGGTGGCATGATGTATGCCCAGTGTAAGTATTTAAAGTGTAACAGTTTATGGCGGTGACTATTTGACACATAACGTGTTTGTTCGCAGCAATAAGAGCACACCTTATCAGTTAATGACAGACCTAGATCTTGCTCCCAGGCTATACGTGCTTTTGCTCCGACTGCAGGGCGGAGAGCCAGGGATAAATGATATAATCATAATACCAAATGTGCCCCGTCCGGTGCAGTTATGACTAATGTGAGCGGGGGAAATCAGCTGGTTCAGTCGCCACTTCTAGAAGCGCCCCTACCAGGAAGCAGCGGACCCTGTGCAGTAGGAATCTGTCCATGTAGGATATATCTCCATGGGGGGCTGAGTTCCCCCAGGCCCTGATTTTATATTAAAAACAGAGCTTTGGACTATACCATTTCCTGCTGAAAGGCGATATTTCTCTCCATGTGTTCCCATACCTGGCGTGTCACGCAGTTTGGTCCTTACTTTCCCTCCATGTTAAAGAACAGTAGATGTTTCAGCACCTAGGCTAATGTGCTGCATAGTTAAATACATATAAGGTCCCAAAGGCGAGACCGATTGCATTGCAAATGCTTGTTTTATCCATTGGACTCATGCCTACAAGACCGATTAGGCTTACCTGTGACAGGTGCTTTCACGTCAGCCGTTGGTTTTAGTTTGTAGCTTTTCTTTATTTTAAGTTTTTTTTACCAAAATCTCAGTTGCTACGAGTATTTAGATGTGCATTAAGAGTTTTTTAATAGCTGTCTTTCACTGAATCACAGCAACTATTAATTTTAAATGTCTGAAGTTCAATTCAAAGCCCTTGTAAATGTAGAGGAATTATTTGTGTGCGTTTTATGAGACCGGATCCAAGTTGTAATCAATTTTCTGGAACTGTAGAACAGTATTCAGCCACAGTCGAACCCTCTAATATTGGATAGTCTAGTTTGCACACATTGTCAAAAATATGAAGAGGAACGAGCAGTATTTTGTATTACTATTTTAGAAGTCTAACTTCAAGATTTCTTTCTTTCTCAAAAATGCTGAAGCACACAACCCACCCTGAAAGGCCAAGAAAGTGTACATGTACTATTTCCCCATACAAAAAGGGTCTTGTGCCTTACATATCAATTACCAATTTATAACCTTGCTCGAGGTTGAAGGCAAGTGTTTTGCTAATGTTCTAGTGAAAGAACTTAAAACCTGGGTGGAGATTAGTAAGCTTTTCTCATTCTTTCAGATTAAGTTTTAGTCATATTAAATATGAGTGTGAAAATCTGATTACCCTAGGTTTCTTGATACATCTATTTATCAGCTTCCAGACTGGCTTAGACTGTGTTAACGAGGGAAAACTTCTAATCAAAAATAGCAGGCTGTGGCATCCTGCAACATTTCTTAAAAGCCATTACAGTACTTGTTAAAAATTGGGTTACTGGTTGAAGAGGGTGAAGCCCTACTCAAGCAGCAACTACAATTCTTGTCTGTGTGAAACATAAGCAAACTCCCATATTAACCTGTGCCTAACCCTCTGGTAGCATGGCACAAGAGCAGTTTGGCTTAACTTTGAGGCAATGTGTAAAGTATTCATGCAGCCCTTCAAGTAGTAATAAAGTGAAAACACACAAGAAAATCCCACAGCAATTTAGAACAAGCATTGGTAATGCATTGATTTCACATATGTGATGAATAATGAGTTATCAATCACCGTTGGGACGAAGGAAAGAGCTCCCTGAAAAGTATCATGGGAGTGGAGTGTATGTGGAGCAGTGGGCAAAGATGCTAAATCGGGAGCTGAGGATCCCTGTTAGTCTTGTCAGCGCAACATCCTGTGTGTTGGAAATGGCCGTTTTTGCAGGGTTATCCCCAAACTTTTTGCTTCTTCCTCCTACTTTTTCCTGACCTGTTTGTGTTGGTTTTAGGACTCTGGGCACTTTTACCACTGCTAATCAGCGCTAAAGTGCATATGCTCTCTGTAAATTGTGTTATGGATTGGTGTTTCCATGATTGGATATTTGATTTATTTGTTAGTCCCTAGTAAAGTGCACTGAGTGTGCCAGGGCCTGTAAATCAAATGCTACTAGTGGGCCTGCAGCACTGATTGTGCCACCCACGTGAGTAGCCCTGAAAAGGTAACTCAGACCTGCCATTGCAGAGTCTGCGCGCAGTTTGTAACTGCCATGTCGACTTGGCCAGTGCACACACTTGCCAGTCCCTAACCTTCCCTTTTCTTACATGTCAGCCACCCCTAAGGTAGGCTCAAGGTACCCCTGTGGGCAGGGTGCAGTGTATGTGAAAGGTAGGACATGCCCTGGTGTGTGTGGCATGTCCTGATAGTGAATTACTGCCAATTTCGTTTTTCACTATTGCAAGGCTACCTGTTCCGCATAGGACAGAATGGGAAGTTTGTTTATAACATCTTATAAACATAACTGGCCCTGGGAACTAGGTAGGAAAATGAAGTTTAGTATGCCTGAACTCAGAATCTAAAGATGCATCTTTTAGTGAAGGTGATTTTTACATTGTGTTTGAAAATACCACTTTTAGAAAGTAGGTATTTTCTTGCTCAGTCATCCCGTGTGCCTCTGCTGGAATGTGGATTGCCTGTCTGGGTTTTGGATGACAGAAGGCTGGGGAGCAGGAGTGGCTCCAGATAGTCTAGGTGGGTCAGGAAAGGGCTGAATAGACCTGGGCTGCAATTGGGGAAGGGGGAGGAGATTTCCTTGAACCTCAAAGGGCCTGGTCTGCCTCTGACAATGCCATCTCCACCTCCTGCCAGGAAGTCACACCAGAGAAGGCAGAACTGGTTCTGGCTGGGCACAGACACACTCTGCCTAAAGGATCAAAGGATTTTGGGATATAAATATTGGGGCCCAGACCCCTGAACTTTAGAACTCTTTTGGACCAAGAAGACTGCCAAGAAGAAGAGCTGGAGAAGCTGTGAGGAGGAACTACCACTGTGTTGGCCTGCAGTGGCTGCTTCTGTCTTGGGCAGTGAAAGGACTGCACTGGACTTTCTGCAATCTACTTTTGTGAGTTTCTCCAACGGCTTGAGGTAGAGCTTGCCCCCTGTTCAAGAAGTCTCAGGAACAGCAAAGACTTCAAGCTCTTCTGCCCTCAGCACTGGGGACTGTGTGTTTTGTGCTGCAACAGAAGAAAAAGCAACCCAACGCCGTCTACGACGCCGCTGCCGACTCCATGTCCTGAAGGCACCGCCGCAATGCCGCACCGCGACCCTGGTCTCATCGACGCCTGCTGACGCCGCCACCGAGCTGCTGCTAGCACTGCGACCTGTGGGCACCGCACTCCATACCGCCTCGCTTCACGACGACGCCTTGGTATCCCCGACGACGCCGCTCCACGCCGAAATCTACGCCGCTGCTTGCACCGTGGTTCGAAGGCACCGCTCGTAAAGTTAAACGACGCACCGCCCTCATCCCGCACCGCAGCCTTAGCCTGCTGGCGCCATCGACTCCCGTTTGTCAGCCGACGACAGCGCTTCAACGACGACGCTGCTTGCACCGCGAACTGCCAGCACCGCGACGAGCACCGCATTCTCTTCGCACCGCGACCCTGGTCTCACGGACTATGCCAATTGACGCCGCCACCAAGCCGCTGCTCGCACCGCGACCTGAGGGCGTTGCACTTCGCACCGCAGCACCCGACGCCTGCCGACGCCAGTGCTCCTGACTTCAACAGAGAGGAGTTCGATCTGCAACGCGTGTGACTTCAAGGGCCCAGACAACTCCTGCACCGACCTCCGGAACCGACGCCTGCGGACGCCGTGCTCTCGGAAGCTCAACGAGAGGTCGCCGACGCCCTGCATTTCTCAAAGGTACTGTTTGCGGGTCTTCCCGACACCGTAGCTGGCCCGCGACGCCGCGGTCAGCCAGAACTGTTTGGATTTGTTTGCTCACGACGCCGTGATAGCCCCGGACGGAGCTATCGGCATCAAGGAACTGTTTTTCAGGCATATTTTGATAACTGAAGATTTTTAAGTACTGTATTGTGGATTTTTATCGTTTTTGGTCTTGTCTTAAGTATATAAAAATATTGGATATTTTTCTAAACTGGTGTGGTCTTTTGTAGTGCTTACACTGTATTACTGTTGGTTATGTGCAAATGCTTTACACACTGCCTCTAAGATAAGCCTGACTGCTCGTGCCAAGCTACCAAGGGGGTGAGCAGGGGTTATTTTAGGAGTGTAACTCCCTTACCCTGACTAGAGTGGTGGTTTCTGCCTGGCTTTGGCACAAGCCCTAGCCTACTAAAAATCCCATTTCTAACACTGTGGTTCGGGGCAAATCACTTACTCTCCATGTGATAAATTGCACTTTATAAATCTGCTGCAAGATGAAAACGCAGAAAGAGGCGGAAAACTAATGAGAATCAGACGAGGAACAAGCATTGGTAAATGCAGGAAAAGTGGCAAGCACAGGAACCAATGAAAAGCCAGGAAAGCGAAGGGATGGGATGCAAGCCCCCTTTTAAGATTTATATTAAAAACAATAGATTTCACAAGCGCCCTGCAGGCGAAACCTAAAAACCAGGCCTTCTTGAAGGTGATGGAGATGCCAAAAGCAACATGTAGTTCATATACAAATGTTTCTTCACTAACATATTATTACGGGTTGTGGAAAGAGGTGACTACTAAAATGAACATATTTTTAAAGACTCAAAAAGATGACATCCATGAACATGTTTTTTAAATGACCTAATGAATTGGCCATACTTGAGAACATGGCAACAATTGTGGCTGTTAAGTGGAATTATGATTGTTAAAATATTTGTGGTTACAAACTGTAAATTTATCATCGAACTACATATCAAAACTATAATACTCAGCGAGGCAAAGTCGTCACAACTAGAAAAACATCATTAAATTTAAATGGTAATGCTGAGAAAATCATTCTTTAATAGTTTGCCTAGGAAACATGTCACAGGGAAAGCCTCGGTAAAACTGCACTGCCAAATAATTCAATGCAACTACTAAACTGCACGCCAAGCAACTGATTGCTGAATAAACAAAATAAGTGAAATAATTATTGTTTTTCGAATGTTTCCCAATCAAGAAAAAAATACTAAGTACGGGTCCTTAATATTGCTGCCACATGTGGTGGAATGTTATATTTTCTGAAGTCAGCAAACATCGGCACATCACAAGCAAAACAAACGCAGCTTCGGAAAATGGTAAACAGTATTTTGTATTTCGAAAAGATTTGCTGAGCTTGACTTGAACAGAGACGATGTAGTGAACGGATACGGGGAACGGATGCTCATTTCCTACACATGACTCATTTTCACCAGACTTCCCGGTCAGCTAAGATGCGGCTTCGATTTCCAACTCCGATTTTCCCTGGAGTGCATCAGTGGAATCCTTTTTCATCAACATGTCCTACTGAGTCCACTGTCGTGCTGTTCTTTTTCCTACAGCGAAACGCTTGGCATTTCCAACGCTTTTTCATCCTGATCCTTGGGCGAGCAGACCTTGCACTGATCCTGTACATGCTTGCATGTTCCATGTGTGGGAAAAACGAACATCAGTGTCACCTGCCCTTTACTGTCCATTCTGTTAACATCTGTGTGCTGAAATTAAGATGATTTTGTTTGGACATGCAGTGAAATAGAGTTCAAATTCCCAATAAGTGAACTAATGGCATAGCATTACAAACAACGCCAGTCTTTAAAAAAGAAGACTGAATATAGCTTTTTTCAGTTTTAAAGGGCATGCCTTTGAATGCTCAAATTTACATCTAGATTACCTCTGCACTTATACTTTTTAGGGTCAAGTTTTCCGCATTGTTTGGAATTGTCTAAAGTCCATGTTTCCTGTCTGAACGTTCTGTCTAACGCTATGTTTCTTTATCAGTTTACAGGAATGAAGAACTGTTGCCTATTTGGAATGTGCCAGCGTCCAGACTTCAAAATGAAATCAACAATAAATTAACATATCTGAAGAGGCTTCTCCTATTTTATATTTGTGAAGAATTTAGATCACCTCCTGGTTTGCACAAAGTCCCTGAAAAAAGAAAATTGCTCTGTATATTATCTCTCTTGGAAAATAAGACAATAGTATTCCTCCTTTTGCAATAGCGGTTATAACAGATGTGAAAATAAATGAACTTGACTCAAGTTGAATGATTATGCGAAAGAGCATGGACACATTTCAAATGTTAGACAATGTTATAATTAAAAAAAACTTTCATATTGACCTTTTTATCACAGTCCCTTCCCCAGTCCTATCTCCATCAAGCACTAAAGGTTAAACCGTTACAGTTTTACTTTATAAATATATATAAGAATATAAATATATATATTTCCCATTGATGGACTCACTGCGGCAAATAACTTTTTTGAGTCATTGTGACTTCATTTTATATTTAAGTCATGGAATATCATTATTTTCATTCTGCCATTATATTCTAATTAAAAATGTTTTGTGCATAATGCTTTGGAAAAAATGGGTCTTTTATAGGAAAAACAGGTAGAACTGATTTCTATGACTTTCAAAGCGAAAATGATATACTAAACCAACTCTAATATTGCTTCTTGTGTTTTACTGTCACAGATTAAATTACAGCTTTTATGAATGATTAAATTTTAGTACATTTTCATTTTGTTGACTGCGTGCTTTTGTTCCCCCATTGTAACGCAAGGATAATGGTGTTTTTGTTAGGGGAGTGAAAAATGTATCTGACGCCTGTAGACTCATTTAAGCGGATGCATGTTTTACTAAATATACTTTACTACTTGAGCTTTTTACTTGCTCATGTACAAAATTGAATGTAACAAGGGTATTTACATTTTGCAACATGAAATCTTTTAGATTTGCATGCTTTGCGCATTTCCGCCATTTAGTGGTTTGTCCATAGGTGTGATTGGTTCCTTTAAAAAAACTTTGTTCGTTTGTGGGCAGGAGTCAGTATAGGTGGAGCCCTTCTGACATTGACCGTTCTCTCACAATGCCCATGTTCATGCACACCATTTAAGATAATTTTTTTCGCTGTTGGGTACAGAGTTGCATCGGAGAGCTCCCAACTTTTTTTCCAATGAAGATGGTCAGAGTCGTTAAACGGCAGGGAGCGGTTGACGGGATAGCCAAGGTTGACGCTTAAGAGGTTTTTTTTTTCGAGCAGTTGTTGAGGGGGTGGGATATTGACATTTGGAGAGTGTTTCTCGGGCGAAGTGAGATCCTTGGAGTCTCGATACAATTTTAGAGAATAAGCACACTCTTCAAGTTTTGATAGAACTGTGATTCAAAGTTTACCCTCAACGACTAACATCTAGGCAGTTTGTTCTGCCTCCCTGCTCTTCCTCTCCTCCCATTCCTGGCAAGAAGGATAATGGTCCAGGCTTTGATTCTCTCATGCATGGACTACGGAAATGCGCTCTATCTAGGAGGTCCTTAGGCCACTACAACCAGACTACAGATTATTCAAAATTGTGCAGCCCGTTTGCTTCTAGATTTCCCTTATCGGCAATCGGCCAAACCTGCATTGAAAACTCTATACTGGCTGCCAATATTGGAGAGAATCAAATTTAAAGCACTCTGTATCACCCATTAGTCTTTCTGGGGAAAGGGACCGGCGATCAATCAATCTATGATCATCCCTTACCACCCTAACAGAAGCCTCCGCTCGGCGAACCTGTTGCTCGCCACCGTGCCAAAAATAAAGGGAGCAAGAAGCGGCGGCCGCTCTTTCTCCTATAATGCGGCTAGGCTGTGGAATGCCCTTCCCCCCCCACATACGTCAGGAATCCAACCATCTGTCTTTTCGGAAATTACTTAAAACCTGGCTTTTTAAAGTCACTGTTCAGTAAAGGTGTTGTCTTGGTCCACGTCTGCAAACAGCGCTGGGATGCCTTAGGGTAGCTATGCGCTCTATAAATGTTTTCCATTTCATTTCTAGAGACCATAAGTACCATGCTCTTACTTTAGACCAATGGTTCCTAACCTTTTGACTTCTGTGGACCCCCACTGATTCATTATTGGAATCCTGGGACCACTGCTGAGTCATTTTTTTAATCTGGGCCCACTGTTCTAAGAGATTTGATGGTTTGAACCACAACACAATTCACCAAAATATGGTAACGAGCATGCGTCAATCAAATACACAAATGATAAAATATTTTATTTAAATCACAACCCGATTAAAAAAAAATAATTGTAATGGGAAGGTTGGAGATTTTTTAAATTCAATTTTGGTCACACATTGTCCAAACTAAATTCTGTTTGATGCACTTGCACTGCTCTCACAAATGAAACTGAGGATACCAACTCCATCAGTGGAGGAGATGGGTTTCTCCGATGACGAAGTAGAGGCACAGAAGACTCTGGGAGAGAACACCAAGAGATCAAGCTTGAGACATACGAGGTCAAAAACAAACACAGTAGAGGCTGTAAACGTGCAGAGCCACATGCCCGTAAAAACTCCTGGTTTGTCAAAGGAGGAGGCACTCAGACATAAGCCCATGACGCTGAAAAACATTTGTTTGAGCAACAACCCAAAGTAACAAAAAGCGAAGCCCCCAATGCCAAAGATACTCGCTGTCAAAAAGAGCGCAAGAAAACTTTGTCTTACCGGGAAAGAAAAACTCTGTGTTAAGGATATGCCGCAAGTCGTCACCTTGACTTCTGAGGATGATCGAGCGAGGAAAGGGAAGAAGGGACAGGAAGCCTCAAAGTAAAAGGTCCAGGGGGAACCTAAGACTTCTGACTTTTAAAGAGAAAGAAGAGGGCACTGCAGGATCAGATACAAAACTTAAAGAAAAAGAGGGCCTTTGAGGAAGCCATGACTCCTTTGAAGTAAGCATGGCCAGTAAGGGTTAGGGGACCTACACATGAGATCATAACGGAGCAGGAAGGAACACTCAAGAAAAGACAGGACACAAATATGAGAGACCAGGAACAGTGTATTTTTAGCATTGGCCCCAAAGACTTGGGGCTTGATGGACCACAAGAAGAAATGCTGTAGTAAGACGTTGAGGCTGACTCACCTCGGGAGGAAATAGATTCCTATCCCCTCTGGCCAATATTTCCACATTTGCTGCAGCTTTGATGAAGGCAGTAGAGGCCATCAGTGGAAGTAGTAGACATGTTTTCTCCTCAAAACCCTAATTCTGGACTATATAAGGATCCAGTACGTCTACATGCTTCCCAGCACTGTACAGCATGACGAGGTTTTCTCTAAAGCGGCGACTGAAAAGGCTGATACACTGCACAAAGAGAAAAATACAGAGCCTCAACCCAATACCCGAAATACATTCAAGGCCACATAGAACCACACTCTGATTGTGTCCACAGCAAGGAAGCAAGCCATGACCCCAGCATCCATGCTGCCTCCAGATAAAGAGAGTAAAAGGATGGAGGCTTCGGGAAGAAAGATGGAGAGGTCTACAGCCACACAGTTATGGATTTCTAACGCCGGATTAAACAGTCATGCTCACCAATATGGGGAGGACATGGAAGACCTTATGTCACACCTCTTTGAAGAGTGCTACAAAATTGCTAAAAGCATAATTGAGGGAGGAAAGAAAATCTCTACCTCCTGCCTGAAGTCAGCCTTTGAGACTGCAGCCAAAGCACGTAGACATTTGGCTACAGGGACAGTCACGTGGAAGCATGTGTGGCTGCACATTTCTGGCTTTCAACCTGAGCTACATTCCAGTATTATTGACAAGCCTTTCACAAGGTACCAGCTTTTTGTTCCCGTAATTGAACAGGTACTGGAGGAGATGAAAGCAAGTTCATGTTTGAAGCCCTTCAGGTTTTTAGGCCTGCATTCAAGAGAGGAAGCCTTCAAGAAAGGAGGGAAACACGTGTGTGGCACACATGGTTGAAAACAGCCAGATGCCAGCCAACTCCCAGGTCATGCACAGGCGGGGCAGCGCCAACCCAAGCCCTATTTCTGAGGTGAAGATGAATAGAGAGGTGGAAACTCCAGAGGATCTGCCTGTAGCTCCTCCAAGGGATTCCAGACTAGACTGTTCCCTGCCCTGTGCCTATTGATTGTTTATCCACTCATGTACTGCCCTCAGGAGTGGATAAACAATAGGCACAGGGAACTGGTATTTGGGAGGATCTAGTGGTTGTAACAGACAATGTCAGCAAGGGAGGTGGAGGAGGGCCTAGTGAACATGCTAAAGGGGGTGACCCTTTAAGACACCATTACCACCAGCCATCATAACCATGGGAATTTCACAGGTAGGCTCGGGAGCACCCATGGACACCCTAAAGATAATGGGGCTATGGTCTGAACAAGACGCATACATTTCGTGGAGTTGAAAACAATCTTCCTAGCACTGAAGGCCTTCCAGTACCAGGTGAGGGTATAACTGTGCAAATATTAACAGAGAACACAACAGCAATGTTTACATTAACAGAAAAAGGAGGGGACTGTCATCCCAACCGTCAGTTAGCACAGAACTTTTGGAAGCAGGCCAGCACAAAGAATATTTTATTAATAGGAAATCATCCCAGGAATGGAAAATTTACAAATAGACAGGCTACACAGGCGAACAAGTTGCTCAAACAACTGGGAGCTAAATTCTTTAGTAGACACAGTTTTCAAACTATAGGTAATGCCAGACCTAGACCTCTCTGCAGCACCAGAGAATTCAAAATGCCAGAGCTTTGCGTCCACGCAGTACCATCGCTAGTTTGTATGGGAGTTTTGCATGCACTTTTCTCCCAGTACCTCTGATCCTGAATTTTTAATAAGTCTGGATCTCCAAAATGATGATTCTCATTGCTCAGAGGTGGACGACAGCCATGGTTCTCTCACCTACTCCATTTGTTGAAACAGTATCTCAAATATCCACTGCAGAGGGACACCCTCATCGTGCAACAAGGAGAAGCATTTCACCCAAACCCTGGGGAAATGCAGTTTACAGCTTGGTTCCTGAAATGCCAAATTTAAACACTTAAATCTACCAAAGGCCTCACTGTATCTTCAGGGAAGCATAAAGACTAGCCCACCAGGAAATGCTATGCCTTTAACTGGAAGAGGCACACGGCATGATTCCAAACCGAAAAAATGCAACACTTCACCAGGAGACATTCCTAGTTCTATACCTTATAATGAATTAATAATTAAGTTAATCAATTGGTAGATTTATATAGCACGACTTATCACCCCTGAGGGTAGCCATGCTCTGTCCATGGGCATGGCGCGATTAAGTGATTTGCCCAGAATCACAGGATGTTGAGCCGAGGCGCGAACCTGGATCCCCAGCTCCAGAGTCGACAGCCCTGGCTGCTGCGCCACATCCTCTCTTAACCTACCACATCTCTCAAAATATAGACTGTCATGTGCCTCGCTTTAGAGAACATTTGTCAGCAATTGCGGTGCACATGAAAGGACTATGCCCAAAGCATTTGTTTCGCTTCCACTAGTCCAACGGTTCATGAAAGGGGCAAAATACTTTTTCCTACCTGTACCTCCTTCACAACGAACCAGACCTAGTGCTGGCCTGATTGATGAAAGCTCCTTTTGAACCAATGCATAAGACCACACTCTGACACCTCACATTAAATACTGTGATTTGGTAGCAATCAGATCACTAAAAAGAGTAAGTTACAAGCACTAACTGTACAGGAACCATATATATCCATACACAAGAATAAGGTAAAAATGAGGACACATCTGTAATTTTTATCAAAGCTCATCCCACCTTTTCACATTAACCAAACTTTCACTGTTCCGGCCTTCCAAGAGTCTTGAAATGTAGCAACAAGGGCCGTACATACATTGGATTTCAGGAGGGCGGTAATGTACTACATGCAAGTGACGCACGTTATCAGGAAAGCACAACAGTTCTTTCTAAGGCATTTCACTCAAAGCTCTAGAAACAGCTGTATCGAAGAACACTTTCTAGATGGATTGTACAAACCATCCAGCTGTTACACTCTAGAAAACAAAACTTTGCTCACTAAATAAAGAGTGCACTTTACCCAGAAGAAAGGGACTACAATATCCTTTATGGCAAACCTCTCCATGCAGCTTAATATGCAAGGCAGCCTCAGGAACTTCAGAACATACTTTCACAAAGCCTTACTGTATTGACTTACATTCATGCAAGGAGGTTGCAGTAAGACCAGTCATGCTTACAGTTTTGCTGCAACTCCCTTTTCTTGTACCCACCACCACAAGGCAGGTAATACCACTGTGTAGTCTATGCAAATATAAGAGATTTCATGCTGCAAAAGAAAGCAGTTTCCTGTAATTATGGTATTTCAGCTTGAAACTCTTGGAGATCCACATGTGACCCTCACACCTCCCCATTGCATGGGAAAAAATATAATCTAAGCTGGTGGACTCACACATGGGTATTGAGGCATTACTGTTGACATACAGAGGCTTCGACTAGTTTGACTCCTACCCACTAACTAAGATCATCTGATAGAGACTTCTAGCTGCAGATACCTTACCTTTGAATTTCCCAGGTGTCACACTGGATCCGGAAACTTGTGTGTGAGCAGTACCCCTGTTCGCCGTCAGGAGGCTCCGTGTGACATAGTTGTCGCCGGATGTGATGTCACGGTCACCCATATAGGCGCGCGGACGTCAGTTCTTGTTTTTCCGCACCAGTTAGAGCTGGTCTGGGGGAGAGCTACCCTTATAACTCTTTTTTTAAAAGACTTTTTTCGGCATTTCGTCGAAGATTTTTCTTGTGTTTTGAGAATGTCATCTAGAAAGGTAGGGTTTAAGCCGTGTGGCACCTATCACCGCACCATTTTGGTTACCGACCTGCACCATGTGCGCTTACGGTGTCTCGAGCGTGACCACAACTCGAGGTTGTGCTCTGACTGCCAGGCCATGGTGCCGAAGGCTTTGAGGGAGCAGTCCTTAAAGCTGCTTGCGGCCCGACAGTCCACTCCATTGAGGGCGACTCTGAAGAGGTCTTGGTCCCGATCGAGGAAAAGGTCGTGGGACCACTCCAGGAGCCCTAAGTCCTCCTTGTCGCACTCAAGGTCCTCGGGAAACTCAGAGGCACAAAAAGAAGAAAAAAATCTAAATGGACTTCGACTTCCTCGTCCGTCGGCTGACAAGACGAGTGGTGAACATCGAAGTTCCAGGCATGGTTCTGCGGAGCCGTTGCCATGTCCGACTTGGCACCTCCCCCTTTTCTGGGAGCTGGAGCGACCCCCGCTCAAAATAAAGGACTTTTACGAGGCCATGTGCCGAGTCTTTGAGCAGGCTGACCCCTCCAGAGCACCTTCGGGCCCTGCGGGGTCCGAGTAGGCCCCATCCAGTTCTGCGCCGACCTCTCCAGACTCTGCTCGAGTGGGGTTT
Source organism: Calotriton arnoldi (assembly GCA_963921515.1). Taxonomy (NCBI): domain Eukaryota; kingdom Metazoa; phylum Chordata; class Amphibia; order Caudata; family Salamandridae; genus Calotriton; species Calotriton arnoldi. Next base: position 663,239 of record CAWUFW010004232.1, on the reverse strand, counting down.
TGTAGATCCGATCCCGGATCGGTGCCGGTCATGCCAACGCAATCTTCTCTAGCCCGACTTCGCAAAATTCCACTGGCTGCACCAGTCCCATTCTCATCCCTGCCGATTCCGGCAACGACCGGGCCTATTGGTCCTAGGTCATTTCCTGATCCTGTTGAGGAGCAGACAGGCATTGGGGAAGAGTGGGAGTGGTCACTGGACACTTAGGAAAAAACAATTATACACCACTGGTGAGTATTCGGACTGGTCTGAGGAACTAGCAGATGCCAGTGGACTGGACAGCTCCAGATTCTGGTTTGCTGTCTCCACCTACTGTGGCTACGGAGGAGGGAGCATCTTATGCAATGGTGGTGAAGAGGGCAACGGAGGTCCTTGACCTGGAAATTCCTGTGGTGGCAGTTAAGACTATCCTCTTGACCCAAGCGCTTCAGCCTGGGGCTTCCTCCGAGCCCCTATAGCCCTTTAATGAAGCACTGATTGATGTCCTTCTAGGAACTTGGTCCAAGCCTGGCATAGGGGCTCCTGTGAACAGGACAATTGCCTGCTGCCATTGCCTTGCTCCTGGTGATCCTAGTTTCCTCAACCAACACCCCACCCCTGAGAGCTTGGTAGTCCAAGCCTCGACTTCCCTTCGCACGTTCCCTGCCGTTCCCCCAGGCAGGGAATCCAAGAGGCTGGACACACTTGGGATGATGTTTTCTTCCGCCAACCTAGCATTTGTCAGTGAACACTGCATGCCTTTTGATCCCTACTCCCATACCCTATGGGAAACAGTTGCGCACCTGCTGCCACGGGTCCCAGAAGAGGCCCGGGCCATCCTCTCCCAAGCAGTGAAAGATGGGGGAGATGCAGCAAAGTTCACCATTAGGTGTGGTCTGGATAAGACTGAGTTGCTGGGCAGAGCTGTTTCGTCAACCATGACCTTACTGCACCACGCCTGGCTGAGAACATCTGGCTTTTCAGGGGATGTGCAGGCCAACCTTTTGCGCATGCCCTTCGATTGGACTAGTCTCTTTTGGAGAGAAGGCAGACATGGTGCTGGAGCGCTTTAAGGACTCACGGGCTACGGCCAAGCCCTTGGGCCTCTCAATGATATCTCGCTCCCAGACTCTTTCGCCCCTTTCATGGTTATGGAAGAGGCTTTAAACTGCGCCACCCATACCCCAGCCACCATCCTGCGCAAGCTTCCCAAGTTGAGTGAGGACGTGAACACGGTGCATTCCGATAACGTGAGAATGGTAGCCAGAAGTCAACCGCCACCAACTCCGCTGCAGCCTCAAAGCCTTACTAGTTTGGTTCTGCAAGGCCATGGGTGTCTATTTGAAGGGAGAATCCAACATCATCTTTTCCACTGGCAGTGCAGAACATTGGACAAATGGCTCTTGAAGATCATTCGGAGGGGTTACTCCCTCCCTTTCCAATTTTTCTCCTCCCCCTTTTACCACCATCTTAAGAACGGCTGGCGGGAAATCATCTTATCTTGCTCAGAGAGGAGGTTGCAGCTCTACTGGCCAAGGGAGCTATGCAAAGGGTTCCAATATCAGAAGTAGGCATGGGTTGCTCCTGCTACTTTATGATCCCCAAAAAGAACAAAGGTCTTCTTCCTATTCTAGACCGCCTAACAGTCAATTTCTTCCTCGAAAAGGAGAAATTCAAGATGCTCACTTTGGACTGGTCTTGTCTGCCCTAGACCAAGGAGACTGGCTGGTGTAGCGTTGGACTTGCAGAATGCGTATTTTCATATCCCCTTCCTGCCTACCCACAGGTGTTACTTGTGGTTCAAGGTAGGCGATAAGCACTTTCAGTTCACTGTGCTTCCCTTTGGCCTTACCAGCACCCCTCTGGTGTTCACCAAGATTATGGTGGTAGTAACAGCTCATCTGCGCAGGTTGGGGGGTTTCACCCTTCCCCTACCCAGTCGACTAGCTGTTGAAGGTGGCCTCTCCCCAGACTGTTGTCGCCCACCTCCAGACTTCCTGCATTAACTGGGGTTCTCTATACACGTCAAACACAAGGAGATGATGGACGGAGCGCTGAAACTTTTCAGACACTCACCCCCAGTCACAGATGTTATGTTATAACAATTTGTAAAGCGCACTAATACCTTTAGGTGCCTAGGCGCTTATGGTCCGCATATTGTGAGGGAGAAGCTAATTTTTAAAAATCCAAGTCTTAAGGTGTTTCCTAAATTCAAACAGGGATGGGATTTTCCTGAGAAAGTGGCAGAGTTCCATATCCTGATAGTACTATGTCTGAAACTCCTCCCACCCCAGTTCATCCTTTTAACTCTGGAGGTGGGCATTAGGAAAGCATTGGCCGAACGTAGTGATCTGCTAGGAGAGTACCAACTAAAAGTGTGCCAGAGAAATTGTGGACCTTCTCTGTAAAGTGCCTTGTGTGCGATACAAAGTGCCTTGAATTTCACACGCTGGCCGACTGGCAGCCAATGTAACTCTTGAATCCCAGCCCTAATGGACTGGTGTTTAGGGACATCCAGCACTAATCTGGCAGCGGCATTCTGTACCGATTGTAATCTTCTGAGTTGATTGGACTGTAAGTTAATATATAAGGCATTACAGTAGTCCAACTTTGATAAAACCAGGGAAGTTAAAACTGTTTTTCTGGTCTTTTTAGGAATGAACTGAAGAATTTTATGCACGGTTCTGATAGTAAAAAATGCAGAAGACACCGCCTTTGAAATCTTAGATTTAAAATTAAGCTTCTCATCTATTATGACCCCCACATTTTTTGCTTTTACTACCGGTGTAGGAAGGGGGCCCAGAGTACTTGGCCACCAAACTGGTGACCATAGAGGAAAAAGCTTTCCAAATAGCACCACCTCGGTTTTACTCGAGTTTAACTTCAAGCAATGCCTACTCATCCAATTGCTTAAGGAGACCATACAATCATGAAGTTTGATGGAGTAGTTAACATCCTTGTCTATCGTTGAAATCACCAATTGGGTGTCGTTGGCATACAAGGTCGGGATTAGATCAAAACTTCTGATCAAAGGTGCTAATTCGGACACATAAATATTAAAAAGCGTAGGGCTCAGTGAAGAGCCCTGCGGTACCCCACAAGGCAGGATAAAAGGTGCAGATTTAAAATCGCCTAATTGCACTGTCTGAGTTCTAGCTGCTAAAAAGGATGTTAAAAGCGAAAGGGCCTTTCCTCCCAGACTTATAGTCTTTAAACGTTCTATCAGCAAGGTGTGGTCCACGGTATCAAATGCCGTGGACAGGTCAAGGAGGATAAGAGCCGCCGACCCTCCGCCATCTAATGCGGAGCGATATTCCTCCGTGATCTTTATCAGAGCTGTCTCAGTGCTGTGACATGACCTAAATCCAAACTGACTGTGATCTAAAATGTGGTTTTCTAGAATGTAAGTGGAAAGTTCCACATTTACAATTTTTTCCAGAATTTTCGCAGGAAGCGGGATCTGGGTTGAATCCAACATCGTTCTTTAGCTCACTTTGCCACCCCAGTTCAGACACAGCTATATGCAAATCAGTCTAACCCTGTGCCTCATGGGCACCGTCCAGCCCGAACTGCCAAGCCATGTCTTCCCTGGACCAGAAACAAGCATCCTGGGACCGGTTTCAGGCTAACAGCCCTCATCAGCCAGGCTAGCTTGAATCCAGTGGCAAAGTAAGCAAGGGACCCACGTCTGGGCATACCCTGCCAACTTAGGGCGAACAAAGTTAACACAAGGAGATGATGGACTGAGGGTTGAAACTTTTCAGACACTCACCCCCAGTCACAGATCTGGGTTGAATCCAACATCTGTTAGCCCAAAACCGGTCCCGGGATGCTTGTTTCCGGTTCAGGGAAGACCTGGCTTGGCAGTTCGGGCTGGACTGTTCCCATGAGACACAGGGTCAAGACTGATTTGCATATGGCTGGGTCTGAACTGAGGTGGCAAAGTGAGCTAAAGAACGATGATGGATTCAACCCAGATCTGTGACTGGGGGTGTCTGTAAAGTTTCAGCGCTCCGTCCATCATCTCCTTGTGTTCTCTATACACGTGCCAAAGTCACACCTGAACTCCTTCATCGGAGCTGTTCTGGACACAGTGCAGTTTTGGACTTATCCTCCCGAGCAGTGAGTCCAGGATTTTCAGGTTATATTACCGATGTTACACCACTATCCTGGATTTCAGTGAGATTGATTCTGAGGCTGCTGGGCCTCATGGCCTCCTGCATCCTATTGGTATATCATGCCAGATTGCATATGCGGGCTCTGCAGTGGGACCTGAAGTTCAGTGGGCACAGCATCAGGGGAATCTCTCCGACATGCTCCAGCTCTCTGAGGGAACTGCAAAGGACCTGCAGTGGTGGCTTATGAACTTCAATTGGTTCAGAGGCAGACCCCTCTCCCTTCCTCAACCAGATCACACAGTAGTGACAGATGAGTTACTCCTGGGATAGGGCGGCCCTCTGGGAGAGGTGGAGATCAGAAGAGACTGGTCTCAGGAGGAATAGGACTCCACATCAACCTGTTGGAGCTCCGAGTGATCGGACCAGCATTAAAAGCATTTCTTCCCTTTGTCAAGGGAAAGTTGGTGTAAGTGTTCATAGAGACAACACCACTGCCATGTGGTACTGCTACAAGAGACCCTGGGTCCCTGGACATGGCTGAAACAGCAGAGCATAACCCTGGTGGTTCAACACCTGGCAGGTTCTCTGGCTGCTAGGGCAGACAAACTGGGCCATCGATGCCTAGTGGATCATGAATGGTGTCTCCATTCGGAGGTGGCATTAGGGTCTCTTTCAGCAGTGGGGAGAGCCTTGGTTAGATATGTTCGCCTCCTAAGAACTCACAATGTCAGCAGTTCTGCGCGTTGGAGTTTACAAGTTGGTTATCGCCCAGCAATGCTTTTCGTCGCAAGTGGAGCTCAGACCTTCTGTACTCCCTTCCGCCCATACCAATTCTGCCCAGAGTTATCAAGAACAACCAAGCCCAATTCATTCTTGTGGCTCAGGACTGGACAAGGAAAGTTTGGTATCCTGAGCTTCTGAAAATGATAATCGATCCTTCGATCAGGCTGCCTGTTCGGGAAGATCTTCTGTCGAAGCAGCTGAGGAGGGTCCTCCACCTGAACCTGTCAACTCTCGGTTTCCTTGCATGGAGATTGAGTGGCGGCAGTTGATAGCTTTTGACCTTCCTCCTGTAGTTTGCGAAGTTATCTTGGCGGCCAGGCAACCGGCCAGCAAAGCTGTATACGCCTGCCGTTGGCAAAAATGTGTAAAATATTGTACAGAAAAGTCTATTGACCCTCTTTCTGATATTCTACTCTTTATTCTTACCCTTACCCTGCAGGGCTCTGCTCTGGGCACTCTCAAGGGTCATCTCTCTGCTGTCTGCTTTCCTGCAACTTCCTGACCATCCCTCTTTGTTTAAGTCCACTATTTTAAATAGGTTTCTGAAAGGGCTTGTACATATGTTTCCCGGATGCCCCTCATCATGCCTCTGGATCTGAACCTGGTTCTCACATATCTCATGTGTGCTGTCTTTGAGCCACTTCACAATTCTCCCCTCCGGTGCTCACCATCAAGACAGCCTTTCTAGTGGCAATAACATCTGGCAGGAGCTTGAGCTTCAGGCTTTATCATCCAAGCCTCCCTATCTTATGGTATTCCTGGGCAAGGTGGTGCTTCTCACCCAGGCCTCTTTCCTACCTAGTGGTGTCCCCATTCCATTTGAGACAGTGGGCCACCCTGCCCACCTTTTATGCTCCTCCTTATCCCTCTAAAGAGGAGAACAACTCCACCATCTGGTCCCAAAAAGAGCATTGTCTTTTTACCTTTTCTGCACAAAAGAGTTCCAGTTGGACGACTAACTCTTTCTGTGCTATGTAGGAGCTAAAAAACAAGTTTGGGCAGTTCAGAAATGGACCATTTCACGCTGTTCTCTGTATCAAGATCCGCTATGCCCTGGCTAAAAAGCAGCCTCCTGAGGGCTTACAGGCACATTCCACCAGAGGAAAAGCTGCGGCCACGGCCTTAGCTCGTGGTGTTCTGGACATCTGCCAAGCAGCAATGTGGGCGTCCCTCCACACGTTTGCTAAGCACTACTGCCTGTACAGTCTGGTCCGTAGGGATGGGCAGTTACCCCTTTCGGTCCTGTAGGACTTCTTAGTATAGTTAATTTGTCTGCATTTCACCTCCTGGATGCTATGGCTTGGGTTGCTATTCGCAGGTAAAGAATCTGCAGCTAGAAGTCTTATCAGATGAACAAGTTACTTACCCTCTTTAATGCTTTATTTGGTTGAGGCAGTATCTAGCTGCAGATTCCTTACAGACCCACCCATGTCTCCCTGCGGACCCATTTTTATGGCTAGGGTTGTTTCTTTTCAGGGCGCTAGCTTAGGCACACAGTTGTCAGTTTACTTCATGGCTCTGCGCTTCTGGCATGGAAAGTTATGGAAAGTAACTGACGGCCGCGCGCCTCTGTGGCGCTTTTATAGGTGACCGACACGTCACATCCGATGATGCTACACGGAACGGAGCCACCTGACTGCACGCAGGGTACTGCTCACTTAAAAGTTTCCGGAACCAGTCTGACACCTGTGAAATTCAAAGGTAAGGAATCTGCAGCTACATATTGTCTCTACCAGATAATGCGTTACCGAAGGTAAGTAACTTGTTCTTTAAAGAAAGCAAAGACATTTCAGACTCAACCACTAGATGGCCCGATTGTGCAAAACATGTGAATCTAGAAGAATTTCAAGCTACAAAACAGTATTATGGGTAACTGGTTTCATATTATGTATGTACCCTTGTTCACTCCTTTTTGATGCAGCAAGAGTGGTAATGTATTTCATTTATTTAGACAAATATAGATGTATAAAATAATTCAAGACAGTTATGAATTCTCAGCACTTGTATTACATAGGTTACGGATTCACAAACCTCTCGATTATGGTCTAAAATTTGCACTCGCATACTTGAACTTACGATTTAGGAGCAGGAATTCCAGCATACTTCTGTTACCATGAGTTTCAGTGACTCCCAGAAGTACCCACATGCACAAACCTTTCCATACAAAGGAAGCGGGTCTGTATTTCTGAATGTAACGTTAAAGAAGTTCATGAGAGAAAATTCACTTCTGGGGAAAGCCATGGAGATCTCCTTTCCCTACATTCTTACCAATGTGTGGATGTTCCTCCCCATTCCCAGTTTGAACACTGACTTACCTTTATTTAGGGGAGCAATGTGCCTGGTAAAGGTTTGTGACTACCCATAAGTGACGGTTCATCTGCTTTGGTAGCTAAGGCTGCCCACAGCCTGAATGTGGATAGATTTACTTGCTGTGAAAAGTTCCACACTACTGTGGGAATTTGAAGTGTTAGTGATTCCACCTATGGGTGCAAATTAACACCCTGTCTGGTGGATACTCCATCTAACCACACCTTTTGAATTCCAGCAAGTGTGGTTTCAGAAACGTTTTCTTGCAATTCCTCCTATATGCTGATTGATGGCACCATCGTACTTCACCTTGTCCTGTCTTCAGAAGAGATGGCATGGATCCATATATCTGCGCCACTCCCAAACACTGACATCATTTCACAAATAAAGCATTCCGTGTCCTTAGAAGTGGAGCATCAGTGACAGACTAAAATTCGGGACAGTGTACAGGATCTAAAATGAAACTTTATTAACTCCTAGAAGTCCTCTCCACAGAACGAGGAGGACGGATGACAGGGAGCGAGAAATCTGAAGCTGGAGTATCCACCAGAAAGGGAATTAGCAAAGTTAAGTGAATTGTTCATCTGGTGGATTTTTCTAACCACAGATTCCTCACCTTCTAAATTGATACCAAAGCAGTACATCTGAAAAGATGGTGGGTCTGAAGAGTATCTTCTGCAGAAGGAAGTCCTGCAGGACTGAGTGGGGGAAAATGGCCTTCCCGGCAGACCAGAGTTGATGCAGTAGTACCTGGTTATGTTATAGATGAATGCCTGCATAGCACACGTGTCAGATGTCCAGCTAAGTAGCACACTTAGCTAAAGACCTACTGGTGGCTTTGACTGATTAAATCTGCCTGAACCCCCTCAAGAGACTCTTCCTAGGTGAAGGCATAGCACATCATTTTACAAAGGACCATCTTAATAGAAAAGGTCAATTTCTTTACCTCACTTCCCTTCATGGCGATACTCCATCCAGTCTATATATAAATTCAGGATGCTCTTAGTTTCCATCTGATGAAGTCCCGTTTCTTCCTTGGAGGGATGTCAGAGAAAAAAAGTTGGGAATGTGATGTATGGCCCCAAAGGGGATGGTATCACATTTGGGGGAAATGTGTGAGTCTAGAGTGCCTACTTATCCGCAAAGGTGGTGGTATCTGATGGTTCAACAATCAGTGCCTGCAGTTCATTGCTGTGGCATGTGGATGTGATTGCAATGAGGAACGCAGTCTTAAGGGCCAGCATCCTCAAAAAAAGTGTGCATAGGTTCAAATGGTGTGCACATCAATTAAGTAAGAACCAAATGATGGTCCCATCGTAAGACCCAGGAGAAAACAAATATGTTACCTCTTTAAAAAAAAAAAGCACCATGATAGGTGATTTAAATACAGAGGGCATATCAGCCAAAGAAAGGAAGGGTGAAAGGGCCATCAAGTAACCTTTCATGGTGCCCATGCAGCACCCTGCCAGGCCAAGGACAATACGTAGATGTGCATCAGAAAGCTTCACCAGACCAGATTCTCTGCACCAGTACACAGACTTTGCCTAGCGGCCAGAATAAACTAACTTGGTGGATGGGGCAGTGAGTAGCCAAATAACATCCACCACCACTACAGGTAAGTCAGAACCACTCAGCTTGTGCCGCTCACTCTCCATGCATGGAAAAGTATGTTTTGAAGATTGGAATGAGGAACCCTGCCCAGTTGCTGAGAAAGCAAGCCCTCTAGAAGAGGTAGACAGATTGGGGCTAATGCACAGGCTCCGCAGCTTGAAGCAGCAAACTCTCCAATCCCAGACCGGGGTTATCTGAATGAGCTGAGCTCCATCTCGTCTGACTTTCTTGAAGCCACAAGGAAGCAGCACCAGAAGTTGAAGCGCATACAATAGTCTGCAGTCCCACTGAAAGTGGAATGTTTCGGGATTGGAACTCCATTGCTCAGAACGTGTGATATTTGAGGGTTCTCGGAGGTGAAAAAAAGATCTAACTAAACCATACGAACTGTGAAGATGCCTTGAAAAACCCGTAGAAGTAAAAGCCACTCGAGGTTGACCAGTTGATCCTACTCTGGCTTTGGGTTGAAGGATCCTACAAGGTGACTGACTTATGGCAATATCCAGCCATTGCTTAAGTCTCAGTGCTTCCTGGAACAGTAACCATGATGCCATGCCTCCCTGTTTGTTGCAGTACTTGATGCCATCATCCACATAACCATCACAGGATCCTCAGGCACCACCACCAAGCCTCCCATCTCCTCTCACTTCAGCTGGAACAAACTGACAGGGAACTAATGGACGGACACCCTCAACACCACCGATCCCGACTCTGCAACCAACTTTGAAGAGGGCGTCAAGAACTTCTCCACCTGATTCACCAACTGCACTGTTGAAGTTGACCCAATCAAGCCCTTCAAACCCAAGAGATCCACCAAACTAGCCAGCTGGTATACTCCGGAACTCCGCCATGAAACGCAACTGCAAGCATCTAGAAAGGAGATGGCACACCAGCAAGGATCCCACAGACTGAGCCACCTTCAAGACAGCCCTCAACAAATACCACCAACACCTGAAACTCACGAAAAGGTGCGCCCTGGTCGACCGTTTCGAAGCCAGCTCCAACCACAGCAAGGAACTATTCAACATCGTCAGAGTTCTCCAGCCCATCAGCCATCGAAAATATGATCACCTCTTCCCAGGAACTCTGCAACACCCTGACGGCCTGCTTTCATGACAAGATATCCACCATCTACACCTCAACCCACCAACCGCTACAGCCTCTTCACCCCACCCCTATTCAAGCCAACTGCAGCCACCCGCTCACCGCATGGTGTGATACTATGAGGAAAGTTACATTGACCATCAACTCCATTTTGTATAACTGACTCTATTTTCTGTGCTGTCACGCAGTTGCAGGGTGGGGAGGGGATGTTTTCTCTCTACCTGTTCGCTCTTCACCATGGAGAGTAAGCTAGAACATATTGTGTGGGATGCGTACTTGGTGCTGTTCACAAGGTTAAGATTGTTTTTCCACAGAACTGTGCGGAATGTACAGCTCTGCCTTGAAGCAAACACGGGGGCCTGGCCTGCTTCTGTAAGTGACCTTGACGCAGACCGATACAGCCAGCCTTGTTTTTGCAACAGAAGGAGGGGGGAGAGGTTTCTAGAAATCTCTCCTCGGGTTGAATAAAAGGTATTTAAGACTGGAAAACTTGGCTCTCAGACAAGAGCTTGCTGTGGAACAGACAAGTTGCCGCAGGGAATGTTTGGTGGTCCAGATTGAGTCTTATGACTGATGGTAAAGGGCTCCAGTCGTGCTGGCCATAATGTTGACAAAAGACACACAGTTGATGGACGGAATGCAGAACAAATCAAAACATTCACCGCCAGTCAAGAGATCTGGGTTAAATCCATCATTCTTTTGCTCACCATGCCACCCCAGTTTAGACCTGGCCATATGCAAATCACTTGACCCTGTGCCTCATGGGAACAGTCCAGCCCGAACTGCCAAGCCAGGTCCTCCCTGGACCGGAAACAAGCATCCTAGGACCGGTTTTGGGGTTTCACCCCTCATCAGCCAGGATAGCTTGAATCCAGTGGCACAGTGAGCCCGGGACCCACGTCTGGGCATACCCGGCGCACTTAGGGCGAGAAAGCAAAAAACACACAGTTGATGGACGGAATGCAGAACAAATCAAAACATTCATGTTGAGACACACTTTCGGTGATGTATTCATATTACTTAATTTGTGTGTATATGCTATAAGTTTCATTACTCTCTGTATATTTAATATTCTGCTGTGTATACATGCTCTTTATATTGGACTTCTTTCATTTGACATCTGGGAAGGTGCATTGCCTAGTATAGTTTGTCTTCCTTCAAAATTGCTGTAATAATAAACACATTTTATTTTAAGAGCACTTTGATCAGTTTCTTTGCCTCACTTTGAGAGTGCAGAGTTCCTTTCTATGTATGTCATTTAAAGGTGCAACAATACATACACTTTTGGAAGTGCTGAGTTTGTGTGTCCTATTGTTTCAAGTCTAAAGCTGAACACATGGGAACAGATCATCACACAGAGCACCACAGCCATCATGAACTCCGTCCACTCAGGAGCACCCATGGGCCCATGTCCCCATCACTTTTCCAATCTCAGGAGTAAGAAAATCAGCAGGGAGCGCTCTTCCATTCTTAAGGCATCCATGGCCATCTTCCCCAAATAATTCAAACATGCATAGGTCAAACCCCTCCTCAAGAAACCCTAAGCCAACTCCAGCAGATTCAAGAACTACAGTCCCATCTCTCTGCTCCCCTTTACCACAAAAGTCCTTGAAAAAGCCATCAACCTCCAACTCACAGAACACCTGGAGAGCAACAATCTGCTGGACACCTCCCAATCTGGTTTCCGCACCGACCACACGACTGAGACCGCCCTGATCGCTGCCACTGAAGACATCAGAAACCTCCTCGACCATGTAGAAACAGCGGCCCTGATCCTCCTCAACCTCTCAGCATTGTTCGATACTGTATCCCACCACACCCTTATCAAGAGGCTTCATCACATCGGGATCCAGGGAGGCACCCTCAAATGGATCACCTCCTTCCTCACAGGAAAAACATAGAGAATCCAACTACCACCATTCACCTCTGAACCCAAGAGCATCATCTGCGGCATCCCTCAAGGCTCTTCCCTCCGCTCCACAACATCATATCCTATGCAGACGATACCCAACTAATCTTCTTGCTTTCAGAAGACCCCTGCTTCTTGCTTTCAGAAGACCCCTCCAGCACTAGGACCAATGTCCACAGCTTCCTGACGAGCGTTGCTGACTGGATGAAGAACTACTGCTTAAAACTCAACACTGACAAGAACGAAGTGCTGATTTTCATAAACAACTCCCTGTTGAACGACTCCTGATGGCCCTCCAAACTTGGACCCTCTCCCACACCGACAGACCACACTCGCAACCTTGGCATCGTCCTGGACAGCAAACTTGCCATGAAAAGCCAGATCAACACAGACTCCTCCGCCTGCTAACACTCTTCGCATGCTTTGAAAAATCTTCAGATGGCTCCCTGTCAACACCTGAAAATCCGTTACTCAAGCCCTAGTCACCCAACTCCTGAAGAGACTCCAGACAATACTGAACTCGGCCGCCAGATTTATCCTCAACCTCCCCAAATGGACCTACAACACCCGCACCCCCCCCACCCCTCCTCTCAGGAACCTCCACTGGCTCCCCGTCTAGAAAAGATGCCAATTCAAGATACTGACACGCATGCAAGGCCTCCTCGACCAGGGACCAGCATACATCAACCACCATCTGCGCCCTGCCTCACTCACCCTTCCACACACTCCCCGCGTTCACCGAAGCTACAGTGGAGTACATTCCTTCTCCTACCTTTCTAAGTACTGGAACGACCGTTCCCCTTTACCTCTGAACATCAATATCTCCCCAGGAATTCAGAAAGGGCGATCCAACCTGGCTTTTCGACTGAGCCCAGCGAGAACCTAGCATCTGGATACCCTTGTAGGTGATTAGTTGTGCTCTATTAATCAGAGTTGATTAATTGATGCTGCTTGCCCTGCTTTAAGGTTGATTTTGGTATATTGCTTGCTTTTCAGTAAAACTGTTTAATGGTTGTGACATATTTATTAAAGAATATCGTACACCATGGCTGGAATCGGATGAGTGTTTTCGTGTCCAGACCAGCTCACTAACAGCACAGTCATACCTATTCGTAACTTTTTTTAACTGCACTAGGCTCGTCCATATATTGAATTACACCTAAAAAACTGGATAAGAGTTGTTCTTACCCATAATAAAGGAGGACTTTCAACCACATCCTAAACTATCAGAAGGTTGCCCCACCTCTTGACTAAAGCGCTACTGTTTTCTTTGGTCCATTTTGTTTTTTATGAATACCAGGTGGATGCGACTAATTAAGATATGCTCCCCAAAGCATTTTGGGTGAGTGCAGACCTTTTTATCTGAACACGGTTTCATTCTTAATTGACCATTTGCTATTTATACTTACTGTCAGATGTGACACCCTTAATGATTGGTTGATACTCCTATATTTCATATTGGCGAGCCACATTTAGAAGCCAGTGGTAAACCTACGGAGTCCATATGATTGATACTTTTCCAGGAGACTTGGTAAACGCCTAACCTTCAGATTCCAGTTCTATTGCATTCATGCGATCACGCACATCCCTAATATGGTTAATATTTTATTATAACGCAGGGTGTCTCCACACACTGTCCTGAACAAGAACCCGTTAGATATACCAATAACACTTACCTTGACTGGTTTCGAAATTTTGACACACCAATTAGGTTGTACCACACAGTTGGGCTGGTTATCATTAAGTGACCTTGAAGACTGACCAGTTCAAACATTATGAAATTAAGATTTACAGACAGAAACAAATTATTAATTCTGCTTCATTGTATATACTTCTATGCATGCACGCTCACTTTCAGACTGAGCACTTTTTCCCCCCCATGCACAGAGCAACCTAAAATATTATATTGCTTATGACCTGAAATTAATTAATATAAGGCAAAACAAAGAGGCATACGTTGCATTTGTTGCGTGTAAATCAACTTCATTCTGCTTGATTTACATGGGGGAGGATGAGATCTATGCCTGCTTCTCCAGATTATTAAAAAATCACCCTAATTAATTCTAACAGAACCACTGTTTTTTTCTGTAACATGGATTTGGAGCCTGCTGAAAGGACGAGCATGCGAAGATGAAGGTAAGGTTTATTCACAACAGTCAACCACCACGATTGTCAGCAACCGCCTCCTCAAGAACCCCACGCCCTCAATGTTCCATGCAAGGAACATAGAACCCCGTACCCTAAATGTTCCATGCAACAAACCAACCCTAAACACTCCCCTTCCTTCACAGGCGAAATAAATAAGGACCATTATAGGAAAGTAGGATCTGCTTCACATGGGTACCCCCACTTTTTGCTGATGCTTCACTGTTTTTCGACTTTAGTCTGGCTGGGGCCCTGCTAATCAGAACCCCAGCCTAGCTGCTTCCTCTCTAAAATGGTTTCCATGTGCCTTAGGCACATCTCTGATTGGAATCTGGAGTGCCCTTATAAGTCCCTAGTATAAGGTATACTATGTACCCAGGGCATAGGTACCTCAGAGGCCTACCAGGGGCTGCAGCATGTATTGTGCCACCCCTGGAAGGCCATCCAAAATGACACCACAGGTCTGCTACTGCAGCCTGGGTACGGTGGTGCATGCACCCCTTACTGTGATATAGGCTACCTATATCACTACATACATACACACATATAACCCTATAAGTCACTCCTATGGCAGGCCTTATCAATCCTGGAGGCAGAGTGCGTGGTTCCTATGTGAGAGGGTGCCCCTGCATGAGCAGTGCCCCTCTGCAGCGTTCGGAGACCCTTCTCTGATGCTGTTTGTAGTGCAGCCTGACCATATACTCTTAAGCGCATTATAACCTCGCGTTAAATGCTAACTTTGGGATGGCTGCACGGAAACATGTTGTGTTTGGTGTCAAACATCTTGGAATACTACCCCCCCGCCAGTTCTGGCGGCGGGGGTAGCATTCCACCCTTCTAGAGGGAGAGACATGTACACACCGGCCTGCCCGGTAACTTCTTTCCAAGCCCTGGCATCACAAAATGGATGCCGCTGCCACAGACACGAGTCTGGCCTCCTGCTGCTGACCGAAACTCCGGCAGGGGAGGCCTGGACAATAGGTTTCCTGTCCCAGGGAGGTGTAACCACCTCCCCAGACAGGATAGTGTGTATTGGGGCTGGGCGGGAGCACTCTCTGGTGCTTTGAAGTCCTGCACTGGGGGCACATTTGGTGTCCCTGTGCATACCCCAGTTCAAACCGGCTCAGGGGCTTCCAGCCCCTGCTCTGGCGCGAAACTGGACAAAGGGAAAGGGGTGTAACCACCCCTCTGCCCTGACCCTCCCATAGGTGGGTCCCCAGAGTATGTCCAACCCCTAACTTGGTATAAGTATGGGACCCCAGTCCTTAGGACTTTAGATTTACCTGGACGAAACTCTGACGCAGAATCCTGGACCTTCGACGCTCTACTTCAAGATTAGAGGACTGAAGAATCTCCCTTGGGGTCAAGGAGTGACTCCCCTGCTTGGCAGGCACCAAAGAAGCAATTGTCCGGTCTGCATCGCTGAAGCTCCCGCCGGACGCCGAAGTCTTTGCATCACCAGAGGTGGATTTCCAGACTTCCCTGAGGCTGCCCTGAGTCCCCAGCAAAGCTGAGGCCCGTAGCTGTTGTGGGTAACGTGGAACCGTGACCCCTGGACACCGATCGCATTTGCAAGTGCATCCTCTTCTGGGTCTCCCACGAAGTTGTGCTTTGGGCTCCGAGTAGCCCCAGCCTCCAGCACCGACTGCACCGAAGATCACTGGCCTCCACTCCACGAGTGTCCTGTGAGCCAGCTCCAAGTGCGTCCACTCGAGGCTCCTTCGCGGTCGCTAGTCCGTTGGCTAGTAGGCCCTCCCGAAGGCCAATCTTCTTCTGCTTGGGCTCCCTGGTTGCTCCAGGCGTGCCCTGACTTACCCTCGCTGGGTGAGTCCCACAGACCTTGCTGGTCTGCACCATCGTCCTTCTTCCATTTCCACGAGACTTGCCGTTGCCAAGGCTTGTTGGGTCCAATCCGGTCGCCGACACCCCTGCAATCGACAGACGTCGTGGGACAGCTCGAATCCAGCTCCTGGTCGTCGTCGACGCCTCCTGGACCTCGTGGCTGAAGAGTCAAGACGACCGTCAACCTACCTGAAGCACTCTACATCGGTGGGCATCTGCTCATCGCCTTCCTGGTCACTGGCTAGTGACCCAGACTCTGTCCCCTCTGCTTTCAGGTTCTTCAGATCTTCGATCCACCTTTGGATCCACCCGAACACTTTCGATTTGGCCGCCAGCAGCACTTTGCAGCAGATCGCCATTGAAAACGACGACGAAACCCGACCCCGAAAGACACCTATGCACCCGGCTCCCCTGGGTGAGGTAACTCGAGTACTCCGGTGCTCCCGTGGGTATTGACACTAGAACAGCCTAGTTCTAAAAGGGTTTGCTCCAAGTCCTCCTCTAAGTGTCCCTTGTCTTTAAAATTCCAACCGCGACTTCCCCATAGAAGTCAACGGCGATTCGCGGCTGTGTTCTCACACTGCACGCGTCCCCCGTGGGTCCCCTGTGTCACTACCTTGGGTGGTTCCTTGTGGTCCAAGCACTTCTACAGGCTCTAGGCCCTGTGTCTAGCTCAGTCGTGGTTCTTATACCACTTTATTGGTATATGGTTTGGTACGCCCCTAGGGCTCAAACGTGTATTTGTGCTATTACTGTAGATAACTAACTTATAACTTATGTACTTCGACCTCTAACCTCATAAAGAGACTAGAGGGGTGTGTTTAGCAATAAATACATATATTTTGAATATATACCTTGTGTGGTCCTCTTTCATTTGGTCACTCAAGAGATTATAGACTGGTAAAACAAGCTGCTTTACATTCCTTCAAGACTTAGCCTGAAGGCTGCTCTCCATAGCTACCACTAGGATAGCTTTCAATAAAGGTTGTCTTTAACCTATCTCCAATAAGGGGTTGTTTGGACTGGTGCAAGGTGCCCACTATAAGTAGTGGACAGCATATGCCAGGCCAACTTCTCACATTGGTGTGCAGCGTGTGGGATTCCAGCTTGCTATTGTTTTACCATATAATCTCAAGTGAATTGATCAACTGAAAACCACTAAGGGTACCTAAGGTACATATAAATCAAGCTTAGTATACAGTAAGTTCTACTGAACTTAGAGTTGTGTGTTAAGGGATAGCACACCCTTTCTACAACTCAAGAGAGTGTAGTAGGCCACACTAGAGTAGGTAGTGCATACACCACACCTCACTAGTAATGTCTTCAAAGCCAGGACCCAGTGAGTCCTTGCCAGAAGCCAGTGGGCTTCTTCCCTCCAAGTATGATAAACTCCCATTCTTGGAATTGAGAGCATTATGCAATACTAGGAAGCTGAAGGCAGGCAAAAGTGCCAGCACCCAACACCTCAGAGAGGTGCTACTAGCTGATGATCTCAGCAGGCCCCTAGGGTCTGAAGGGGTAGGCAGAGAGGGTGGGGCAGAAGATGAGGAAGGGGTCAGGGGTGAAGAAACCGAGGCCCCTCCCCCCCCCCCCCCTCTGAAACTCGCCAGGAAGGTGAAAATGACCTTGACCTGGAGAACCCAATTCCTCCTGTGGAGGAGGAGGATCAGAATGACCTCCCCTTTGTCCCCCAGGAAGAATTGTGAGTGTGCCCAGAAGGTCTAGATCTCCTTCTCAGGAGTCTAACCACTCTGACACCTCAATAGGGACCTCTGTCTCCTCTCATAGGAGAGAATCCTCTCATGACAGGAGAAAGAGACTGATTGAGTATGAGCAAGCCCAGCTTGAACTCCGAAAACAGCAGTTGGCTATAGACAGGGAGTCCCTAGATCTCTACAAAGAGAGAAAAAGGATGGGACTGGAGTCCCATGGTGGCAGCAATTTCCCCAGAGATAGGGAAAGGTCTTATGACCATAGAAACCTGAGCAAGATTGTCCCTCCCTACCAGAGTGGGGATGACATCCACAAATGGATAACTGCACTGGAGAGGGCCTGTAAAGTACAGAGGGTCCCTCAGGAGCAGTGGGCAGCAATCTTGTGGCTCTCCTTTGCAGACAAAGGTAGAGATAAGCTCCTCACTGTTAAAGAGGAGGATGCTGATAAATACACAGTCTTAAAGAGTGCTCTGATTGATGGGTTTGGCCTAACCACTGAACAATACAGGTTAAAGTTCAGAGATACCCAAAAGGCACAGACTCAAGACTGGGTGGACTTTGTTGATTGTTCTGCCAAGGCTCTGGAAGGTTGGTTATTGGGCAGTAAGTTATGTGACTTCACAGGATTGTACAATCTTATCATGAGGGAGCAGATCCTTAATAATTGTCAAAATCAGCTGTTGCATCAGCACCTGGTGGACTCTGATCTGACCTCTCCCCAAGAATTGGGAAAGAAGGCAGACAAATGGGTCAGAACCAGGGTGAGGCAGAAGGTACAGAACCAAGGTGGTGACCCTAAGAAGCAAGATTCTAAAAACTCTGATAAGGGTGGGGAGAAGGGTAAAGACCACAAGTCTTCACAAGGCCCCCAAAAATCTTCTTCAGGTGGGGATTCACAGTCTAACAAGGGAAGAGGCCAAAAGAAACCATGGTGCAAGGTCTGTAAGCAAAAGACCCACTGGACCAGTGATTGCACCAAGTCCAAAGACTCTACTCCAGCTCCCACCAATGCCCCTAAGGCACCTGCTCCCCCTAGTGCAGTTACAATTGGTGGTGGGACTACACAAGCCAAGGGTTTAGTAGGGTTGACCCTGGGTAAGGAGATGAGCTCTGACCTAGTCAGAGAACTCACTCAGGCTGTCCTAGTCTGTGATGGAGGCATGGATGTGACCTCCTCTGTGAGTCCCAGTAATCTGGGCAAGTACAGGCAACAGCCCTTAATCAATGGAAAAGAGGCTTTGGCATTTAGGGACACTGGGGCAAGTGTCACCATGGTGACACAAGACCTTGTGAATCCTGGGCAGATTATACTTGGTGAAATGTACCAAGTGACCAATGCTAGCAATGTCAGAACAGACCATACTCTGGCAGTTGTTAACTTCTCCTGGGGAGGGGTAACTGGCCTTAAGAAGGTTGTGGTAAGTGCAGACCTACCAGTTGAATGCTTGCTTGGCAATGATTTAGAAACTTCAGCTTGGGCCGAAGTGGAGCTCAGGACCCATGCAGAAATGCTGGGCATCCCTGCAGATGTGTTTGCTGTGACCAGGTCACAAGCCAAAATGTCTAACACTGAACAGGCCTTGGATTCTGGAATAATGGACCAAGTGCCCTCCAAGAAGAGGAGTAGTAGGGTAAAGGCAGTGCCTTCCCCCTTGGCTCAGAAGGAAGATCAGTCTCTTGAGGGGGATGATCTCAGTCCTGAGGAAGGAACTGTCCCAGAGGAGCTTGAACCTGACCAGGTTGAGTTCTTGGGGACAGGGGGCCCTTCCAGGGCAGATCTGAGCCAGGAGCAGCAGAGCTGCCCCTCTCTTGAACCCCTCAGACAGCAAGCTGCTGCTGGGATAGCTAGTGGTCCCCATACTGTGTATTGGGATGATGGACTCTTGTACTCAGAGTGTAGAGACCCCAAGCCTGGTGCCACCAGGAGGTTGGTTATACCTCTGAAGTTCAGGGGCTTCCTATTGACCCTAGCCCATGACATTCCCTTAGCAGGTCACCTGGGCCAGAACAAGACTTGGGACAGAATTGTCCCTCACTTTCACTGGCCCCACATGTCTGAAGACACCAAGGAGTTTTGTCGCTCCTGTGTAACCTGCCAGGCCAGTGGCAAGGCAGGTGGCACTACAAAGGCCCCCTGATACCACTACCTGTGGTGGGGGTTCCCTTTGAAAGGGTGGGGATTGACATTGTTGGTCCCATGGCTCCCCAAACAGCATCTGGGCACAGGTTTATCCTGGTGGTAGTGGATCATGCCACCAGGTACCCAGAGGCTATTCCCCTTAGGACCACTACAGCACCTGTGGTGGCAAGAGCCCTCCTGGGAATTTTCTCAAGAGTGGGCTTCCCTAAGGAGGTTGTATCAGACAGGGGTGCTAACTTTATGTCTGGATACTTGAAAGCAATGTGGAAGGAGTGTGGAGTGACTTATAAGTTCACCACACCCTATCACCCACAATGCAATGGTTTAGTTGAGAGATTCAACAAAACCTTGAAGGGCATGATTAAAGGGCTCCCAGAAAAGCTTAGGCGAAGATGGGACATACTCTTGCCCTGCCTTTTATTTGCATACAGGGAGGTGCCTCAAAAGGGGTTGGCTACAGCCCTTTTGAACTTTTGTTTGGTCACCCTGTCAGGGGTCCATTGTGCTTGGTGAAGGAAGGATGGGAGTTACCTCTCAAGCCCACAAAGCAAGACATAGTGGACTATGTACTTGGTCTCCGCTCCCGGATGGCGGAGTACATGAAAAAGGCAACTAAAAACCTTGAGGCTAGCCAGGAACTTCAGAAAGCCTGGCGTGACCAAAAGGCTGTACTGACTGTTTACCAGCCAGGACAGAAGGTGTGGGTGTTGGAGCCAGTGTCCCCAGCAGCTCTCCAAGACAAATGGAGTGGACCCTATACCATTGTTGAACAGAAGGGTGAGGTTACCTATTTAGTAGACCTAGGAACACCCAGGAGTCCCCACAGGGTTCTCCATGTCAACAGGTTAAAACCATATGTGGACAGGGCAAACATGGGCTTGCTCATGGCTACTGATGAGGGACAGGAGGAAGAGAGTGACCCACTCCCTGACCTGCTCTCACAGAACCCTGATGATGGGTCAGTGGATGGTGTAGCCTTGGCAGGCAGCCTCACTGCCCAGCAGCAAACTGATTGCAGACAGGTGCTCAATCAGTTCAGGCACATATTCTCACTGACACCCAGTCAGACCACCTGGTGCACTCATGAAGTGGACACTGGGGACAGTCTGCCTATTAAAAATAAGATTTATAGGCAACCTGACCATGTCAGGGACTGTATCAGGACAGAAGTCCAGAAGATGTTGGATTTGGGAGTTATTGAACCCTCAGATAGTCCTTCAATCAATCAATCAATCAATCATGTCACTTATAAAGCGCACTACATACCCGCGAGGGTCTCAAGGCGCTGGGGGAAGAGGGGGGTGGTGCTGCTACTGATCGAAGAGCCAGGTCTTGAGGAGTCTTCTGAAGGCCAGTAGGTCTTGGGTCTGTCGGAGGTTGGTGGGGAGGGTGTTCCAGGTCTTGGCGGCGAGGTGGGAGAAGGATCTGCCACCGGCGGTCGTTTTCCGGATGCGGGGGACTGTGGCGAGGGCGAGGCTGGTCGAGCGGAGCTGGCGGGTGGGGGTGTAGAATCTGAGTCGTCTGTTGAGGTAGGCTGGTCCGGAGTTGTGGAGTGCTTTGTGTGCGTGGGTGAGGAGCTTGAAGGTTATCCTCTTGTTGACAGGGAGCCAGTGCAGGTCTCAGGTGGGGTGTGATGTGGCTGCGTCGGGGGATGTCGAGGATAAGACGTGCAGAGGCGTTCTGGATGCGTTGCAGCCGTCTCAGGAGCTTAGCCGTCGTTCCTGCGTAGAGGGCGTTTCCGTAGTCCAGCCTGCTGGTGACGAGGGCCTGGGTGACTGTTTTTCTTGTTTTGGTGGGGATCCACTTGAAGATCCTGCGGAGCATTCGGAGGATGTTGAAGCAGGATGAGGAAACGGCGTTGACCTGCTTAGTCATGGAGAGGGTGGGGTCGAGGATGACCCCTAGGTTGCGTACGTGGTCGGTGGGTGGCGGGGCTGTTCCCAGTGATGTTGGCCACCAGGAGTCGTCCCAGGCTGAAGGGTTGGAACCAAGGATGAGGACCTCCGTCTTGTCCGAGTTCAGCTTCAGGCGGCTGGTCCTCATCCATTCGGCGACGGCCTTCATTCCTTCGTGGAGGTGGGCTTTGGCGGTGTGAGGGTCTTTGGTGAGGGAGAGGATCAGCTGGGTGTCGTCGGCGTAGGAGATGATGTTGAGGTTGTGCTGTCGGGCGACGTGGGTGAGGGGTGCCATGTAGATGTTGAACAGCGTTGGGCTGAGGGAGGAGCCTTGGGGTACGCCGCAGATGATCTTGGTGGCCTTGGATCGGAAGGGGGCGAGGCGGACGCTTTGTGTTCTGCCGGAAAGGAAGGATGTGGTCCAGTCCAGGGCCTTCTCTTGGATCCCGGCGTCGTGAAGGCGTGTTCGTAGTGTGTGGTGGCAGACCGTGTCGAAGGCGGCTGATAGGTCCAGGAGGATGAGGGCTGCTGTTTCTCCGTTGTCTAGCAGGGTCCTGATGTCATCGGTGGCGGCGATGAGGGCGGTTTCGGTGCTGTGGTTGCTGCGGAAGCCGGACTGGGAAGGGTCCAGGATGTTGTTCTCCTCGAGGTAGCGGGTCAGTTGTTTGTTGACGATTTTCTCGGTGACCTTCGCGGGAACGGGAGCAGAGAGATGGGTCGGAAGTTCTTGAGGTCCTTGGGGTCTGCCTTGGGTTTCTTGAGTAAGGCGGTGATCTCGGCGTGCTTCCAGCTTTCCGGGAAGGTTGCTGTCTTGAAGGAGATGTTGATTATTTTCCGGAGATGGGGCGCGATGGCTGTACTGGCTTTGTTGAAGATGTGGTGAGGGCACGGGTCTAGCGGTGAACCGGAGTGGATGGTGTTCATGATCTCGCTGGTGTCCTCGTCGTTGATGTTGGTCCAGGAGAGCAGGCGGTTGGTGGTTGTGGGGGCAGTGGTCTCGGTGGTTGCCGGGGCGGTCGTGGTATTGAAGCTGTCGTGGATGTCGGCGATTTTGCGGTGGAAGAAGGTGGCCAGTGAGTCGCACAGGTCTCGCGACGGCTGGATGTCGTTGGTGTTGGAGCTGGGGTTGGAGAGTTCCTTCACGATGTTGAAGAGCTCTTTGCTGTTGTGTGCGTTGTTGTCTAGGCGGTCTTTGAGTGAGGCCCTTTTGGCGGATCTGATGAGGTGATGGTGACTGCGGGTGGCGCTCTTGTGGGCGGCGTAGCTGTCCGCTGTCCGTTCGTGGAGCCAGATCTTCTCCAGTTTTCGGCATGTTCGTTTGGAGGCCTGTAGGTCTTCGGTGAACCAGGTGGCTTTCTTGCTGGTGTGGCTGTTGGGCAGATTCTTGAGCGGGGCGAGGGTGTTGGCGCAGTCGTCGATCCACTGTCTGAGGTTGCGGGCGGGTGGGCTCAGGGCAAGGGTTGTGGTTAGCTGGTCTTCCGTGACTCTGCTCCAGCAGCGGCGAGGCATTTGTTCGGTGCGGTGGTGCGTGGTGGGCTTCCTGTAGGTGAAGTGGATGCAGTGGTGGTCAGTCCAGTGGGGTTCGTAGGTGTGGTTGAAGGAGACGTGTGGGCTTGCGGAAAAGATGGAGTCGAGCGTGTGGCCGGCGGCGTGGGTGGGTGTAGTCACGAGCTGTCTGAGTCCGAGGGTGGCGAGGTTGTCGATCAGGGTGGTGGAGTTGGTGTCCTTGTTGTTCTCGAGGTGGAAGTTCAGGTCCCCGAGGAGGATGTAGTCCGTGGAGGCGATGGCGTGTGTGCTGACGAAGTCAGCGATGGAATCGCTGAACTGTGGTCGGGGTCCGGGGGGTCTGTAGATGAGGGTTCCTCTGAGGGTGGTGTTGGGATCGGTGTGGATCTGGAAGTGCATGTGTTCGGCGGTGCTGAGGGTGTCGTCGGTGTTGGTTGAGACTCTGAGGGTGTTCCTGTGGACGATGGCGATGCCTCCTCCGACTCCGTTGGTGCGGTCCCTGCGGGTGATCTTGTATCCGTCCGGGAAGGCAATGGCGATGTCGGGGGATGAAGCGGGATTCAGCCAGGTCTCCGTCAGGAATGCGAAGTCTGGGGAGGTTGAGTCGAGAAGGTCCCAGAGTTCGATGGCGTGTTTGCGGGCGGAGCGGGTGTTGAGGAGGATGCATCTGAGGTAGTTGGGTTCTTTCCTGGGCGGTGGTTTGGCGGGGCGGGTGCTGGCGAAGCTGCAGTTCCGGCAGGTGAAGGGCCCTTGGGTGCGCTTCGGGGTGGCCTGGTAGCAGGCGTGATCTTTTCCGGGGTTGAGTGCGTGGAGGGTGCTGGCGTCGTATCGGCGTCTGTTGATGTGGCGGGCGCGGGGGATGCCCGGACCAGGGGGTCTGGCGCTGGGCGCGGTCACAGCGCGGACGGGCGCAGACGGGCTTGCCTTGGGCGCGCCCGCTGCGCGGCCGCACAGCGGCCACCATAAATAGGGAGGTGGGAGGGATGAGCAGGGAATGGGGCAGCGAATGGGCAGTGAGGGGGCGGGGCCGCAGGGGCGCAGCGGCGGGAAACAGGCACAGAAGGGAAAACGAGCACAATCAGGGCATCAAGGGGGCACAGAAAGGAAAAAACGAGCACAATGAGGGGCAGCAAGGGGGCACAGAAAGGAAAAACTAGCACAATGAGGGGCAGCAAGGGGGCACAGAAAGGAAAAACTAGCACAATGAGGGGCAGCAAGGGGGCACAGAAAGGAAAACGAGCACAATCAGGGCAGCAAGGGGGGCACAGAAAGGAAAAACGAGCACAATCAGGGGCAGCAAGGGGGCACAGAAAGGAAAAACAAGCACAATCAGGGGCAGCAAGGGGGGCACAGAAAGGAAAAACGAGCACAATCAGGGGCAGCAAGGGGGCACAGAAAAGAAAAAAAGCGAGCACAATCAGGGGCAGCAAGGGGGCACAGAAAGGAAAAACTAGCACAATGAGGGGCAGCAAGGGGGCACAGAAAGGAAAAACGAGCACAATCAGGGGCAGCAAGGGGGGCACAGAAAGGAAAAACGAGCACAATCGGGGGCAGCAAGGGGGCACAGAAAGGAAAAATGAGCACAATCAGGGGCAGCAAGGGGGGCACAGAAAGGAAAAAATGAGCACAATCAGGGGCAGCAAGGGGGGGCACAGAAAGGAAAAAACGAGCACAATCAGGGGCAGCAAGGGGGCACAGAAAGGAAAAACGAGCACAATCAGGGGCAGCAGCAGGGCACACAGACGGAGCTGTGTGGTTGGGGAGCGACCTACCAGTCAAGGTCAGGGGTCCAGTGGTCCTTGTGCCAAAACCTCACACCAATGGTGGGAAAAGAGAGATGAGGTTTTGTGTGGACTACAGGGGTCTCAATGCAGTCACTAGGACTGATGCCCATCCAATACCTAGGGCAGATGAGCTAATAGACACTTTGGCCTCAGCCAAGTATCTAAGCACATTTGACCTGACAGCTGGCTACTGGCAGATCAGACTAGCTGATGATGCAAAGCCAAAGACAGCATTCTCAACCCCTAGTGGGCATTATCAATTTGTGGTGATGCCCTTTGGTCTGAAGAATGCACCTGCCGCTTTTCAGAGGTTGGTGAATACAGTCCTTACAGGTCTGGAAGCCTCTAGTGCAGCATATCTAGATGATATTGCTGTCTTTAGCTCCACCTGGGAGGATCACCTGGTCCACCTCAGAAATGTTTTGCAGGCCCTGCAGAAAGCAGGCCTGACTATCAAGGCCACCAAGTGCCAGATAGGGCAGAGTCAGGTTGTGTACCTGGGCCACCTTGTGGGTGGAGGCCAGGTTCAACCCTTGCAGAGCAAGATCCAGACCATCATGGACTGGACTGCTCCAACTACCCAGACTCAGGTGAGAGCCTTTTTAGGC
The DNA here is from genome assembly GCA_963921515.1 of Calotriton arnoldi. Lineage (NCBI taxonomy): Eukaryota > Metazoa > Chordata > Amphibia > Caudata > Salamandridae > Calotriton > Calotriton arnoldi. The sequence goes on along the minus strand of CAWUFW010004232.1, from coordinate 637,793 downwards.
CTGACTGGGTACTATAGGAGATTTGTCAAGGGGTATGGATCAATAGTGACACCCCTGAATGACTTAACTTCCAAGAAAATGCCCAAAAGGTTCAGTGGACAGTTAGCTGTCAAAAGGCATTTGATGACCTAAAGCAGGCAATGTGCACTGCTCCCATTCTACAGAGTCCTGATTACTCCAAGAAGTTCATTGTCCAAACAGATGCATCTGAATTGGGGGTAGGGGCTGTACTGTCACAATTGAATGATGAAGGTCAGGATCAGCCAGTAGCTTTTATTAGCAGAAGGCTGACCCCTAGAGAGAAACGTTGGTCAGCCATTGAGAGGAGGCCTTTGCTGTGGTCTGGGCTCTGAAGAAGTTGAGGCCATACTTGTTTGGTACTCACTTCCTTGTTCAAACAGACCATAAGCCCCTCTTATGGCTAAAACAAATGAAGGGTGAAAACCCCAAACTGCTTAGGTGGTCCATTTCCCTACAGGGGATGGACTTCACAGTGGAACATAGACCTGGGAGTAACCATGCCAATGCAGATGGACTCTCTAGGTACTTCCACTTAGAACATGAAGACTTAACTGTGTAAGGTTAGTTTAATGTCCCTACGTTTGGGGGGGGTTGTGTAGGAGAGTATGATCTGCTTCACATGGGTACCCCCACTTTTTGCTGATGCTTCACTGTTTTTCGACTTTAGTCTGGCTGGGGCCCTGCTAATCAGAACCCCAGCCTAGCTGCTTCCTCTCTAAAATGGTTTCCATGTGCCTTAGGCACATCTCTGATTGGAATCTGGAGTGCCCTTATAAGTCCCTAGTATATGGTATACTATGTACCCAGGGCATAGGTACCTCAGAGGCCTAACAGGGGCTGCAACATGTATTGTGCCACCCCTGGAAGGCCATCCAAAATGACACCACAGGTCTGCTACTGCAGCCTGGGTAAGGTGGTGCATGCACCCCTTACTGTGATATAGGCTACCTATATCACTACATACATACACACATATAACTATAAGTCACTCCTATGGCAGGCCTTATCAATCCTGAAGGCAGAGAGCGTGGTTCCTATGTGAGAGGGTGCCCCTGCATGAGCAGGGCCCCTCTGCAGCGTTCGGAGACCCTTCTCTGATGCGGTTTGTAGTGCAGCCTGACCATATACTCTTAAGCGCATTATAACCTCGCGTTAAATGCGAACTTTGGGATGGCTGCATGGAAACATGTCGTGTTTGGTGTCAAACATCTTGGAATACTACCCCCCCGCCAGGTCTGGCGGCGGGAGTAGCATTCCACCCTTCTAGAGGGAGAGACATGTACACACCGGCCTGCCCGGTAACTTCTTTCCAAGCCCTGGCATCACAAAATGGATGCCGCTGCCACAGACACGAGTCTGGCCTCCTGCTGCTGACCGAAACTCCGGCAGGGGAGGCCTGGACAATAGGTTTCCTGTCCCAGGGAGGTGTAACCACCTCCCCAGACAGGATAGTGTGTATTGGGGCTGAGGCGGGAGCACTCTCTGGTGCTTTGAAGTCCTGCACTGGGGGCACATTTGGTGTCCCTGTGCATACCCCAGTTCAAACCGGCTCAGGGGCTTCCAGCCCCTGCTCTGTGCGAAACTGGACAAAGGGAAAGGGGTGTAACCACCCCTCTGCCCTGACCCTCCCATAGGTGGGTCCACACAGTATGTCCAACCCCCTACCTTAGTAAAAGTATGGGACCCCAGTCCTTAGGACTTTAGATTAACCTGGACGAAACTCTGACACTGAATCCTGGACCTTCGACGCTCTACTTCAAGATTAGAGGACTGAAGAATCTCCCTTGGGGTCAAGGAGTGACTCCCCTGCTTGGCAGGCACCAAAGAAGCAATTGTCCGGTCTGCATCGCTGAAGCTCCCGCCGGACGCCGAAGTCTTTGCATCACCAGAGGTGGATTTCCAGACTTCCCCGAGGCTACCCTGAGTCCCCAGCAAAGCTGAGGCCCGTAGCTGTCGTGGGTAACGTGTAACTGTGACCCCTGGACACCAATCGCATTTGCAAGTGCATCCTCTTCTGGGTCTCCCACGAAGTTGTGCTTTGGGCTCCGAGTAGCCCCAGCCTCCAGCACCGACTGCACCGAAGATCACTGGCCTCCACTCCATGAGTGTCCTGTGAACCAGCTCCAAGTGCGTCCACTCGAGGCTCCTTCGCGGTCGCTAGTCCGTTGGCTAGTAGGCCCTCCCGAAGGCCAATCTTCTTCTGCTTGAGCTCCCTGGTTGCTCCAGGCGTGCCCTGACTTACCCTCGCTGGGTGAGTCCCACAGACCTTGCTGGTCTGCACCATCGTCCTTCTTCCATTTCCACGAGACTTGCCGTTGCCAAGGCTTGTTGGGTCCAATCCGGTCGCCGACACCCCTGCAATCGACAGACGTCGTGGGACAGCTCGAATCCAGCTCCTGGTCATCGTCGACGCCTCCTGGACCTCGTGGCTGAAGAGTCAAGACGACCATCAACCTACCTGAAGCACTTGACATCGGTGGGCATCTGCTCATCGCCTTCCTGGTCACTGGCTAGTGACCCAGACTCTGTCCCCTCTGCTTTCAGGTTCTTCAGATCTTCGATCCACCTTTGGATCCACCCGAACACTTTCGACTTGGCCGCCAGCAGCACTTTGCAGCAGATCGCCATTGAAAACGACGACGAAACCCGACCCCGAAAGACACCTATGCACCCGGCTCCCCTGGGTGAGGTAACTCGAGTACTCCGGTGCTCCCGTGGGAATTGACACTAGAACAGCCTAGTTCTAAAAGGGTTTGCTCCAAGTCCTCCTCTAAGTGTCCCTTGTCTTTAAAATTCCAACCGCGACTTTCCCCATAGAAGTCAATGGCGATTCGCGGCTGTGTTCTCACACTGCACGCGTCCCCCGTGGGTCCCCTGTGTCACTACCTTGGGTGGTTCCTTGTGGTCCAAGCACTTCTACAGGCTCTAGGCCCTGTGTCTAGCTCAGTCGTGGTTCTTATACCACTTTATTGGTATATGGTTTGAGTACGCCCCTAGGGCTCAAACGTGTATTTGTGCTATTACTGTAGATAACTAACTTATAACTTATGTACTTCGAACTCTAGCCTCATAAAGAGACTAGAGGGGTGTGTTTAGCAATAAATACATATATTTTGAATATATACCTGATGTGGTCCTCTTTCATTTGGTCACTCAAGAGATTATAGACTGGTAAAACAAGCTGCTTTACATTCCTTCAAGACTTAGCCTGAAGGCTGCTCTCCATAGCTACCACTAGGAAAGCTTTCAATAAAGGTTGTCTTTAACCTATCTCCAATAAGGGGTTGTTTGGACTGGTGCAAGGTGCCCACTATAATTAGTGGACAGCATATGCCAGGCCAACTTCTCTCAACCATTATCAAACCCATGGAAATTGAATACCTACAACATAAAACAATCAAAGTAACAAAAAGAAGCTACAACAAAGAGATAAGGCTGCCAAAAGCAGATGGGGGAAGCAGCGGCGTGCAAGCAAATTATGCAATTGACATTACAAATCAACATAACCATCAACTCAAAGGTAAGAGGGTCATTAACACAATGCACGGTAAATGTACATGTCCTGAACCATACTCACTAGACAAGGAGGAACCAACTGTAAAGATGCTCGAAAAGAATAAGAACTAATTATTTCATAACAAAATCCTTGAACCTCACAGGACCGGTTCTAATTCTCTGTGCTCTACAAGTTTGGTGCTGGTCGCACTTGGATTGAACACACACTTCTGCCTCTACTCCCATCTTCTCACGCACATACGTAACGTGGACTTGGAGTCCAGCACCACCGAAACAAAGCCTTTTTTCCACAACTTCCATCCTTAAGGACAATCACATGTTCCTTCACTTGAACAGGCTTTGAGAACAAGGAAATTTCTTTCTGAACACGGCCAGGTTTTTTGATTCTGATGATTCGCCTGCTTTAACAAGCAATCTGTTAGCAACCTTTGGCCACCGTATTTTACTTCTTTTACATCTCACGTCTTGCATCTCCAACACCGCCCATCTTTATGATATCAACAATTTTCCAATCTATCCATTATTTGTTCAACTTCGTTACAGCAACCCTGCCCCTTAATAAGGTAAATGGTGACATACCAGTGCTTATGAGGGGTCGTCCTCATAGCCCAGATCATATCCCTCATCATGGACTTCTATTCCAAACCATTCACCAAAGCCAACTGCAGCTGATCCTTAATAATGCGATTGACTCTCTCCACTAGCCCATTGCTATGGGGATGATATAAATATGTGTTTGATGTTAGCTACTTCTAAAAATTCTTCCATTTCTTTTAAACACCAACTGGGTGTCATGGTCGGTCATCAATTCCACAGGATACCCTTCCCTCAGAAACAGCTCTCTGAAAAAATCAATGACAATGTGAGAATTCACACTGTCCACAAATTTGATCTCAGGACACTTTGTAAAATGGTAAATAAATACACAAGCATACTTAGGTCTGCTATCCAAAACACCATACGGTCCAGATATGTCAAAAGCCAGTTTATGCCATGGCGAATTCACTTTGGTTACAGGGGTAATGGGACTAGGACAAGTCACTTGGGTCTTGTCACTCATGATGCATGCACTACATTAATGAACATTACGTTCCATGTCCATATCAACCCCTGGCCAAAGAGGGTCCCCAAGGGCTGCAGTGCGCATTGTGCCACCCTAAAGAACCCCCTCACCAAGCTCATGCAAAACGCCACTGCAGGCTGCGTGTCTTGGTCTCACAAAAGTGAAAACGCGACATGACACACATCCCTGTGTACCATGTTCTCTAACACTGCATGTAATATTTGTAAGTCATCCCTGAAACAGGACATACATCCTTAAGGCAGGGTGCCTTATATTACATGCAAGGGTATATCTGCATGAGAAGATATGTCCCTGTGCTGGTGAGTTCCATTACTTCCTGTACAAGTGAACAGGGAAGCCGCTTTAAAAGATGCGCTGGACACTGGTGAAAACGAGTTCCCCAGCTACTTGATGGCTTCACTGAAAAGAGATGTTTGGTATCAAACAACTCGTATTGATAAACCCATACCGATGCCAGTGTTGGTTTTAGTAATACATGCACCCAGAGGGTACCTTAGAGGTGGTCCTTGAAAACCTAACAACCCCTGGTGCTGACTGACTTGGTTTCGTCAGCCTGCCACCAGAGAGGAGTGTCTAACCCCCAAGGGTGAGGGCCTTTGCTCTCGGGAGGCTAGAAACCAGTCCTGCTTGGGCAGGGGGTGTTTTCACCTTCTCCCACAAGATGATCTGTAGATTAACCTTCAAAGGCAAGGGGAGCTTTAAAGCACCTACCACGCCTAGACTCCCCTGGGCATTCGTGCGCTATATAAATTTCAAAATCAAATCAAGCTTTTGGTATGTGAATCTGGTTTCATTCACAGAAGAAGCCAACACCCTTTGGGCACCTGGACAGGCAGAAGAATTATCTAGTCAGATAGGCGTGTCCACCCTCAAGCTAGTTCCAGCCCGAAGGTGGGCTGCCTAATGTGGAAACAACTTTTTAAAGATAGCCATATTGGTGATGGCAAAATCAGGAATTCTGGGACAGGGTTAAGACCACTTTCTCCAGGAAGTGGTCATATAGGGGGGGGGTAGTGACCCCATTGGCTACTACCCTGCACTCCCCTAACACCCCTAAATTCAGTATTTTGGGGAACCTGACACCAGAGAATCAGATCCTGCCATCCAGAAGAAGGAGGACCAAAGAGCCATGAAAGGCAAGAAATGTGGAAGAAGCAACTGACTTGGCGCCTGTCTGCTTTTCCTTACAATTGCGCCTAAGTCGACTCATCCTGCAAGATGCTGTGCCTCCAAAAGCCTGGGAGGACTGCCAGCACTTCTGGCAAGACTCAGGAACTCCCGTGGAGCAGCGAAGCTGCTTCTCTGCATCTTGCAGGCACCCGCAAAGACCTGAGAAGACTCTGGAGCGTGCAAACCGGACACCGGAAACCACCACTGCACCCATGACACCTATCCCACGCTGAAGTGGGTTAACAGTGCCGTTGTGGTTCTCTGGCCCTCCAGAGACACATGCCACCCTGGACTTGCCGACGCCACCTGCAGCCTCAGATTGCAGGTCCCCTCTACTGCGAGTGGTCCCGGTGACGAAAATCCAACACATGAAGACACCACTGCACCCATCGCCCCACGCCTGTGGAGAAGAAAACAAAGACGTGTCCCCAAGCATGGTGAGACCTAAGCCCCCCTTGTGGTCCACACTGACTGTGTAGTGTTTACTCAGGGTTGATGTTCCTGTCGTCCGGCGGTAGCTGTGGAACCCTGTGCTTGTTGGTATTCTATATTCCATTTAGAACCTTAAGCCGGTTGTCAGTTGCTTTGTCCCTTCGAGTCAACATACTGCTGCGCAGTACCTGCTTGTTATAAATAAACTTCACTCTTCAACTTCAAGAAGAATCTGTCTACTTACTACAAATTTGTTGGCGACGATCGTCAGGTACTGCAGGACCCACAGGGCACCCTCGTTACTGCAGAGCTTCAGAGACTGCGGTCAGATGAGCGGAGAAGATTGTACTCTTCATTGTGCTACCATCCAGACAATTCTGGCAGAGGATGTGGTCCGTCGGCTAGATTGCCGACTTTGGTGCTGGAAACCAAGGTTCGAGCCTCGGGGTCGCGTCCACATCCTGTGATTCTGGGCAAATCACTTAATCTCCCCGTGCCTGAATGTGTCCTTGTGTAACGTAACCGGTGCTCATGTAAAGCGCTCCAATAACTTCGGGTCGAGTTCGCGCTATATAAATCTGCATTAAAAGAAATAAATTAAATAAATTAAAAAAATTCTGTGAGGGGAAGATCTACACGGAGTTTGGCTTCCTGCGAAGTTGAATCTTTCATTTGAGTAACCACACAGAGGTAAAGGAAATTAGATTTTAAGTTTGACGCATGCGCAAAGGAAGTAACACACGAGCTGTGTTTGAAGTTCTAGTCATCGCGCGTCACCTTCGGCGGACATTTTATGCACGCAACCTACGTGTTATTTGCCTCGGCCATTTTGGGAAAGTGGTTGGCAAAGGATAATTGTGGCTGGCAGATGAAGTAACGTTCCAGCTTTTCCACGCCGTCTACGTAAGCTACGTGTCGGCCATTTTAGAGTTTGGCTGGCAAAGCAGACCTCAGTGAATGGCATCATTCGTCGTGGTTGGCATTGGTTGAAGAATCATTCTGCGCATCTTCGGTAAAGCATTCACTGAAGTTTGCGCGCTGATGCGCACACCTTTGATGTGACTGATAATTGTGCATTCCAGAGAGTAATTATATCACTGTGATATGCACACATCTAAGAAATTTTTTTGCAGCAGATTGTGGCGAGTCTTATGTGCGGTGACGCACACACCTTGTTTGGTATATATTCCTTTTTCAGCTTGATGGATTTATGCTGCGAAGGAAACTTATTTTTTCTACTGTTATCATTTGTGAGTTTAGAAATTTCAATTTATAGCTTGTTAAGAAAATTTGACATTAAGAAGTTAAGCTTTACAGCCTGTATCTCAGCATGCAATCTGTCGCAGCTCCACCATCTTTCCTGGAGACACCATGTAATCCACCTATTGTGTGGAAAAAATGGTATGACGCATTTGTGACTTTTTGGGGGGCAATAGAGGCATCGAGATATCGTCCAGAAAGAAAGACATTTTTGTTATTACATTGTCTAGGCTTTGAGGACAGGTCGATCTTCAAACATTTACCACCTCTAGTCAAAGTTCAGGGCGAAGAAGAAATCGATGAATATGTAGAAACTGTAAGGAAACTTGAGCTACGTTTGGATGTACAGCCCAGTCTTGTAGTTATTCGTCACAAATTCTTTAAGAGGGAACAAATGTCAGGAGAGGATGTCGACACTTTTGTTTCTGTGCTCAGGCAATTAAGCGCGGACTGTCAATTTGAAGGATTTACTGATCAGTTATTTAGGGATTAGTACATTTGCAAGGGCTCTGATAAGATGATTCAACAGAAATTATTATCGATGGGGAATCCGTCGCTGGAGGAAACTGTTCGCACAGCAAAGAGCATTGAAGTTTCAGTAAAGGAGTTGGAAAAGAAGATGGTAGAGACTGTTGGGGCTGTCAGGGTCAGAGATTTTAAGGCAATGCAAATTCCACGTACAGAAAAGAAATTCCTTAATAAACAAACTGACTTGTGCTTTAGGTGTGGAAATAGTTCCCCACTCAAAAGGAAACAAGTTTTGCTCGGCTAAAAATGTAATATGCAGAAGTTGTGGAAAATTTGGACATTTTGCAAAAATATGTCAAAGTGGAAAACATGCTGGTGGTGGGCAAGTAAACAGAGATCTGAGCAGTACGGTTGGTGTTGTGAATGTAGCAGACTCTTTACATAATGATTTAGAGAAAATACAGAACATTCAGGACGATTTGAGAGAAATGGTTATGGTTGTGAACGATGGGGAGGTTATTGTTGGTGATACTGTAGTGTAGCTCCTATTTCCCTAATAGGCTCTGCGCATTGGAATAATATATCCTATAGGTTTGACATAGGACTAAGGTCGGTATGTCCCTATCGAGTATATTAAACTTAATTACTTGTGCCAGCTAGCTCAGAGGCCACTAGAAACTCCTTGACAAGAAGGGAGTAGTTTCTGGCAGCCGCAAAACATGACCAATATGTTTTCCTTTTAGAATCAGAACGTGTCCCAGAGTCGTGGAAACACTAGATAACTATTTCACTCAGCTCAGTCGTGCATGCTTAGTTTTCCTCAGAGTTACACAGAAATAATAGACGGGCGTTTTCAATAAAAGATTTATTGAACAGTCTTGTTTCTGGTGTAAGTATAATGTGCTGTTACGATCACAAGACAGTTTGCGAGATAAATAATGTACAGGGTGAGCAGTAGAAATAAATAATACTGCGATAGCATTATCTTTTACTACAAATGCTGTTACATAAATAACACAGACTAAAAATGCGAGTACTCATACGATGCGGTGCTAAGATAGTTCTACCCCAGTGTACCTAACCTAACCTAGGTGTAGGAAGAGGGAAGAAGTAGGTGAAGTATTCCTTACTATGGTATACTAAGAGTATGTTAAGTCTAGTATGCCAAGAGTCCCTCTAGGTTCTTATCAGCTCCATATCTGAAGAATGAGAGAGGTTGGAATCTCTTTGCCAGACTCGAACTCCAACACCCCGCAAGGGAAGTCAGATCACTGGAAGCTGGGCTCTCTGCGTGCAGGGAATGGCAGCGTCTTCTCAGTGCGTCAGGCCGGGATACGGGCTCCTCTGAAGTCGAGGTCTCCTCTGGTTTACAGTGGCTAGGGAAGGTATATTTATACCTGAGGGTACCTTAGGAATGTTAGCATTGACGTGAGTTGGACAACGAAAGACGTCATGAATTAACCCCTAAGGAATAATGGTTCATGCATAATAGATGAGGCCTTGAAGAAATCAATAGTCCTGAGCTAGGGAAACTCCCGCAGCCTAAGGGTCTGTTCTTCATGAACTCGTTGTGACGTTAGGGTGGACGGATGTCAGAGACCATGCCTGTATTTGGAGTGCACGGTTTAATGCCTAAATAAGGCCTGGGATTCTATGCCTATATAAGGGCAGGGCGAATTGTGCCTATATAAGGACATGATATTTGGAAAGCCTGTTATGGACACCCTAAGGAGAATACAACACCCACTCCTCTTTCGTGTATACGATAATACATAAATGCTAAACATTTAAAATGCTAAACATAAAAATGGAGTACCGCACATTTCTAAAATATTTCATAAAACCATTTTAAAAAAGGCATTTAAAAAAAACCAAACATATTAGAGTGCAAAAAGGGACTGTACATTCAAAGCATTGCTTATCATTTCAGGCATAAAATTCGAAAATAAATGCAATTGGAATGAAGTAAGCAGTAATATTTACATTTGACAAAAAATGATCGATAAGTTTGTTCATAAATCAAAGTCATTTCATGTCAGCAAAATCAATGAACTGTTGTAGACACACAAGATGACTAAATGTCTTTGGAAGGAACGCTAAGTCTGTACTATAAGGCTAGTTTTACTTAAAGCAGATTGAAGTTCCATTTTCCTTTGAAAAAATGGGAAAAAGTTCAATTTTTGGTAGAGTTCCAAGTTTTTGAAAAAATGAAGGCCAAATTGTTGCTGTATTTTTGGAACATTGTATGCTGAATCAGTCAGTTTACGGGTCTGGTGTAAACATTAGATCATCTATTTCTATAGACAAACATCATCCACTGTTGTTGGTGTGAGTTGGAACACCTCGTGAAGCAGGTTAATCGCACAGAGATGTGAAACATTGCTTTCAATTGTCGCAATGTTCGCGTCCGTTGTTACCTGTGTGCCTGTAGTTCTTTCTCGTACCTCAGCAGCAGACGGAAGCGTCTGTGAGATCTCAATGAATGCTGTCATCAGGATAGGAAGTCGCTGGGGACAACACATAGCATGGGCCGTTATCTGGTCCAGCAGAGTATCGACGTCCGTTGGCGCATCCGATGGAAGTGTTAGACAGGTGTCCAACACGCATTCTACACCGCATAGCAGGCATCGTAGAACAGGTAAGATGCAATCTTGCCAGATTGGTCTAAAGGACAGGAACCATTTGGTATTAAGGTCCCGTAGACGATTTATGCCCAAAAGCTGTACTATTTGCTCACGGCACTTTCGTTCAAGGAGAACTTTCTCCATGTCGCTCGGAGTGATGTCGGCGAATTGGCTGGCCATAGCGAAATAGCAGGAAGAGAAATAGAATTCCGTCAACGAGTGCTAGAATTAATGGTATGCCACCAAACACCGAATGTGCAAAGTTCGGGATGATTCCGAGTATTGCCTGGAAAGGTGCTAACAGACCCGAGCAGATGCCCTTAAATACATGTACAATTCCTGTTGTATCAGACATGTTGAAAATTCGTCCCATCATTTCCACGAAATGTATAGGGCAGTTTGTACGTATTAAAGTCTGTATCTCAGCCGAAGTCCTTGCAATTTGCAGATCATAGGTTTCTTTGGCCGAGGTTAAAGGCACTGTTTGTTGTAAAAGCATGGCTTTCATTCTGCTTAAAGTATCAAATCTTATAAAAGAGACGTTCAGCGAAGGCCACAAAGGCGACTCCTGACTGTGTCTATTGGGGCAAACAATACTTGCATACAGCAAGTGACCCTGGAGTTGACCGTTACTAGATATGGGATGCCTGGCAGCATGCCACAGCAACTCTGATCATTCAACATGAGGTAACTCCCATTAGAAAGTTGTCCGAACGTTGGATTAATCACAGCAGCTGGTGTACCCTGCTGATGGCAAGACAAATTTGCCACAGAACCATTACAAGCCCCGTGCAAGGAAATGTCCTGACATATAAGTGGACCGCTTAGTGCACGTTTACAGTTTTTACCTCTTAAAAACACTTCACGATCCCCGCTCCAACATCTATATGTATACGGTAAAGCCCAAGATGTCTTAATGTATTCCTTACCCAACCTTTCATATTTGCCTGCTTGCATTTGTCTGAGGCAATACTGAAACTGAAAAGTAGTCGCAGGTAGTGTAATTTTGCCATGAATAAGCCATTCTGTAGCTGGTTTTTCTGCCACTGTGAATGGTAACTTTTCCAGTTTTTCAATGCTCAGCACTGTATATTTTGCTCCTCTCTGTGCCATTTCGATCTGTTTATCAGTTAGATTGTATTCTGCAAACAGAGCCGTTGTGTTGATGAAACGCCAGGGCACATAGCCCGCTCGCAATGATTGCAGCGTCCAGCTTAATAACATAATAGAATGTATTTGAGATTGGCCTTGTTGTAACATCGCCAAATCTTGTTCTAGAATGTCGATAGCAGAGGATACAATGCCGTCCAATGAATATATTCTTGAGGACAAAGTTGTTAACCCATTGTCGACCACAGAGAGTGTTTTCTCTAAATTAATACGATCAAGTTCACGTATTCGTTCTGCGGCCTCTATCTGTGACACCTTCCAAGCTTCATTATAAGCAGCATAAATGCCGGCATATATGAAACGTTTTTGACGCGGTTTTCTTGGTCCAAGCAAGAAATCCCTAAGATCTGCGTCTTTTGCGAGTAAGGATAAGTGTTGTTTTACATCCTGTAGTGTAGAGGTATGCAGCCAATCGAGGCATAACTTCCCTACACTGTATGTTGTTACTACCCCCGGATGTTGTCTTTGGACGTATCTTGGGTCTGGCCTATGAATAGTAAAGCCCTGAGTTTTATTCAGGAATCTTTCCTGACAGTTATTCGTGTCTGTGGGCCAGATCAACCATTTTTCCAATCAGGATTAGATCTGTTGAGTTGTAGTATATTGTCGACTGTCACCACTGCCTGTGTTACATTATTTTTTGCAGGAGTTTGTACAGAAGGTGTGTTCATATCTTTTATCTTGGCTAATCCAAGACAAGATGTTTGTTGGATAGTTTTATTCAAAAACATTATTTGTTCAGGGATGATGCAGGCTCTAAATAAAGCTTCTATCCCCTGTACTTGCCATTCTTTAGTACCCACAACGTTTTTGTGTCTATTGTGTCTTTCCAAAAGTCGAAACCCTGTCTAGACAGTTGGGCATTAAATAATGCAGAATAAATCTGTTTTGTATTTGTTAACATAATTTTCAGACCTGTTTTGTTTACATTTTTATAGTAAAACATTTCTGGATCAGATGTATTGTAACCTGAAAAATATGGAAATTTACTGGCAAATGTTTTTGAACTACCTTTAGGTGGTGTAGGACAATGTTCCCATTGGTTAAACATAAACACATTTCTTGGATATGCAGATTTATGCAAAAAATGATGACCATAGTGATTATAACAATACAGTTCTTCATAGTCTGATGACCCCTCTAAATATTCATTTTTAGAAAATGCAGCAGATCTTTCTAAGTCAAACATAATAACAGTCACAGTCTCAAAGTCCCAATCATCAGAATAGGTACTGGACGTGATTAAATCACTTAGTGAAATTCTAAACAAATGTGGAATGTTCAATTCTTCCGTCGGACCGAATATATCAAAATCTGTTTTGTCCCACACTATACCATCGTGTATAGAAACAGCTGTGATGTTCACTGATGACAAGTCTCTTGCTTCACGATGGGAAGATTTATGAGGTTTCAAGAAGTACGTTTACGTCTTTTCCTTCAGTGTTCACATGGATGTATCTGCCACTTATTAGCACGCTTACTGTTGTTACCAAAGCTAGCCAGAGCAGGAAAACAAAAAGTCCAGATGTAATCCAGAGTTCAATCCATGGAGAAACCAAATAAGTCTTTTTCAGAAAGTGAAGAAAGTCTTGTACTTGCTGCTTGTATTTCAATGACACTGGCGTTGTTTCAGGTTCACTTGGATCTTCTGAGAACGTATCAAAGTTAATGAAGTAGCCAGAAGCAGTTCTGTCAATTGTTTGAATTGCATCAGGATTTGTAGAAATCACTGGAACCAGTTCATCACTTGTTACGTTGGTGTAGACAGGTGTATTTGGACAAACTGTTACTTGTTCTTCAAGAGGTATGAGCTCCATAGCGTTGTTGCATAGTCCTTCATTTGTTTCAGCTGAATTCTCGATTATCAGTCTTTCAGTATGAACCTCTTGGATAGTAGCGAGAGGAGTGTGTTTGCTACTAGGTCGGAGTCCACGAGGCCTACTATTTAGTATTGGCCACATACTGTGGTTTGATCAGGTCGATGGACACAAATCTTTTCTCCTTTCTTCCAGCAAGGGGCGGCAGTAGTACTGTTCTTGTTCCTTGAACTGCTAGGACAGGTACTGGTTGTCTGTAAGAAGGTCCAAATTCCTTCTTGTCCGCAATTTTTCTCTGACTAGATCCCCAACTTTTGGAATCCAGACAGGCCTTGCTGGGACAGCCGGTTGATCCCCAGTGGTGGTTGACTGTAGGAATACGTTGCTTTGTTTGGTTCTTAATTTGTTTAAGCCCTGTAAAACAGCCAAACGATCTTTGATATCAAAGGGTTTATTTTCCACCACTGTGCCTACGTTTTCTAAGTCTGGTACCCACCTTCTTGTCCCAAATAGGACCTCATATGGAGTGACCCCCCCTAGAGAACTTCTTGGCAGATTGTTAAGTGCACGTTGAACTCCACTAAGGTGTTTGACCCACCCGTCACCCGAACCTAATACTCTAGCTGTTATAGACTGCTTTATGTCCCGGTTTTTCCTTTCCACAACCGAATTTCCCTCAGGATGGAATGGAGAGGAGTACCGCAATGCAACGCCCAGACTGGCCATGGCGTCTTTGTAAGCCAGAGAGCTAAACGCAGGACCCTGGTCAGAATGTAGCGTGCCTATTGCGTATATGCCGATAAAGACTCGCAAATCTTTTATAACAGTTCGAGCGTCAGCTGAGCGCTGAGGCCATAACCATAGGAACCTAGATTCAGTATTTGCGGGAATGCCTTTGTCCAGTAGAACGCAGGTGCGTAGATAGTCGAATGCTGTCTAACAGTGGTGTCTGTACTGGGCTGCCGCATTCGCAGCATGGTGTCTGGTGGCTCTCTCGCTGTAATTTACAGTCTAAGCAGTTGTTGATGAATATGTGAATTTCTGTATTCATCCCAGGCCACCAGTACATTTCTTTTAAAGTCAGGATAGTCTTAGAGATCCCTTGATGTGACAGACCCTCCCCCAAATGTGTTTCATAAATCAAGGCTGCTCTACGTTCCATGTTTGGTATTACCCTATCCCCCACTCCAGGGATTCGAGCAAAAGGAACGTTGTTCGCATAAATTACATAAGAGTACTTGAGTGGAAACTTTTTGGTAATGCTGCACTGCTGCCTTTGCTTGAAGCATTGACAGCCAACATTATCTCACCGTCTATTTTTGTTTTTGAACGAGTGATCGCAGCTACGGAAGCCGTTTGCACAGCCCCCTTTGCGGCTTCATCAGCCAATGAATTCCTGCAACGTGAACGCCATCACGTTGATGACTCAGTGTGTGGATCACGTGAGCCTTTGGTAGTTTGTTTTTCAACTGAACTACTTGTTCCCAAAGCAATTTGTGCTTTATTGTGCCACCTTTCGCATCTTTGAAACCATTTTCAAGCCAGTTTTGTATATATTCATTATACGACTGCACACAGTAAAATGAATCGCACACGATTAGTGTGGGGAATTCTCGATCTGTATTTTCAAGTGCCAGTTTGAATGCTTGTAGTTCAGCTCGTTGAGCTGTACAATCTCCTAGAGACTGCGTTTTAGTGACCATAGGTCTGAAGATGCCATTTCGCATGCGACCTTTAACGATAGCACACGCTGCACTGTAAGCTTGCTTACCCCCTATTGCGGGTTGTGCGGATCCGTCAGTATAAATTATGAATTCGTACTGATCGAGAGGCAGAATTTCAGTGGGCAGGGGACATTCATGTTTGTACTGCAGGAAGGCTTGTGTTTTTAAATCTGGACCAAAAACATATTCAACATCTGTTGCAGCAAGAGAATTAACCCATTGTATCCATCTTGGATGCAATGACTTAGCATTTGGAATGCTTGCTTTTGTAACCGCTTCTAAAGCAGGTACTGGGGTTACGATAATAATGTGTTTCCCTTGGGCTAAGGCTCTTTCTTTTGCTACAGCGGTTTGAACTGCTGTTAGAATTTTTTTAGTAGAACTGAAGCGCATTTCCGCTTGTGTGTACAAGTGTGATTTATACGCTATTGGTATTTTTTCACCCTCATTGAAAGTTAAGTAGGTGAATCCGCATTGACCCGAAATTATTCGGATCACCAAATTTCGTTCACTTACACGTGTTTGTAAGTGATTCGTTGCTAACATGTTAGCCTGGAGTGAACGCAAAATTTCTGTGTGTTCCTGTGTCCAGTTTTTGATTGAAAAATCAGGTTTGATTAATGCGTAGAGAGGTTTAACCCTTTCTGCATAGTTTGTAATGTATGTTCTTCCAAAATTTAAGAAACCCAGGATTGATTGTAAGTTTTTAGCGTTTTTGGAGGTTGGAGCAGCGCACACTTTTCTAAAAGTTATCTGCCAAGCTCTTGCCTTCACTTGAAAGCTCATATCCTAGAAATAGGACATTGAGATGGGCAATTCTGGACTTTTAAAGTTGAATTTGTAACCCTCAGAGGCGAATCCCAGTATAATGGTGCTCATCCTGTTCAAGTGTTTTACTAGGTCATCGTCTGTCAGATATATGTCATCGACATAGGACAATGTCTCATTGTCATAAATTTGTAGTAACTCCATTACCTCGCTGAGAATAAACCTGGGCTATTCATGAACCCTTGTGGGAGTCGACAAAAGTGACGCTGGGTCCCCATTATGGAGAATGCTGTTAAGTACCTGCTTTCAGGTGCTATGTTTTGACAAAAGAAACCATTTGAGATGTCTAATGTTGTTTTATATTTTTACGCACAATGTTATTCATTAATGCTGTGCTATGTGCATTTTGCACTGCAAAAGTTTTAGAACAAGTGTTTAGATGTCTGTAATCCAAAACTAGACGATATGTTTTGTCTGGTTTGGAGACAGGAAACAAAGGATTGTTCATTGAGGAGGTGCATGTTTCAATCACCACTTGGTATTCAAGTTGATCTAAGATCTCCCTGACCTGTTTTTAGCTTCTTGCTTAATAGGATACTGCCGTTGTGCAGTTGGTTCATGTTTCAGATGTATTTTATGGTGAGGTGAATCTTCATCCCATCCTACATGATTTTTATATAATGCTGGGGCCTGGGCCACTGCCCATTTCCTGGCATATGTATATCTTAGATGCATTGGTATATGGTTGGAGAAGGCAGGCATAATTATGTCCTCGCTGTGTGGGCACTCCCTGACAAATTGTGGTGGTCAGTCCTTTTCTGCTAGAAGTATGTCATAGCCCTTTGATAGTTTTTCCCAAAAAAGTGCTTTCACCTGTCTAGGTTTGTCTCCCTCCATCCGGAGTGTTATGTCATATAACTTTTGTGGAGTACTAACCCTGGTGTCTACAGTCTCAACTGTAATGTACTCATTCAAGTCCACTATCTCCAGAAGTTCCCTCAGGTTCTGGCGAACTATTGTGACTTCTGCTGCACTGTCCAGCATGGTCTGAGCCCATTCTCCGTTCTTGAGTTGCGTTCTCAGTATTCTCGGCATGTCTTATCTTTAGACCTGCTACTTTCTTTTTGGAGAATTGAGGTTTTACTTTAGTTTTTGGAGCGTGTTTGTCGTCTTTCGATGTCACGCGTTTTTCTCTGTGTTCCGTCCGTCCTCTTCTTTCCGAAGTCTGTGGTGAGATCTGAAAGGGACGAGAGGAACGTGTATCAGTATCATGATACCTATCAGGTTTTCTCAAATTATCCCTATTCCTGAGGTTATACCTCCTTTCAGAGGGCTCCTTTTGAGGAGACCTACCTCGAGATTGAGAACGTTTCTCGTTTGATTTTTGTTTAGTAGACTCCCACTTCTTTTTAGAAGATGTAGGAGTTTGTTTTATTGAGTCCTTCTCAGGACTTTCAGATAGTTTTGGTTTCAGTGGTCTTCCACCCAAACTATCTCTGCCTAATTCTGCATAAGATTGTTCTATAATTCTGGGTAGCTCAGTTTGATGTACTGTAACATCGAATTCCCTCAATTTTGGCGGATCGCCACTGCTGCTGCCTCCCTTTAATATTAGATAATATTATTGTTGAGACCTGGTCGAAATTTTTCAGTAATTTCATACCTAAATTTAGAGCAGGCTCTGCCCCATATTCGTTTTGAATTTGTTTTAGGACATCAGGTATTACCGCAATTGACGGAATACCATGTGTTTTAGTATAGATGGCAGCAAAGACTGAGCCCCAAGTGGTGCAGTCTTCCAGTTGTGGTGTGATCCCCATCGGTAAACTGATTGTTAGGATTCTGTGTTTCTCATGCGGGCTAGTATTTGGAAATACTGCTTCGATTTGAGTAATTTTTGAGCTATCCAAAACGGAATTTGCTCACGTTTTTGGGCATTTTACCCATGACTGAATATAGAGTCTGTGGTGTAATTTTTAGTGTATTCCCCTGTTGGGGAGTTGGATTTGGATATGTCAATAGTGGTCGGACTGTAAACGTCCGCATGACATATTGGACCAATTGTCTGTAAATTTTTATTAACTCTTTTATTTGAGTATATAATTCCTCATCTGTCATTATATCCAGTTCAGGATGAGGTGTGTAGCCGGCTAAAATCGGCCATGTTGCTCCTGGTCTACCTAGTGGACCGAGCCTGGTAATGTTTTTGGATGTTTTAGGGCGCCTTTAAACCAGAGCTGATGCTCTTGGTATGTTAATGGAATTTCAATATCCTCGAAAGGAATGTATTCCTCTGGTAGATCATCTTCTTTGTAGAAGTGAAATGTTTGTGATGTTGGATTGCATTCCGGAAGTAGTACCCATGAATAGAATACCTCTGTCTGAAATGATTCATGTGCCTCTATCACGAAAACTGCTCTACCTCCTCTTGGCGATAGGCCATGTTTTATAAGTTTTAGAGTTATGGCTCTTCTTAAGTTTTGAGGGATGTGTATAACACCCTCCTCAGTTTCATTTAAACCTGTAAGGTTAAAACCTACTGCTTGGGCTGGATCAGCTGCAGTTCCACCGTTTCGGTGTCATTGTTACCGTCAGGCATTTTTTTTTTTTTTTGAAAAATGTAGAATAAGTTTCAAGGAAACAAAGATAAGGTGCACAATATTTTGGAACACTGTATCCTTCAACGTTGAGCAAACCAAACAGCTAATATATAGGGTGCTTCCCTATGTAGCCTTGGCGGATACCTAACCCTGCCCACTCCAGATGTCTTTTGGAGTATATGGGTAGGGGTCTTTGAGAGAAAATAGCACGGCTGAGTTACTCAGTATCTAAAGTTGAATTACTGCCTAACCAAACCGTTGGGCGCCATGTAGTGTAGCTCCTATTTCCCTAATAGGCTCTGCGCATTGGAATAATATATCCTATAGGTTTGACATAGGACTAAGGTCGGTATGTCCCTATCGAGTATATTAAACTTAATTACTTGTGCCAGCTAGCTCAGAGGCCACTAGAAACTCCTTGACAACAAGAAGGGAGTAGTTTCTGGCAGCCGCAAGACATGACCAATATGTTTTCCTTTTAGAATCAGAACGTGTCCCAGAGTCGTGGAAACACTAGATAACTATTTCACTCAGCTCAGTCGTGCATGCTTAGTTTTCTCCAAGTTACACAGAAAGAAATAGACGGGCGTTTCAATAAAAGATTTATTGAACAGTCTTGTTTCTGGTGTAAGTAAAATGTGCTGTTACGATCACAAGACAGTATGCGAGATAAATAATGTACAGGGTGAGCAGTAGAAATAAATAATACTGCGATAGCATTATCTTTTAGTACAAATGCTGTTACATAAATAACACAGACTAAAAATGCGAGTACTCATACGATGCGGTGCTAAGCTAGTTCTACCCCAGTGTACCTAACCTAGGTGTAGGAAGAGGGAAGAAGTAGGTGAAGTATTCCTTACTATGGTATACTAAGAGTATGTTAAGTCTAGTATGCCTAGTATGCCAAGAGTCCCTCTAGGTTCTTATCAGCCCCATACCTGAAGAATGAGAGAGGTTGGAATCTCTTTGCCAGACTCGAACTCCAACACCCCGCAAGGGAAGTCAGATCACTGGAAGCTGGGCTCTCTGCGTGCAGGGAATGGCAGCGTCTTCTCAGTGCGTCAGGCCGGGATACGGGCTCCTCTGAAGTCGAGGTCTCCTCTGGTTTACAGGGGCTAGGGAAGGTATATTTATACCTGAGGGTACCTTAGGAATGTTAGCATTGACGTGAGTTGGACAACGAAAGACGTCATGAATGAACCCCTAAGGAATAATGGTTCATGCATAATAGATGAGGCCTTGAAGAAATCAATAGTCCTGAGCTAGGGAAACTCCCGCAGCCTAAGGGTCTGTTCTTCATGAACTCGTTGTGACGTTAGGGTGGACGGATGTCAGAGACCATGCCTGTATTTGGAGTGCAGGGTTTAATGCCTAAATAAGGCCTGGGATTCTATGCCTATATATGGGTCAGGGCGAATTGTGCCTATATAAGGACATGATATTTGGAAAGCCTGTTATGGACACCCTAAGGAGAATACAACAATACTTCTACTTGTGTCGATCCTTATGTTGAGATTGGTGTGGGAGATAAAAAACTGAACTTGTTAGTGGATTCTGGCGCAAGAATTACTATGATTACTCAAGAGTTATTTTTAGAAACTTGGTGTGATCGTCACTTGGAACCCCCCGACAGAGCACCAGTTTCCTATGAAGGGCGCAAAATCGAGTTGGCTGGTTTATTTGAAGACATTTTAGAATTCAAAGAAAGGAAAATTTTAGGTAAAGTCTATGTGGCTATCAAAGGACTGTCTATCTTAGGATGGTTCCACCAAGGTTTGTTTCAAATGGTTCTCAGACCTGGTACTAAGGAACAAGTTAGTGTGGTTAATTCCATGGATTACACTGAAACCATTATTTAAGAGTACACAACAGTTTTTGGTGGGGGTTTAGGCAAAATCAAAGGGTTCACGCATGAAATTAGAGTAAAAGATGGTGCCATTTCTGTGAAACATAAATTAAGGAGTGTGCCTTTTAGTGTTAGAGACAGTTTGGAAAGAGAACTTAATGAACTATGTGCTATGGGGATTATAGAGCCCATCGAATCTTCACTATGGATTTCACCTTTGGTGGTCGCGAGGAAGAAAAATGGTGATTTACGTGTTTGTGTTCATTTACGCAGTTTGAATAAGAACATCTGGATTGATTCACATCCCCGCCAAGAATTAATGAGTTGTTGGCGTTGACAAAAGGGTCCAAATGGTTCACAAAATTAGATATTGTGTCAGCCTACCACCAGGTGGTGTTGGATCCATCTTCAAGGCATTTAACAGCTTTCGTGTCACCCATTGGTTCGTACCAATATTGCAGGATGCCGTTTGGCTTAGTGTCAGTGGCAGCCGTTTTTCAAAGAATTATGAGTCAGATGTTGTGCGTAACAGGAGTTGCAGTCTTTGAAGATGATGTATTGATTTTTGGAGAGACCAGAGAGAGCCATGATAAGACCCTCAAACAGGTTTTGGGTATCATGCAGGACAAAGGGGTGGTTCTTAAGAGTGAAAAATGTCTATTCCTCAAAGAAAAAGTAGAGTATCTCGGACATGTTGTGTCACAACATGGTGTGGAGCCAAGACCAGGTTTAGTCCAAGCCATTGTTGATGCTAGCGCTCCAGTTAATAAGGTGGGTTTGAAGTCTTTCATTGGTCTTTGTGAATTTTATTCAAGATTTGTCCAAGATTATGCATCAAAGGTCAAACCCCTTACTAACATGTTAAAAAAAAAATGTACCTTTCATATGGGACATGAGCTGTCAGGAGGTGTTTGATTGGATCAAATCACAGTTAGTTGGTGATAGAATTCTCAAACCTTTTGATCCAGACAAAAAAATGTACCATCACTGTTGATGCTAGCGGATTAGGGTTGGGAGCCTTTCTCACTCAAGTCAGCGGAGACACAGAAAATACTTTGGGTTTTGCCTCCAGGGTTCTGAGGGAATCCGAAACAAATTTTTCTGTTATAGAGAAGGAATTGTTAGCCCGTTTGTTGGCTATCAGGAAGTTGCATCCCTATATTTGGGGCAATCATTTTGTTTTACGAACTGACCATAGTCCATTGGTTTCTATTCTTTCAGGTGAAAAGATCAAGGAGCATATACCTAGAATTGCGAGACTGTCATCAAAACTGTTGCAATACAATTTTGATGTGGTATACATACCTGGAGTTAAGAATATGAGAGCAGATTTTTTGTCAAGATTTCCTGTGGCAGAGTCTGACACTGACTTGGCAAAAGATGAAGATCAGGATGACTGTTTTGTTGCCAACATTGATGTGGAGGATATGTGTGCTATAAGTGAATCAGAGTGGAGGAGAGAGTTGGCTAAAGATGATGTGCTTGTGCAGGTCATCAAGTATGTCAAAGAAGGGTGACCTAAAGAGAAAAATGTTTAGTATCATTTTCAGACGTTTGTTAAAGTTTCCCAGGAACTTACCATTGAAGATGGCATCTTGATGCGGGAAGAGAGGCTGATACCCCCTGAAAGTTTGAGAAAGAGATTGTGTGGTGCTCATGAAGGATTTGGGTAAGACACTAACTAAACGCAGACAGAGAGAGGTGTTCTGGGGGCCACAGATAGACGATGGTGTAGATGATCTTATTGATAAGTGTGTGGTTTGTGGGAGTGCTGAGAGGCTTCAAAGTGAGGGTTCCTCCTATGCAACCCGTTGTTTTCCCAGTTAGACCTTGGGAAAAAATAGGTATTGATCTCATCGGTCCTTTCAATTTACTTCCTGCTTCTTCTAGATTTGCTGTTGTGGCTATTGACTATTACTCTAAGTGGCCTGAAGTTCGGTTCTTGAGTGAGCCAACTTCCAAGAACATCATTGATTTCCTCAAGGACATTTTCTTCAGGGAAGGGTTTCCGTCTTCCATTATTTCTGATAATGGTGTACAATTTGTCAGCGTTGAGTTTCAAAACTTTCTTAAACAGGGGGGTATTGTTCACCACAAGAGTTCACTATATCATCAATCAATCAATCAGGGGTTTGTTAAAGCGCGACTACTCACCCGTAAGGGTCTCAAGGTGCTAGGGGGAGGGGGGGGGTGCAGGTTCCATCCATCAAGGAGGGGGTCTGTCGAAGAGCCAGGTTTTGAGGTTTCTTGCGAAGATGGGGAGCGATGTCTGTCTGAGGTGGAGCGGAAGGGCGTTCCATACTTTGGCCGCGAGAAAGGAGAAGGAGCGGCCTCCTGATCTGGTCTTTCTGGTGCGGGGGACCACATCGTAGGAGAGCTGGGCTGATCGTAGGGTCCTTTGGGGTGCGTGGAATTTGAGTCGGCTGTTCAGGTATGCTGGTCCGGTGCCGTGGAGGGCCTTGTGTGCGTGGGTGAGCATCTTGAAGGTGATTCTCGCCTCGACAGGGAGCCAGTGGAGTGTGCGCAGGTGCTGGGAGATGTGGCAGTGTTTTGGCAGGTTGAGGACCAGTCTTGCGGCGGCGTTCTGGATGTTCTGTAGCTTGCGGGTGAGGTTTTTGTTTATTCCGGCGTAGAGTGCGTTGCCGTAGTCGAGTCTGCTGGTGACCAGGGCGTGAGTGACGGTCTTTTGGTGTTCGAGGGGATCCATTTGAAGGTCTTACGAAGGAGGCGGAGGGTGTGGAAGCAGGAAGACAAGACAGAGTTGATCTGGCGGTCCATTTTGAGCTCGGAGTCCAGGATGATTCCCAAGTTGCGTGCGTGGTCCGTGGGGGTTGGCGGGTTTCCGAGGGCGGGGGGCCAACAGGTGTCGCTTCAGGCATCGGGGTTTGGGCCCATGATGAGTACTTCTGTTTTGTTGGTGTTTAGTTGTAGGCAGCTGTTTTTCATCCATTTGGCGACGGCTTCCATGCCTTCTCGAAAGTTGCGTCTGGCGGTGTTGGGCTCGTTGGATAGGGAGAGGATGAGCTGGGTGTCGTCTGCGTATGACACGATGTTGAGTCCGTAGGTTCTGATGATGGGGGCGAGTGGAGCCATGTAGACGTTGAAGAGCTCGGGCTGAGGGAGGAGCCCTGGGGGACTCCGCAGGTGGTAGGTGTGGGGTCCGAGAGGAAAGGGGGAGTCTGACCCGCTGCGTCCTGCCGGAGAGGAAGGAGCGGATCCAGTCGAGGGCCTTGTCCTGGATTCCTGCGTCGTAGAGTCTGCGTATTAGGGTGCGGTGGGAGACTGTGTCGAACGCCGCTGATAGGTCGAGGAGGATGAGGGCTACTGTTTCTCCTTTGTCCAGTAGGGTGCGGATGTCGTCTGTTGCGGCGAGGAGGGCGGTTTCCGTACTGTGGTTTTTCTGAAGCCGGATTGGGAGGAGTCGAGGATGTTGTGTTCTTTAATGAATGTGGCGAGTTGGATGTTGATGGCTTTCTCGATGACTTTCGCTGGGAACGGGAGCAGGGAGATGGGTCTGTAGTTTTTGAGGTCGGTGGGGTCCGTTGAGGGTTTCTTTAGGAGGGGGTTGACCTCGGCGTGTTTCCAGTCATCGGGGAATGAGGCGGTCGCCAGGGTGCGGTTGATGGTGTGGCGGAGCATGGGTGCGATGGTGTCGGCGGCTCTGTTGAAGATGTGGTGGGGGCAGGGGTCCGTGGGGGCCCCTGAGTGGATTGACTTCATTGTCTTCAGTGTGTCTTCGGTGGTGAGGGCTGTCCAGTCGTCAATCGCTGGTTTCCGGGTGTCGGGGGTGGTTGTTGAGGGTTCAGTGTGTTGGTTGTCTTCGTCGAAGTTGTCGTAGATGCTCTTGATTTTGTGGTGGAAAAAGGTGCTGAGTTTGTCGCAGAGGTCTTGTGAGGGAGGGATGTCGGTAGACTCGCTAGTGGGTTGGGCGAACTCCTTGATGATGCTGAAGAGTTCCTTGCTGTTGTGCGCGTGGGTGGAGATTCTGTCTTCAATCGCTTTTTCCTCGTTTCTCTGATGAGTTGATGGTGGGCGTTGGTGGCGGCTCTGAAGTTGTCGTGGGCTTCTGTGGATTTGGTGTTCCTCCAGGCCTTTTCGAGGCGGCGGCATGTGCTTCTGGACTCTCGAAGTTCGGTGGTAAACCATCTGGCTTTCTTGGCGCGGGTATTGTTGTTTTTCTTGAGGGGGCTATGGTGTTGGTGCTGTCCGAGATCCATCTATGCAGGGTTCGGGCTGCGGTGTTGGGGTCGTCGTTTTCCGCGATGGTTGGGGTGGAGTTGTTGAGTGAGGAGGTGAGCTGGTCGTCGGTGAGTTTGGTCCAGTTTCTTCGTGGAAGCAGGTGCTGGTGTCTGTGGATGGTGGGTGTTCTGAAGGTGAAGTGGATGCAACGATGGTCGGTCCATGGGAGTTCGGTGGTGTGGCTGAAGCTGATGGAGTTTCCTGTAGTGAAGAGGGGGTCGAGGGTGTGTCCTGCTGAGTGCGTGGGCTCGGTCACGATCTGGCGCAGTCCAATGTTGTGGAGGTTGTCCAGGAGGGATGTGGTGTTGGGTCCAGTTGGTTGTCGAGGCGGAAGTTGAGGTCTCCCAGCAGGGTGTAGTTGGTGGATGCGATGGCCTGCGGGGAGATAATGTCCGTGATGGAGTTGGCGAAGGGTCCGCGGGGTCCAGGGGGTTGGTAGATGAGGGTTCCTCGGAGGGTGGCTGTGGGGCTGGCCAGTATCTTGAAGTGAAGGTGTTCCATCAGTTCTGTGGGCTCGTCAGGGAGTGTGCTCAGGCGGAGGCTGGATTTGTGGACGATGGCGATTCCTCCTCCTGGGCGGGTGGGGCGGTCCTTCCTGGTGATCTTGTATCCTTGGGGGATGGCGATGGTGATGTCCGGTCCCGAGGTGGTGTTGGTCCAGGTTTCGGTGAAGAACGCTACGTCCGGGGTGGTGCTGTCGAGGAGGTCCCAGATTTCTGTGGCGTGTTTGTGGAGGGATCGGACGTTGAGGAGGATGCATTGCAGGGTCTTCGGTTCGGTTGTGTTCTTGTGGGCGGGTTGTGCTGGATCCGTGTTCTTGGCGGTGCTGCAGGTGTGCCGGCAGCGGTGACAGCTGAAGGGTCCGTGGGAGTCGGCTGGTGATGCTAGCTTGCAGTTGTTGCGGCCTGGGTTGAGTGCGTGGAGTGCTGCTGGGTCGTAGCGTTGGCGGGGCGGAGGTCCAGGGTTCCTGGCGCTGGTCGCGGTCGGGTCGCGGACGGGCGCAGACGGGCTTGCCTTTGACGCTGAGAGCTAATACTATAATATTCACTGCACTCTAGAATCTCGTCCCATAATGCTTTGCAGGGCCTTTGGTTGGATTGTATTTTTGCCCATAACTGTGCTTGGGGTGGTCCTAGGAGGATGGGACCACCACCAAATCGTTCAGCATGATGTGCTCTTTGTGTTCAATGCATCTGCTTGGCTCTCTCCCTAGGTTAGGGAGGACCCCAAAATCATCACTTCTCACTGCTTGCTATATTTTCATTTTCACTTTTGTGAGATGACTATATGCATTTTAGCATGTAAAGATAGAGTTACTTGTTTTACCAAAGGTATGTGAGGTTTCTGTTTTATTAATTGGGATGAGATGGAACGGAGTTACGGAGCGGAGTTTCACGGGTTTCACTGAGTTTTTGTTCAACTCTGTAGAATTCCGCATAGTGGTACTCTGCCAACTTCGCCCACCCTTAGTTCATTCCAGCCCAAACGGATTGGAACCTTCCTTCACAACATACATGGGTCCCTTGATGGAATTACCCTTGAATTCCAATGTGGCACCAAATTAACCCTCGACTTGTACTCCTCCCCCCCCCCCCACATAAGCAAATATCTTAATGTGTGAAGCTTGTAATCTTACTTCTTGGAATCCTCCAAAATCCTTCACATTTATAAGTGCGAAAAGAGAGCCTGAATCTGCCATGAATTTAATGACTTTCCCAATTACAGCAATTCCACACTCAGGTTTCCTTCTGTGACACTGGAAATAATGAGTTATGCTGTTCCTAAGGGGAAGCAAAAAGGGGAATAGGTCAGTGAACAAGGAGCCGCTAGATGGGGAGTGGTTCCTTTTTGGAAATAGGTCCCTCACTCACCCTTGTGGGTGTCATGCTTCATCGGATTTGTTCCTCATCGGGCCGGTACTGCAATGCCAGACTGGCACACTCAAGGTTCTCTTTGTCTGAGATCTTTTTCCAAAGCTGTGATGTGAAGTGCAAGTGTGGAGCACTTTGTGTAGATTGAAAATTGTGGGTATTGGTGTAATGAGTAGTGAATTAAAAAAGACTAGGCAAATCTCAAATCAAATTTTAATTAGTGAATATGCCTGTCTTATTAAAAAGTGTTGTCACCAGTGGAGACAATTATCACTGGTGATTTATCTTAAGGTCAACATGATTCATGCTGTCATATAGCCAAAATAAGTGATCTATGGCAATTCGTCAGGACCAAAAAAATAACTAATTTACACAGTGTTTGGGACCAGGATTGAAATAAATGGTGTCCAAACACTACCCTAAAAACTGTACCTACAGGATGTACAATAACTGACCAATAGGAGAAAGAAAAAAAGGAAAATGCCATAAAATTGCGCCATACACAGCAGTATTGTATAGTACTTGTAGAAGCATACAACACTTGCATGCTTAAGTTTGTGTTTTATAGCAAGCAGTGATAAATACCAAGCAGGACAAATCCTTGAAACACACACAAAAACATGTTAGTTGTGGTTTCGTACACTGTGGTCAAAGAAGGAATCCCTCACCCAATGAGGGTGATGTCATTACCGCCTCGAGGGAAACACTGAGAAAAAACGCTTGATTTTAGCATGCTGTTGGAAAATAAATGTTGAATCATGAGTGAGCCAAGTGGGAGGAGTCATATGGTGAAAACCCAAAGATCCAGTACTTGCGTCATCCATGGGAGAATTTCGCCAGCGTCCTCCCCATTCTCATGTGCTTCAGAAGTGAGGGCTTGGAGGTAGTCGTCCGGTTTTTAAACCCTGCAGACTGCCATAATTGGTAACAGGTGGTCCATGTTAATTAGTAACTGATGGTTAAGAAATTCTGCAGGGATAAACTAGGAATTGTGGGTGCCATCTTAAAGTGTGTTTTAGAGCCAATGCCCCAATGAAGTGAACTGTTGTCAAATAAATGAGGTAGGGTCAGAGATAATTGTGGCACTCCCGGTTGATGTTGGTGTATATGCACCTGTGCAGATTTACACTTGGGATAAAATAAGCGAAGCGAAAGCCCTCCAGTTGAGGTTAACCCACAGAATCGAGGGATGATAGCAGTACAGCCCCGCCCCAGCCGCGTGTCATACCGCGGCAGGGAAAGTGACTGACTGGGACGTCATGCACGCTTGTAGCGGAGCACCTCTCCCGCTCTGACACACCCGTTTAGAGACCTGTCGTGCCAGTGGGAGGGGCAGAACAAGGAAGGTGCCACCCAAGCCACGGAGCAAAGACTCTGTTCAAGGTGTATCAGCCGCAATGCGTGCTTGTGAGGATTCACAGGTGCGAATAAGGGGCTGATGTCTCCATTTCTTGCAGCTAAACAATAAAAGGTGGTAGGACCAGGTGAACAAAATGTGCTTGTCAAGAGTCCATATCAGTACACACTGGGGACACTTGGACCAGTGTCAATCTTAAGGGTGTATGCAATCTGTCACAGCAAAGATTTAATGCCGTAGATGAAGATTTGTAATACTTAAAAATTCACAAGCTCAGGGGCAGTGGGTCCAAAGATGGCCCTGAGAGTATGTATAAAGTGTATTGGTAAGCAATTAGTGTTGTAGAGGCGAATTGATAGAACTGGAGAATCACAACACTGACTTCAACTAGTGTGGTTTAGTCACAAAATCATAATGCAGTTTGATCAAAAAGTGTCATAACACCCTGGAGTGTCTGATAACTTGAGGTCGGAGAGACGCATCATGGTATTTTCTTAGGTACAGGTGAGGTAGAGTATTGGCAGTCTGGGATAAAGACATGGTAGGTGAGGTAGGGTATTGCCATAATGGGGTTATTGTATAGATGGTTGAGACTACCAGTTAATCTCTCCTCATGGTATGTCTTCATTTAATCCCTGGACATGTGTGGACGGACGGAAAATCCAGTATTCTCTCTCATAGAGTGCATTTTTTCTCAAAATGGAAGGAGCTTCCAGAACAGTCCATCGTAAATTGTCAGCTGTGTGACCAAGGTCAACAAAATGTGTGCACATCTTGGTGCTAGTTCTTGGCATCTAATATTGCTGTGTTGTTTAGTGATGTGAGTCTTGACAGGTCTGGTGGCCATCCCTATGTACCTTTTGTCACGAGGGCATGTGATTGTGTAAATACAGTTTCTTGTATTGCAATTGGTGTGCGCCTTTGGTGTCCAAGTAAAAGTGTTTCAGTTTCATTTCTTTTGTTGCGGTGTTAAGGCTACTGATCGTGCAGGTGCCACAATTGAAAAGGCCCTTCACAGGGGGCAGGGACCACAAGGTGCCTTGGTCCGAGGTATCTGATACCCTTGGTCTTGTGTGCACCAACATGTCTTCAATGTTTGGAGTGTGTTTGAAAGCGAACGTAGGTTGTGGAACAGTTAAACTCCCAGATTGGAGAATGTTCCAATGTTTCTTTATAATCTTGCGTATTCTGTTTGAATCAGCTGTGTATGTGGTAACACACGTCAGAGTGTCTTCTGATGGTTTTACGTGTTCTTCCAGTAGTGCCTCTGTATTATTGTTTCTAGCTCGTTTTGTGGCCATTCTTACACGGTGTTGTGGGTAGTCTCGATTTACGAGATTTTCAGAAAGTGTGAGTGCTTGTTTGTCATAGTCGGATACCATGTGGCAATTATGGCACAGCCGTAAGAATTGTCCATAGGGAAGATTGTCACATAGTGCCTTGGGATGATGACTTCCGGAAAGTAGAAGGCTCTTGCTGTCTGTATTTTTTTTATGTAGTCGTGGTCAAGTTTCCATCCTCCCCCAGGTGAATAAGGTCTAGAAAAGGAATGTTTTCATTTGACACATTGCTGGTGAACCAGAGGAAAGGGTTGAGGGAGTTAATCCACTCGCAAAAGGTATTGCACGTTGTCCTATCTCCTTTTCAAAAAACGAGGATGTCGTTATATCTGCCACAGAGAGATATATGTGCTATAGGGATTAGTGGTATGGAAAGTGTTTTCTTCCTCAAAAGCTGCCATGTAAAGACAAGCCAGACTGGGAGCAAAGGTGCTTCCCATTGAAGTCCCCTGGGTCTGGTGGTATAGTTGTTCACCGAATTGAAAAAGTTTTCAGTCAGGGCAATAGTGGCAAATCGCATGATAAAACTGACTGGGGTGTGAGCAGTCCAGTCCTCAGAGAGTAGGGCCACCTCAACCACATCTAGGGTGGCTGTTTGAGGGATGTTATTATAGAGTGCCTCTACTTCAAGAGACACCAGTAGGTCAATTGGGTATGTCTGGTTAGTTTCTTCTATGAGACTGAGTAGATCTCTAGTGTCCTGGAGGAATGAGGGAATTTTTTTCACCATGGGTTGGAGGAAATGGTCACAGAATCTGGACAAGGTTTCCGAAAGGGAGTCAATGCCTGACACAATTGATCTCCCTGGTGGTGGGTGGACACCCTTGTGTATTTTAGGGCGGACGTAGAAGTAGTGTGTCCTTGGTTGAATATTAACCAAAAATTCAGCCTCATTCTTTCTAATCCGTTCTTGGAATTCTGCTGTTGACACCATGGAGGTAATCTGGGTACTCAAATGCCTTGTAGGGTCAGTGGAAATAGGGGTGTATATTTTCCTGTCTGACAGCTGGTGTTTACACTCTGTGTCAGTCAATGGTAGACATGATGACAATGACGCCCCCCTTGTCTGCCTGTTTAATGGTGATTTCTTTGTCGTTAGCCAGGGATTTTATCGCTGCCAACTCAGAGTTGGATAAATTCTGGAAGGTAGGACCACTTTTGACCTGAGGTATTTCCTTAAAAACCACCTGTTCAAAGGTCAGTATTTCTATGAGAGTCATACTAGTGGTGGGGGAACCTTGATGGATTACGTAGTCCCTAGTCAGTTTGCTGAAGAACAGGTTTATCCTGGAAGAATGCCCTCCACCTTATTTTCTGGAAAAAATTATAGAGTTCATAATTATCTCGGAATTTGTCTGTCCTAGGGGTGGGGACGAAGCCAATGCCCTTCTTGAGGACCTTGGTCTCGGTTTCATTCAGGGTTCTCTTTGACTGGTTTACAATTAGTTTTTCTTCCCTGTCTGACTCCTTGTCTGTACCTGGTGCGGTGGGGGTTTCTGCCACTGTACACATTTGTGCCCTCCCCTCTTCCTCTGCCCTAGCTTCTGTCTAAAAGAGCGGGGTTGTTAAGTTGAGGGAAGGGTTGTTGGCCTTGCTGGAACAAAGGGTATTGCCAAAAGGGTGGTGTCTGAAAGGGTGGCATCCCATAGTTCAGGAAAGGTCCTGTGGGGCCTCTTCTGCCCCCATTGTTTCTACCCCAGATGTCTGTGCTGAAGTTACTGTTGGAGGAAGAATTTCTTCTCTGAGATGCTTGACTTTCCTCTGACGATGTATCACCTGTCGTGACTGGGTAGTCCTCCTTCAGATATGGGTACACTTTTTCTCTGTCAAGTTTCTTAATATCTTTTTGCAGTTTACTGCTCTTCTGCTTTATGAGGTAGTCCTTATTCTCTTAGATCTCGTTATTCATCTCAGCCAGTTTGGTTTGATATTCTGACAATAGAATCCCAGTTTTAAGTGCCCCTTCTGCTATCTGAATCCAGATCAAAAGTGCGTTGGCTAGATGTTTAGCTGTATTAATGATCAGAATTAATCAGTCCCTTGTACACTTCCAGGCAAACTGGGACCATTCTTTTTTGAAAATTTGCGTCCTCCAGGAAGATGCAGGAGACAATAGATACTATCAGTCCTGTGGGTGAGATGTTGGCCCACAGGTACTCTGTCATGATGGCGCCATGAAGGGTAATTTTTACCCATTGGCATTTCATGGCTGTAAGGGAATTCCAATCCTCAGACTGGCTGCATGATGGAGTTATTCCATCAGCCCCTAGAAGAGAGGGGGTTTTCAATATTTCAGTCACCATGTTGTCTCCGAAAGTGAGGCTTAAATTACCATCCATTGCGGAGTAGGTTGAAATGCAACGTGTTAGCGAGAGTAGGAGGAAGGAGCGGAAATGGTGATGAGGGTGAAACGCATAAAGATCACGTACTCTATGAAGTGTCAAAGGCAACTTCCTTGGTCTGCCCTTCCCAGTGCTGCGACAGGTCTCTGAGCGGGCGTGTCGGAGCGGCAGAGGTGCTTCGCTACAAGCGTGCGTGATGCCCCAGCCAGGTACTCCCTTTGCCGCTGTATGAAACGCGGCTGAGGCTGGGCTGTACTGCTATCATCCCACAATTCCGTGGGTTACCCTCAACTGGAGGACTTTCGCTTTGCTTCTTTTATCCTAATTGAAAATCCTCATAGGGCATATAGGCCAACATCAACTGGGAGTGCCACAATTATCTCTGACCCGTCCTCATTTATTTGACAACAGTTCACATTGGGGCATTGGCTCTAAAACACACTTTAAGATAGCGGCCACAATTCCTGGTTTATCCCTGCAGAATTCCTTCACCATCAGTTCCTAATTGACACGGACCACCTGTTACCAATTATGGCCTTCTGCAGGGTTTAAAAACCGGACGACTATCTCTAAGCCCTCACTGCCAAGGCACATGAGATGGGTAGGTCCCTGGCAAAATTCTCCCATGGATTATGTGAGTACTGGACCTTTGTATTTTCACCGTATGAATGGAGGTCATTACTTCTCCCCCTTGGCTCACGCATGATTTAAAATTTATTTTCCAACAGCATGCTAAAATCTAGCGTTTTTCTCAGTGTTTCCCTCGAGGAGGTGATGACATCACCCTCATTGGGTGAGCGATTCCCTCTTTGACCACAGTGTATGAAACCACTACCTATATGTTTTTGTGTGTGTGTCACGTGTTTGTCCTACTTGGTTTTTATCACTACTTGCTAAAAACCACAAACTTAAGCATGTCAGTGTTGCATTCTTCTACAAGTACTACACACTATCACTTTCTATGGTGCGATTTTATGGCATTTTCCTTTTTATCTTTTCTCCCTTAGGATAGTTATTGTACATCCTGCAGGTACACCTTTTAGGGTATTTAGTGTTTGGACACTGTTTGTTTCAATCCTGATCCCAAACACTGTGTAGATTAGTTATTATTCTTTCAGTCCTGACTAATTGCCCTAGATCACTTATCTTGACTAGATGACGGCATGAAACATGTTGACCTTATGATAAAGCACCAGTGAATATTGTCTCCACTGGTGACACCACTTTTTTTTAATAAGACAGGCATACTCAGATTAAAATTTGATTTGAGATTTGCCTAGTCTTTGTTAATTCACTACTCATTACACCAACACCCAAGTTTTTCAATCTACACAAAGAGCCCCAAACTTGCACTTCACATCACGGCTTTGGAAAAAGATCTCATACAAAGAACCCCCTTGAGGGTACCCGTCAGGCATTGCAGCACCGACCCAGCGAGGAGCAAGACCGATGATGAAAAATGACACCCGCAAAGGTGTGTGAGGGCCCTATTTTCAACCAGGAACCACTCTCCCTCTACTGGCTCCTTGGTCACTGACCTATTCCCCTTTTTTCTTCCCCTTAGGAACAGCATACCTCATTATTTCTAGAATTACGGTGGAGCATGTATGCTGGACCTTTATGCGTTCTAGGTCCCTTATTTTTGTGAGTAATGGTTCCTTCTGCGACACTCATTCTTAGTGGATATTTCCACAGTTTCATCCTGCTTTGGCGAAGTTAATATTAATATACATTCATCATGATCCTCAGACATGTTATCCACTAATGACTTTACCACCATTGAACTACTCTGTTTCTGCCCTGAATTTGATTTACATCCATTTTTTTATTTTATTTGAAAAGTTTTATAAAGCGCGAACATAACCCTTACGCGTATCCGAGTGCTGTACAAAGTGGTGAAAGCACGAATAAACCAACACAATGGAACAAATTATGTAGTTAAATAAACACACGGTCAAACAAAGGGGGGGGAAACAATCAAGGTCAGGGGCAGGGGTGTCAGCCAGTCTGGAGAGGGGAGTCAGCCAGTCTGGAGGGCCCAGTACAGTTTCAGAAGGTAAATAGAACGAGATAACAAGTGAATAGAAAAGCATAAAATAAATCGAACAAACGGTATAAAAGAAGTATCAAATCCGGAGAGAGGGGGCTTGAGAAGGAAACCAGGTTAATGCTGTTGATGTTCACTCAAGATTAGCCATTTGACATGTTTCTTGAAAGATGCAGTGGATGGGTTGGATCTGATCTCGGGAGGAAGAGCGTTCCAAATTCTTGGAGCAAGACCAGTGAAAGCACAAATGTAAGTTCTTTTCTTTTTGAATTTGGGAGGTTTCAAAAGTAGGGTGGACGAACTTCTTAAGTTCCGACATGAGTCAGATAGTTCAAGCTTTTTAGCCAAGTAAACCGGGGTGTTGTAATGTATGGCTTTATGCGTCAAGCAAGCTATCTTGAAACGTATCCTAGCTTCAATAGACAGCCAATTTAGTTGAATAAGGTCTGGGGTGATGTGGTCATGCTTTCTGGAGCCTGTGATGAGCCTGGCTGATGCATTTAGAGTGACTCTGAGCGGGACCAAACTAGCTTTAGGTAGCCCAGCAAGGGTCACCAAACCATATTCCAGACGAGAGATAACCAGGGATTAAACTGCAGGCCGGATGTCCTCGGGCGGAAGGAAAGGCTTGATTTTCTTAAGGGTGTTGAGCTGAAGATTGGCTCCCCTAATAGTTGCACTGATGTGAGCTTGCATATTTAGGTATTTGTCCAAGGTAATACCTAACGATTAAGCAGAGTCAACACCATGAGGGGTGCAGTTAAGAGCAGTGAGTTGTTTAAGGCAGTCCAGGCTAGGTGCAGAGTGGTTGTGGGGGGGCAATCAGAAGGAATTCTGGTTTGAGAGTATTTAACAAAAGATGGTTCTGGGCTAGCCATTGTTGAGTTTGTAAGAGTGCTTCATTTAAAGTTTTTATGTCCTCCGGAGAGGAGATCTTCAAGTACAGTTGCGTGTCATCAGCATACATGTGGTAATGAATGGTAGCACGGTTCAGAATATCGGAAAGTGGTTCCATAAAAAGGTTGAAAAGTGGGCGAAAGTGCGGAGCCTTGAGGAACTTCAATCGTGACTGGGATACTGGTTGCAAGGGAATGGTTAACTTTGATTCTTTGTGTGTGGTTCTGAAAGAAAGAGGCAAACCAATTTAAGACAGGGCCCGAGAGACCTAAGCTATGTTGAAGAAGAGCAATCAAGTTTTCATGTTTGATGGTGTCAAATGCTGTGGACAAGTCAAGAAGGATCAGAAGACAAGGGACATTTTGATCAAGGGATCTAAGGGTGTCTTCAACAATGTGAGTTAGTGCTGTTTCAGTACTGTGCCCTGCTCTGAAACCCGACTGGTAGAGGTCAAAGAGTTGAAATTTCTCTATGTGGTTGCAGAGCTGCGTGTGGACGCATTTCTCGAGCAATTTAGCTAGAGCCATGATGCTGGTGATAGGCCGGAAGTTGTTAGGATCAGCTAAATCAGCGTTGGGCTTCTTAGGGATGGGAGTGACTTGACCAATCTTGAGGCAATCAGCGATCCTCCCCTGCAAGAGAGATTCACGAATGATCCGGGACCAAAGAGGGAGAATGGCCGAATTGAGATCTTTAACAAACTTAGCAGGTAGTGGATCGCTGAAATGATTGGAAGGTTTTAAGGACGCCATAGAGTGGAGCAGCTCCGTTTCATCTGGAAGAAGAAAAGAATTCCAAGAGGCGTTGTTTTTGGGAGCACAACCTATGTAAAAAGGACGGTGCAGACACTACCGAAGGTTCCGTATGTTCAACCGATGATGCGGTGTAGTTCAGAGGCTGCAAAATAGGAGTGGCAGGTTGCAGCTCCAGTTCAATTTCACATGCGCTAAGTGTCCTTTCTCCCCACGCTTAAAACAGGTTTGGTCGACAGCATTGCAAAATTTTGCATTACTCAAGTGAGACTTGCTGCCACATCAGAAACACAATACATCAGTCTTATTCCAGATGGTCTTGGTGTTGACCATTTTCTGCTGAGCTTATTCACGTTCTGTTTGAGACAATTGTTTGTCAGACTGTTTGGAGATCATTTGAACCACACTGGATTTAGAACTACTGTTAATTTCTTTCATGCATTGCTCAGAGTGTTCGACACTACTTGCTATTGCCAATGCCGTTTTCTAATCAGGATCTTCAGAGGCTCGAAGTCGC
Source organism: Calotriton arnoldi (assembly GCA_963921515.1). NCBI lineage: Eukaryota > Metazoa > Chordata > Amphibia > Caudata > Salamandridae > Calotriton > Calotriton arnoldi. Next base: position 601,928 of record CAWUFW010004232.1, on the reverse strand, counting down.
TTCTGAATTTTCCTATTGTTAGTCTGTTCAATTAGCTGGTCACAAATAATCTCAGCCTTAAAGTCCCGATAATAATTACATGTGGATGCAAGTGTTCTCAGGGCAGCTACAAAGTCATCAATGGACTCTCCAGGAAGTTGTGAGAGCTGAAAAAATGTATGCCGTTTCAAAACAATATTTCTTTTTAGATTTGATCTCTTATTCAGGATCTTGATGATAGATGCATACTTATACATGAGAATTAAAGCATCACCACCCACACCCGTTTCTGAAAGAACATTGACTACTTCGAACTATAGCGCTTTTAAAATGCTCCTGCCTTCAGTACTAAATTGTATATCAAAAGTGCTTTTTTCTTTTTAGAGGTGAATGTGTCGCAGTCGATTGCTTCCAATTATGCCTTTAAATGTTTCCTTCCACTTTTGCCAGTTAAGTGGGACAGGTCCCAGGGTGGCTAACAATGATGTGTAGTATGGATTGTGGGTCCATTGTTGACATCTGCTAAGTTAGCATGAGCTTCGCTGCCATGAGGCTGCTTTTGCGCACGACACTGCATGCATAGAGTTCGCAAGACTCTGTTTGTGCTCTTTCACATGAGAACGGTCTACTTTTCGCGTTCTCTGCTGTGCTCTGAGGTTTAGTCTGCACACGATGTACAAGGTCGATCAACAATGCCCCTTGTTGTTCTGTTCTGGTCAGTCCCTCGCACCTAGACATAACATGACACACAGCTGCACTACTGAAAATCGTATGCTTTAATATTGCAAGCTAAACGTGGTGCAGGCACTTGGAGAGATTCCTTTCCGGAGAGAAGAGCTGTGCTTGTCCTGAGATGTAAACCTTTCCTCTAGGCCTTGAGGTATGGGGTCTGCTGACAAAGCCCAGTCTTCTTTTTTATAATAAACTATTTCTTACCACGGGGAGGGTGGTTAGGTATTGTAGACATTTTCCACTGTCTTTACAAAATGATATCCCCGTTTATATTCTATGGAATTGTGACAATGCTGACTATATTGTGTTTTATGCATTTTGCTGCTAGTAATGGCATGTGTACTGTACCATAGAGCGCGTTAGTTGAAATAAACATTTTAAACTATACAGTGACTCTGATTACACGCATTGTGGACAAGTATGAGTGAGTGAGCGAAAGAGTTGTCTGGCTCCCGTGATTCCTGAGAGAGTCGGGAGTGTCGTGTTCTGGGTTGTCTAATCATTGGTAGCTTCGCTGTTAGTCGGAGAACGAATGAGACACTATAGCTAGTCGGTTTGGGATTTTGGGTACTAATGTGGTAGGTTGGTACACCCCTATTCACTGAGGTCCCGTTTTCCTGCGCATAGTTCTGTATATGTGCAGAATCCCTGCAACATGGCGCCGCCAACGTTTGGTCTGGTTCTTATCTGCGAGGCGCTTGAGTAGTGCTTGTGCTTGTCCACAATACCCTCGCCTCTGTTTCCGGAGACAGTTGTGACGGTGTAACCTCCTATATTGATGTTTTTATAGGTTCTTTCAAGCTTGAATTTTTAAAAAGGTTTCTCTTTATTCTTAACCCATTAATGTGCTGCCGCACTCTAGGTTGTTTTTCTTTATTGACAGTTATGGCGATCCAGATTCCGGCTGCTAATAGGGCAGCACTCACGGCTTATTTGACTCAGAATGGAGTCCCTAATGCTGGTGTTGTGCTGATTTTTGTAGTAGAAGCAGATGCGTCTTACCGCTTCGAAGTGTTCTATTCTTGGGTCACCTTTCCGGCGGTGGATGGAACAGATAACTTGTTTCACGAATATACTGCTACGGCCCTTTCTAATGCTTATCAGCCCTATCGGGCTCTTGAGGTTCCGCTTACAGCTTGGCAACACCAAATTTGGTTTAATGGCGCACTTCCTCACCCAATAACGCCGGTACGTTTAGGTCCTTTGTCGATAGATGGGGGCCACGTGGCCCGTTTTGGCTGGGTATACCCCTCACCCGCGTCGTTTGACAATGGCGACGCTTGCAGAACTGCGCGTGTTACATACGTCTTTGATACGCGTGCATAGAGCTGTTATACAGTTCATGTCACGCAACTTTCAGGTGGGACCACCTGGAGTTGCTGCGCAACCTGGGGGATCTGGTGGTGTGGCCATCAGTCCCCTTATGGTTAATTCAATAATGGGCAAGCGTCTGCAGAATAAGGATGAATTACCTTACTGGCTTGCTGAAAAATATGGACAAATAGAGGCTGTTTTTCCAAACACATCTCCTCTCGAGAATCGCAGGATATTGACTATTAGTTTGCCAAAGGACTTACTGCCTGGATTGGCTGATTGTAACATCTGGGGCAAGGTGTTTGCAGCGGTATATTCGAAGTGTTTCGGCACTCCTTCCATGACTGTACTCCCTTCAGTGATTAAGCGTGTTCAAGATGAACATGGAGCCGAAGCGGCTGTGGAGTTGGGAATGAGACTGGTGGGGGTGTTCGACGTGGTTGCAGATATGATTCTTGCAAATGTCAAGGGCGATGCGGTAAGCTTTCAAGTGGCAAATCGCTTGGAGGATGTGCCCGATGCAGACAAACCACGCAAATTACCAAAAATTATTGCCAAGGCTTATAAGACCATAGGTTGCAATAGTTTGGGGGTTAAGCCTTTTACACAAACGCAAACTCAATCTCAAACTACACAAAAAGTCCAGACAGATAAAGATGGACGTCCGTTATTTCCTAAAAAGAACTGGAAAACTAAAAAACAGGGGCAGCAACAACAGAAGCAGGGTTCGCGTGCTGGTTCACCGACACCTGACACTTCTGAGCGTACTTATGACTTGCGCGACCGCGCGAAAATTAAGTCTCCTGATAGGTTTCAAGTCCCTGATCAGCGTTCTCCTCCTTCTTTACAGGACACATCTGGCTCTCAAGTCGGTGGTGGTGATCGCCAGGATCGTGGCAAGAGTCATCCTGCGCCACAGGGACGTGATCAACCTCGTCAATTTGACGTCAATGGGAAACAAGAGGAGCAACCACGCTTCCATCCCCTGTTTCCAAAGAAAAAGGTTGCCGCTTTGACAGCGAGATATGCCTCAGACGGTGAGAACCCAACTGCTGAATTGGGTGGTGACTCTGCTCGACAGCGCAGCGGAAGTTACCATAGTGCGGGAGGCACTGCGTCCTTGTCTGGAGGCGACAGCAACTGAAACTTTCATTACAGTAGAAACAGCTGACACCTGGGTTGCCCCCACCCCAGATAGGCTGTATAATATAGTTTTTCAAATTGAAGGTGACATTGAACGTGTGGTCACAGGGATTTTTGGGGAGAATCTGACCGCTTCTTATGACATTTTGTTAGCAGAGGCAGATTGGCCCCCACCTTTTGTACTGGCTGCATCAAGAGGGGAGGACGTGATTCTTCCGAGTTTTTCGCGTTACGTCCCCAAAGAGCATGCAGAGGCTTTTGCAGCTGAGTGGGCGTTGGCCCTGGCGCCGGCAGTGTACCGTAATCAAGTGGGCTGGGATAAAGATTCTCCGCCGCATGAAATTCCATTGCGGTCAATGCCTCAACCTCAACCCCAATATCCCATCCAGCGGGAAGCCAAAGGTCCCGTTTCTGATGTTCTAACTGAGTTGGAGTATCAAGGAGTGATTGAGACATGTGTGGCACCGACGAATAATCCTCTTTTTACTGTTTCCAAACCCGATGGGTCTTATCGCATAGTTTTGGATTACCGGCATTTGAACTCTCATTGTTGTACTTGTGCGGTACAGAATTCCCATAGCTCTGCTCTTGTGGACAGTATTGTTCGTAAAAAATATAAAACGACACTTGACATTTCCAATGGCTTTTACAGTCATAACCTGGCCCCTGAATGTAGTCAATGAACCGCATTCACGGCCGGTGGAAAACAGAAAATTTCGACGTTTACCTATGGGGTATAAGAATAGCCCCGGGGTTTTTGCCGCGCGTGATGTCTCTTTGTTAGACAGCATAGACCCAGATGCATACTCGTATGTTGATGATATTTATCTCACAGATGACGAATTGTGGCTGCATCTATGCCGTGTTGACCGCATCATCCTTCAGTTTGCGGACTACGGATACAAATTTAATTTTGCTAAATCGCACACGGCTTGCTATGCGGTGCTGTTTTTGGGCTATGAGCTCAATAATGAAGGTCGGGCTTGGCACCCCACTTTCTGGAGGAATGCGCACACTTGCAATCTCCAACTACTCTGAAAAAACTTCAGTCTTTGCTGGGATTTTTGATTTTTGGGAGGTCTTACATTCCCGAATATGCCCAGCGTATCAAGCCTCTTTATGCTTTGATACAACTTACCTTTTCAAAGGCCAGCTGGCTTCCGGAACATTCTGCTATTCTGCAATCTTTGCAGTCTGATCTACTTGAATCTAAGTACTTGTTGACACGTGACAACCACACAAACCTGGTGATACGAATCGTGCCAGGCGTGGTGGGTTTCACTTACTTGACGTACAATGAAGGCGACACAGTGCCTATTGCATACAAATCACATTTGTACACTTCAGCCGAAATGCGGTTTTCCTCTGTCGAGAAAGTTTTGACAGCTGTGCAGATGGAGGTCCTCCAGGAACGCGCCCTGGCACAAGGGAAACGCATTTTAGTGGTTACAGCTTTCCCTGCTTTGGAAGCAGTAACAAAGGCGAGTGTACCAAACTCTAAAGCATTACATCCCCGTTGGATACAATGGGCTACTTCCTTGACGTCTCAGGATGTCTCGTTTATCTTTGACCCCTCTCTTCAAACACATGAGTTCTTGCAGTATGAACACGTTCATCCGCCTCCTCTGTCTTTGCTTCCCTTAGAGGAGTACACATGTATCATCTACACCGATGGTTCGGCGCAACCGGCCACTGGTTCTAAACATGCTTGTGCTATTGTGGCTGGTACGATGGTGAATGGAGAATTCAAGTCGAGTATAGTGCATACCTAGGCGCTAGGGGACTGCACCGCCCAATTGGCCGAGCTGCGCGCTTTGGTTCTTGCTCTCGAGTTTGCAGATCCGAGTGTTTCTACACTCATTGTGTGCGATTCTTACTACTTTGTTCAGTCTTTCAATGACAACTTATTCTTTTGGTCTCAAAATGATTATCGAGATTCTAAAGGCAGCACAATTAAGCATAAAACGCTTTGGGTTCGAGTGGCGGATCTTAAACAACGTCTGCCACTCACACATGTTATACATACTCTTGGCCATCAGTGTGTGGGAGCACACGCTCTTGGGAATTGTTTGGCTGATGAAGCAGCCAAATCTGCAGTAGCCACGTGTTCCGTAGCAGCCGTTACAAGTCCATGACTAAAATTGATAATGACAATTTTGGCAGCAATTGCTGCAACAGCGGAGGGCTCTAATTATCCACAGGGTTTCCCTTCAAAGTATTCTTATCAGTTAACTCCTGAAAATATTCCTTTTGCTAGAATACCTGACGTTGGAGATCGGCTGATTCCCAACGCGGACCGCAGACGCACTTTGATCAAGACCGCACACGAAGGTATGGCTTCGGCCCAGGCTGGAGTGTCCGCGACTGTTTCTATCTTGCAGCAACGTTATTGGTGGCGTGGTTTATATAAACAGACCCATACTTATGTGCTTTCGTGTGACATCTGTCAACAAATCAAGCCTTCTACGGTAACACGTCCACCACAAACACAGCTTTGCATTGCGAATCGCCCCTTTGCCTGTGTTTATCTTGATCACTGCGGTCCTTTTACTTCTGATACTGCATATAAATTCATTTTGGTTGCAGTTGATTTGTGCACTAGATTCCTTTGGGTTTGGCCACAACGCAGTGCTGACGCTCGAAATGTCATCAGGGATTTGCGTGTCTTTGTAGGGATTTTTGCCTGTGGCACCTTTCATTCAGACCAAGGTCCTGCGTTTGCCTCTAAGGCATACAGGGATGCGATGAAGTCTTTGGGGGTGCTGGTGCAGTTTTCGTCTCCATACAGGCCTGAGGGCAATTCAATTGTGGAGCGAATGAACCGTGACTTAAAGCAATCCTTGACAGCTGGAGTCTTAGGTACTGGCAGGAACTGGCTGGCCCACTTGTATGGGTTTCAACGTGCACTTAATCTCCCTAGAAGACCTCTGGGTGGGCGGACCCCATACGAGATGCTCTTTGGCATCAAAATGTTTGTGCCAAACCTTGATGGTCTAGACGTTGCGGTGGCAGCCGCGACCTTTGACGTAGATAATCATTCTACTATGTTACAGGACCTACAAGAGACCCGTGCCCGTCTTGCTACTGAACATTTGCCTTCGGCAACAGATGCTGCACTGCTGATTCCGGTGGCCGGCTGGCTTCCAAAAGTTGGTGATCTGGTCCGAGAGAAGTTGGAGAACAAAAAAGAATTTGGTCCATCTTATCGTGCACCAGTTCCAGTGCTTGGCTTGAAGGGCACTCGTACAGTCATTTTACCACCGCTTCCTGGTCGTAAGGACAACAGATACATCTCCATTGACAATGTCAAGCTACAACATCTGGCCGATTCTGAATAGTGTGACGCCTGCTGTTTCGTGTCCCACAATTTTGAGAAATCCTGGGGTTAGCGCATCTTTCAGCTCACCTAATGACACTGTCATCGAGATGGACCCTGTTGTTGACCATTTATCTGTCCCTCCTGCTCCCTCCTGCAACGAGGACGTTGAGTATGCTTATCCCACAAGTGAGTCTTTGCATGGCTTGCCTGAAGGCTTGTTACACCATGACAATTTTTCTTTTGACTCGTCTTCCACCACTTCAATTGGCCATACCAAATTGTCTCTTTTTGTTTCTTGGTTTAAACAGACTTATTTGGTCCCTCCCTGGACATACATCTGGTTGGTACTGATCACGATTTATCTATTTATGTCAATTGGGTTTGTGACGGTCTTTTTCCTACTCATCAATGGTCACTACTTACCTGAACGCTCTGCTGTGAACTTGGTTGATGGTATTCTGGCCACTCACTCATCTTCCCACATCATGAAGCGTGACCAATCTCTTGTTAACATTTCAGCATTTCCAGTTGCGGATGGCATCATCTGGGATAAAGTGGATTATCAGGTCCATGGGCTGACGGAAATTATTAACGTTCCGTACGTCTTTCGCGTCTCCATGGGTGATGTGGTGACGAAGGACATACGCTCCGACGACTGGGATGTGCAAGCTATACAATCATTGTTTTCTGATTTGAAATATTATGCTGCTTTTAATGCTGAAGATTTATATTTTTAATTCTGCCAATTATGCTGATTTGTTCTGTTATCAACATTATAGACATCATTTCCTACATAAGACTAATACATTACGCCCTGTTGTCAATTACACACAGTGGGAACATTGTCCTGCACCACTAAAAGGTAGTTCGAAAACTCTTAGAGACAAATTTACATATTTTACAGACTTTGATAGGTCAACACCTGAGTCGTATTATTTTAAATTAAATGTTCCATCAACTCCCAAAGTAATGTTGACCCATACAAAACTGATTTATTCAAATTCTTTCAGACATGATCTGTCTATCAAGGGTTACGATCATTGGAGGTTCACCGTTGATTTGAAATCGATCTGGGGTTCTAGGTCCTGGCAGGTGTGAGGCACTGAATCCTTATATCGGCCTGCCTTATCCCAGCACAAATTTTGTTTTTAAATGAAACAGTTTACCAGACCACTTGCTTTGGTTTGGCAACTGCAAAAAAGTTAAACGCCCCTGCCATTCCTTCTATAGCTGAGTATAATAATTGGCGCATATACACGAATTATACCATTGAAGCCTTACAATCTTCATTTCAAAATAACACTTTTGATGTGTCTGAATTGGATTATTTAGGTTGGCGAGTTTGGCACACGAGTTCGAATGCCTGCCAACTTCGTTTTCATAACACCAATTCGGGTTATATGCAAGACAGACCCGACCCACGATTTCCAGATACACATTCGGTAACAACCTATTTGGTTGGAAAATTATGTCAACAGTGGTTGCAGCACTCTACACTATCGTCCGTTAAACAACATTTATCGTTGTTGTCCAATAACATTAATTTGGGCGACTTTGTCTTGGGACCCAGGGTTCCTAGAACAAAGAGATTCTATTACGCAGCTTACAATGAAATACGGAAACTTTCACAGATTGAAGCGGCGTCACGTCTGTGGGAAATTGACCAAGCGAACTTAGAAAAGGTTCCAGCTGTTGTCGATAATAGTATTAACACACTATCTTCCCGCATTTATACATTGGATAATATTGTTTCTTCTGTTATTGATATTGTGCAAGATGTGTCTCTGTTATATCATGGTCAAAATCAATTGCGTTCTGTCATGCAATTCGCATGGACTTTGCAAACTCTAAAAATGGGAAAAGTACCATGGGATTATTTAAATGCAACTGCTTTGTTTCTACCATTTAATTTAACTAACAAACAGCAGTTCATGTCCATGAAAGATGCAACTTACACTCTTCTACACATAGAAAAAATAGACTGTTTGCCCTTTTCTGTGGCGGAAACTGACACTGCTGTTTGGCTAATTCATGGGGTCATATCTTTGACTTTCTCGCTGTTCCAATTTAGCTCCTGTATGAAACATTACCCGTTAGGCCGCTTTGAACCCCTGGGTAGCGCTTTTCTGAATGAACTGTGGTCTTTGCCTTTTACCTACCGATGTTTGCGGGAAGAAACTGAAGTATACCTTACAGGGGAGGACTGTGATTCTACAGTGGGTCATTCCCTTGTTTGCAAAAATATCAAGTTGCACGGAGCATGTAATATGTCAGCTCCGAACCTTGCATGTGTTTTAAAAGATAATCCGGTTCCCGCAATAATTCCCACATTCACTCTGCTTACTAACGGTAGTTATCTTATTCTAAATAGCCAAGAATGCTGCGGCTGCTGGCTGGCATACCATACATAGTAACGGTTTCACAGCACGTGATTTGTTGTAAAAATGTGCTTTTTCCTCCCCCGTGTGGGCAGCTCGATAGCTCAATTTGGCCTTCCATACCAACTTTGAAAGCAGATTTCAACAAGTTGAGCAGATTAAAGGTGCTTTTAACCCAACAAGAAGTCGCCCTTACCTCCGCACAAGAAACCTTCAACCTGCAGGTGGCTAGCGCTGCTAGTGAAATTCAAACTCTTTTAACAACTAATCTCCCACTACATTTTGGGGAGCTAATATACTGCATATTTAATGCGTCTCACACAAGTGGCCTTGCTCATTTTTTTTTTAAAGCTGTCGGCTCTGGCCTTGTGACTTCTTTTCAAACAATATTTGGTGTTATACCTGCATTCATTCATTCTATCTTTTCCAGCATCTTTGGTGGCTTCCCTTTAATGCTGGCGTTAGCTGCTGGAATCCTGCTTCTACTGTGTCTGCTGCGCAATGGCTGCTCCTCTTTTGGTACTGCACAGACCAGATCGGCTGCAATTGCTCCGTGATCGTATGCATGAATGCTTCGGTGCACTACCACTGGCAGCTCTCAGTGTGTCTTATGGGTTGTCCTTCCGCTTTCCATACTTGACTTGCGTGCAACCTGTTTTTTCATGTCTACAATGTCCATTTACATGGGCATTGGATTTGTGCCTCTCCAATTCGTCATGTCCGGACCTAGATTTTGACCAGCTGATGGGTCCCTTAGTGGCCCATGAGCGGGACTGTTCTGGGGTTGGCTTTATGGCGCTTGCGGCTACACTTGGTATCTTGGCTCAATGGGATGTCTGTGAGGCTGCGCAGAATCTCCTACTTCAAAGTTACATCGAATATCACGCAAGTTGTCCGGAAATGCTAATGGAGACACCTGCATATGAGGAGCACACCTGTTCGTTCGATTTGATGAACTGGATAACGTCCCTATTTTCTACCAACTGCAATGATTTCCTTCTGGAGGGTATTGCATTTTATTGCTCCTACACTCTGATGGATTAAATTCACCAGTTCTTGGATTCCTAAGGCCCTTTAAACGAGCTTATATGTTTCCTAATTGTTTTTTCTTTTCTTCCAATAACACTTTAGAACTCTGCTCACACTTTTTGAACTCTGTTTTCGTACTATGTCTACATACGATGACCTTACCAGGGGGAGGGTGTAGTATGGATTGTGGGTCCATTGTTGACATCTGCTAAGTTAGCAGGAGCTTCGCTGCCATGAGGCTGCTTTTGCGCACAACACTGCATGCATAGATTTCGCAAGACTCTGTGCTCTTTCACATGAGAACACTGTCTGCTTTTCGCGTTCTCTGCTGTGCTCTGAGGTTTAGTCTGCACACGATGTACAAGGTCGATCAACAATGCCCCTTGTTGTTCTGGTCAGTCCCTCGCACCTAGACATAACATGACACACAGCTGCACTACTGAAAATCGTATGCTTTAATATTGCAAGCTAAACATGTGGTGCAGGCACTTGGAGAGATTCCTTTCCGGAGAGAAGAGCTGTGCTTGTCCTGAGATGTAAACCTTTCATCTAGGACTTGAGGTATGGGGTCTGCTGACAAAGCCCAGAGGTCTTCTTTTTTTATAATAAACTATTTCTTACCACGGGGAGGGTGGTTAGGTAATGTAGACCTTTTCCACTGTCTTTACAAAATGATATCCCCGTTTATATTCTATGGAATTGTGACAATGCTGACTATATTGTGTTTATGCATTTTGCTGCTAGTAATGGCACGTGTACTGTACCATAGAGCGCGTTAGTTGAAATAAACATTTTAAACTATACCGTGACTCTGATTACACGCATTGTGGACAAGTATGAGTGAGTGAGCGAAAGAGTTGTCTGGCTCCCGCGATTCCTGAGAGAGTCGGGAGTGTCGTGTTCTGGGTTGTCTAATCATTGGTAGCTTCGCTGTTAGTCGGAGAATGAATGAGACACTATAGCTAGTCGGTTTGGGATTTTGGGTACTAATGTGGTAGGTTGGTACACCCCTATTCACTGAGGTCCCGTTTTCTTGCGCATAGTTCTGTATATGTGCAGAATCCCTGCAACAGATGCAGGAGCTGGTGTCTTATCCATCAGTGTGGCCTAACCTGGGTGAGTTGCTGCCACCAATGCCACACTTGCCAGTAAAGCTATAGAAAATAATTACAGCGAGAGCTGCGCCTGTTCCCTTAAACATTGGTGTATCTCCAACTCTAGTAACATTTTATGCTAAATAGAAGGTCACATTACAGGATTATAGTAATAGGGTGTGCCTGTCAACGTGAACACAGGCTCTGTGCTAGAATACCTGAATAGCTTCCCAAACTAATATGCCATCAAAACACGGGTATCTGTTTCTGAGGGCAATTGGGCACAGGTTTATTGCACATCACCAATGGTTGCCAATGGTAACATAGTTGCCAATAGTTGGGAAAGCTTCCCAAGTCTAAAATGTCTGCTGTTGTCGTACACGCAGCTTGTGTTTTTGGAAGCAATAGGGCACAGGGTGTGGTTTAGGCTTCCAGCACGGTGGAAGAGAAATACTTGTCACCACAATAAACATCAAATGACAATCAGCCAGGACCCGCCTGAATCACCAACAACCTTCGGCCAAGGTGCCGGGTCGTCCACTGCACTCGCAGCAGTACTGCAATACGGCACCTCGGTGTGCTGCAAAGAGGAATTCTTCACAGAGAAGGAAGGTGGTTCACTGATGAAGATTGGTGTGGCTAACGACCAGCTTGTTGCCACTGAAAGGGCGGACACGTGGAGATGAAGGTAAGTTTTATTCACAACCGTTAACCATCACAGTTGGCAGCAACTGCCTCCTCACGAATCCCACACCATCAATGTTCCATGCAAGGAACATAGAACCCTGCACCTTCAATGTTCCATGCAAGGAACCCACCCTACACCTGCCCATTACTTACCATTGGTTGGCTTCATCGTCACTTTCATTAGCATGGCCCACATACTGGTTTCTTGCCCAGTGTCCTTCCACTGCTCACGCTTTTTTCTTGTACCGGAAGCACGCCCTAAGATTGAATGTGTTTGCATTGTCCGTCATGTTGCTTGTTCCCTCCTGTCATCCTACCGATGTCCGTCTTGTTGCTTGCCCCCTCCCACCCTCCACCCCACTGACCATTGTGTTGCTTGTCATCTCCTATCCTGCTCCAGTGTGTTGCTTGCCCCCTCCTCTCACGGTCTGTCATATTATTTGTTTGCTCCCGCTGTCTGTTGTTTCTTGCACCATCCCACCCTTCTCTTACTGTCCATATTGACCACGCCCACCATAACAAAACAAAGCACTGTGGATTGGCCAGCAATGACTGTGTCATAGCACTCTTTTTTCTTACTTTTTCTTTTTACAAGGAAGCTCGGGTTGTATGCATCTCTGCCTGATTGAGCCTGGCATGAATGGGTTAACATGTCCTGTCCGTTTTCCTGTGCTCTGCGGTATCTGGGCAACTCTGAATTTCACCAGGGTGGTGTGAGCAGCTCACATTACACAGCAGCACCTTCTCCTGCAGGGCCGATGCTGTAACATGTGAGCTGTGTGCAGGCAGTTTTGAACTGCACCTCGGCGTTACGATGAGTAAAGCATATCTGTGTGTGCTTCACCATGGTCCAGTTTGACCATCTATTACTGGAAGACATGTTCGAAGGTTTCTAAATTCTGTCCAAACTAGCCCAACAGCCGCGTTTAAGTCAGACTGGATATTGCAGAATTTCAGCGGGTTCGGACACTTGTGAGGTGTTCGGTATGGTCACATGTCGAATAATAATAATTTAATGTGATTTAGTGGTTTATGTCTGATTCCTCAAAGTGCTGCAATTGCTTTTATTCACTCGAGTCGCCCATGCATCTATATTTGCATGAACCAAACTAAAGATATTCACCTCATTGTTCACAGATCTGATGGACAACTACCTCGTCTCTAAACACTCCCAGCTTCATTAGTGTGCGGGAGAGGCATGAATAGTTGTGACCAAGTGCTCACCCTGAGGTTAGTTTGTGACTCTAGGATTAGAAACTAGGCTTTTGAATCCACAGTAAGTAGTACTGCTTATACAGCACATCTCCTAACACTCTGGCAGCAACAAACCATGGACAAAGGGAACAGAAGAGATTCCGTGATCTGAACCATTCATCTGTGAACCACCTGACTGCTGACCTGCTGCTCTGCTGCTCTTGACCTTTAGGTGCCTTTCCATCTCCACTCCACACATGAGCACAGCTAAAAATATTGGCAAAGCCAATAGGTTCAAAAGGCGTGACTTATTGGCATTTCCAGTGCTTGTTTATCTCCAGCACTCTCCCATGCCCCTCTCGCTCACCTGCAAACATTACTGTTGTGTCCCCTGTGCACCAGCCCGAGAGGACCACACACACAGGCTGGTGATTACAGGCTAGATTCCTTTGTTCTTCTCCTCAGCACAGTGCACACAGGCACCTCCTTCCTCCTAGTGGGTGTAGGCAATGAATGTCCCCTGTCCCAGCTCCCTGACCGGAAGTGGTGTCCGGTGTCCAGTCACCTCCCCATCTGTCCTGTGCATGGTCCTAGTGCCCACTTGCACATGTCGTTCCGACATCTCCACCCTCTGTGGACACAAACACTTTTTCTCGCCTGCCTTTGTAGTAGGGTAACCAAATGATAATAGAATGTGAGAGAAGATGAGACATGAAAAAAGGAGGGAAAAAGAAACAAAAGAGAGAGAGAGATGCGTCTCAGACATTAATGATCTTCGATACATCATTGTAGTTCTTCAATGAGACTTCAGCTCACTCTTTGGGCGGTCCTTTCAGTTTTCTGGCTCTGTTTTTCTGCTGCCTGAACAGGTCCTTCGCTGTTGTGAAGGGCTCCGCCTGAGCATTACGCACCTTTGTCGTTTGGAGCTTTCTCTTTGTTTCTTGGCAGTGCCTCTCCTTCCTCATCTTTTGTTGTTCTGGCTTCTTTGAAGTGAGAGCTGCTTCTAGTGATAGAGTAGGACCGTGACGCTACCGTGATCATGGGCCCTTACACGTTTGTTCTCCTTAGTGGCTGGCTCGAGAAGAGACTGTCTGACTTCTTTGTTTGCCATTGGCACACTAGTACTATATCTCCTTGCTTTAGATCAGATACTGTTGAATGATGCCGTGTATTGGTGTGTTGTTTCATCTTCCTCTTTGCCTCTTGGTCTATTTCAGCAATGTCACTGTGTTCAGGTGGTGCTTTTGCTTCCAGTTGAGGCAAAGAGGCCGTGCTTGTTCTCCCCAGTACCAGTACTGCTGGGCTTCGTCCTGGGGAATTGTGTTGGGTGTTGTGATAGTCCTGAAGTATTTGTCACAGTGCATGGTCCATTGAGATCTGCGCCAGTTTTGCTCATTGGACGGTCTTTTTTATGTTGCCCATGAACCTTTCCACCATGCCTTTTGCTTGCGGCCACAGAGGTGTTATTTTCCTGTGATGTATCCGCAGATAAGCCATGAACTTGCGGAATTCTTCTCCTGTGAATGGTGGTCCATTATCTGTCTTAAGTGTCAGGGGGTCGCCTCATGCTGCAAATATGTCATCTACGATTGGTAGGGTGGCAGTTCCTGATGTTGATGACACTTGGCGTACTAAGGGGAACCGGAAGTATTTGTTGATCACGTTTAGCAGGTAGCCGCTGGTGTCCAGCGGCCAATAGAAGTCAGCGGCCAGTGTCGTCCACACTGCCTCGGGGAGATCAGACATGCGCAGTTGCTCTGGTTTTGGTGGTCTTCCCATTATCTGGCACAGGTGGTAACTCATGATCTTGACTTCTACCAGACGGTCAAGTCCTGGGAACCATACCTTTTCCCTTTTCATTTTATTTGTTGCCCCCTATGCCTCTGTTGGACTCATGTGACAGGCTTTCTGTCTGCCGTCGGAGGGCTTTTGGTATCACTATCCTTGTTCCTCAAAGTAGTGCTCTGCACTCCATTTCAGACAGCTGTGCCTGTATTTGTTTAAATGCGAGTATTTCTTCCCTTCTGACCCCTTCACTTATTGGACTGCTGCTGTTCACGTGTTTCCACCTTTGTTGCTGGAATGTTGCTTTGACTGCTTGTAGCGTGGCATCACTTATTGTTTTTTGCACCAGTTCCTCTATCATTATTGGAGCAGGTTTGTTTTGTCACAGCGCAAAGTTGAGGTACTCCTTAGCAATGGACGTTGTCTCTGTTGCGCAAGGAAGGGGCCGCCGCGACATGTAGTCGGTGGGGTTGTGCTCCTTTCCTGGCTTGTGCAATATTTTGAAGTTATAGTCCATTAGGCGTTTACCCCATCTTTTAATGCGTGGTGGAATTTTTGCATTCGGGTTGCCGTTTATCGTGACTAATGCTTGGTGGTCTGTCGCAATGGTGAATGGCTTCCAGTAGATGAACATGTGGTAGTGTTAACATGTCCACACTACTGCTAAGCTATCTTTCTCTGGTTGTGAGTATGTCCTTTCTATATATGACAGGCTCCTACTTGCATATGCAACAATCTGTCTGGGCGAGTCTCTTTCTGGCATATGTTGTGTGAGAATGGATCCTAGCCCCACCAGGCTGGCGTCTACAGTGAACTAGGTGCATAGGGACGCTTCGAAGTAGGCGAGGTGGTCTACTACGGTGACCACATGCCGGATGTCTTCAAACGCCCTGTCGCACTCTGAGGTCCAGAGGAATGACTGTCCTTGTTTAGACAGTTCACGAAGTGGGGTGCTCACTGTGGCGAAGTTTTGATGTAACAAGCACAGTGACTCGCCAGTCCAAGAGATGACCTCGCCTCTGCTACGTCTGCTGAGGGCCGTCTTTTGCACAGCGTTTTGACTTTGCTGGGATCTGATCTCATTCCTTTCCAGGAGAAAATATGTTCAAATAACACAAGTTCTCCCTTCCACAGCTCGCATTTGTCTTCATTCAGAGTCAGACCAACGATTTCCAGCTGGCTGCAGACCTCTCTTAGTGTCTTGTTGTGCTCTTCATTCAAGTGGCCAAATACCAGGATGCCGTCACTGTAGTTTAGACAGTTTTTTACACGCCTGATCACCTGCTGATCAATCCCTTGAAATATTTCAGAGGCTGACAATATCCCAAAGCTTAGTTGCTTGTACCAAAATAGTCCCAGGTGGGTGGAGAATGTTGTAATGTAGCAGGACTTTGGGTCAAGCTCCAGTTCTTGGTAACCGTTGAAAAGGTCTAGTTTTGAGAATATACAGGCTCGGGTGAGGCAGCTGATCATGTCGTTCAAGTGAGGGCCTGGGTGTCGTTCTTTCGATTGCCATGTTTGGTGTGCGCATGTCGACACTGATGCATATTTGTGTTGTGTTTTTCTTCGGTACGGCCACGATTGGGAACACCCATGGAGTTGGTCCATCTGCTGGCTCGATGATATCTTGTGTGAGCAAGCTCTTTAATTCTTCTTCTACCTGTGGTTGGAGGTGCACAGGCACTCTGCAGTGATTTTGAGCTACTGGTTTGACTGCTTTGTTGATGTGACGGGTAATTTTCATGTTCTTCAGCTTCCGAATCCCTTTGAATATCGCAGGGTGCTCTCTCAGAATGTTGTGATGCTCCGACATGTGGTATCTCATTGCTAGGAGGCCCATCATCTGAGCAGTGACATTGCTGAGCAAGCATAGCCCTGGGGTGTTTCCCTGTAGGACGTGCACCACTTCTTGCATAGATGTTTCATTGTATGTGAGGGTCTCTATAAATTTTCCTATGCTCACAACAGGTTTTTTCGCGCCCCATGTGAAGATATTGACAGTGGAGGGTGACAAAGGAGGCTTGTGTTTTATCTTCTCATATTCTGACATGCACATGATGTTACATGTGGCTCCACTGTCTAGTATGAATCTTGTTGTGTGATTTCCAACCTGAAGATCCACCGTCACTGTCGTCTTTATATGTTGTTTGTCAATAAGCTGAATATGTTCAGATGTGCTGTCTTGTGCTGGGACATCTGACCTGAGGTGTAGTCATTCTGTGGTCTCTCATGCATGAGCGGCATCTGAGTTGGGTGATGGGCTGCGATTGTGTGTTTCCATTTGCGTGAGTGTCTGCTTTTTACTATTCTTATGCGGAATCCAACTGATTAACATCCTTCAATGATGCACAGCCATATTGCCTCCTCATTGTCGAATTTGTCAAATTTGCAGTATGTGATCAGTTTGCATAACCTGGTTGCAAAATTGTCTAGGGACTCATCTGCTTGTTGGCATGCCATGTTGCATGAGTAGCATTTGAAGTTTACATTTCTCTGGGCGTCGAAACTGTCAGTGAGACATTTTATCAGGCCTTTGAACGTTGTGATTGCTTCTGGCGGGAAGGTCACGAGCAGATCTTCGACATCATCACCAGCAAAGTTTAGACGTAGGTCTCTGTTTTGTTTATCTGTGTTGTTTTTGCATGTGGCGCTCAAGTAGCATTTGAACTGTCTGATCCACTTTTCCCAGCGAGCACCCTTCGTCTGAAAATCAGAGGTCGAAAGTCAGGAGTCGTCAAAAAATCGTGCTTGGAGATGTGCTCTCATTGCGTTCTTCCTTCATCGCTGGAGCAATCTGGTCACAGCGATAGTTTTGTAGTTGATGATGTCTGCTGGTGAGCCCTTGAAGCAGTGTCACCACTTTTTAATTGCTTTTGAAATTAGTGGTAAGCTCTTTTCTGCTTGAAAACCAGTGTGCCTGACCTTGAAATGGCCATCGGCACTTCCTTGATTGGCTCTCAAGCCTGACTCAAAATGGCCATCAAGATCTCGTGAGATGTCATTGTAACTGAGATCCGCTTGGTGTGCCTGACTTTAAGATGGCTGCCGGAGCTTCTTAGATTCCTATTGGCTTTCGTGCCTGACTCTAAAATGGCTGCAGAAATCTCGTTGGTAACTGAGATCAATGCGGGAGACTCAGGTGGCTGTTTTACGCTCCTTGAGACGGTCGGCAGGGAGCGGAGGTCACGGCGGTGCACACCACTTGCTCGTGGTTGTATAAAAGGGGTGGCACCCTTTAGTCTTAACACTATCGGAGCAGCGCTAGATGTGTTAACTGGCGGGTCAGAGCTTACCATTTTGCTTATTCTTTTGCTTCATTGTTCGCGACCAGGGTGGGCTCCTGATGTTGCCTTGAGCACTGCCTACTTCTTCTTCTTTCCACTGTGGATGGACCAGGGTGGGCTCCTGGCTCCATTCTGTTCGACTGCAGGGACACAGTGCATATGTGTTGGGGTGTATCGGTTTGTTATTCACCACCTTTGACCCCAGATGTCGTGTCCCCTGTGCCCCAGCCCAAAAGGACCACACACGCAGGATGTTGAGTACACACCAGATTCCTTTATTCTTCTCCTCAGCACGGTGCACACAGGCACCTCCTTCCTCCTCGTGGGTGCAGGCAATAAATGTCCCCGCTCCCTGACCGGAAATGGTGTCCAGTATCCAGTCACCTCCCCATCTGTCCTGTGTAGGGTCCTAGTGCCCGCCTGCTGTTAAAGGACCATGCCTCCTTCTGTTTCCCTCTGTGTTTTGTTACCTGGTGCTGTTTGTAGGTAGCTGGTGACCAGATCATGTGGGAGACCCACTGTTTTGCTTGGTGGCGGCTGATCTCCCCACACCTCTTGAGGCACCTAGACTCTAGGAAGGCGAGGTCCAATGCTGTCTGAGCTTGATTTTGATGGATGGGCTTGGCTGAATTAAGGGAAATCGGTGTTTTAGACTAGCGCAAAAAATGTTGGTGGAGCAGGGCTTCATGGTGGAATAGCGGTCTAAGGCAGTTTGGTTTGACGTTTGTTCCATATTTTTTGTCTCTGTGATGGAAACTGACTCAGACCTTCTTATCCGTCACAGGAGTATCTCCTGTTCCCTGTCACAAATGTGAAAGTACACATCTTGGACGGTCTCTGGTTAGTGTCTTTGATAGCTCCTCACAGAAGGGAAAGAGACTTGGACAGTATATTTCTATTATGGGAATTATAAAATGTTGTTGCATCTAGGCTCGTTCACTGGTGTAGTCCTTAGTGAACAAAAGTGGCTCTGGGTAATGTTGTGTGAGAACATAGGAGTTTCGGAACCTGGGTGTGTAGTCTATGGTGCGCTGTAAATGTGTTAGGAATCGGGATGCTTGTTGGGCTCTCGGCATTCTGAGTGTGGGATGTTCCATAAATGCATGATAGCCCTGCATAGAGACTAATGCGAGGATGCATGGTAGGGGACCCTTTCCCCCACTGAAATCTCGGGGATGCGTCCTGCAAATTGTGAAGATGGAGATTATTTGACACCCTTCAAATGAAGGTGAATGGAGAAGTAAATCAATTTATTAATGTGGCCCATGTTTGGGTGTTTATATAGGGAAGTCTTGTCTATAAAATCCCATAAGTACTAATGGTAATCGGTCGTAGTCTTCCTCTAAAGTTGACTGCAAAATTCCTACTATATTTCCAGCTTCCGTGATGACCTTGCCACAAAAGTAGGTTGCCCTTCACCGATATTCAAGTGGAATCTTCTTATTACTTGGATTTGCCGGACGGTTCAAAGGCACTTTCATCCCTGCTTTTCCATTTAATTGTTTCCTCTCTTTTACCCTTCTCAAACCCGAGCAAAGGGTGAGTAGGATGGCTGACAATGGGGGACCTACCTTAGTGCTAGGATGTAATGAAAGTGGAGTCTTTTTATCATACTTAAGACAACACCTTGCTCATCAACCCTCCTGGACCCTCCTTTGCCCTGATGCATCCAGGGGAGGTCAGTATTTTGAGACCCAAAATGACAATACATTTTAACTACCTTCTCTCCCCCTGGTCTCTCCAAACTCATTTTCTTTAACTCTTGCAGAGGGTGATGGGAATGCTGGCTTTCTTGAGCTTTGGTCCTTTTGCCCCTGAGCTCAGCTCTGGTGGTCGTGTTGTTCAAGCACTATTTCACTACTTGAGAACTTCCTTACCGAGGTCTTCAAGCAGGGTTGATGCCCTATTGTGATTCCTATCTAGCCATGGAAGGACCCTAAAAGACCCAATTACTTACACTTTATGCATGCAACGTGTTGTACCTGGCCTTGAACCGCAGTCTTCCTGGATGCTTACCAATTCAACCCTAGAGATGAATGAGACAAAAAGCCCAGCAGAGCAGCTTTACTTTCAGGGGTCAAGAGTCTCTGCCGCCTTTGCCCAGCAGATAGGTACTGCAGGCCAGGCATCCTTTACTCAAATGAACCACAGATTAAATGAAGAGCAACTAATGCCAGGATACACAGTCCTAGGAAAGGCATGTTTGCTGTGACTGAATCTCCGAACCAGTTCTAGCAGGCAGTTGTTCATGGTGTGACCTGAAATAGAGCAGCACCAAGACAAAAAGGCTTCTGGCGAGGCTAAATGGTACACACCTCATAGAAAGGACTGGGCTGCTACTTCTGCCAGTATTCTGTGCTTTGTTCTATGACAAGAAACTTTCTACCTGTGAAACAGGAAAGTGACAATGCAGTGTTTTTTTGTCCCACATGATTGCATGGACATGTGGTTACCTGTAAGAAAAATGCCGTCTGCAAGGATTGGTTCTTCCCCGAAAGGGTTGAGTGAACTTAAAGTTGATTGGACATTTGGAGATGCGAGGTATCCCCAAGACTAGATTAAAATGACACTGTCTTGCTTATTTGAGTTGTTAAAGCTCTGCATACTTTTGTAGAGAATAGACAGGACCAGAGACAGAATATATAGCCATCATCCTGGAAGGGTTTAGGGCAAATCCCTAACACTATGGAGAAGGTCTATGCTGCTCTTTTTTTCAGAGGAGGAGGTAGACTGATGGCCTTAAAACTGTCCTTACTCGACTAGCGCTTGAGATCTCGTGTGTCTGTGCTACAATGAGGTGCTTAGCACTGCTAAATGCAACAAGCATCACAGACTACTTGAAGGTCCAGCCAATAACTGGAGTGAAATTTTAAGCAGCCTCTTCATTGAAGTACTGTAGAGCTGAGGCAGCTTATAACCCAGCAAGAGAGACCCCTTGATGTGTTACCCACATTGCTTAGGGTACATGTATGTCTGTATGTTTATGGTATCTCTATAGCACAAAACTAGCGGAAAGGCAGCAGAGCGCTATACAGGGTCAAAGAAAAGTATAGCGTCAGTGAGTTATAGAAGAGGTAGTTGGATTGTGGGCAGTAATGCATAGTGATGTAGTGGTCTTTAAAGAGGTGAGGCTTCAACGCCTTCCTAACTTGGAGCAGTGTTGGGGAGGTCCTGATGGCTATAGGGATGTTGTTCCAGATCCTGGGTGCATAGATGGAGTAGGCCTGCTGCCTGTTTTTTTCTTTATTTAAATTTTTTAGTCTGCAGTCTGATGGCTTCCAGCTGGTGGTTTGCCAAGAATCCCCAGAGATGGTAAACTTGTCTGCAAAATAAGCAGATGGCTTTGTAATGCATGTGGTTTTGAAGATGGAATGGGCCATCAAGGGTAGTCAATGGAGTTTTATCAAGATGGTAGTGATGTGATCATTTTTCTTCTGGGTCTGGTTGAGGTGTGCCACAGCCTGTCAGATGCCCTTATAAAGTGCAAGAGTAAAGTCTGAGAGGCCATGGAGCAGGCCGTTACGGCCATCCAGATGGGTGAGTATAAGGACTTGATCTGCAGTTCTCTAGTTGCTTTCAGGAAGAAACAGTTTCATTTGCTTTAGAAGAGAAAGCTAGTACCAGGCCACCATTGCCTTTTTTGCAATCTGCTCCTTGAAAGTGAGGTTGGTGTCCAGGGTGAATCAAAATGACTTTGCTCTGAGTGGTAATTGGGTTAAGAAATGTGAAGGGTCTTGTCATTGAGCCAGGTTTGTACTATTTCCTGTTTGTTACTCTTGGCAAATAATATAAATTGCATCTTGGTTGGGTTTGAGCTTCAGGTAGGTGCTGGACATCAATGGAGTAGCCAGAAAAATAAAATACCTCCCACTTTGAACCAAAGCTCTTATGGCACCAAGCAAGTGAAGCAAGTCATTGTGACCCTCTCCAGAGAGCTTGCTTGTCTCTTCCATCCAAACATCTATCCTTTCATCCTTCCATCCACCCCTGCTATCCAACATTTTACCTTTCCATTCTGTCATCCATTCAGTCTTTCATGCATCATTCAATCTGTCATCATTTCATCCATCCGTCCACCCATCCATATCCAAACATATCCATCCATCTTCAAACCTATCCATCAAACCCATCCATCTGTCCATCCAATCCATCCATCTATCCACCCACCCACTCAGGCATCCATTCTTCCACTTATCTATCCCCCTTTATCTATCCATCCACCCATCCCTTTACTCATCCATCTTTTAACTCCATCATCCTCTCTTTCACTTCATCCATCCTCCCTTTCACTTCATCCTCCCTCCCTTTCAATCATCCATCCAACCTTTCACTCAGCCATCACTCCTTTCACTCATCCAACCAGCCATCCACTCATCTATTTACCCATTTACTCATACATCCTTTCACTCATCCCTCTATCCATTCACCCTTTCACTCATCCCTCCACCTTTTCATCCAGCCATCCATCTACCCTCCTTTTCACTCATCCATCCATTCTTTCACTCATCCATCCTTACATTCATCCTTTCACTCATCCATCCACTCATCCATCCACCCTTTCACTCATCCATCCACCATTGCATTCCGTCCAGCCACTCTTTGATTCCATCCAGCCATCTAGCTTTTTCACTCAATCCATCCATCCAATTGCACATTCACTCATTCATGCATCTATCCATCCACACTGTCATCCATCTATTGATCCATCCATTCTTTCACTCACTCACCCTCCCACTCATTAATAATGAGCCTCTGTCTGCCGAGCTGCAGACATAAGAGGCCCATCAAGAACCCCACCCCAGATGTAGCTGCTACATCGGGGGGTTGACGGCTATGCTATTGGACATCCATCTCCGGATGATGTGCAGACATTGTTTAAAGCATTGGACATCTGAAGCGAAGTAGACTTTCAAATAGGGTTGTGTATCATCAGCATATTCATGAATCTTGATGCTGTTATCTGTAAGTAGAGCACCAAGCAGCTCCATGTAGAGGTTGAAGATGACAGGAGACTGTTTGGAACCCTGGGGGACTCCACAGGTGACAGGGATCTTTTGGTACCTTGTCGTGCCCACATAGACAAACTGGTGTTGGTTGGAAAGGTAGAAGGAGAACCAGTGAAGGACATTGCCAATGAATCCCATTCAAGGCTTCAGGTTGTATATGCTGGAGGGATGGTTTGCTGTATCAAAGGCAGCTGAGTGGTCCAGCAAGATCAGGAAGCAGGGGTGATCTTCCTCTGTCGTCAAAAGGGCATAGTTTACGATATGTCTCCATGCTACTGTGTGATAGGAAGCCAGACTGGTAGTTGTGCAGGAGATGGTTAGCATTGATGTGATCTTTGAGGTGAACATAAACTGCATTGTTGATGATTTTGACAACGAATGGTAAGTAAGGAATAGACTGGTAGTTAGTGAGATCATCAGGGTGTAGTGTAAGTTTCTTAAGGAGTGGGAAGATGTGACCTGTCTTGAGAGCTTCCAGAAAGATGCCTTGAGTGGGGGCTGCATTGACCAAGTTGAGTAGGTATGAGAGAACATACTCACAGAGAGCTTTGATGAAGGACTAAAGTAAGACATCATCTTCATAAGAAGTGACTTTGATAGCTGGGACTATGTCGGCAAGATATACGAGATATAGGGTTATGAGATTCTAAGGCAAGGGGTGGATGAAGCAGACTTAGTGTTGTCAATTTGCCATCAGGTGTTCTGTATTTTTTCAGGTAAGAAGAGATTAATGGCATTGCACATTTTTGTGGAGTGAAGAAAAGGTGGGTCTGGCAGAGGCTTGATGGAGTGCATGATTGTTTTAAAAAGTGTTCTGTTTCTGTTGGTGACTTCATTGATGTTGTTGGTTTAGTAATTTGGTTTGGCGAATCTGATGAACTGTCTGTGTTTGTGGGGAGGGGCATCAGTATTATGAGCTCATCAGAAGTTTTCTTTTTCTTCAACTTTCTTCCTGTCTGTGGATGGATCGTGTATTATCTGCAAGATCTTTCGAGTAATAGGGTGCTTTGGCTTGCAGTCACATGTTCTAATTGAGAGGTGGATGTTCACACAGTTTTCCAAAAAAGGTTGAATTAATTTACAAGGGTGTCGGCACTGAAGTTCAAAATGACAGGAGGAGAGACGAGTTCAAGCATTAGATTAATGTAGAAATCACACAACAGCAAGTGTGAGACTGTAGAATTTATTCCAAATGGATGTCCTCAGCAGACAGCTCCTTACACGACGCTGCCACAACAGTAATACCAGTTTCTGTGGAACTTAAAGGAACTAGCACTCTAAGTTCTACTTGGACATTCTACATCAATTAACATTACAGTATGTGATAAGCATTACACATCTTTTCCTTTATGGAAAAAAAAGCAGAACAAATAAGATAATAAATAACATAGCAGTAACAATAACAAATAGTTTTCACTAAAACACATTTAGTAACAATGAGAATTACCTCAAATGCTCCACTTTGCAGACGTTTCCAACACTCCACACAGTTCCATTCTCCAACACAACCACATTACGTCTGACCTCAGCAACCTTCAATGGTGTGGAAAATTTACTGTCTCCCTTTATCACCACACCACAAATCTTGGTAACAACCCAATCACCCACAGCAATGTTGGGTTCCTTTACACATCTCCTTGCATTATAATACTCTTCCACACACCTCTGTTTCATCGTGACTCCAGCTTTAATAGCTTGATGATCCACCCATACACGATCTTTGGAAACTAACCATACAGGATTCTCCTTCCTTCCCGGTTCTCTACCCTTCAAAGAAACGAAAGGGGAAATACCAGTGACGGCATGGGGAGTAGTTCTGTGTGCCCACACCAATTTCTTTAACTCCTCTTTCCAGGATAATCCATTGGCCAATGACAACTGTATGTTGTCCATAATTAAACGATTAATTCTTTCAACCATCCCATTTGCTTGTGGTCTGAACAAAGCTACTCTTTCATGAACAATACCCCACTTTTCCATAAACTCTTTCATTTGTCTTGAAACGAACTGTACACCATTGTCTGACACAATGGTCTTTGGCACTCCTTCCTCCAGAAAAACCTCTTCTAAGAATTCTACCACACCTTTAGAATTGACTACACTCATGGGTTTAAACACAAACCACTTAGTATGGTAATCAGCAAGTACAATGATAAACCTGTTTTCACTACCCAGCTTATTTATAGGACCAAGAAAGTCCATTGCCAGCCTTTCCCAGGGCCTTGCCGGTATCTCGACACACTTAAGTGGAGGTTCCCTCAACGTTTTCACTTTATCACTGTTGGCACAAGCATAACAATGTCTAACAACATCCTCGACCATACTATCCAATCTAGGCCACCAAAATGTTTGCCTTATCCTCCTCTTGGTCATGTTCCTCCCAGGATGCCCCTCATGCGCTAGCTGCACAATCTGATCCCAAAGTGCCATAGGAGGTACAATACGACTCCTCCTCATCACCTTGTTGTCCAGGATGCTCAACTCTTCCCTAACACTCCAATACTCCTTTATATGCTCATCTCGACTCACATTAGGTTGCCATCCATCCCTAATATTCTCCTTCACCTTTCTCAACACCAAATTATCTTCCATGGCAACATCCCACTCTTCTTTCTTTAACGCTACACATTCATGAACTGCACATTCGACATCCACATCGGTTTCTAGATTTACCATTTCAACCATTTGACTTTTGGTAGGTAAACAAGATAGGCAATCTGCCACTACGTTCTTCAAACCCTTTAAGTATTCTAATTCAAAATTGTACTCTAAAACAGATGAAATCCATCTCGAAATCCTCGGAGTCACTCCACCTTCTAACCCTCTGCCACCCTTAAACAAATGCACTAGTGGCTTATGATCCGTTCTAACTTTGAAAGGCAAACACCAAAGAAAATATTTAAAATGTTTGATTCCCCAACAGCACGCAAGGGCTTCTCTTTCAATCACTGAGTAAGATCTCTCAGCACCTTGCAATCTTCTGGAGGCAAATCCTATAATCCTTTCTTGTCCATCAACAACTTGAGTCAATACTGCTCCCAATCCCACGCCACTGGCATCTGTGGTCAGGTACGTTTTTGCCGTTACTTCAAAAGTGGCCCAGTAAAGGAGCACTTATAATGCTTTCTTTGATTTACTGGAACGCACCCTCACACGCATCATTCCACACAAATACTACATCCTTTTTCATCAAGCGCTTTAGCGCATTAGCGCTTAGAGACCTGCTGGTGATAATGCGCTCTATAAATATAAATTACAATTACAATCAACAATCTTAATGGCTCCACTATCTCAGTAAAGTTCTTTACGAACTTTGAACAATATTCGGCCAACCCAAGGAAGGACTTCAATTGATCTTTACACTCCGGACAGGGTGCATCATTTATTCCTTGGACAATACTCTGTTTAGGTTGTATACCATTGCATGATATCACGTGTCCCAAATACGTAACAATTTTCTTTCTAAATTGACACTTTTCACGTTTAACAGTCATCCCATACTGCTCCAAACACCTCATAACCTCTACCAGCAACTCGTCATGATGTGATTCATTTTTTACAGCTATCATGATATCATCCTGGAAATACCAGACATCATTTAAACCTTCAAATATTTTCTTCATCACCCTTTGAAAAACTGCTGACGCAGATGCCAGCCCAAATGGCATTCGTAGATAACGGAACGCGCCTAATGGAGTGACGAAGGATGTCAGGTGTCTGGAATCCTTGTGCAGGCTGATTTGGTGATACGCTGCTGTCATATCAACAACCGTAAATACTTTCCCTTCTGACATGGCTGACAACATTTCAGAAATATTAGGGAGTGGTTGCCTGTCAACCCAAATATTTCGATTAAGATCTCTCAAATCTATGCATAACCTGATCTTACCACCCTCCTTGGGAGCTACGACGATTGGAGCCAGCCATTTCGATGACTCAATGGGCTCGATTATTCCTGGACTCAATAATTTGTCTAACTCCCCTTGCAAAGATTCTTTCATCAGAAGAGGGACATTGCGTACCTTATGTACCACAGGGATTGCTCCTTTTTTAAGAATGATTTTATAAGAAAATCCTTTCAATAGACCCAAATCATCACTGAGTACACGAGGAAATTTCTTCACCACCCACTCGTCAAATGTATCCACAGAGTTCACACCTCGCGACTCAGGTAATGACAGTATGACAGGGTCTTTCGCATTAGGATTTAACATTATGCCCAAATCCTTCTGATGGTGCCATTCCAAAAGGTTAGAGCCAGAATCAGTTAAATACACTCGTCCATACACTACTTGTCCCTTGAATGAGATATTCATCCATCTCATACCTAGAATTTCTATTTTTTCCCACCATATCCTACTGCTTTTATGTCAGGTTCGGACCAATCATCATATAATTCTTTAGATAATGTGCCTTTTGACACCAAAGTGTACATACTCCCTGAATCAATCAACATTTCCACATGCAATTTATCTAAACCTACAATACAATGTGGTTTCTCTAGTTTCCCATCACTTTCTTTCCTTGCAACATTGAATTCCTTTGTATGTGTAACATTGTTGGAAACAACGCACACCTCCTCATAAATAGGTAAGAAAATTTCAGTAACATTTTCACACACTTCCTCAACCTCTTTAACACTACCTTGTTTATATCTAGTTCTACACATTTTCGAAAAATGACCTTTCTTCCCACAATTACGGCATACAACTCCTCTTGCTGCACATTTAAAGCTTGTCGCAATATGCCCAGGGGCTCCACAACGGAAACATTTTATCTCCCTTGTAGGAATTTCTTTCTTCCCACCGTCGTTTATTGCATTTTTCTTTATCCCTTCAGTGTCATTCTTTGCAATGTCTTTGGAAACTGGTTTTTGAACTTCACAAATAGGAGTGCACTCTTTTTCAATTTTAGTTCCAACTTTCGACGAGGTATCCATTTCCTTCAACCACTTAGAAGCTTGCTCCATACCCTTTACAACTTGAATAGTTCACTCAAGATTGAGATCTTTCGTTAGCAACTTCTCTCTCATCCGTTTATCATTAGTACATCTCACAATCTGATCTCTAATGAGGGAATCACTCAAATTCTCAAATTTACATGTCAGAGATAAACCACGTAAAGCTGCTACATATGTATCGATATCCTCTTCCAACAATTGTACTCGTGTAAAGAATTTATGTCGTTCCATCACAACATTAATCTTAGTAATAAACCGTACATCAAGCACCATTATGGACATTTCATACACATTGTTAGGTTGCCCATCTCCCATACCTAAGGAAATTTCTGGTAAATTTTCATATAATCTCCTTCCCTCTACTCCTAGATGGTGTAACAAAATAGCTTGGCGCCTAACAGGCCCATATCTATCACCACCTATAGCCAATATGTAGGTGAAAAATAATTTTTTCCATTGTTCCCAAGGAACAGGTGGCGATCCCGGAGTAGCTAAAAATGTCGGTGGTGAAGCCATGGCTTGGTCAGACATGTTGACTGCAAAGGAAATTGAAAGACTAAAACAACTAATTAAAACAAAGTAGTAAAACAACAAATTAACAAAACAGACTAACACAATAGATTAAAATAATAAATATTCCAATCTTTATGTGAGCTTGTCTTGAGTCTATCTTCTGTACTTCCTTTGTTACTTTTTTTTTTTTAGTCTTTCTTCCCAGTTTATGATTAAACTAGTCCTATCTTTATTTCCACAGTGCTCCAGCCAGACGTGAAGGAAGATAGAGAAGGTAACGTGGTGAGTAATTCCTATACTTTTGCATTCATCGTGTACATTGGCACTCGATGTTGTGCCCGGTTTGTACCCATATAATTTCAGTGATAGATACTCAGTAGAACTCAAATTGCACTAGTTTGATGTTAGATATGTGGCGTGCCTTTGAAATCTTCACACACGCATGACACAGTCTTTGATAATAAAGATGTGCTGTGCCTTTAAGATCTTCACACGCTACACGATTTCAACACGACGTGCTTCGCATTTGTCAATCTTTCAATGACTTATGCTTCATTTAATATTCGCAGCTTCCTGCACTTCAAATTAGAGGCGTGGTGTGCCTTCAATACTTCACACGCTACACGGAGAGCATAATATTGCAATGCACGCGCGTTAAGATTTTCTTATTCCCTGTCGCGCGTTACACTCGCGCTTCTTTCAATGCTCAAAGCCTCTCTCGCGCTCGGGAATGCTGAGATCTTCACGCTCAGTTTTAAATGTCTACAACTGTAACGATAACCATATCTTCTTACGATACGACAAATTATCACCCATTAGATAGTTTACTACAGAAATATCCTTTGAGTATCCACCACGCTTCCTCAACTTCAAAACAAAACGAATTAGGCGATCTTACCGGAATATGTAGATCGATCGTTTAATTTAGACCAGGGGTGAGGACACCAGTAGTCTGCCCCCTGCACAGACACAGCTAGTCACCAGAAAATGTAGAAATCACACAACAGCAAGTGTGAGACTGTAGAATTTATTCCAAATGGATGTCCTTAGCAGACAGCTCCTTACGTGACGCTGCCACAACAGTAATACCAGTTTCTGTGGAACTTAAAGGAACTAGCACTCTAAGTTCTACTTGGACATTCTACATCAATTAACATTACAGTATGTGATAAGCATTACAGTTATCTTCAGAGAAGTCTTTGAAAGATCTGAAGGGTGTGATCCATCACTGATGTGAGGGCGTCTGTGACCTTGCAAGTAGTACTCTGTGTGGTGACCTGTCACAACCGTGGACTCTCTGTGACCTTACCCAGAGTTGTACCTGAGAAGCAGCACCTTTGGAGTGATAACCACAACGTTCAAAATATTCAAGCTATGCACATAGGGAGTTTTAAGTGGATGGTTGTTGTCATTGGAGGTATTGATTCGTATAATGGTGAGAGTGACTGCTCTGTGCATTACAAAAATTGAGAAAGACTGAGAAATGCTAGGTGCTACCGGCTTCTCCTTCCGATGGGGTTCTCTTAACAGGAGTCTGAATCTGCAATAAAAATGTTTTCTTGCCTCGTTGGACCATGGACCTGTATTCAAATGGTGTCGAATTCAGTATTCATGATCTTCACTGTGTGGCTTTCTTCATGGGCCTACTTTATGTAGGAGAACGACCATGCTGTTACAGGCCGTTTTCACCAGCTCTCCTCCATGCTGCCCTGACAGTGCTTAATTTGTGAAAACAATAAAGAGTGCCAGGGCCCTAGACAGGAGGCCACAACAGTTTGCACTACCCATTGCCACTGCCAATGACAGTACCTACAAAACTACTAACCACCACCCTCCTACAAGTGTGACAATTCAGACTCTACAAGGCCTCCAGAGCTACAAGAATGAATTGGGCGACAGGTACTCAGTTATTTTTAATTTATATTGGATTAATAAACAACTGTTGTTCTGCTCACCTCTACATTACACAAACAGAGCCACAAGTGGCAGCTGTCATAAGTGCTGGTATTGACAATTAAGTGCTGGTGCTGAGCACAGGAAACTACCGGCTCAAATTAAGCACTGCCCTGACCGCCTCGAAAAATACATATCATTCTCAGTGAAAACTAGTAGGACGTCCGTAATTTACATACACTCCATGTTAAAACACATCTGCAGACATCCGGGTTTTAGAAGAGTTAGAAAAGGGATACACACATTACTGTCTCTGTGGAGGAAAGCAGGTAATCTTGTTAGCTACCTGCATGTGAAACAAGCATTTGCAATGCAATAGGTCTCGCATCACTGAAAGTTTCAGCTATTGATGTTGCATTATTATTTGCAGCGGCAGTAGCTCAAACTTTTAGTAATACGAGACAAATTGCATTGCAAATGCTTGTTTTTAAAGAGATCCTAAGTTTCTAGATGACCATTAGCAAAAGGGTTCCGTTGTGGTGCTACTTTTTAGGCGCAATTGTGAATGGTGCAGATGAGGTAGTAGAAATGAACCCTAAAAAAGTCGTGGTCACATCAGGTGAAGTTTTTTTTCTGACTGCCAGAGAGGTGTCACTACAAGGAGCATTGTGGAAAAAGGGCAGATTTACTCCCCTATCAAAAAGTTGGAAAGGGGGGTTATTTGAGGATGTCTTCAGTAGCACTCTGACTGGATGCTTAGCTGGAGAGGATTGTGCTTTCAAAAATGACAACTATAAAACTAGACAACGTATACTTAATACCGACATGTAGGACAGCAAAGAACCTCAAAACTAAGAACGGGGAGTGCTTCATGTAAACATCTGAATTGATTAAAAGCATATATTTGCAATGTAGAAATACAGGGTATTTGTTTTTGCAGTTTGTTCTAACAAACCCTCCATTCTTCTATGATTCAGACTGTTGTAAATACTTCTCTTACACTCTAGCATTGTAATGAATATTTAATAAACTATTGGCCTTTTCAAAAGTTGCATATCTATATTTCTGGAAGCAATGATGAAATGAGCCACCAATCTGATGTCAGAGGCGGATACCAGAAATGTGGTGATGTTTACAACAATCCCTCTTGCCCAGCCGGTTAACATGAAAGGCTGCACGAGGTCAACTGCTGGTTAACTGTGGAAGCACAAGTCTCAGGTTACTACTTGCAGGCGGATTTTGAACCTAATCAGCCATCCTGTAAAAAACGAGCTTGCCTTAAAGTGAGCAATAAAGTTTGGAGAGTACAGCGCAATTGATCCGCCAGCCCATTTAAGCTTCCCTCGTGTGTCGAGGCTGTTAGAGTGCACTTTTGGACAGTTCGCCCGGAGCACTGCGCATGTAAAATCACAAATTCCTGTAATTGCGTCCAAGCCTGGTCAGTTCTTCTGTATGTTTACATTATTTCATTATTTAGGGTCCTGCTACCCATCACAAGCTGTGTGGTATTTCTCTTGACACGTAATCGCTCTAATAAAACACGTTTCATATTGCGCTGTGGCAGAAAAAGTTTTCTTCCCGATTGTTCCTATAATCGCACCTGTAATCACTCAGTGTCAGACTGCGAAAGGGAATTACAGTGGACAAGTTCGAAAATGAACTATTACCTCTTTGCGCTATGATTTACAGATCTCAGCAGTTGTATACACTCTGGCTGGTATCTTCAAAGTAATGAAAGATGATTCAAAGAAACGCAAGGAGGCACCGGAAGTGATTTTGCAGATCCTTTAACCCCGGATGACATCACTGGATTAGCTACTTGTCTCACTCTCAGCCGCCTCCTAATTGTTGTTGAGTGGTCAAGGGAAGGGCAAGGAGTGTTAACCACAGACTCCTGAGACCAGGGGTAGCAAGAGAAGAACCAAAGAGCAAAACCGGATGGCATCTGCACGCTAGGCAGGTGACCCCCATAAAGTATAGAAACTTTGAAAAAACATACATAGATAGCACGCTTTTAGACATGATTTTTACCATATATACTTGTGTTTGGTTTGTAGCTGAGAAGATTTTGAGGCGAGAACATGTTTGCGGGTGACAGGTTGTAATTGCAAATATATTTATGTAGCACTTACAACCCCTGAGCAGGCTTTGAAGTGGTTTTCCAGTCAGTAGCACGCTACTTAACTTCGGACCCCAAGACTAGTAGTCACCTGCAGCATGCATTGGTGTCTTGACTCTCATATTGTTTCATGTGTTTTGTTTTTGTATGCGTGTCATTGGTGTGGTGTTTCGGGCCTCAGGCCCGCATGTTGGATGAATGACCACAGACACAGCGTAGTTGAGTACTAAAACTGGCCCAGGGCTTGTGCGCCCAGCCTATTTTATTTGCAGGGTCACCTGACCGGTGACGCCTGTGGTGGGTGGGTGTACAGTGTGGGACACAGCAGGCAGAAACACTAGAACGTGTCCAGCCGGACACTACATCCCTCCCAAACTTTAATGAAAAGAAACAAACAAAAGTCCAACCTGTAAGAAAACAAGTAAACAACATATCGCACCAAATGAGTCTCTTCAGGCCGTCAGCCAGGCAGCGCTGGAGCTTGGACCGCATGGTCAGGATGCCTTAGACCGCCTTGGCGATGTACTTTAGACCGGCCTGGTCTCGCAGTGTTGGAGTCTATGTACAAAATTCAAATATCGGTGCATCTGGAGCAGTGGTGGAATCCACTCTGGAGATCTCTCAGGCGCTCAGGTTCCGGTGGACGACAAACCTACAGCAGTTGGAGATGATCTCTGTGTGTGAGGCCTTTCCTTGGAGGCGACGTGCTTGATGGTCTTCCTCGCTCCTGACAGCCGAGCAACTTCAGCCTTGCCTCTCTCGCCTGGACTCCTCTCTCACTGGAGGGCCTTCCTGCCGGGCTGCCATGGGACCGTGTGGACTGTGCGGGCTTTGTGTAAGCCGCGCGAAGGCATCGCTGAGGAACTGCCAACAGGACTCACAGCCAAGTCGCTCATGTAGCCGCAAAGGGTGGTGTCTCCGTCTAGATGTTCTCACTGTCAGGACTCAGGTTCTGTGCCTTCCTCTGATGGTCTTTGGGTGACCGGTCTTCGACTGTGACCTCCATGCTTCCCGTGCCTGTCAGAGCTGCTGCCGACGCATCTCTCCTATTCGGATTCCCCTCTCACAGGAACTCCGTCGAGGCCCTTGCCCCTGGATTGCCACGTGACCGCGTGGGCTATGCGGGCCTTTGCGTAGGCCACGCTGAGGGGTCACTGCGGAACTCCCAACAGGGCCACGGCCAAGTCTTGTGTAACCCCAAGGGTGGATATTCCAATGGTCGGGTATGCTCTACTTCGGCAGGCTTCAGGTTGACGGGGGCACACAGAAGGTTCCTGGGTGGCTCGCCTCGTTGAACTCCGGTTGTCTGGAGTGTGGGGATCCACTCTGGTGGTGCGATGCTCCTTG
This sequence comes from Calotriton arnoldi, assembly GCA_963921515.1. Classification (NCBI taxonomy): domain Eukaryota; kingdom Metazoa; phylum Chordata; class Amphibia; order Caudata; family Salamandridae; genus Calotriton; species Calotriton arnoldi. The sequence continues at coordinate 568,152 of CAWUFW010004232.1, read as the reverse complement.
GTGATGATGCACCTGGATGACGATGGCAAAACAGTGATTTTCCTTCAGTTGGGCAACAGGCGGTGATCTATTGTCTTGGGTGACCTTGTGGAGTGAGGAGGACTAGAGGGACTTCGTGGCCTCTTGCAGTTGTCTTCCAGCAGGTGCACTTACTAGGCGTGATGCTATCGATACCAAGCAGCCGGTGACAGGTGAGAGGACGGTCGAACTGCGAAGCGTGGGGCCTGGACGCAGATCGCGCTTGCTGGCAGCTTACGGTTGGTCCTCCCGCGAAGCTGTCTCCAGTGACGTCTCTGCACCCCGGTGGCTGGCTTGTGCTGATGAACACCTTCCCCAGTGCTGGCACGAGTCCTCTGTCCTGTCGCTCTTCTCTGTTCCTTCTTGCGCGCCTGTGGCGGTGGTTTGCCCTGTGGCATCATGCCACTTTCCTTACTTCCTGTGCGGAGTGGCGTCATGCCACGCTCTTCTCCTTCTTCCGACCAGGTTCATCACCCGGATGTGGCGGCCTGCCACATGTCTCATGTTTGCGCCACATGGACATTTCGCTGGTCGTGTCCGGTTCTTGGGACGGTCTTCACTCTTCTGCGGACCTGTCGCAGGTCTATCCTGTCAGTAGGACTTGCTTCTTCCTCTTGGGGACCTTTCCCGGGCACCATCTCCATCTCAGGGATTTCGCGGTGCTCCTCTTCTCTTCACTCAAGGGCGTTGTGCTTGCGCCTCGAGGCTGCGCCATTGTGGCACTTGATCCTGCCTGCATTCGGGCATGCTTGGCGGAGTTGGTCACTTCGAGTGATGTGCTCCATGCTTGCGATGCGGCTGTGGCGTCCTTCGGATCGCACATTGTGGTGGCGGCTTACCACATGGGGTGTGCGACTCTCTCTTGCCTGTCTTGGGCCTCTGGCGACTCCGTCTTGAGGCAGTGTGAGGGAGGACACTGTCGTGTTCGGCCCACTGTGGGGCTTTGCTGGCATGGTGGAGATGTAGAGGATCTCCCTTCTGTCTTTAGCAGCGTTTCTTTTCTTTGGAGAGGTCTCTCTCTCTCTTCTGGGCATTTCCCCGTACTGACGCTCTTCTGGGTGCAGGTGTCACGCACCTTGGACTGCGCATGCTTCGTCTTCTTCTTGGGCGCCCTCTTCTGGCACCTGGCGTGTCTGCTCTTCCTCCTTGCGGTGGTGGTCATTCACCGCCCGGGGCGTGTGGCGCACTCTTCTCACTTGTTGTGGCGTAAGACAGCCACTTGGGGGCGTGCACAGTGCACGTTCTTCTGGTGAAGTCCGTTCACCACTGGGGGCGTGTGTAGCAAAACACTTGCTTGCTGTGGCATCGGTCAGCCACTGGTAGTGCACACTCTGCGCTCGCTTCTTTTGTGTTTCGGAGGGGTTTGCTGCCTTCCTAGGCCTTGCTGCTCTTGGTAGCTTGACGCTTCTTGGCACTCTCCGTTCTGTGGGCCGCGCTTTCATCGGCGCTGCGTTCTCTTCTGCGTTAGGCTGCTTGGGGCTCCTAGCTGAGAACATGTAGTCTTGCCCTTTCATTGGGTGCCATTTAGTTCCCTGTAAGGGGGATGCGGGGGGCACTGCAGGCCATAATGTTCTCTCCTTACTGCAGTACCGCTTGGCTTCTGAAGCTTTAGCCTGTAGAGCAACTTGCACTGCTCATGGTAGGGGACATGGTATCCATTTGGGTTCATGATGGATTCTGCTGTAGGCAGGGTGACTGCTCAGTGGGGCCCTCCTCATTGTGTCTGTGCTTAACTGATTGGGGCATTACCGGTTTGAGCCCTTGACTGCCTGTCTCTCTCCTGCTTAGGGTGGCTGCTGGGCTTAGCCAACATATTCCTGAGGCAGAGTTGGGGTGACACTAGCAGTGCTCTGTTTCCTTCACTTTAGGGCACTGCAACCTTGTAGCGCTGCTGGCGATTCCTTGCGAGTTGTCCCTTCTTTTCCTTGACTGGTGCACTACTGCCCAGTGGCCACTAGGTGGCAGTACAGAGCTATTCATAGGCCTGGGCAGTTTCCCTGATGCTGCGGGCCTAGCGGACATTGAGGACTTCGGCGTCCCACAGAGACATCAGTGGGCGGTGCTGCGCAGAGGAGCATCGGGAGCCTTCCACTGGTGGAGCCACTGGCTGTTCAGAGCAGGTGCGAGCTCATTCTGCCACTGCTGGCAGCGTTGTATTTGCTGCCACTTAAGGCCGCTGCAGCTTTAGCAGTGCTGCTGGCCGGTTCTGTGCAAAAGTGCTCAGGCTCCGTATTTTAGCACTGGGTGGCGCTGCAGTCACTTGGTAGGCCGCATAGGGTGTCGCTGAGCTCCAGGAGCGGGTTTGCAGAATGCAGGGGGCGGCATTGCAGGAGCGTGTGTGCCGATTGGGGCTGCTACTTAGTCGGTGCGCCTGATAGGCAGTATGTGGCACTGCGGGCTTCAAGCTGGAATGGAGAGCTCTAGAGATGGGCTGCAGCTTGCAGGTCACACGGTGCTTCAAACCACTGCTAGGTGACGCTGCAGCCGCCCAAAGAGGCCTCGGCTGCCTTCCTCTGAGTTGCGGGCTCCCCGGGACCTGCAGATGCCCGGTGCGAGGGGCTAGCACCTTCGTAGTGTGTCCTTGATTTACCGGTCACGCAGGGGCTTGTGCGGTCTGCTGGGACTCACCCTGCAGGAGTCGCTTCCTTTCTCCTCCCGGTAGCGGGACGTTGACCAGTACGGCGTCATGCGATGAGGCACCTCCAACCGGGCGACGGCCTTGAGGTTGGAGAAGCCGGCAGAGAGGAGAGTTGCATCGGCGGCCACCGGGCCGGCAGCATGAAACAGAATACCTGCTCACCGGCAGGTAGGGACGCCAGTGCCATGCGGGGGCTGGGGTCCTTTCCAGCCTGTACACTTCTGCTGCAATCCTGCTGGCCTCTTTGCAGTCGGGCGGTAACGCTCGGACGCGCTACCGCCGCTCACCCTGGCCGGGGCCGCTTGTCTCGTTCTGCAGGGGCTGCAGATACTGGTGCGGCCATGTTGGCACGGCCTCACTTTCCTCCACAGCTGGCTGGGACTCAGCGGGTGCGAGGGGCAACAGCGGGCTGCGAGTGCTTGCTCAGAACGCGCCTCTCCTTGGGGAAACTGCTTTTGCTTCGGCCTCGCTATGGGTGCAACTGCACATCTCGGGAAGGGCACCGCTCCCTCCTTGCGCTCCGGGGCAGATGGCGGCAGGCAGCGCCGCCGACGGGCACTTCACCAGGCAGGGGGTGACATACCTCTTGTGCCGCCGCTGCTGGTTCAGTTTCCTCCTTCCTTGCCGGCATGGGTGTCTTCTCTTACCATGTGGGACAGTGCGGGCACCGTGAGCACTAGTCTGGGTATGGTATGCCACCTTTCCAGGAGGTACTCCCGCTGTAAGGCCGGACAGGACGGCGGCAGTGGGTGCGGGGTGCCGCAGGCTATGCTCCCTCCTCATTGAACTGGGAGGTGGCCGCTACTTCACACGTGGGATAAGACCCCCTCGTCGCCATTGTGGTGTTTCGGGCCTCAGGCCCGCATGTTGGATGAATGACCACAGACACAGCGTAGTTGAGTACTAAAACTGGCCCAGGGCACGTGCGCCCAGCCTATTTTATTTGCAGGGTCTCCTGACCGGTGACGCCTGTGGTGGGTGGGTGTAAAGTGTGGGGCACAGCAGGCAGAAACACTAGAACGTGTCCAGCCGGACACTACAGTTGGGTATTCTTTCCCCATTACAATGGCAGAGCCAGCCTCCGTCCATCGACCCACACCGGGATGTCTTACATGATGGACAAGAGAAGAGGAAAACATTAAGTCCCGGCCGGAGGGTGGGGGTAAATGGTTTGGGGCTGGCGTGTTACAGGCCAGGCAGCTGTGTCGCATCCGCATCAGGATGCAGACATATGGATTGTGCAGGCTTTGGTGAAATCGAATCGTTTTCCGGTCGCTATGGGTTACATTCTTAATTGCAAGACACTCTTTTAATGAAAGGCCTGTATGTTATCGATGCAGTCCTTTGCAATCGGAATCATTAACATTTTATGTGAAAAGCAATAACGGTTAGTAACCTCCAAATGGAATGAAATTCAAAGTGCCTCTTTGTGCGCATATGAAATTATCGCCTACTTCATGAAACCAGTGAGAAGTAGTAAATAGTGGTGTTAATGGACTTGGTTGTTAAAAGAAAGAAGGGGGAGTGTGTTAATGAAACTGAAAACGGCACAGTAAGGAAAGAAAGGATCATTTGCAAAAAGATTTTTAAAGAGATTGTTTTAAATAAAGGAAAGAATTAAGTTTAAATTTGTGCAAGGTCTTTTTAAAAAGACAGAGATAGCTTAAATATATTTTTTACTTTTTGTGTGATAGGTACAAGGTAAATCTAAACCATTTTCGCTTTAAAAAAATTAATTATAAAGGCTCAGGGCCTCTTTGGGTCGGAATAATTGGGATGATTGCTAACAGATGATTGCTACCAGATGCACGTCCCTGTCATGGGAAAGGGAAAACAAACCCTGACAAAGTAAACCAAAAGAAAAGATAAAGAAGGGGCCATCACACGCTACTCAGTGTGATGGCCAAAGAACATGTTCACTAAGTGAAATCGCCACAAGCACACAAGGGAGGGACATTTGCAAAACTGCACCAATAAAAAGGCTGCATTTCTTAATGGCACAGGTAACAGCCAATCATGACCACTTAAATTTTTAATACCCATAGAATACAGTACAACAGGTCTTGCAGACAGCGCAAGCGCTGTCGAGGCTCAACCTAAAAAGGTATCTCGAGGGCATGGGATAGAAATCTATGTTATGGAGTGTGTTGCTTTCATAAAAAGAAAACAGGTGCTTCAAAATGGGGTTAGACCTTAAAGGAGGTAGACTCTTTTTCGGGCAGAAATTTTTCTTAAAAGGCAAAATACAAAAAGCGGCATGCAAAGTTTCTGAGTGTCATACAACTGCTTTGAGCCCGACCAGCTGATGATCTTTATATCATAGCTGGCTTCAGCTTATTTATTGTAACCAAAGCCGATCTTTGCTACTGTTCATGCTTTTTGAGCCACAAGGTGGCAATATAAGATTGTAAATAACTCAATAGCCGTTTAAGAAGCTTGAATGTAGAACTAGGATATTCACGTACACACCACGGTTGATGAATCTCTAAGAATCATGTTTTCTCCAGCGTTCTTCTTGGCAGCGGACATCCGTGCCCCCAGTCCTTCGTATTAACGATGGAAAATATTTTACAAAGGAATATGAAGAACAATGCAGTTTGTTTCTTGTTCCAGAAGTCATTTTGATCTGTCTCTCGTACACATTCAAAAGAAACGTCATGCGTGGATACGTAAACCACAGCCAGAAACCCCACTTCCCTTTACAGGCACGAAACCGTGATTAACAGACAAACGCATCCGTTCATATTCAAATACCCAGAGACAGGAGCGCGTGCATGCCGGGGTGGTGGAGTAGGACAGGTGGACGCAGGTCATACAATTCACAACAGGTAGGATGACAGTCGATCATTTGTTCCCACGGAATTACTTCTATATTTGGAACATTTTTATTACTTTTTGACTGTTTAAAAGAATTCCCAGAGTCCGGGGAAATCTATGACAGTTGTAGTTTTTCCAAGCGTAATATTTAGACGTGTGAAATTTCCAAACATGCATACATGCTCCTGCCCTTTACCGGAGACAATTTACGCCTGTTTTCTACGTGGAAAACTACCTGCAAAAAGCTGGGGGCATATTTTATTTCTAAGGGCATTGAGCCACCGGAACATCACTTTTCCCGACGTTAGGGTGGCGCAATGCCCTGCTCCGTATTTACAAAGCTGCATTAACCCTTTCGCTGCTAGGCCTCCCCCCCCCCTCCCTCCCCGTGCTAAGCCTTTTTTGGGCTATTTGGGGTAGTTCGCGCTTAGGCCCCTGTAACTTTTTGACCACATAAGGTATCCACGCCACATTTGCGTCCTTTTCTTCCAACATCATGGGGATTCTAAAGGTACCCAGGGTTTGTGGATTCCCCTGGAGGGGACCCAGAAATTAGCCAAAATACAGCTAAATTTTTTTTTTTGGGGGAAAAATGGGAAAAAAGTGCTGCAAATGAAAGCGTCTGGTTTTTTTGCCCTGCAAATGGTATCAACAAAGGGTTTGTGGGGCTGAAATCACCATTTTCGCAGCTTTCAGGGACTGACAGACTTTTGTCAGAAAACCAACATTTTTTAAACAGTTTTGGCATTTTACTGTGACATAGCCTATTTTTGCTATTTTTTTGTGCTTTCAACCTTCTTCCAGTTAATGGTAGAAATGGGTATGAAAGCAATAATGGATCCTGGAAAGCTATACATTTTAGAAAAGTAGACACAATTTTGAATTCAGCAAGGGGTCATTTGTGTAGATCCTTCAAGGTTTCTTTATAGAAACTAACAGTTGAAAATAGGAAAAATTGAAAATGAGTTGAAAAAAACAGCCATTTGTACCAACGTTTTCACCTGTAACTTCTTCTAATTATGACAGATGTTTGAAAGCAATATACCGTTACATCCGCTGGACTTTTCTGGTTGTGGGGATATATAGGACTTGTAGGTTCACTAAGAACCCGACGAACCCAGAGCCAATAACTGAGCAGCATCTTGCAATTGTTTTTTATGTACCGGGTATATAGCAATTCATTTGGGAAAATATATACAGTGAAAAATCGGGATGAAAGACACATATGTATTTCTGAAATTGGAACAAAATATAGAGTTTAGAAACAGTAGCTATTTGCACATTTCCGAAATTGTGAGTACCCATAGTAGCATGAGAATTATAGGACATTTTTCAAAGTGACTTCTTTTTACACATTGTCTTTCATTGAAAGGCAGAAATGCATCGAAAGTCAATTGGTAATAACAGTTGCTTTACAATTCTGTGTTACCCTAAGTCTCCCGATAAAAATGGTACCTCACTTGTGTGGGTAGGCCTAGTGCCCGTGACAGGAAACGGCCAAAAACACAACATGGACACACACACTTTCACAGTGAAAACTGACCCTTTTTTTGCTAAGTGCCTAGCTGTAGATTTTGAACCCTAGCTCTGCCAGCACCTAGGGAAACCTAGCAAACCTATACATTTTTTAAAACAAGACACCCAGGGGAATCCAGGATGGGGTGACTTTTCTGTCTCTCACCGGGTTCTGTTACCCAGAATCCCTTGCAAACCTCAAACTTTGTCAAAAAAACACATTTTCCTCACATTTCTGTGTTGGAAAGTTCTGGAATCTGCGTGGATCCACAAAATTCCACCCACCCCGCATTCCCCAAAGTCTTCCGAGAAAAATGGTACCTCACTTGTGTGGGTAGGCCTAGGGCCCGCGACAGGAAAACGGCCCAAAACGCAACGTGGACACACCACATTTTCACAGTGAAAACTAGACACCCAGGGGAATCCAGGATGGGGTGACTTGTCTGGCTCTCACTAGGTTCTGTTACCCAGAATCCCTTGCAAACCTCAAACTTTGTAAAAAAAAAAACAGGCTTTCGTCACATTTCTGTGGTGGAAAGTTCTGGAATCTGCGTGGATCCACAAAATTCCACCCACCCCGCATTCCCCAAAGTCTTCCGAGAAAAATGGTACCTTACTTGTGAGGGTAGGCCTAGGGCCCGCGACAGGAAAACGGCCCAAAACGCAACGTGGACACACCACATTTTCACACTGAAAACTGACCCTTTTTTTGCAAAGTGCCTAGCTGTAGATTTTGAACCCTAGCTCTGCCGGCACCTAGGGAAACCTAGCAAATCTATATATTTTTGAAAACTAGACACCCAGCGGTATACAGGATGGGGTGACTTGTCTGGCTCTGACCAGGTTCTGTTACCCAGAATCCCTTGCAAACCTCAAACTTTGTAAAAAAAAAAACAGGATTTCGTCACATTTCTGTGGTGGAAAGTTCTGGAATCTGCGTGGATCCACAAAATTCCACCCACCCCGCATTCCCCAAAGTCTTCCGAGAAAAATGGTACCTCACTTGTGAGGGTAGGCCTAGGGCCCGCGACAGGAAAACGGCCCAAAACGCAACGTGGACACACCACATTTTCACACTGAAAACTGACCCTTTTTTTGCAAAGTGCCTAGCTGTAGATTTTGAACCCTAGCTCTGCCGGCACCTAGGGAAACCTAGCAAATCTATATATTTTTGAAAACTAGACACCCAGCGGAATACAGGATGGGGTGACTTGTCTGGCTCTGACCAGGTTCTGTTACCCAGAATCCCTTGCAAACCTCAAACTTTGTTAAAAAAAAACACATTTTCCTCATATTTCTGTGGTGGAAAGTTCTGGAATCTGCGTGGATCCACAAATTTCCTACCACCCAGCGTTTCCCCAGGTCTCCCGATAAAAATGGTACCTCACTCGCGTGGGTGGGTCAAGTACCCGCGACAGGCAAGGGCCCAAAACTTATTGAGGAGACATCAAAATTACCTATCACAAAACAACCTGGTTTTGCAAGGGGGGTCACCAGGATTTTTGGCCCCAGGCTCGGTGGCCATCTTGGGAAACCTACCAAACCCACACATTTCTGAAAACTAGACACCCAGGGGAGTCCAGCGAGGTATGGCTTGCGTGGACCCCCCAACGTTTTCCTACCAAGAATCCCCTGCAAACCTCAAATTTAGCTGAAAAAATCAAATTTTTCTCAAATTTCTGTGTTGGAAAGTTCTGGAATCTGCATGGATCCACAAATTTCCTACCACCCAGCATTCCCCCCGGTATCCCAATAAAAATGGTACCTTACTCGCGTGGGTGGGTCAAGTACCCGCATCAGGCAAGGGCCCAAAACGTATTGAGGTGACATCAAAATTACCTATCACAAAACAACCTGGTTTTGCAAGGAGTGTCACCTGGGTTTTTGGCCATTTTACTCAGGAGAATGAGGGGAACGCTGTGGGGTAGGACATTTGTGCCAGCACGGTGATTCCGCGCAAACATATGTGGAAAATGTGGTTTTTTTCAGCTAAATTTGAGGTTTGCAGGGGATTCTCCGTAGGTAAAAGTTGGGGGATCCACGCAAGCCATACCTCGCTGGACTCCCCCGGGTGTCTAGTTTTCAGAAATGTGTGGGTTTGGTAGTTTCCCAATATGGCCGCAGAGCCTGGAGCCAAAAACCAGGGGACCCCCTTGCAAAACCAGGTTGTTTTGTGATAGGTTATTTTGATGTCTCCTCAATACGTTTTGGGTCCTTGCCTATTGCGGGTACCTGATCCACCCACGCAAGTGAGGTAGCATTTTTATCGGGAGACCTGGGGAATGCTGGGTGGTAGGAAATTTGTGTCAGCCCTGTGATCCCACAACTTTCCCACACAGAAATTTGAGAAAAATGTGATTTTTTCAGCTAAATTTAAGGTTTGCAGGGGATTCTGGGTAGGAAAAAGTTGGGGGGCCCTTGCAAGCCATACCTCGATGGACTCCCCCGGGTGTCTAGTTTTCAGAAATGTGTGGGTTGGGTAGGTTTCCCAAGATGGCCGCCGAGCCCGGGGCCAAAAACCCAGGTGACCCCCCTTGCAAATCCAGATTGTTTTGTGATAGGTAATTTTGAAGTCTCCGCAATACGTTTTGGGCCCTTGCCTGTCGCGGGTACTTGACCCACCCACAAGAGTGAGGTACCATTTTTATCGGGAGACCTGGGGGAACGCTGAGTGGTAGGCCCCCACCCCTACATCAATAAAAAAAAAGTCCCTGGTTTCTAGTGAGCTTTCTGCCCCCTCGGGTGGCAGAAAGACTGAAATTTCTCCGGGGGGGGGGGGCATTGCCATGCCCATTTTGGGCAGCCCAACATCAATAAAAAAAAATCCCTGTATTGCCCAAAAAATATAGGGGGGAGCAAAGGCCCTTGCCCAAGGGGCCGCTCCCCCCTCCCTGGTGTCTAGTGGGTGGATCCCTGCTTGGGGATCACCCTCCTAGGGCGATCCCCAAGCAGGGATCCACTAGGGAGGGGTACCATTGGAAAGGGGAGATTCTCCCCTTTCCAATGATACCTCTCTCGTCTTTCTACGTGCTCGGGGGGCTGAGATTGCCCCCTGAGCACGTGGAAAGTGAAACTGAAATGAGCCAAGAGTTTCGGTTTCACTGAAATGACGTCAGCGCGACGTGCGCGCTGATCGTCATTTCAGGGAAATCAGGGGAGCAGCCTCGGGAGCTGGGGAAGCTCTTCCCCAGCTCCCGAGGCTGTTGGGGGGTAAAGGGAATCCCTCTGTTGCCCGCACCAGAGGGATTCTGAGTGTCATGTGATCGGACGGCCGGGGGCCATCCTACCCACATGAGCACTGGTACGTCGGATGGCCCCCGGCCGTGCGATGCACCAAAGGGGTTAAGCCACTCTGGGTGGCTTAATGCAGCTTTCTAAATATAGTACCCTTTCACGCAGGTATCTGCTTCACGTAGGTATCTGCGTGAAAGGGGAGTACAATGGGTGTTGCTGTGGGCGTTCCACCGCAACACCCATTGCTTTTTGAGGCTGCCCCAGATATACAAGGATCTGTAAATCTGAGGCACCGCCAAAATCTAACGCCACTGAATAGCAGGCGTTGGATTTGGGCAACAAGGAGAAATACTTTTATTTTTCCTTGTTTTTGCTCTTTCTATGTGTGCTGCATTCTGAAGCACACATACAAAGAACAAATCGCCTTTAAAGATTGTTTATGTGCAAGAAGGTGTCCCTTCCTGCACATAAACAATCATCTCTGCAATGCAGGCACCCTTGCAGTATGGCACAAGGGTGTCTGTGTTGGCACTAGGCAGCTTTTTGTTAGCGCAAGGGAAAACACAGGGGTACACCGTATTCTTGTAAATACGGTGCATCCCGGCATTTTTTAAATGACACATCGCTGCCAAATTGCTCGTAGCGCCACACCATTTTAATGTAAATATACCCCAGGGTATTTAAGCGGTGTGTTATTTTATATGTAGTTACCTGACGGTGAAAGACCAAAAGACGTACAGAATATTTTGTTTTTTTGCTACACCTATGACCCTGCCCCCACTCTCACTGACCCGCCCTCATTGAATTCAGCATCACAGTCCCCTACTCTCTTTAATGCACTTCGACCGCTGGGGAATACCCACAAATTGACTTTTCTGATGGGTGCAGAGTGGAAAGCCATGTACATGCCCCGGGTACTAATCTTGTGAATGGAAAAATTGGATAAAATTGGCAAAAATTCTGTATTAAAAATGTGCTTGAAATATTCAGAGGTGTAGCTATCAATATTTCAGGGACACTGGGGTCGAAGAGCAATAGGGGTTGACTAGACCCCTATTAGCGTTTTTTTGTACTACCCAACCAGGGTACGGGTGGGGGGGAGGGGTAGACTTGCTTGCATTAGGGCCCATAGCATCGTTGCATCCCCACTGAGAATAGGGACTATCTGTGAGCAAGAAGGGCTGGGCCATCCTACAAATATTCAGTACATGCACTATTAGGGTTTAGAAGGCCTAATTCCCCCATCCTGTCTTTTTTGTGCTAAACTTTTTTTTTCTTTCATAGTTTTATATAGTGCGAACTTGACCCGAAGGTATCGGGTATCGGAGCGCTTTACACGAGCACCAGTTGCATTACACAAGGACAATTTCAACTTTTTGTTTGGCATGGGGAGATTACGTGATTTGCCCAGAATCACAGGATGTTGAGCGTCGTTGCTAAGACTCGAACCCGGCTCCCCAGATTTGAGGTCGACTGCCCATTAGGCAACTTACATGCACATAATTTGTTGTCTCCTTTGGGGTTGACCAAACTGCTGTTGAGGTACAGCATAATGGCACAGTTACTTACCCGTAGTCTTCATTACCCCAATTTCAGTTCTTCCTCGATCCAGTTCTCACACGTGAGATGTCATCTCTATCCTGCAGAAGTATTTCCATAGCTGACACAAATGGTTCTCCCAGTATGGCCACCACTACTAAAATGGAGGAACTTCCACCCCCACTTCCTGTTGCATACCAAGCTTGAACAAAGATATCCGTAAGGTAGGAAAAAAAATCAATCAGGACTTGATCGAAGAGGACTTGGACTCGAAGAAATGAAGATTACTGGTACGTAACCAGGCCATTACCTTCTTGTCTGTCTTTCTCTCTCCAGTCCTTATATGTGAGACAGTGTCCAAGCAAAAATTAATGATTATTCCATTGTGGTGAATATCAACCAGTAAATCTCAGTGAGACTATAAGGTATTTTGCAACACCTGCGATTTCTTGGGGCAAAAAAATCGTTTCAGATCTACATTCATCATCACATTATTTTATTTATTTTTTTAAGCTGATAAAGTTTCAGTTACAGATGACAAAACATCTCTCCACCAATCCAGCGAGGGTCGGCCTTCTTGGAGCAGGAGTTTCAAAAAGCAGTACTGCAGACAAGCGGCAACCATACCATAAATGCACTGAGCTCGAAGCTCCTGACGTTCTAAACAGTGAAGGAATGGAAACCCTCCAGAGGAAAAGACTGCTAAAGCAAGTCCAGCTTCTAGCATAATCACATCACAGCGGTCATGCCTGCTATATCTAGGCAGTGATGACCGAAGGCAATAGGACATGTGAGATTGCTACAGCAAGTCTCTAAAACACATAACATTTTACCGTAAATAATCCACGTCAGCTAATGAAGACATTGAAGAAAGAAAAAAGCACAGAACGTGGTATGGAAGTTCCTCCCTTGCTGTGGTTGCTGGGTAGTTGGGCCCTATTGGGAGAACTATTTGCATCTGCTAAGAAAAAACTTCTGCAGGACAGAGGTTACATCTCACATGTGAGGACAGGAGTGAGGAAGACGGACGAGGACGTAATGCATTAGTGTAACATTGCTGAGTTTTCGTGCGGCACTGCCATCCCATCACCATATCCATGGTATGCTGTTTCATGCATGCCGGTGTATCGTCCTTCAGTGTTTTGCATGTCATGCAGAAGTTCCTCTCCACGGCACACTGAAATTTATGCAATGCTGCCAATCCTCCGACAGATGCTGATTGCATATGACATGCTACCAATGTGAAATGACGCTTAGGTGCTCCCCTGTCTGGCTCCACCCACAGGTCTCCCCATGTATATGGAACCCTTAGCATATATCCTTGGCCAATCAAACATCAGGTATCACTTCTATACAGATGATACAACTATACCTAAAGAAATCCCTCCCCAAGAATGTTGAGATTGTGTCCAAAGTCCTCCTTGTGTTCCAGTCCTGGACCTTCGCTCTTCTGACACTTAATCTAATAGAAACTGAATTCCTCCTCATTGCTCTGACTTATAAGCACCATTATCTATGCGTCTATCTAGTGGAAAAACACTTTCCTGGCAGCACTCAAGCAATCGTTGACTCAGAGAAACCTTTGGGCTTCAGTCTGGATAAACACCTACACCTACAAGCTCACATCAATAACATTGACAGATGAGTTTAATTCCAACTCAGACTTCTGGGAGAATATACCTACAACAAGACCTGACTATTGGCTTTGTCAATGGCTGTTAGTTGCATAAGATAAATAAGCAACAACTATGGCTTCGTTGTATATAATATTGAAAATGCTTCAGTTCTGAAATGATGAGACTATGAAAGAACTATAGCGAGTCTCTCTGAAGTTACATCAAAGGACGTGAAGGGTGGTACTGCCAGTGGTGGCTCCTCCGCTAAGGCGGAGGAGCGTTGCCCCACAAGAAAAATAAAATTATATTAACGTTATCATTTTATTTTTCACTATTGTGGTGACTGAAAGGTGCGGGAGAGGAGAGGCTGTGCCGGCTGCAGAGCAGGGGGAGGAGTGGAGGGCACACCCTAAAGTGTGCATGACTGTTTGGCCGGCCATCTTGGCCCGACCAATCAGTCATGCGCACTTTGCATGTCCCTCACCAGGCTGCATTACACAGCCTGGCGAGGAACATGCCCAGGCACCCATTCCCCATCTGAGTGCCAAACCACAGCGCTCAGACCAATCATGCATTGCAGTGTTGTGATTGGCTTAAGGGAGGGAGCCTAGATGCTTCCTGTTTCTGCATGCATCGTGGAAGTGGGCAAAGAGGACGGAGGCGAGCCGGCCGCCGGTGTGTTTTTCCCCCCCCCCCCTTTTTTTATTTAACACCCCCACTACGCCTCGGTAGCAGCCGCTACTGGGTACTGCTGCAGAGTTAAGATTTTTTTTCCACCTGAGGGTGATGGCAGAACTGGAGAGCCCCATAGGGACCTGTCTCAGCACCTGCTTTTTAGAACTGCCGGTACTGAGCACTGGCAGGACCTGGCCCACTTAAAGCGCTGGTGAGAGGAATATGGCAAGCGCCATGGACAGCCAATACATTTTGTTCTGAACCCCGTACGCAATAGTATTGCTGGTAAGGCATCTTCGCTTTTCTATGTCGGCTCATACTAGGCTGCCTAGACCTTCATGAGAAAAGAATGAAGTAAACTTCCGAACCAGCTCATATTCAATCTACCCATTTGTGTACATGCTCCTAACTATCAAGTAGATGAGAAGTGCATGTTTATCTGTACCAAAATGACTAACATCAGAACAAGCACTATCATATGCATTGAAAAGGAGAGAGTTGGTCGTCCATGGATTCCTATTCTAGATTTGATTTGATACTAATGTTTCTGCTTTTGACTGAAGGTTCTGGAAATTCAGCTCAACCCATCCCGGACGCTCTTGACAGTTACTGAATAAATCACATAATGGGAAATGTGTCTCCATGCACTTCCATGGCATCTCTTTCATAGGTCACCTCAGCAGCTTCACAATGTGTGTCCAAAGATCAGGCGTGGGGGGTGTGAACGTTGCGCTTTGTTCTTTGTGTTTCCTCGTTTGTTATAGTTACCTCTTACCTCATTTGGTCGCTTTGAGCTGCAGTGTCGATATAGGGGCCGATTCACAAAAGCATTTGTTTTATGATTTCGGGATGTAGTACATACAGGAATAAAAACTCTTTTACGTATTTGTTAGAAATTGAATTTCTGGTTGGCTAGGGCTAGCGCCTAAGCCAGGCAGAAACCACCACTCTAGTCAGGGCAAGGGAGTTACACACTGAAGATAACCCCTGCTCACCCCCTTGGTAGCTTGGCACGAGCAGTCAGGCTCATCCCAGAGGCAATGTGTTAAGCGTTTGCACAACAAACTCACACCCAAACTCACACTCACATAGGCAACGGCCCTCCGCACCTTGGTATTCACAGGAACTCAGGTACCAAAAACTAGTTTGCAAATACAGGGAAAGAAACTGGAGGAAATATTATAAAGATGAAGAAAAAAAGGAACACAAACAGAGTTTGGCTCAATACAAACAATTGCTGCAAAGCACCAAACACAAGTACTTCACTGAAAAAATTCAAGAAGCCAAAAATTCCCCTAAAGTACTGTTTAAAATGGTTAATACTTTAGCCGACCCTTGTTCCCCTCCCATCCCAGTGAGTCAAGAACTATGCAATAGTATAGCCAAATTCTTTTTCGATAAAGTCAATGCTATTTTTCAAACTTTCTCGAATTCCTCAAAGAAAAAGCCACCTGACCCATCTACTTGTCCAATAAATATAATAAAAGACAACAAGGAATTCAATAGCTTCAGTCCCCTTTCAGAAGTGGATACCTATAACTTAATTGCTAAAGTGAAGTCAGGTTCGCCACATGACCCATGCCCGATAGAGACATTAAAACTAGCGGCGAAGATGGTGGTAGATAAACTTACATCTATCTTCAACTTAATGTATATAGAAGGATACTTTCCTAGAGACTGGAAACAGTCTTCCATCTTGCCCTTATTGAAGAAACCTAATCTAGATGCCAAAGACCCGAATAATTTTAGACCCATCTCTAAACTACCCCTGCCAGCCAAAATGATAGAAAGTAACATGAATGTTCAACTCAACCAGTTTCTTAAACTATCTCAGGCTTTGAACCGGACCCAATATGGATTTAGAGAGGGCCATAGCACGGAAACTGCTCTTATTAAGTCCACGGAAGAGATTAGGCTTATTCTTGATCAGGGAGGTAAGGCCGCCCTGATCATGCACGACCTTTCGGCCACTTTTGATACGGTCCATCATGCCCTTTTGGTGGACCGGTTAGAGGAGATAGGAGTTAAGGGCAGGGCTAAAAAACTTCTTGAATCCTTTCTCTTAGAAAGAACTCAAACGGTCAATTTGGATAAATTTGAGGCAGAAGCTTTCTCCCTTCCGTGTGGAGTTCCGCAGGGGTCTTCATTGAGCCCAACGCTTTTTAATATTTATGTGTCCTCTCTAGCCCCCCTTATTGAATCCTTCGGTTTTAGTTTGACTTTCTACGCTGATGACACCCAAATTGTGGTGGCAATACGACCGGAGCTGTTACAGGATACCACATCCAAGCTACAGGACTGCATGAAATCAGTGGGAACTTGGATGGCTCAGAACTGTTTAAAGCTAAATTCTAGCAAAACAGAGGTTGTGCTTTTCGGCAACAATCCTACTTTCTGGAACCCAGATTGTTGGCCGAACACCTTAGGACCCCTGCCTTCTCCGACTAGGAAGGTAAAGAACTTGGGAGTATGGATTAATGACACACTCAGTCTTAAGGACCAGGTGAACACTGTGGTAGCTACCACTTCGTACATTCTTAGATCGTGTAGAAAAATTATGCCTTTTCTTCCTAAAGAGGCACAACAAACGGTGGTCTCTGCATTAGTAATGTCCAGATTAGACTATTGCAACAGTCTTTACCTTAAGCTACAAGAAGGATCTATGAACAAATTACAAATGCTGCAGAATGCAGCAGTCAGACTCCTTACGGGTACCCCGAAGTATGTATCGGTCAAAGCAGAGATTAGAAAACTTCATTGGCTGCCAGTTAGAAAGCGCACCCAGTTTAAGGCACTCTGTCTGGTCTTTAAGGCCCTTCAGGG
Organism: Calotriton arnoldi; assembly: GCA_963921515.1. Lineage (NCBI taxonomy): Eukaryota > Metazoa > Chordata > Amphibia > Caudata > Salamandridae > Calotriton > Calotriton arnoldi. The sequence goes on along the minus strand of CAWUFW010004232.1, from coordinate 551,277 downwards.
AACGGGGCCTGTTTTCTTAAAACAACATTTCCGCTGGTATCTTCCGAAAAGAGCACTCAGGTCCTCGGATGCAAAACTGGTGATGATGCCCCGGGTGAAAAAAGCTAATTGGGGGGGCAGAAGTTTTATTGCAAATGCGGCTAGGGCCTGGAATACCCTCCCAATTCATCTGAGACGTATGACCAAGCTGATGGCTTTCAGGAGGGCTCTAAAGACTTGGCTTTTTACATATTAGGTTATCGCAATTCACCAAGCATTATGATCCCCGTGGAGAGCTTTACCTTAGCGCCAGGATACCTTCGGGTAGCAGCTGCGCTCTACAAGTGCAATTAACATTAACACCGCAGCGACACACTAGGCACACCACAAAAGAAACTCCACACAAGGTTATATAAAAAAATAGCCTTTGTATTATCCATAAAACACATTAGAACGTAATCACATATATACACTGCGCCCCCTGGCACTTGGTATGACTTTACAGGGATTATATACACTGTAGGGCCAATCGGGCCAATGTCATAACATCACATATCTCACCGTTAGTGAACAGTAGCTACTGGTAGGAGTACACTTAGCATAAAACCTTATGTAAACACATCATCTCCTGTGCACCAGAGTAAACACTTGTAGCGTACACGTATTAGGGAAATCCCATGCCATCAAATATACCTACCACCATAACAGAACATATGGATGCAACTTCCTGAGGTGCTGCAGATCAACCCACCTCATAACATCAGGGCATAACACATCATGCCTAAACATCTGCAACAGAATGACACATATTACAGCCACATCAGAAGGACAGTAAACATGTCTGCATATTCCAAGTATTGGCTGTACACCCCTACCACATAGGCTTCATGGCCCCCGGCCCGCCTTTCACAGGAATTGCGGCACTTTTTTAAGGAGGGACGTGGTGCCCAGCCAGGGCAACAACCATCATGCCCCCAATCATCAGGAGACACGCAGCTGCCCGCATTTCCCTTAATGCGGCTAAAGCTGGCCACTTCTCACCAGGTGCCTCCGTAAACTTAGGGAAGAGGCATCAATTCCAGTTACCTGCGAGAGACCTCGCTGGGTCCCCCACGCTCTGGTTGCTTCCCTGCAGCTGCCCGCGACCGCGTAGTGCAGCTGCCAATCATGCTGCAAAGCCGCCCCCTCACTCGGGCAAGGTGGGAGCCCTCCGAGGCCCCTCTGACCCCAGCTGGCTCACCCGCAGAGCTGCAGGCCTCCTGGAGCGATCTCCCTCGCCCAGTCTGGCTGCTCCCTTGTAGTCGCGTGATCGAGGCACGGCCTTCCTCGTTGGCTCCGCCTCTCAACCAGGCTTTGTTCCTGCCTGACTTCCTTCTTGTGAGGCAACAGACGCCCACAAGGCTCCGGCTCCGTCTCTTCTGCCGGCCCGGCCCACAACAAGGCACAGACTTTGCCTGACTTCCGCCGGCTCGGTGTCCCACTTCCCGGCCAGGACTTCGGCACAATGCAGGGCGGCTGGCAACAGACATGAGTATCCCAGGAAGGCGATAGAGAGAGGAAGAGCACTTCTTGCCTCAGCTCCCCCCTCTCTTCCCGGGCACACACAAGGCACCAGCAGCACTACATGCGCTAGCTCCAAGACTTCCCCTTTCTCTCTGGAGCCCCGCCCACAGCCAGGCTTGGACTCTGCCTGGCTTCCGGCCTCTCCTGCGGCTCTCTTCACGGCGTGACGGTGCCCGTCGCACTCAGGATAGGAGCCCTCTTCCTCAGGTAGTAAACGTAAAAGCGCTCACCATGCACTGCTGCGACACGAGCCCACGCCAGGGGCTCCACATAAAGGAATACTGCAGCACTTCAAGCCCAGGTCCAGGGCAATGTATAGAACACAGCGCTCAGCCGGTGCTAAGTCTCCAGAGTCCCACAAGGTAGGTCAGCACACAGGGCTTTCCAGCAGAGGGGGAGTCCTTCCAGCTCCCCCAGCAGGCAGCAGGTCAGTCCATGTGGCAGTTCCTCCTCGCACACTGCAGTCCACGCAGTGTCTTAGTCCCCAGTGGATCCCAAGTAAAACACCACACATGGGGTCACAGCCCCAATATTTATATGTCAAGTGTCTTTGTTCTTCACCTGGCACAGGGCTCTGTGCCCAGTCCAAACCAGTTCTGGGGGTTACTTACATACATCTTTTCACTTGCACAAACACCTTTATTGTTAGTGTAGGCTCTGCCCCTAGTCACACCACAGGGGTGCGGAGCCAGCATTTTGTAAGGCAGGCACAGTCCTATTCAGGTTCAGGTGCTACTCCTCCCAATACTCCAAATGCAGATCAGGCCTTTTCAGCCTAGCGCTGACTCACCCAGCCCCTCTGGAGCCACTGCACCTCCCCAGCCCCTGTCCTCCAGAGCCAGACATGCAATACATGGCAGGCACAAAGATACATAGCACACAGAAATGCCCACTTCTAAAAGTGGCATTTCTAAAATAGTGATAATAAATCTGCGAACACCATTACGCAGCATTTATCACCACAATTCCAAACATACCAAACTTGATCACGCCACCCCTCTCATATCAGGAATTACCTCTGAAACACATATCAGGGAATCCCCAATACATTCCTATGAGAGGGCAGCCTCACAGCAGTGAGAAACAAAAAAGGCTGTTTGTTACTACCAGGACATGCCACACAGTTAAGGCACATATTCTACCTTTTACCTACACCGCACCCTGCCCATAGGGCTAGCTAGGGCTACCTTAGGGGCGACTGATATGTAGTAAAAGGGGAGTCACAGATGTGGCAACCACTTTGTGCCACGTCACAGCGGCAGTAAACTGCGCACACAGGCGCTGCAATGGCAGAGGCCTGAGACAGGTTTGAAAGGCTACTTTGGTGGGTGGCGCAAGCATTGCTGCAAGCCCACCAGTAGCATTTAATTTACTGGCCCTGGGTATGTGAGATACCACTTTACAAGGGACTGATAGGTAAATTAAATACGCCAAACAGGTGTAGACCAATCTTACCAAGTTTACCATAGGGAACACATGCACTTTAACACTGGACAGCAGTGATAAAGTGCCCAGAGTCCTAAAACCACCAACACCAGGTCAGAAAAAAGACAGGAGGAAGGCAAAAAGTTCTGGGATGACCCTGCAAAAAGGGCCAAGTCTAACAGTATTCTTACATTCTTTTGTGTATCAGCCCTGAAATCGCCACTCCCTGTTAGTAAAGTGCAAAGAGGGCACTCCCTTCTATTTGTACTGAATTGATATGAACATTTTCTGCATAGCCCCATTTTATTTCCCTTTTAGATGCTCTGAGGTCAGTTCACAGTGACATGTAGCAGGCCTGCCAAGTGTCACGCAGCAGGCGTGACGCTAACGCATTTCAGTGTGGTGTTCCCGCATCACCGCACTGAAATGCCTTGTCACGCATTTTGCCACTGACCGGGCTGCCAATGCCAGCCTGCCTGGTGCTAGCGCGGGCGCAGCGCCTCTGCAACTGTGTGCCGGGCGCAGCAGACTTCACTTGCGGCAGCCAGCAGGATCAGTAACAGTAGCCTAATGAGGTTTGTCAGTGACAGATTTTCTTTAGTTCTACAGGATGTGACGTCACGTCCTCCTACTGCAGCCACAGTTAAAAGTTTGGTAGGCTGCCTGGCTGGTTTGCGTGACAGCGCGATGCTCGCACGACGCACCGCCGTCCCGCGGCCGTAAATTAAAATCAATGAGGACCCAACCCCCCACGCACCGCGGGGGGCCGCTGCAGTCCACTGCGCAGCTCCGCTCTGAGCTGCACCTGCTGCTGAGCCTGAGTGAGTCTGGAGGGTGGGGGCACGTTTGCCATTGCCAAGGGAGTCGAGTGAGAAGTTGTGGACGGACTCTTAGGAGGCGGGTGGGCGGGCAGCCCATAAACCGAAATTCCGTGCTCTCCTCACAAGTAAGTGTTAGAAAAGCTGAGTGTCAAATTGTCTTTTTAACGCTTGCAGAGTAAATGGAGTGTCTTAAACAGCACGTCCTCTGCACGTTCTTGCATCTTGACAGTTTATGGATGCAAGAAACTATTTATTGAAGTTTTCCGAGTGCATTTTTAACTGTCTGCACTGAGAGAGAGAGCTGTTGTTATGTGTTTAAATTATATCCGCTGCTCCATATGTGCAGCTACCTGTTTCCCAATTCCTAACTCTGCAACAGCTCATACTTCACGCTGGTTTCCGTCTTCCAGCTGGAGCTTTCGGTGCTACGTCTTAAAATAAAATAGCATTAGTAATAAAAATGTAAATCATAGAGCCTTTTTCTAGTAAGCGCTGTTAGAATAAATTTGGGAAAGTTGTGCCAACTCGCATGCTGCCTTCCATGCCGGTTGCACTGCGCCACGGTTCTTTCAAAAGGCAAAGGCCGGCTGGCGAGGCTTGCAGAAATGGTCTCAGCTCAGTACTGCTGCAGGAGCACGACTGTCTGCGCCACCCCTCTGAAGAGCTAGGTCAGAGTGGTGAACCTGCTATCATTGTAAATGACGTCTGCACAGTGAGTCCGGCACTGCATTCAGCACTAAACAGGCAAGACTCGAGCACGGGACAGCAAGGAGTCTACTACTGTTGCAGCTTAGAGGCATTACAGCTGAGGTCCGTGTTGTTCATGTTGGGGCCTCACATCCTTCTGCTGTGGGCCGGGTCCCACGTGGGACAGAGAGGCCTGGAGTACACACTGATGCTCTGCATCCTCACTTGACTGATTGATTGCCAGCAGCAAGGAGGATCCAGGGGGCCCAGAGTGGGTGAAGGCTGCTATGGCATCAGCGTTTATCTGTAGTTAAGCTAACTTACTATGGCTGCTATTACTAAATAACATTAATGCTTCAATCATTCTGAGCTGCCTGCGCCCCCTTGCCTGTAGTGTACTGAGTCTGAGAACTGTGCAGTCACGCAGCATGACTCTGCTCTGCTCAATTTTCTGCTGCCTGCCTTTAGCGCACTTTAGTTCATTGACTTCTTTGTTTCTTGTTGCTCAAATGGGTGTAATTTAAGATATTATTTATATGTTTACCTCGTCTAAATTGCTTGATGTTATCGTGAGAAAGTGTCACTCATAGTCCTAAAAATGTCACTCATAATTACACTGAAATTATGAAAATGTCACACATAGCAATCTGAAACCTTGGCAGCTATGATGTAGGCGTATGTAAAAGAGCACTACATTGTGAATAGGCCCCGTTGTATCTTGCAGGTGTGGTCTGAGGGGTCCGTAATTGGGCATATCATCACTAGGTCCATGTAGTGTGATGTTCACGCACAAGATTTTTCTTTCGGACGTTTGCTCTATTATTGTAAGCTGATTCGGGCGCCATTTTGGTAAAGTTCAGCTTCACGATTTAACTATGGTCTTAGCTGCACCTAATGAGTTTGATTTCCTGGGCCTATATTTTCTATTGCGCAGTATCCACCTCTCTCTGTTAATTTGCAGTACCACTGAGTTTATTTGCTATTACTTGGAATCCAAAAGATTATATTTTCTAGCTTTTGGAATTTAGTTTTCGAATGATCTCCGTTCCAAAAGAATGGCAAATTCTCATTCCGCCACCATCCCCCTTCACCCTCCCCATAAAGTTGTTTTTCGATTTATTTTGATCCCACGGAGCAGTCTTTTTTCAATCCTATCCTCCTCGGCGATTCACAGGTGATGTGCAGCTTGAAGCAGCACATCCGGCAGCTGGGAAAACCTTTCAGTAAATGTCAATCAAGCAGACAAGGAGTGGAGCTCGAGCCATCAATGTCCCTTTGTACAGTTCCATTCATCGAAGGCTATTGTGCCTCCGGCATTGAAACAAGCACACACCTTAATAACAGTGACCCTGGAATGCATTATGTTAACTGTATGCTTATGTTCGCAGTGAGTGTCCATGCCAACAAAGGAAATACAGTCCTAGCATGCGCACACGATGTGACATCCAGGAAATTCTTAGTTTTACGTTACATTGTGTGCCATTGTATGGAAGCCTCTCGTTTTGAAATGAATAAAGGTGCAATACACTGTGGGATGGGCGCGTACATTTTGCACATGTGCAGAAGTACAAGAAACGTTCCCATGCCTATAAGAGGGGTAACTTTCCAGGGCTTATGTCCCAACACTGATTCCTATAAATTATCTGGTCAGTGTATATGTGCCCAAGGCTACGCACCCAACTGTCCTGCAGCCACCCAGCTCTCACTGAGGACAGGTTTTGGCAGTGAGCAATGGGATTCGTCTGCACGACCTGACCTACAGCCAAGCCCAACGCTCAAGCTGCTATGCAGCCTGCCGCACACAGTGCACAGCCTTTTGGCCACTCACAACAGAGGTTGGCCGCTGGGTCTAATGTTTGTGTGTTCTTTTTTGGGGGGAGATATCCACCAAGGGGGTCTGTAAACTGTACCCAGGATCAATGGAGCCACGAAAAAGTCTGCATTTGTTTTTGTTTAGGGGCCTTGGTGTCCTTTTTCATCTCCTCATCCGCCATCAACGGCATAATGTCTTGGGTGCCAAAGAATGCTCCTCTACTATCTTATACCTGTTTTAATTTCTTTTCTTGCTGCGGCGACCAAGCCCTGTGTTGTATAATGGCAAGAAAACAAAAATGTTTCTCTCTCGGCCAGTGAATCAGTGGGGGAAGCCTCCTTGAGTTCAATGAACTTCCAGTGGAGTAAGGCAGAAAATTAACCTTCATCCAATAGGATTCTGTTATTTCACAAAATTTAGGTCCACGGACTTGGATTCATGAACTGTTTGTGAATTAATGGCCAGGTTACATGATTGAGTACCTCCTCAAAGCCCACCCAGCACTAATTTATTTACACCATACCACAATAAGGCCATATTCCGAGTAAAATCCTTGTTTTAGGCCTAATTTGGTGTAATTCTACTCAGCGGATTTTGCAGTAGCTGTAGGCAAAAATTCCTAAAGAAGCTTAAGTATGAAATGCATCTTTTGTTGCATCCTACCCCGCCTTACAAAGAGATGGAGAGTCCACACGTTTGAGCTTGGTTCAAGTCCAGTTTATTGTTCCACAACTACAGCACACCAACGCTCCCTCCGTGCTGTCTCAACCACCCACTGACAACAACTGCCTGAACTGGAATCTTCTAGCACCAGGCAACCATCAATAATTACACATTCTATCACCCCATCATTTCACTCCTGCCATACACAACACACTTCCCCCTTATAACAAAAAAAATATATATCAGCCCTTTAACACATTCCATATTCTAGTCAAGACAACAAAAGCATAACAATATAAACTGGGGAAAATGAACCAAAAATGTATAGAACTAGCTGTAGTGTTTAAGGTGAGATAATAAACAAGTACTACAATTAAAGAAAGAGAAGCATTTCAATATTAACAATTAAAAGCAGCGCATAATATAATAAATAAAACTATTGTGATAACCTTCTGAAATATAGAAACTCCTGCTGAGTGCATATGAAAATCAAGCAATAAGGTCTAGAAGTGAAGAAGGCGCGTAAAAGTTCTCCACATAGCCAAATATAAAGTGAAGAAGGCGGGTAGGCAAGGCGAAGTAAACTAATAACGACTTTTATTGGTACATATGTAGTAAACCTAAATACAGAATCACTGAGCCCAGAAGACTGCATCCAGTCCCAGCGATCTCTTGCTGTGTCACACTCGTATTCTTTCCTAGAATTTTATCAACACCAATAGAAAAGGTACTTACAACAGAGGGTTATAGGCTGTCCTGACTACCAATGCAAGCCAATAATGAATCCTGACATAAACACAAAGCAAAGACACACATAACTATACCACAGGTGCCCTGGGTGATAATACAGAGAAAAGAAAAGTTATGGGTCACCCTACAATATGATCATTCAAATACTTGGGCTTAAAACTCACTCTCTTGGATTTGGTACCCAGAGACCTTGGCTTGAAATCTTTGACCACTCTCCTTGAGGATTCACCACGAATACTTTGGCCAATGAGTCTAGTATTGTTGTCTTGTTCCTCTGGCTCAACAACAGTATTAGACTGAAGTCCTGAGGGAGCGACAGTATCACAATTCCAGCTACTAGTGCAGCCAGTCTCGTACTTGCTTCACCCCTCACTTTGGTAACATTCCTTTTGCTCCACCATCTACCATCCTCTACTTTAACCGAATTCTAAGAAACCTGCACCACAGTGGTCATGGGGAAAAACTTAAATATTCCTTTCTAAGTATCCCTAGGTTTCTTAACTCTTATATCTTCTCCCACCCAAAATTCTATTTCTTTAACCTTCATAAAATGATTATATCCTGACTTGTTCTTCAATTGTTGTTGTTTTACTTTAGCCTTTTTTCAGCATCCAGATTACATTCAGGATGCCCCGTGGCATCTCTCAACCATCCAGTGAGGAGACAACCTATTGACGGAACCTCTTCCCCTCAATAGCTCAAAAGGTGGGACCCCCATGGTGGAGTGTGGACTGAGGAGTATTGCAATAACTCAGAATTCTTTCTGCCAGACTAGCCTCCATATCCAACCCAGAGGAGAGTGCCAATTGAATGGTGTTCTTTAACATGCGGTTGACCCTCTCCACTATTCCATTGCCTAAGGACTATACAGGGCTGTGGTGAGATGCTTGATCCCTAGAGACAACAAAAAATTCTGCATTTTGCTTGGAGTTGAACTGGACTCCATTGTCTGTGGCCAACACTGAGGGAATGCTCTCACAGTGGAACCGATTTTTTTTAAACTGACACTTCTGGCATTGGGCTCTCTCAGCAATTTGTAGACAACCCACTTAGAATGGTAATCCACCACAACCAGGGAAATTTCAAATCTTCACTCAGCTATTGACGGGGCCAATTAAATCCATTCCCAATTTTTCTCAGGGTGAGTTGGGAAACTCAACAGGACACAGGGGAATATTGCGAGTGCGCAATGACTTAACTGCCAAGCAGCACTCCGAACACCTGTTAAGCAAGATATCCACATCTGCATCCATACCTGGCCACCAATAGTACAATCTGATTCTTTTTTTTGGTCCTTGTCACACCAATACGTCCCTGATGTGCCAATCCCATGAGTTTTTTCTTAAGTTCTCCTGGAGGTACAAGCAGTTTCACTCTCATTATTAATACTCCTCCCACATTCAGCTCCTTTCTCAGATTGCTAAAACTCTTTACTTTTTCAGGAACTAAACTTTCTCTAGGCCACCCCATGGCAATTAACACCTGTAGCTTCTTCAAACTCTCATATTTGATGCAACACGTTTTCCAATCTTCTTCTGAAGTTACATTATCTGCAACTATCACACCATTCACCAATCCCACCAACAGCACTTCATCCCAAATAGCATTATGTGCTTCATCAGTATCTGTGGTACACCTGGATAAGAAATCTGCCCTGCAGTTTCTCCCTCAAGGAATGTGTTTAACATTGAAGTTATACTCGTGCATTTTGGATAATAGCCTGACCAATCTGGCGCTGGTGTTCTCAAGACTCTTATCATTTAACAACGACTCCAAGGGCTTGTGGTCAGTGACGATCACAAATTCCTTTCCCTTAAGTGATGTGCTGAGCGGAGCAAACGCATGCTAATGCTTCCCTTTCAATTGTGCTGTAAATGTTCTCAGCCAATGTTAACCTCCTGTAAGTAAAATCAATTGTATTCTCCTTCCCTTGAACTATTTGACTCAGCACAGCTCCCAAGTCCTTGCCACTTGCATCAACTGTGACCACTGAGGAAACATCATCCATGTATGCATGAAGGGTGGGTGCTAGGATAAGCATGTCCTTCAATGTGTTGAATGTGTCTGACTGTTCTTTTTCTCAAACAGACTTTGCACAAGATCTCAATAATTTCCTGAGAGGTTCAGTCTGCAAAGTACATTTCTGTACAAACCTTGAGTAAGTCTCACATAGCCCTAAGAAAGACTGTAATTGGTCTTTGTCAGAAGGAGAAGGGCACTCCCTGAAAGCTTTAAGCTGGTCTTCCTTAGGCAAAATCTCCTCTGGTTACAGATTGTGCCATGAGTACTGTACTTTATCAACCATGAGTCAGCATTTCGCTCGCTTTACAGTAAAGCCATACCTGCGTAGCAATCCCATCACCTTGTCCAACAACTCGAGATGAGACTGAATCAAGACTGTGAATACCAAGATGCCATCTTAATAAGCCAAGACTCCATCCAGTCCTCCCAAAATTTGGCAAAGAAGCTTCTGGAATACCAATGCGGTCGAAGCCAGACCAACCTGCATCCACAGAAAGCTGAGTGCCAGAAATGGCATGCTGAAAGCCGTGAGTGACAGCAAATCCTGTGATATCAAGACCTGGTGATAACCTGCCTGTAGGTCTGAAGTAGAGAAAACCTTAGCCCCATCCCTAATTGAGCCAGGATTTCTTGTCTTTTGGGGAGAGGGAAACAATCCACCAAAATATTCCTGTTTAAAGACCTAAGGTCCACACAAAGTCTCAGTTTTCTGGATTTTTTTCAAAGCCACTACAATAGGTGAGATCCTTTGTGATGGATATATGGGCTCTATATTTATTGTCTGCACATAGTTTTTTCAAATACTTAATCTTTGGGGCACACTTCTCACTTTGTGTGATACAGACAATGCCCCTGGCTTGAGAATGATATGATGCTCAAACCCTTTTACTAGACTTAACTCCAGGAACAATGCTTCATGTTTCTCCAAAACGTCACTCAGGGATAATTCCATAAAACCAGTTTCTTTTATCATGGCAATGGGACCTTTCAAATAATAGGATATTTCGGGCCTGGCCTTAACACCATCCAAAACCACCCTTGATCTCCCCATCCTAAGATATTGTAACCCTTCTTAGCCACGTACTGTTTAGTGTGAATTTCTCTGCCCCTAAATTTAATATTTTCCTTGACGTATCCCACCATCTTGATCTCCTGACCACCATAGGCAATAGTGCGATTATCTGGACTAAGTAATACAACTTTTGTCCATTCTTGCTCGAACAACCTGTCTGAAGTTGTAGTGATGGGAGACCAAGAGTCTACTGTCACAGTCAATGGCACTTTTCCAATCAACAACTCACACTTGGGATCCCCAGCCACTTCTTTACCATCTTGAGTGTCAATCATTTGTACCAACAATACTACTGTGTAGGAAGCTGGCTCTGTATATACTATACCAAAGTGAGGTATAGTGTGCACAGAGTCCAGTGGAACCCCAAAGGTAGGCAGAGGTAAAGTTAGATAGCACCTCACTCTCTATTTGTGGTAATGTGGTCAAGCAGTAAGGCAGTATCAGAGGACAGTGTTAAGCATTTTTTGTACACACCCAGTCAGCAAATGAATTCACACACGCAAAGACTGAACTTCAGACCAATTGTTTTTGTATAAAAATATTCTTTTAGTTATTTTATTTCCTAGAACCAAGCAAGCCTGGCACAGGTAAGCAAAAAATACTTTACAGTAGTAATGCAGTTTGTGAACAGTTTCAATTGTAATTGTATATGCACTTTGTTTTGACTTACAGTATGGTTGCAGAGAAATGCAATACTTTGTAAATACAGTACATAGACTTGAATGGGCTTTTCAGTAAAATACCAGGTAAGTTACTTTTTAGATTACTTTTCTTACTCAGAGTAGTATACCTGGATACTACTTAGGGACATTTCCTGTAAACAGGTAAGTAAAATCGTTTTGGTTAAATAGTACAATTTTAAAGAATTTCTTTAGGTTTTCAAACTCCACACTTAAAAACGTTTCCAAGAAAACCAGTCAATGTTATCCTATTGAGGAAAATAGTGTTATCGGTTTTGAGGTAAGTATTTGGCAGTGGGAGTTGAGGTTCTGGGGTAGACTCAGGGGTCCCCCAGGGTCAAGGATGCACTCTTGTTACACCCTCAGCAGCACTAGGGCAGCCGGGTGCAGAGTGCTGAGGCCCAATGCTATCCAATGGGGTATAGGGGGCTTCCGGTTGGTGGCTGCTGACGAGCAGACCACTTGGTTGTGGGAGCAAAGCTCCTGGACTTTAGCTCATGGCAAATGGGGAAACAAAGTAGCACCAAAGGTGCACCCTCAGCGGCACTAGGGCGGCCGGGTGCAGGATGCTGTTTTGACATCGGGCGCCCTGTTGTTTGCAATAGGGAACCTCCGGTTTGCAAAGGCACTGCAGGCTTGGGGACGAAGGTCTTCTGGGTGCGACCACCACTTTGAGAGGTAAGTTGGGGGTTGGTTAGGCACCCTCGGTTTAGCCACCCAAGGCCGTGGGGCATCGGGTGCAGGGGTGCCTTTTGGGGACGGATCTTCTTACCAGCTCCTGGTCGCGGTTGGGGGCACCTTCCGGATTTAGGCTGCAGGTGTCGGCTGGAGGCTTGAGGCTGGTCAGGGGTCACCGGATCTCGGGTTAGGATTGCCGGGGGGACCTCCTTGTGGTGTTTGCCCACTCGAGCTCGGGCCGTGGACAGCGGGTGCAGAGTGGGGCGGATCCGCGTGTCCGGCCGGAACCAGAGGTTGCAGATGAACAAATCTGGTGTTCACCGGAGACACTGCCTTTGAGGTTGAAGGCAGGAAGGTCCTCCGGGGTTTTCGAGGTTGCTGGCTGCAGGACACACCGGGATTTCGCAGGAGCAGGTTCGAGGTGGAGACAGGTCGGTAGGGATGGGGCCAAGTCTGTGTGCGTCTTCCTCTTGTTAGCTTCTGCACGGCTGTTCGGTACTTCTTCTTCTTCTCTTGTAGTTTCTTCTTGTCTGCTTTCTTGGTTCAGGGCTGCCCCCTAAATACTGTATTTAGGGTGCGTTTTGGGGTCTCGAGGTCAGTAGCCAATGGGCTACTGACCATAGGGTGACTACACCCTTGGTGTGCTCACCCCACTTGGGGGAGTGAGCACAATCCCTAATCCTGATTGGGGAGTGCCTGCCATCTGCAAGATGGCGGGCACTGAAGAGTGGGCTTCACCTCGCCTCCCCCACCTGAGGGGTGGAGTTGGCAGAGATGGGCACACCTTCTGGGCTGGCTAGTTTTTCCCACCTGTCTTCCCGCCAAAAAGGAGGGGAGCCAGGAAGGGGGCCTGCTCCTGATAGCAGGAGAGGCTGGGGGTCTCATTACAAAGGCTGCCAGGCCTTTGAAGCGCCCCTGCCACAGATAGCTCTTCCTGGTCTGGGGGAGGTGTGAACACCTCCGCCCAGGAAAGGCTTTTTTTCTGGGCTCAGGGAGCGAAGGCTCCCACCCTATGGGTCCAGAAACATGTCTCGTGGTGGCAGGCTGGTGTGTACCAGTCAGGGAACCCACCAGAGGCTGGTCGTTTTTCAGGGGACATCTCTAAGATGCCCTCTGTGTGCATCTTTCATTAACTCCCACACTGGCATCAGTGTGGGTTTAATGTGCTGAGAAGTTTGATACCAAACTTCTCAGTTTTCAGTGTAGCCCTTATGGTGCTGGGGAGTTCGTAATGACAAGCTCCCAGCACCATATATTCTTAATGGCAGCACTGCACTTACAATGTCTAAGAATGGACTTAGACACTGTAGGGGTACAGGGCTCATGCACCTGTACCCTCACCACTGGTATAGGGCACCCAGCTAGAGGGGTGACTGATCTATGCCAGGGCAGTGGGTTGTAGGCATGGCACACAGGGATGTGTGCCATGTCGACTCTTCACTTTGTTCTGCACCAAAACACGCAGCCTGCAAAGGCAGTGTGTTTATGTAAAGGTACAGGGCCTCTAAGGGTGGCACAATAAGTGCTGTAGCCCTTAGAGTTCTTCCCTGGTCACAGTGCCCTGGGTACCTGTGGTACGATTTACCAGGGGCTGACCTGTGGCCAGAGATTCCAACTGGGTTAGTTTTGGGGAAAGAACACAGGCCCTGGGAACCTGATTGGCGGGGACCCAGGGCACATCAAGTCAAAGTGCATCAGTAGTCTGGCAAAAAGTGGGGGGTTACTGCAACAGAAACCTACTCTCCTACATACTGTACTATCTGAACTGGTGCTGTTTTGTTCTCCTGGAAGAGGAGAGTCAGTATGAGCCCTCACAAATATCAGAATTGTGGCACATCCTGGCGAAGTGTCCAATTTTTTTGCTTTTGAGACAAGTCTTTCCGATAGGTGGACAGTTTTTACAACTTGCAACATGACTTTTGGACCTACACCCGAGGCATGCATTAACAGCATTATTGGTGGTCTTGCTCTCTCTGTCCCTTTGTTTTGGCATTATGGACAAATTTAGGAGCAGGTCATACCACAGCCCGCTGCCAAGTAACATGTAGTTTAACCCTTCCTAATTCTCTGGAGGCCATCGCAGATCTCTGTATGCCTCTGGCAATTGCTAACGTTTCCTGAACAGATGGATACCTGCAACACAAAATTCTTCTTTTGAATCTGGTTATCATAACAAATGACCACCAGCTATTCTCTGAGATACTTATCTAAAGGTCCTTCGAAATCAGATGTTGAGGCTAAGACCCTCAGCTCTGCCAGGATTGAGTTTATGTAGTCTTGTTGATGCTGTTTACATGTAAAAAATCAGTGTCTCTACACTATGACACTTAAGTCATCCTTAAAACTATTTCCAATCTCTTCACAGCTTCTGTGTAAACATCCATTCTGAACAATTATATGTTGTGGCCCTTTTTCTAATCACTGGAAATTCCACCCCATTAATGGCTAGCAAATAACTCTCAAAGGTTTTCAGCCACTGATTCCATTTAAGCCTAGGTGTGCCTGGCTCTGGTAAGAATGAGATTGGCAGGTTAACAGTTGGCATGTTTGCAGAACCTCTAAGGGGTTGTGTGGTGCACTCTAGTTATTTTTCTATATTTATTAACAAGATAATCCACTTAACCTTAGTGTGCTACATTGGGAGGCATACTGTCTCATATGCTTCTAAAACATCAAAACTCATAAAAACAAGTACATGTACTTGAGCCAATGTGCACAATTCACAAACGACAATTGTCAATTAGATTGTTCTCAAATTTTCTTCATTCCATAAATTTCACATGAATGTATTCCTTGACCTGTCTCATTATATTCATATTAATTCACATATGAATATTACACAATACACATTCATTATTATACAAATTTCAAATTTAACATATACAGATGCTTGCTTGCAACATATACATGTTCACAATCTTCTTGCCCGCCCAATGCATTTCGGGACCTGTGTCCCTTCGTCAGGGGCCAACCTGTAATAATAAACAATAACAACGTACAGGGTGATATTGTTATTCCAATGTTGTTCTGATACTGTAATGATGTAATATAAAAAGGTGACAACTACCATCCTTGGCCCGATAGGTGATTGTGCTCATGCCAGAAACGGATGTGTTCCAATCTCCAACACCCCTTCATGCATAATTCACCGTGTGTACAACTTAATTCCTAATGGCTTTGCTAACAACATTACAAAAACACTTAAAAAACGTTCGGAAAATTCTACCATGTGTTCTAAGGCTATACCTTATCTCCCTCAGTGTTTCTGCATTTCCCAAATACAACTTATTTAGCAAGACTTCCTCTAGCATCAAGGTTCCACTAGGTCACGTTACCAAAAGTCTCTGTATCGAAATTCAAAGCCTAGGTAAGATTTAGACTTGCTCCGCATCCTCTAACTCACTATTAAATATAACGGAAACTAACCTGTTCACTCATTCTTCAAAGGCACCGTGAGACAAAAGGTCCTACCGACACCGTTCCCTGCCTAATTCAAAAGGTACCAAGTTGTCAACTAACAATAGTTTACTCAACCCTTTCTCACTTCTGGTTCAACTCAGTGTCGTTCCATGTTAATCAAAAACCACTCCGGTACGACTGTGGACGCCGAAATCTGTTCCGTTACCTCAGACTGTGCTCAACTTTAAAGGTGGAAACAAACATCAACCTATAAAGCGGACTATCGCATAACTGAAATACTGGAACAACAATACCTCAGCCATCTTGGAACGTGAAAAAAAGTAAAACGTGCCAGTCTAAACGGAATGCATGTGTGTCCTTTAAAAAATGTTTTTTCAAAATAAAAGAAAGTGATCTGAAAACAAGATGTGTTTATGGTGCTTACGTGTACATGCAGTGTGAACCGCCAATCTGTATATAAACACATGGCTTTATGTCAAGGCTGTAATACTAAAACCATTGCCCAGTGTATGATTAGGTAGTTGTGATCATAAAGTTTACAGGAAGCAACTCATGTCCTCCTTCTCATTTAAACCCCTCGGGATAGTCTCTTAATCCAATAGATTTCTCTCTGTAATAAGGATCTAGTTAGGTCCTTCCCAGGTGTTGGTGTTAGAGTTTCCACTACCTGAAAACGTAACTGTGAAATGGTATGTTTGTCAGTTAACTAGTGTTAAGCCAAACTCGATGTTGTGTTCTGAGTGCGGATAGTGCTCCTGTGCTCAGATATTTGTATTTTTATCTTTCTTTCTGTCTTCCCAATCTATAACAGTCCACATGGACACTTAGGGCCCAATTCCGATCTCGGTTGGAAAGCAAACCGAACGACGTGTGTCCGAAATGCTTTCCGTACGACTCGTGTCAGGGGAGTCCGACCGAACAAGTATGATGCGTTTGAATGCATCCGGATACGATTCGGTCGGACTCCCATTGACTTCAATAGAAGCCTGTGTACCGAACGCGTACACAGGCTCGCATTGAAGAAAGGGGTGACTGGGGAAAATTGTGCACCCTGTGGTGGGAACCCCTTGGTGCCTGCCACACTGTGCATGGTCTGAAAGGGGGGACCCATGGGTACCCCCACGGGCACGATTCGGAGGGCCCCGGGTGAAGGGGGCTTGCTATGGGCCCCCAAAGACCGATTCCGGCAGCCTTTTTGATCCGGGCACAACGACTCGTAAAGGCTGTCCGAATCATTCATCGTACTTACTCGCATGGAAAACCTACTCCATAGAGCTGTACGATTCGGCTCCGGAAGACTCTATCTCTCCGTATGCCTTCCGGAAACGATTCGGTCAGCGCTAAGGGTTTCCAGGCATCGTACTTGGTCGTTCGGAATTGGAAACGAGTCGGTCGGAAACAAGGGCTCCGGATCGGTTTAGGTAAAACCAAATCCGATTCGGAGCCCTTCCAACCGAGATTGGAATTGGGCCCATAATGCTATAAATCAGGTTTTTGGAATTGCAATCAGTTACGTGTGTTAATTCAATTTTTGCGCCTGACCTGGGATGAATTATGTATTTTCCAGTGATGACATTGTTGCAGTGTATACAATTTTGACAACTCCTCATTCCTCGTGGTTCTACTGTTTTGACTGCGTTGGATGACATCAGGAGCTCTTTGAGATTTTTCGATCTGCTATATGCATGTAGTGGTTTGTGTTTAAAAATGTCTTTAAAGTCTGGATCATTCTGTAGGAGATCCCATCTCCCATTAATGATTCTTTTGAGGATTCCCAAGCTAGTTGAAAACTTGGAGACGAACACTTGACATTGTGCCTGGATTTTTGTTTTTTTGCCCAGTAAGTTTTTACGATCCTCATGGGTTGTCCTTTGAATGGCTCGTTCAACTATGTGTCATGGTTCCACCCCAGGGGGAGACAGCGGGATGTGTGAGGTTGGTTCCGGTACGTATACAGCAACCTGCTACGATAGGTCAGCGGTCTAGCGCTCAGACCTAGAAGTGCACCTGAACATTTGAAGCACTTCCGGGTGAGACCGCATATAGCCGCGGCACCATTTCCATTCAGTGCTTCCAGTACTGTACCGTGTCTGAAGCCGGCCGCTAGTTCCTTTTCTGCTCTGACGATTCCGCCGGCTCTTTCCAGCGCAGGAGCGCTTGTTGTGTTTTCCTCACCCGCGACACGCACAGGGAAGCGTGGTCTCGGCTGGTTCTTGTTCTTCACAAGCGCAGGAGCGCTTGTTTGTCTTCTGCACCCGCGACACGCACAGGGAAGCGTGGTCGCGGTTAGGTCTCACTCTTTCCGGCGCAGGAGCGCTTACTTTGATTACTGCACCCGCGACACGCACAGGGAAGCGTGGTCGCGGTTAGGTCTCTCTCTTTCCGGCGCAGGAGCGCTTACTTTGATTATTGCACCCGCGACACGCACAGGGAAGTGTGGTCGCGGCTGGTTCTTGTTCTTTACAAGCGCAGGAGCGCTTACTTTGATTACTGCACCCGCGACACGCACAGGGAAGCGTGGCCGCGATTAGGTTTCACCCATTACAGCGCAGGAGCGCTTGTTTATTTTCATTTCCGTGACACTCACAAGGAAGAGTGGTCACGGTCTTTCTCTTTACCCTTATCACCACGCAGGAGCGCTCTTACCCTTTCTCTGTCACAGTTCAACTGCCACGTAGGTGTGCGTGGCGTTCCTTCATTTTCCTGGCACTGGAGTCGGGAGCACATACACCAACCTCTTCTGGTACTTACCTGCTTCCTGCCTACTGTGTCATAGAGACCCCATTTGGAGCACTAGTTCTCATCCTACAGGTGACTATACAACCTTGAACCAACTTCACATGTTGTATGACTGTTGTGTGTACATAATCTGGTCAGAAAAGAGGGTAGAAGCACTAACCGGTTTCATTACTCATTTTCTAGTTGGCGATCCCAGGAGAGCATCCTCGGTCTAGTGGGACGCCTTACCCGGTCATCCCAGACGACATCACTTCTAAAAACACCATTAGGCACCTTCCCCTGGTCCCATCCTTGCCTAGGTCTGTATATTTACCTTAGATCAGGTGAGGAGAGGGACGGTGGAGGTTGCTCACGTCGTCCCTGCGAGATAACTCCACGAGTATAGAGGTAAGACTTGTGGGGCCCTGACACTATGTCTGTGGGGTATCTCCTTTCCATGTATTTCTGTACTTTGACGTGTTCAGCAAAAATCTCTGGCTCTGAACAGATGCGTTTCATTCTCAAGAACTGCGAATATGGTAAGTTTTGAATTAGGGTGGGTGGATGAAAGCTTGTGTACAAAAGAGTATTGTTTCTATCTGTGGGCTT
Organism: Calotriton arnoldi; assembly: GCA_963921515.1. NCBI lineage: Eukaryota > Metazoa > Chordata > Amphibia > Caudata > Salamandridae > Calotriton > Calotriton arnoldi. The sequence goes on along the minus strand of CAWUFW010004232.1, from coordinate 532,377 downwards.
GCTGTATACTTGCCTCATCAAACCTAATTCTGTCTTGCTGATGGATACATCCAGGAATGAAATCTTAAATTTCTCTATCATATGGGTGAATTGGATTCGTGTGTCATATGTGTTTAACTGTCTTATCTTCAATTCCAATTTCTCTGTTGAGTCAGTCCACACAAAAAAGATATCATCAATGAATCTACAATATTGTCTCAAGTTGTTTTTCCACTCTAAATCCTTAAGTATGTGATCATCTTCGAATTTGGTCATGAAGGTATTTGCATAGGCCGGTGCTCCCGCAAAACCCATTGATGTTCCCGTAAGTTGTAAAAAAACCTCTCTTCCCACTGAAAATAGCTGTGGTGTAGACAAAAGTGTAGGAGCTCTAGTACAAATACTTTGTCTGCTCTGATTTTGGGCTGTTGTAGTAAGGCCCATTCTACAGCTTCCATCCCTTCCTGGTGAGGTATTGATGTGTATAGAGATTTCACATCTATGGTACAAAAAATGAAGTCAACTTCTGGGCTGTTTGTTAACTGTTGTAACTTCACTAAAAAGTCTGTGGTGTCTTTTACGTACGATGTCCATCCTTGAACAAACGGTTGTAAAATGTGATCTAGATATTTGCCAAGCGGTTCAAATAATGTACCACATCCTGTCACGATTAGGCGAAAGGGAGGGTCCTCGGTACTTTTGTGGATTTTTGGCAACATATAAAGACGTGATCGTCGTGGGTTGCAGACTGTCAAAAATGCTTTATTGGTGGACGTAATCAAGCACATCTTTAATGCTTTTTCAAGAATCATGTTAAGTGCGTGAGTCAATTTATAAGTCCAAGTACATGTACTTGTTTTTTATGAGTTTTGATGTTTTAGAAGCATATGAGACAGTATGCCTCCCAATGTAGTACACTAAGGTTAAGTGGATTATCTTTTTAATGAATATAGAAAAATAACTAGAGTGCACTACACAACCCCTTAGAGTTTATTGATCCACTGTCCACAAAGTGTAGTAGCACCAACATGTCATTCAACACAATATCAAATCTCACAGACAATGGGGCTAACACCAAAGCAAAAACAGCTGAACAAGCGACAGAAATGTATGCCTTAATACAGGAAGTGAGATCATTCAACGTACAGGGCAGCTCCATATCTCAACAACTTAAACAATTGGAATACTTGACAAGACGCGAGCTCAACCAACGTTTACAAGCATCTACATTGGTGCAATATCATATGGCAAAGAGGATTCCGAGATGTTTAAGACTTTCAATAAAACCGATGCTATTTAGATTTCACCAAAATAGCATATTTATGGATAAATGGTACGCTATTCTCAATAAATGCTCGTTGGACCTAATCCTTCTACTGATAGAGGAATTATCAAAAGCCATTCATGAATTATCTGAGGAAATTTCAACTATTAAATTGGATCTGGAAACACGCATGGAACAGGACACGTGGAAACTTTCGTTAGAAGGGAATAACCAGAAATTAGAAACATACAGTAAAGAATTCCAGGAAGGTAAACTCCGCAAATTTAAACAGGACACTTTAGACTACAACTTGAACGAAGTCTACACGTGGGCAGAGGTAAAGGAACAGATTTCGGCACCCACAGTCGTACCGGAACATTTTTCGATTAACGTGGAACGACACTGAGTTGAACCAGAGGTGAGAAAGGGTTGAGGACTGGAGTATGAATGTAGCAGTTCAACTGAGTAAACTATTGTTTGTTGACAACTTGGTACCTTTTGAATTTGGCAGTGAATGGTGTCGGTCGGACCTTTTGTCTCATGGTGCCTTTGAAGATTAAGTTAACAGGTTAGTTTCTGTTATATTTAATAGTGAGTTATAGGATATGGAGCAAGTCTAAATCTTAACTAGGCATTGTATTTTGATACAGAGACTTTTGGTAATGTGACCTCGTGGAACTTTGATGCTAGAGGAAGTCTTGCATTTGTAAGTTGTATTTGGGAACTGCATAAACACTGAGGGAGATAAGGTATAGCCATAGAACACATGGTAGAAAGTGTTTTTGTAATGTTGTTAGCAAAGCCACTAGGAATTAAGTTGTACACGTGGTGAATTATGCATGGAGAGGTGTTGGAGATTGGAACACATCCGTTTCTGGCATGAGCACAATCACCTATCGGGCCAAGGATGGTAGTTGTTACCTTTTTATATTACATCATTACTGTATCAGAACAACATTGGAATAACAATATCACCCTATACGTTATTGTTTATTATTACAGATTGGCCCCTGACGAAGGGACACGAAATGCATTGGGCGGGCAAGAAGATTGTGAACATATATATGTCGCAAGCAAGCATCTGTATATGTTAAATTTTAAATTTGTATAATAATGAATGTGTATTGTGTACTATTCATATGTGAATTAATATGAATATAATGAAACTCGTCAAGGAATACATTCATGTGAAATTTATGGAATGAAGAAAATTTGAGAACAATCTAATTGACAATTGCCGTTTGTGAATTGTGCACATTGGCTCAAGTACATGTACTTGTTTTTATGAGTTTTGATGTTTGCAGAAACCCCTAATGAAAAATAAGTGTGAAAATCAAAAAGAAAAGGCCTGGAATTATGGCTTAGTGAAGAACCAGTGGCTTGAAAACTGGAAAATTACAGAATATATTAGATTTTAGAAAAAACCAGCAGAAATACAATGCAAGTGCAATACTTTAGTTGCTATAACTGTGCTCCAAATGTATTTGCTATATCAGTTAAAGAACACCCATGATTGTTTGTACATGTCCTTGTGCAGAATTTAACAGTAACCAACAGTACTTGAAGAAGAAATTCAAGAACACCCAAGAATGCTTTTAAGTGTCCTTGTGCAGAATTAAACAAACTATGCCCCAAAACAAATATAGCAGAGGGAGCCAATCACAATATAATCCCCATCTGAAGTCAACCAATGACGAAGCAGCTTGTAACCATCCAATCCGAGCCTCACATGCAATTATAGCAGAGGGATCCAATCACTGTGCAAACGCCTTCTTTAGTCATCCAATGGCAATGCAGCTTGCACGCATCCAATTCGAGCCTTGGATACTTTCATGTGCTTTACCTGTGGTTCAGTAGCAGATTCGGAGGAATCCCCTGCCACGCTCGAGAACCTAGCAGTAAGGGCGACAATAGCATGGAAGCAACAGCGGCTCGCAACATTGGACCAACACACTGGACCGAACACGCTCCTCCGGCCGCATAAAGCCGACAATGGCATTCCGACTAGCTCGCGCTCACCAGACACTCGCTGTTCCTGTCAGTGCTTGAGTGACGTGAAATGTCTGTCTTGTGGAGACAACAGCAGTGTTCGGCCAGGAGCTTGAGTGGGGCCGGGGACCTACGGTCGGGGATCAAGCAGCGTCACACATTACACCTGCCCGCTGACATGAGATTAACCGCTGAATAGAGCCTCACTTGCAGCAATGAATTCCGCGGGCTTGAAAATTTCTTGCAAGGTTCATTAAGTATGAACACAGTTCAGACGTGAATAGCTAAATGCGCGCTGCGCATACCAGTTAATGACTTCTTCGATGGTAAAAGCACATTACTTTTCTGGTTGGGTTCGTGGCTGCTCCATTTGGTGTACTGTGGTCTACACATCGCCATTTTGTGATGGAGAGTCCACATATGTGAGCTTGGTTTAAGTTCATTTTATTCTTCCTTTAGTACAGCACACCAATGCTCCCTCCGTGCTGTCTCAACCATCCACTGACAACAACTGCCAGAACTGGAATCCTCCAACACCAGGCAACCATCAAACATTCCACATTCTATTCCCCCATAATTCTACTACTGCCATACACAACAGATCCTCAGCTATAATTGCATACAGTTTAACATGCCAAAAGTTAGTTGGATGTACCCAGCAAGTGCTAATGTTTTTCAGATTCTTCAAACAGTATCAATGTTATAAACATACCAAAAATGCCTTTTCAATAACCATTACTACAGAGGTACTATTACTGACTGTAACAATATATATACCTGCACACACACACACACCATATGTAAAATACAGAAGCACAGATATTTATTATCATTTTGTTATCATTTTGTTAATTCTTGATTTATTTTTAGCATTCTACTCAAATATAAAGTAAACACAATTTTTGATTGCAAATCAAGTTCTTTTTCACCTACAATATAGCAGTCTCATCATAGCTAGCAGGTATTTGATTTTTGCTGATATAGTTTTGATATGCAAAATGTTATCACCATGTATTGTATGACATTAGACCACACAATATTATTCATCCTTTTCTTAGCCTTGGTGACTGCTGCACTCCCCAGATACCTTTTCTAATTTACTAGAACAGTCTTGGCTTGCGTATGTCACCCTTTCTACTTCTTTATACCAGTCAAGAATACTACACCCCATTGCCAACTTGGGGATAATCCATTGACCCACTTGTAAACTATGTCTTTCCGGGCTACCGCAACTGCCACATCTATGAAAAACCTGTGGTATCTTGTGATTTCCACAGCACCCATAATATGCCCAACACTTATAACCTTGGAGAAATCTGCAGAGGGGTGCCCACCACTTCGTTCAGCCTATCACACTTGTTCCCAGAATATGTTTTTGCTGGGGCATAGGCATGGTCTATGCTAGAACCCCCCTGCTGAGCAGAGCCTTTCATACAAAGTGATGAGGCTATGTAACCAAAGGCTCCAAGCTGTGTTCTCACAAAGAAGGCCTTTTGTAAAATTTACATCACATTCCTGGGAACCCTTAGCATGTTGTGTCACATAGAAATTAAGGTATTTAAATCTGTTATTCTAACCCTAAATGTGTTTAACTTGTGATGTGTGGGCCAAGCGTTATTTTGTCACAAGGTTTGTCACAATTGATTTGCATTCCAGAGAACTGCCCATAAGTGTCAAATGTCTTATGGCATAGACTGGTGGTATACGCAAGAAGGATATGGAGGTCCTCTGAGTCCAAGTGAAAGAACAGGGAGATACTAGAGGTGGGGGTGGTGGTGGCCCCACACTCCGGGTGAAGGGGGAAATCCCCTTTTCGGAACTAGGGCTCTCACACACCTAGCAAGCTAGGTGTCATGCTTCATCATATGAGCCTGCCCCTCGTCAGGTCGGCGCTGCAATACCTGACGGGCACCCAGTACGGGGCTCTTTGGCGGGGATCTTTTGTTCCTGCCGTTGGGTGCAGTGGGGGTGAGGGGCCTAGTAAGTGTAGATGTGGGAGGGAAGTGGGTTAAAATAGGTCAGTTAGTCCTCGCAGTTATTTATTCAGGAAGGTAAACTGCCTAGTTAAAAATATAGAGAGTGGCGGTGAACTAGAGGCAAGGTATCTAGCTGTATGCGCCCTACTCTCGGTCGGTCAACATCTTTCGTGCCCTGTGTGTCAGGGGGATCTAGGCACTTCTTCAGGACCAATTGTAAACGCTATCTACACAACGTGGTAAGTGAAAAACTACATACCACGTTCTCAGGTCAATAACCTGCAACCAAAACGAAAAGGAAAAATATGATTTTGAGGTGGGATGCAAACACTGTACATGACACTCATCTCATGGAACTGTTCTTACGGTACCGGAATGGTGTGTACGTGTGACAAATCCCTTTACAAATACTCTCTCAACCGTGTGTGCTACGCAGTGGTAGCGCCTTAGTACACCTGGTTTACACGGGAGCATGGTTGGTCTGAGGGGATGCGTCTATTACCTTCTGGACCTCTTGCTCTTGGCAATTGTTTACTACTCATTGATGGTCCCGACGCCTGGGTTTTTCTGGTTTGTGCAGTATAGAGGTTGTTACTGTTTTCAGCCCCTTTTTCCTTCTGCTTTCATAGGACCCAAATTGGTGTCCTTTATGACCGCCGGATACTGTTGCAGTCCTAACTAGACAACAGTATAGGTGAGCATGGTTTCTGTCCTTTCTGTTACGTTATTTTATGGCTCTTGATGGAATTTCCATCTTGAGACCTTGGTTTTATTATGAATCCTCTTGTGCATGAGAGACCTTACCTTGCTTTTTAACCTTAGTCTCACCCCTCACACGGTGTTGACTAAGTGTGTGACTATACAAATTCACTTAGCACACGTACCATTCCGGTACCGTAAGAACAGTTCCATGAGATGAGTGTCATGTACAGCGTTTGCATCCCACCTCAAAATCATATTTTTCCTTTTCGTTTTGGTTGCAGGTTATTGACCTGAGAACGTCAGGCAGTTTACCTTCCTGAATAAATAACTGCGAGGACTAACTGACCTATTTTAACCCACTTCCCTCCCACATCTACACTTACTAGGCCACTCACCCCCACTGCACCCAACGGCAGGAACAAAAGATCCCCGCCAAAGAGCCCCGTACTGGGTGCCCGTCAGGTATTGCAGCGCCGACCTGACGAGGGGCAGGCTCATATGATGAAGCATGACACCTAGCTTGCTAGGTGTGTGAGAGCCCTAGTTCCGAAAAGGGGATTTCCCCCTTCACCCGCAGTGTGGGGCCACCACCACCCCCACCTCTAGTATCTCCCTGTTCTTTCACTTGGACTCAGAGGAACTCCATATCCTTCTTGCGTATAGTATTGTTGGGGCACGTATGTTGGACCTCTCTAAACCTGCCCCGCTGTCCCCCCTTTTGGAATCATAGTTAGCACGGGTTACACCCGTGGGACTGCTGTTTAGGTTACCAGTGGATAACGGTTGTATCCCTTCTGGCTCTCTCTCTCTAGCACATTTTATTACCTATGGATAACCATCATGGTCTGAGCTTCGGTGACGAAGCGGTAACAGATATCCTAGACAGAACTCCTTCCCTTTTGGGAAATGATGGCAGTTCAGCATCTGGCACACAATCAGATGATTGGAATTCCCTAACATCATTGAAAAGGGAGTGGTTGAAAATAACCCTCCATGGTGCCCTTATGACGGAATACCTGCGGGCCAACATTGCCCCCTCTGGCTTGATTGTCAGTAACTTCCCGAGACTGTTTTTGGACGATGCAACCTTTAAAAAGGAATGGTCCCTAGTTGCGTGGAAATGCACTAGGGACTGGCTTGTGTTAATTATTAACACAGCTAGAAGGCTTGCAGATGCACTCCTTGTTAGGATCCAAATTGCAGAGGGAGCACTTAAAACAACTGTGCAGATCTCAGCCTATAAAGCCAGACTTGCGGAGATTAATGCTGAGATCGCTGATAATAAAGACTATTTGATGAAGCAAAAAATAACGAAGCTTCAAAAGGATATGCAGAAATTCGAAAAAGAAAAAGTGTACCCATACCTCAAGGCAGACTATACATCAGCTAAAACGAGCTACTCATCCGATGACAACTCAGACAGGAGAGGCTCCACTGATAGCGATTCTAGTACAGGAAGTTGGGGGAGCAACAATTCAAGGAGGACTCAACGCCCTAACCAGTACTACAATGTACCACCGTATCAGGGCCCACCATTCTATCAGGGCACTCCGCCGCATCTCTGGCAGTTTCCACGTTATCAACATGGCCCGCCACAATTCTTCCACAATAGCAACCCCCCTTTTTTAGACAGAGGCTGGGGCAGAGGAAGAGGGCGCAACAGAAGAGGATCTCAGAAGCAGGTCCAATGGCAAGACCAACCAGCCAACAGCATGGAAACCCGGAGCAAAACACGAGGCAAGAGGAACTAGTAGTTAACCTCTCACACCGAACCCTTACAGAACAAGAGAAAACTTTGCTAGAGATGGGCCTTGGATTTGTCCCCACACCCAGGGTGGACAAGTTCAGAGACCACTGTGAGGTACAAAACCTGTTCAGGAAGATACGATTAAAATCATACTTTCAAGACAGACCCTTGAATGAACAGGAAGACTCAGGGTTAAGAAACCCCTCCTCTTTTACACCAAATAACAGCATGGTCCCCATAGAGGTCCTAACCTTTGAGAAAGCAGTACTTAAGGAACTAGCTTTACCTCATAGTCAGACCTCTTTTCACAACCTCTCCAACGTTGAGTTGGAAGTAGCGACAAACCTCTCTGAAGACATGACTATCACTATTAAACAGGCTGATAAAGGTGGGGCCACTGTAGTTCAGTCTACTACAGACTACGATGCAGAATGCAATCGTCAACTTTCAAACAACAGGTATTACACCCCCATCGTAGTTGATCCCACAATACGCCTCACCTCCATCATCTCTACAATGGTGTATGAAGCTGAATCCAATGGATGGATCAGTCACAAGGAGGCAGACTTTTTAATCACCAAGGAACCGAGGATACCATACTTTTATACCTTACCTAAAATTCACAAGGGCACTACCCCGGTTCCTGGCCGCCCCATAGTCTCTGGCATTGGCTCACTACTTGAGCCACTCTCCAAATTTTGTGATCACTTTCTACAGCCAATAGTGAGAGAGACTCCATCCTTTGTTAGAGACACCACAGATATCTTGAGAATTATTGAAGAGACGGGCAATACTGACGATATGGACCTCCTCATCACACTTGACGTGGAGGCTCTATATACCAATATTCCCCAGAGAGCCACCTTCTCAGTTGTGGAGGCTGCATTGAATGCATTGGAGTGGTCTTCACCTACTCCTGTATCTTTCATTATGGAGTGCGCTACCCTGGCTTTGACTGAGAATTTCTTTGAATTCAAGAAACAACTATATCATCAAAGCCAGGGTACTTCAATGGGCAGCACTTTTGCTCCAAGTTTGGCCTGCCTTTATATGGCAGCATTTGAAAAGGATGTCATCTACAACATTAATAACCCATACCTCAATAACCTGAAACTATGGAAACGTTTTATAGATGACATCCTCATCTTTTGGCAAGGGGATCGCTCTACTTGCGCGGAATTCGTGGGGTGGATCAACAATCAGAATGTCTATCTGAGATTTACTCACACCATTTCGGAAACTAATGTCCCGTTTCTTGATCTGAACATCACACTTACTGAGGGACTACTTAGCACTACTCTGTATTGAAGGCCCACTGATCGCAACAGTTTGCTTTTATACAATAGTCACCACCCAAGGGCGCTGAAAGACAACTTACCCTTTGGCCAGTTTCTGCGTATCAGACGCAACTGCAAGACAGTCGCTGATTACAAAACTGAAGCCGGTTCCTTGGCAGCCAACCTCAGGGTTAGAGGTTACCCGGAAAGGCAAGTGAGGGACTCTATGAAAAGAGCTAGGACCAACCCTAGAGAGACACTCCTTGAGGTACACGAGAAACCTACGACAGATACACTGACGTGTGTCACATCGTTCACCCCTGATTCCGCCCGAATCAAGAAAATTATCCTAAAACACTGGGGGATACTAGGTACAGGTGACCTGCGCATACCTAGGCCTAGGTTTGCATATAAAAGGACACGCAACCTGAAAGACATTCTGATACACATGAGGCCAAAACAAACCAAACCTAACACACAGAGGACCTTGTGGGGTCTCCCGGCAGTGACAGGACACCATCCTTGTGGCTCCTGCGCAGTGTGCAAACTCACTTATGCGGTCAAGGAGATCTCTCTCTCGGCCAACTTCCAATGGAAATTAAACAAGCATACTAACAGCAACACTAACCAATGCATATACATGATCACCTGCCCATGTGGCTTGAAATACATAGGGATGACCATGCGATCAGTCAAGACCCGGATAACCGAGCACAAGAGTAACATACGGTGCCAGAGGGTTACCACTAGACTTTACACACACTTCAAGGATGCGAAACACCCCCCTGACTCACTTAGATGGGTAGTCTTGGAAGCACACACACAGATATCTAAGTCATCTTTGTTTAGGATTGAGCAAAGATGGGTCCATAGACTTGCAACCCATAGTGAAGGGCTTAATGATGACATTCCATGGGGTTCACTTAACTAGGTTGTACCCATTACGAGGGCGTCACTGCACATTTTGTGTGTCATGCGGCACCATGCAATAAGAGTCAGCCACCACCACGTCTGTACCTATATGTACATAGTGCACCACCTGTATCGCATACCTTCCTTGGTGTGCTACATCAAGAACTCCCCACATCAGCTCTGTAGCTTGAGAAGCCTGGAATCTATTATTTTCCTCGGTGCACAGGTACTGAGATCTGTTTAGCACACTCAACCGCAAATCAAACCATCGAGTGTGCGGTTTGGTCTTTAATTTCCCGTACTAGTATACATTAGGCACCTACTTTAGGACTTTTCCAGTGGTACCGTAGAGGGGGTGCGTGCTAATGAACACTACTACCCTCCGTAGCCCACTTCAACCTGATTACGCGACTCTGCTCCACCATGGAGGCACACGTGTAGTTGTGCTTCCGAGTAGAGGTTGTATTTGACAATCTCAAGATGGCCGCGCCAACCGCTCGAGATCCGATCGGGAACCCCACTGTATAACCAAGTCTCACGAGATTACATCTATCTCTGTGACTTCGGTTGCACAGATCCCAACCGAATGTACTAGCTTTGTGATTGATGCAGCTGTACCTTCGATGCTACACTTTGCCCTTCCTCGGCCCCAGGGTAACCACCACCTATTTGGCATTTTCCATTCACCATATACCATCGACATAAGTAGCTACTTGACCATCTCAAGATGGCCGCCTCTTCTACCTCTTACTCCACTCATCGAACCTCCGTGACCCTAAGTCTCGCTAGTTCACGCCACTACACGAGGTTCCTCCCACGTTGTCCCCGACCGGTTGGTACATCTGTGCCTGAGTTACGGCACCATTCACCATCCCGGTTTCCGGCGGCAGGGTAGGTCGCACACGAAGCGCTCTGTGAACGCTGGTGAGTAGTTACACTCTTGCTCTTGGCTTGGAGACCCAGTATGCTATGGACTGCAACGGAGGTGAGCTTACATTGCGGGTCTAGCTGAGGTACCAGGTTTACTACTGGCACTCCCCCTTTTGTCTATCAACCCCCGTGATATTCTCTCGTGGTGTGCCGGCCCACTCAGCTGTCGTTTTCACTCATTGGTGTGTACGTGTGACAAATCCCTTCACAAATACTCTCTCCACCGTGTGTGCTACACAGTGGTAGCGCCTTAGTACACCTGGTTTACACGGGAGCATGGTTGGTCTGAGGGGATGCGTCTATTACCTTCTGGACCTCTTGCTCTTGGCAATTGTTTACTACTCATTGATGGTCCCGACGCCTGGGTTTTTCTGGTTTGTGCAGTATAGAGGTTGTTACTGTATTCAGCCCCTTTTTCCTTTTGCTTACATAGGACCCAAATTGGTGTCCTTTATGACCGCCGGATACTGTTGCAGTCCTAACTAGACAACAGTATAGGTGAGCATGGTTTCTGTCCTTTCTGTTATGTTATTTTATGGCTCTTGATGGAATTTCCATCTTGAGACCTTGGTTTTATTATGAATCCTCTTGTGCATGAGAGACCTTACCTTGCTTTTTAACCTTAGTCTCACCCCCCACACGGTGTTGAGTATGTGTGTGACTATACAAATTCACTTAGCACACGTACCATTCCGGTACCGTAAGAACAGTTCCATGAGATGAGTGTCATGTACAGTGTTTGCATCCCACCTCAAAATCATATTTTTCCTTTTCGTTTTGGTTGCAGGTTATTGACCTGAGAACGTGGTATGTAGTTTTTCACTTACCACGTTGTGTAGATAAGCGTTTACAATTGGTCCTGAAGAAGTGCCTAGATCCCCTGACACACAGGGCATGAAACATGTTGACCGACCGAGAGTAGGGCGCATACAGCTAGATACCTTGCCTCTAGTTCACCGCCACTCTCTATATTTTTAACTAGGCAGTTTACCTTCCTGAATAAATAACTGCGAGGACTAACTGACCTATTTTAACCCACTTCCCTCCCACATCTACACTTACTAGGCCCCTCACCCCCACTGCACCCAATGGCAGGAACAAAAGATCCCCGCCAAAGAGCCCCGTACTGGGTGCCCGTCAGGTATTGCAGCGCCGACCTGACGAGGGGCAGGCTCATATGATGAAGCATGACACCTAGCTTGCTAGGTGTGTGAGAACCCTAGTTCCGAAAAGGGGATTTCCCCCTTCACCCGCAGTGTGGGGCCACCACCACCCCCACCTCTAGTATCTCCCTGTTCTTTCACTTGGACTCAGAGGAACTCCATATCCTTCTTGCGTATAGTATTGTTGGGGCACGTATGTTGGACCTCTCTAAACCTGCCCCGCTGTCCCCCCTTTTGGAATCATAGTTAGCACGGGTTACACCCGCGGGACTGCTGTTTAGGTTACCAGTGGATAACGGTTGTATCCCTTCTGGCCCTCTCTCTCTAGCACATTTTATTACCTATGGGTAACCATCACGGTCTGAGCTTCGGTGACGAAGCGGTAACAGATATCCTAGACAGAACTCCTTCCCTTTTGGGAAATGATGGCAGTTCAGCATCTGGCACACAATCAGATGATTGGAATTCCCTAACATCATTGAAAAGGGAGTGGTTGAAAATAACCCTCCATGGTGCCCTTATGACGGAATACCTGCGGGCCAACATTGCCCCCTCTGGCTTGATTGTCAGTAACTTCCCGAGACTGTTTTTGGACGATGCAACCTTTAAAAAGGAATGGTCCCTAGTCGCGTGGAAATGCACTAGGGACTGGCTTGTGTTAATTATTAACACAGCTAGAAGGCTTGCAGATGCACTCCTTGTTAGGATCCAAATTGCAGAGGGAGCACTTAAAACAACTGTGCAGATCTCAGCCTATAAAGCCAGACTTGCGGAGATTAATGCTGAGATCGCTGATAATAAAGACTATTTGATGAAGCAAAAAATAACGAAGCTTCAAAAGGATATGCAGAAATTCGAAAAAGAAAAAGTGTACCCATACCTCAAGGCTGACTATACATCAGCTAAAACGAGGTACTCATCCGATGACAACTCAGACAGGAGAGGCTCCACTGATAGCGATTCTAGTACAGGAAGTTGGGGGAGCAACAATTCAAGGAGGACTCAACGCCCTAACCAGTACTACAATGTACCACCGTATCAGGGCCCACCATTCTATCAGGGCCCTCCGCCGCATCTCTGGCAGTTTCCACCTTATCAACATGGCCCGCCACAATTCTTCCACAATAGCAACCCCCCTTTTTTAGACAGAGGCTGGGGCAGAGGAAGAGGCGCAACAGAAGAGGATCTCAGAAGCAGGTCCAATGGCAAGACCAACCAGCCAACAGCATGGAAACCCGGAGCAAAACACGAGGCAAGAGGAACTAGTAGTTAACCTCTCACACCGAACCCTTACAGAACAAGAGAAAACTTTGCTAGAGATGGGCCTTGGATTTGTCCCCACACCCAGGGTGGACAAGTTCAGAGACCACTGTGAGGTACAAAACCTGTTCAGGAAGATACGATTAAAATCATACTTTCAAGACAGACCCTTGAATGAACAGGAAGACTCAGGGTTAAGAAACCCCTCCTCTTTTACACCAAATAACAGCATGGTCCCCATAGAGGTCCTAACCTTTGAGAAAGCAGTACTTAAGGAACTAGCTTTACCTCATAGTCAGACCTCTTTTCACAACCTCTCCAACGTTGAGTTGGAAGTAGCGACAAACCTCTCTGAAGACATGACTATCACTATTAAACAGGCTGATAAAGGTGGGGCCACTGTAGTTCAGTCTACTACAGACTACGATGCAGAATGCAATCGTCAACTTTCAAACAACAGGTATTACACCCCCATCGTAGTTGATCCCACAATACGCCTCACCTCCATCATCTCTACAATGGTGTATGAAGCTGAATCCAATGGATGGATCAGTCACAAGGAGGCAGACTTTTTCATCACCAAGGAACCGAGGATACCATACTTTTATACCTTACCTAAAATTCACAAGGGCACTACCCCGGTTCCTGGCCGCCCCATAGTCTCTGGCATTGGCTCACTACTTGAGCCACTCTCCAAATTTTGTGATCACTTTCTACAGCCAATAGTGAGAGAGACTCCATCCTTTGTTAGAGACACCACAGATATCTTGAGAATTATTGAAGAGACGGGCAATACTGACGATATGGACCTCCTCATCACACTTGACGTGGAGGCTCTATATACCAATATTCCCCAGAGAGCCACCTTGTCAGTTGTGGAGGCTGCATTGAATGCATTGGAGTGGTCTTCACCTACTCCTGTATCTTTCATCATGGAGTGCGCTACCCTGGCTTTGACTGAGAATTTCTTTGAATTCAAGAAACAACTATATCATCAAAGCCAGGGTACTTCAATGGGCAGCACTTTTGCTCCAAGTTTGGCCTGCCTTTATATGGCAGCATTTGAAAAGGATGTCATCTACAACATTAATAACCCATACCTCAATAACCTGAAACTATGGAAACGTTTTATAGATGACATCCTCATCTTTTGGCAAGGGGATCGCTCTACTTGCGCGGAATTCGTGGGGTGGATCAACAATCAGAATGACTATCTGAGATTTACTCACACCATTTCGGAAACTAATGTCCCGTTTCTTGATCTGAACATCACACTTACTGAGGGACTACTTAGCACTACTCTGTATAGAAAGCCCACTGATCGCAACAGTTTGCTTTTATACAATAGTCACCACCCAAGGGCGCTGAAAGACAACTTACCCTTTGGCCAGTTTCTGCGTATCAGACGCAACTGCAAGACAGTCGCTGATTACAAAACTGAAGCCTGTTCCTTGGCAGCCAACCTCAGGGTTAGAGGTTACCCGGAAACGCAAGTGAGGGACTCTATGAAAAGAGCTAGGAACAACCCTAGAGAGACACTCCTTGAGGTACACGAGAAACCTACGACAGATACACTGACGTGTGTCACATCGTTCACCCCTGATTCCGCCCGAATCAAGAAAATTATCCTAAAACACTGGGGGATACTAGGTACAGGTGACCTGCGCATACCTAGGCCTAGGTTTGCATATAAAAGGACACGCAACCTGAAAGACATTCTGATACACACGAGGCCAAAACAAACCAAACCTAACACACAGAGGACCTTGTGGGGTCTCCCGGCAGTGACAGGACACCATCCTTGTGGCTCCTGCGCAGTGTGCAAACTCACTTATGCGGTCAAGGAGATCTCTCTCTCGGCCAACTTCCAATGGAAATTAAACAAGCATACTAACTGCAACACTAACCAATGCATATACATGATCACCTGCCCATGTGGCTTGAAATACATAGGGATGACCATGCGATCAGTCAAGACCCGGATAACCGAGCACAAGAGTAACATACGGTGCCAGAGGGTTACCACTAGACTTTACACACACTTCAAGGATGCGAAACACACCCCCCTGACTCACTTAGATGGGTAGTCTTGGAAGCACACACACAGATATCTAAGTCATCTTTGTTTAGGATTGAGCAAAGATGGGTCCATAGACTTGCAACCCATAGTGAAGGGCTTAATGATGACATTCCATGGGGTTCACTTAACTAGGTTGTACCCATTACGAGGGCGTCACTGCACATTTTGTGTGTCATGCGGCACCATGCAATAAGAGTCAGCCACCACCACGTCTGTACCTATATGTACATAGTGCACCACCTGTATCGCATACCTTCCTTGGTGTGCTACATCAAGAACTCCCACATCAGCTCTGTAGCTTGAGAAGCCTGGCATCTATTATTTTCCTCGGTGCACAGGTACTGAGATCTGTTTAGCACACTCAACCGCAAATCAAACCATCAAGTGTGCGGTTTGGTCTTTAATTTCCCGTACTAGTATACATTAGGCACCTACTTTAGGACTTTTCCAGTGGTACCGTAGAGGGGTGCGTGCTAATGAACACTACTACCCTCCGTAGCCCACTTCAACCTGATTACGCGACTCTGCTCCACCATGGAGGCACACGTGTAGTTGTGCTTCCGAGTAGAGGTTGTATTTGACAATCTCAAGATGGCCGCGCCAACCGCTCGAGATCCGATCGGGAACCCCACTGTATAACCAAGTCTCACGAGATTACATCTATCTCTGTGACTTCGGTTGCACAGATCCCAACCGAATGTACTAGCTTTGTGATTGATGCAGCTGTACCTTCGATGCTACACTTTGCACTTCCTCGGCCCCAGGGTAACCACCACCTATTTGGCATTTTCCATTCACCATATACCATCGACATAAGTAGCTACTTGACCATCTCAAGATGGCCGCCTCTTCTACCTCTTACTCCACTCATCGAACCTCCGTGACCCTAAGTCTCGCTAGTTCACGCCACTACACGAGGCTCCTCCCACGTTGTCCCGACCGGTTGGTACATCTGTGCCTGAGTTACGGCACCATTCACCATCCCGGTTTCCGGCGGCAGGGTAGGTCGCACACGAAGCGCTCTGTGAACGCTGGTGAGTAGTTACACTCTTGCTCTTGGCTTGGAGACCCAGTATGCTATGGACTGCAACGGAGGTGAGCTTACATTGCGGGTCTAGCTGAGGTACCAGGTTTACTACTGGCACTCCCCCCTTTTGTCTATCAACCCCCGTGATATTCTCTCGTGGTGTACCGGCCCACTCAGCTGTCGTTTTCACTCATTGGTGTGTACGTGTGACAAATCCCTTTACAAATACTCTCTCCACCGTGTGTGCTACACAGTGGTAGCGCCTTAGTACACCTGGTTTACACGGGAGCATGGTTGGTCTGAGGGGATGCGTCTATTACCTTCTGGACCTCTTGCTCTTGGCAATTGTTTACTACTCATTGATGGTCCCGACGCCTGGGTTTTTCTGGTTTTTCTGGTTTGTGCAGTATAGAGGTTGTTACTGTATTCAGCCCCTTTTTCCTTCTGCTTACATAGGACCCAAATTGGTGAGCTTTATGACCGCCGGATACTGTTGCAGTCCTAACTAGACAACAGTATAGGTGAGCATGGTTTCTGTCCTTTCTGTTATGTTATTTTATGGCTCTTGATGGAATTTCCATCTTGAGACCTTGGTTTTATTATGAATCCTCTTGTGCATGAGAGACCTTACCTTGCTTTTTAACCTTAGTCTCACCCCTCACACGGTGTTGAGTATGTGTGTGACTATACAAATTCACTTAGCACACGTACCATTCCGGTACCGTAAGAACAGTTCCATGAGATGAGTGTCATGTACAGTGTTTGCATCCCACCTCAAAATCATATTTTTCCTTTTCGTTTTGGTTGCAGGTTATTGACCTGAGAACGTGGTATGTAGTTTTTCACTTACCACGTTGTGTAGATAAGCGTTTACAATTGGTCCTGAAGAAGTGCCTAGATCCCCCTGACACACAGGGCACGAAACATGTTGACCGACCGAGAGTAGGGCGCATACAGCTAGATACCTTGCCTCTAGTTCACCGCCACTCTCTATATTTTTAACTAGGCAGTTTACCTTCCTGAATAAATAACTGCGAGGACTAACTGACCTATTTTAACCCACTTCCCTCCCACATCTACACTTACTAGGCCCCTCACCCCCACTGCACCCAACGGCAGGAACAAAGATCCCCGCCAAAGAGCCCCGTACTGGGTGCCTGTCCAGGTATTGCAGCGCCGACCTGACGAGGGGCAGGCTCATATGATGAAGCATGACACCTAGCTTGCTAGGTGTGTGAGAACCCTAGTTCCGAAAAGGGGATTTCCCCCTTCACCCGCAGTGTGGGGCCACCACCACCCCCACCTCTAGTATCTCCCTGTTCTTTCACTTGGACTCAGAGGAACTCCATATCCTTCTTGCGTATAGTATTGTTGGGGCACGTATGTTGGACCTCTCTAAACCTGCCCCGCTGTCCCCCCTTTTGGAATCATAGACTGGTGGTGGCATGAGGGTCTGTTAGTTACAAAAGAATATGATCTACATCCATCGACTCCCCATCTCCCCATTATGGAGTCTGCCATATCACTATTTCCAAGGCATCCTTACCGGTGGCTCAGGGCATAGAATATGCAGGCAAAGAGCATCCTTGTCTGGTGCCCCTACGTAGTGGCAGTTCTTGTGATAATAGCCCATTTATGCTAACCCTATATAACATTCCTAACCATGCAAGCACTCTGGGACTCAGAGCCATCTTCCTTAACACGGAAAACATTAAAGGCCATTCGACAGAGTCAAACTCACTATTGGTTCAGTTACCCCTTTGGACAGCTCCAGGCAGTTATGCATTCTTCTAGGATTTATTTTAGGGGCAGTTTTTGGCATCAATCCTAAATGGCTTGCATGCACCAAAGTTTTTATCATCCCCAACATTCATCAAGAATATCGGATGATGTGAGTCTTGGGTTTGTTGGTTTTATAAATGAGTCACTGTGCCCATTCTGAGATGCAATGACATTTATGCATTTTTAAGTGCGTTACAGAGAGAATTTACTAGTTGGGTCGTAGGTTGGCTGATCATTTTTTTAAATATATTTCTACCTGGAAGTCCTTTGGGCCTGTAGCCCAAATAGAATTGTACTTCTTCCTTTACTTCCTTCCTTTACTTTACCATCTCCGCTCCAACTGTATTGAGCAGAGTAATGAAGCTTATTAATCTAAAAAAAACTATATATATAGATATAATTCATGTTAAATGTCATTGTAAATTATTGTATATATTTACTTTAAATGTAGAACAAAATAACAAAGCTACAGCACTAATAACGTAATATAAAATGTAATTATTTTAAATATATTAAATTAAATTAAGATAATTTTTCTGAAGTTTAACTTAAAAAACACCTAAGTTAAAAATATATATGTTTTATGTTTTATTAGTTATTAAAATGATGTATAGAATTCATTGAAACTAATTTAATTATATTTTAATAAAAAATAATGTTATACATTTTTAACATAAAAAGTTATTAAAATATGTTAAAATAAAAAATATGTTCTATTGTAAGATTTTTTAAAAACATGTATTACATTTATTTATATTTTAGCTATTTAAACATTTTTAATTTAATTTAACATGATTTCCTATGGGGTTTTATTTTAAGTCCCTACCTTCATTATTTTCTATGGGAGAGTGTTGCAGTATCAGTGAGTGGCCATGTGTGGTTCTGGAGTTACTCTAACTTTGAGCCGGAGTACAGTTACAACTGTTTTGAGTCCTTTTTACCTGTAGGAACTTTAGAAGAGCAGTTTGTCAGCAGGGACGGGGTTACTCTTTCGTGGGTGGGTACACGTCCTAACCCACTTTTAACCACCTTATTTCTCCTTTAACCCCTCCCATTTAGTAGTAAGTCTTCCAAATTTTCCAGCCACTCTTCCCTGTCCCTTCCACATTTACTACTAAAACGAATACTCATGTGTGATAAGACTCCGCGGTCAGGGAGGAGATCTCCATACAGAAAAAGATGAGAGGCAGAGACGGAACCTCAACATGAAGTTTGTGAATAGCATTTTGTAGTACATTTGTAGTACTATTATAATGCTACAAAACGTACTACAAAGTGCAATTTGTGAATATGCCTGTAGTATTCTTGGTTGTGCATGTGAGCAGACATCAGTTGTTGATCATGTTTACATAAGTGTTGCTGCACAGCTTGGACATCATTTAGGAGTCGCCAGAGTAGCAACTGCGACCTCTGGACTTCAGCTTGCACACCCTGAAATGTTGCCTACAACCCCTTTTAAATGATTGTATACAAATTGTATTTTTATGGCCCTGCAGTGCTGACTAAAACAGTATGTGATTGGCATTATTCATGCTTAAAAATAATGGGACATTCAAAAAGGTAAATACACGTGTATATTTGCTCAGGTGTATATTAACTCATAAATCTAGAAGTAACTCCAGTTTTTTTGCTATTCACCATTTCCTAATGTAGATTTAAACCCAGGTGTAGGCTTATATTTCTCTACCCCCTCAAATGAGATGGTGCTTCCAACTACAGAATTTACAAGTGTAAAGGTACTACAAGCAACGTTTCAACTGTTGGTTGCGATCTCTGCCACTGGACTAAAGATATCTCTATGAGAAAGTATAGTGAAGTTTGAAAAAAAAAATCAATGCATAATATAAATTAATGGACACCATTTATTATTAATCTGGACATAATATAAAATGTTGCTTAATAAAATCCTACATAATAAAAGGTTACAGCACATTAACTCATCTGTTTTGTATTTATTTTATTTTTATAATTGCAGTAGAGGTGTACAACAGGGTTTCACATGCATGCAGAGTGTAACAGTAAACCACAACATTGATTGGTGCAATATAAAGAAAGTGCGTGGGGGAGGGTGGGAAGAAGGGTGGGGAGAAACGGGGTGATGGGGAGAGAAGCGGCTGGGGTGTAAGGGGGAGAGAGCCGGTCAATAACGAACAACTGGTATCTGGCCTTTCGCCCCATTGTTGTATGCTGAACCTCAGCCGTCGATCGTGGTGTAGTGGGCATTGACACTTACTCACTGCTAGCAGTGAGTCAGCCCTTTCGAAGTGTCAACTTAAGATGCAGGGAAACAGGGGAGAGGAGAGGGGATAGGTGCCCGGGGTGTGTGCAGGGGTGAAGAGGGCAAGCCTGGGTAGGGGGGTAAAGACCGTTGTCTGTGTCACAAGGTGGAGTGGATGGCAAATCCCAAGCCATGGAGAAAGGTGCCGCAACTGGAGGAGGGGAAGGGGAGAGGGTAGTGGGATGGGTGCAGGGAGGGAGAAGGCATGGGCGGTGGAGATGGAGAGGGTGTCCTATAACCCTAGGGTGGTGGTGCGCCTATTGTGCAGATGTACGGCATTAGTGGCCTCCGCTAATGGGGGGAGATCCATTTGTCTGCGTGCCCGGTGAAGGGGAGGTGGTAAGGGAAGAAATGAGAGGGGGAAGATGGGGAGGTGGGAGTGAGGGAGGGATACACAGGGGGGAGATAGATGGCAGGTGAGAAGGGGGGCCAGGTATGAAGAGGAGGGGGAGGGTGGGGGTGGTGGTTGGTGGGGGATAAGGTGGGTGACCGGAGATGTAACCCGGGGGTGAGGGGGCCTATATCACTGTGCCGGGTAATAGGCTATCTGCTGTACTCAGTTGAGGCGTGAGGGGGGATGGGGAGGGGGGGAATCTGTGTTGGTGTGATCAGCACTAGGGAGTATCCTGAAGGAAAGGTGCCCATGTCTGGGTGAACACCTCGGTCTGGTCTTGCATGCCATAGATGACGCATTCATAGGACGCTGTCTGTATCACTGCCACCATCCAGACTTCCTGAGAGGGAGGTATGGATGAGCGCCAATGGCGGAGAATGCAGACTTTGGCTGAAGACAGCGGCGTGTGCAGAAGGCGACGTTGCAGTCGCGATAGCTCATGAGAGCTCTAAGATCATGTAAGAGGATAACGGGGGGGGTTGAGAGGGAGCTGAATGGGCATGGACATCCCCATGGTGTCCCCTATGTAGTTCCAGAAAGATTGGATTGAAGGGCAGTCACATAGGATGTGGGTAAGGTCGCATTGGGTGATATTAATTTACGTTAAAAGAAGAGAAATTCACTGGAAAAAACAAAGGTCACAGGGACATTATGGTTAGGTTGATATTTTACCCATACAAAACCATAAAAGTTCAACAGTTATAGTTATACTTATAGTTATACTTATCTGAAGAAACTATAACTCATGCCGTTAAGTAACTTTAGGCGATGAGTTTCTTAACATAAGTATAACTCTAACTGCTGATTTCTGTAGTTTTGTATGGGTAAAAATTCAACCTAACTATAACATCCCTGTAACCTTTTCAGTGAAAATAAATATATATATATATATATATATATTAGCCACAATGTGATCCTTGAAAGTTCGGTGCGCTCAGCAGCGGGTGCACAACATAGGGTCCGGATCCTGGCCCTGGATTTGAATATGCACTACAAAGGACGCAGCACTCCGGAGTTGAGTTTAAAGAATTTATTTTCGGCAACACTCAACCAATGCGTTTCAGCCCTCCCACGGCTTTGATCACGTTTAGTGAGTCCTTTCTCTCTTGCACTCTATATACCCATATAGCCTTAATGTGGCATTATGGGACTTGTAGTGCCATTTAAATTGAAAACTTTGTTCACACTATGTACAGACAAGGATTTCCACTATTGTCATTGAATTTTCATAATGAAATTCGCGCTTTACCACAAAGTAACTCGATACAGTATTGTGCAGCGTACCAATTACATTGCGAGTCATTGAGTTACATGATATTATAATGCCTTCTGGTTCTGATACCCTCATATGTTTTCTGAGTATAGTACATATTTTGTAAAGGTGTTTCCCAATGTTTCTTAATCTTAATGCCACATTAAGGCTATATGGGTATATAGAGTGCAAGAGAGAAAGGACTCACTAACCGTGATCAAAGCCGTGGGAGGGCTGAAACGCGTTGGTTGACTGTTGCCGAAAATAAATTCTTTAAACTCAACTCCGGAGTGCTGCATCCTTTGTAGTGTATATATATATATATATATATATATATATATATATATATATATATATATATATATATATATATACCTACTGGCAGTCGCCAGTAGGTAGTTATAGTTAGGACCTCGTTTCTATTCAAAAAGCGTTTATTCTTTTGCCAATATCTTTGGCGTCGTTTGACGAATCTTCGCGAAATTTTCAAAACTAATGGGGCGCTCCAGTCAGCTTCTGTCTTGAAAGTTTCGGGATGATTTATGAAGCGGGGGCCGAGAAAAAAGGGGGGTCCCAAAACACGTTTTCCCCATGTTAATTTCCATAGGAATTTTGAAACAGGTTACAGCCCGAACTGCTGAACAGAATTACACCAAATTTGGCAAAAAGGTAGCCCTTGGTTCAGAAAGAAACCTTTTTTTAAATGGTGTAAATCCGTTCAGTAGTTCCTGAGAAATTAAAAAGAGAAAAATATCGATATCTGAGCACCGAGGAGGGTTTGCGAACCCTCCCGGGCACGAGCTTCATTCTGATTGGCTGCCAACACTCCAAACCAGGAAGTGTTGGCAGCCATCTTGTGACTCAGTAACCGAGTCACAAGAAAAGAGTGGAAAAAAGATTGAAAAAGAAAAAAAGGGGGCAGGGTAGAAACACCCTGACCCCCTAGTCCTGCTCAGGGGGTCCCACAAGGACCCCCAGGGCCAAAAAAAGCATTTTTTTTTTAAAACGGCAGAATTCGCGTTGGGGTCGCGAATCCTGCCGTGAAAATAAAAATAAAACGAAGCGCGGGCTCCCGCGCTTCGTTCTCAAAAAGCCCCCAGGTGGGTCAGGCCCCGGGGGCAATCGGTGATTAATTTGCGGGGGCCACTGCAGCCCCGGGGACCGCCACCTCGCCGGGGCTTATTAATTTGAATGTGGGGGGCACGTGGCCCCCCCGCAGCCCCAGGGACCGCCACCTCCCTGGGGCATTCAAATTTAAAAGGAGGGGGCCTCGCTGGCCCCCCAAGCCCTGGGGACCGACACCTCCCCGGGGCTGCAATTAAAAATAAAAGTGTGTGGGGGCTCCTGCCCCTCCTCCACACTTCCCGAGACCACCACCTCCCGGGACAATGAATATTTAAATATGGGGGTCCGTTGCGGACCCCGGCCCCGAGACCACCACCTCCCGGGGCTATGCAAATGGATGGAGGGGGCCACGCGGTCCCCTCCTGCAGCCCTCGATGGCCCTGGGGACCGCCACCCCCAGGGCCGGCTCCTGCAATGTCCCGGGGTGCCCACCCCCGGGACATTTCTGTTTGCTATGGCAGGGCGGGAGCACGGCTCCCTCCCTGCCACCACTCTGCAAACGCGCCTCTTGGCGCACTGGTGGTGGGGCGATGAGGTCCTCTTGTGTCCTGAGGACCTCAGGACACAAGTGGACTTCATCCCCCGAGCAGCAGTACACCAGGAGCTGCGTTTGCAGAGTGGTGTAGAAACGGGGGCGTGGCCTCGGACCACCTCTCTGCAACACAGCTCTGTGGCGCATACTGGAGGTACCTGGTGGGCTAGTTGTCCCCCAGGGACCCTCAGGAATGAAGGGGACTTAATACCCCAACTTAGAACGCGCCAGGAGGCGCGTTTGCAGAGTGGTGGGGAAAGGGGGCGTGGCCTTTGTCCACCTCTACTGGAGGTAAGACGTAGGCTAGTTGGCCCCTAAAGGACACCCAGCAGCGAAGGGGACTTCAATCCCCATCCAAGAGCGCGCCAGGGAGCACGTTTGCAGAGTGGTGGGCAAAGGGGGCGTGGCCTGCTATGAGACTTTAGCAATCCTGCTGTGTGGGACTTACTGAAGGTAATAGGAGGGGTAGTTGGCCCCCAAGGTTGTCGTTGGTGGCCAACTAACCCTCTTGTTACCTGCAGTAAGTCCCACACAGTGGGATTGCTAAGACGTCTAAGGAGGACATGCCCCCCTTTCTCCAACACTCTGCAAACTCGCCTCCTGGCAGACTACGGGATGGGGGATGAAGTCCAATTTACTCCGGAGGGACTTTGGGGGCCAAGAAGCCCTCTTGGTACCTTGTCTAAGTCCTATGCAGCGGAATTCCTGAGCGCTGGTCGGAGGCCCAGCACCTTTTCTCCACCACTCTGCAAATGTGACTACTACTTAAAGAAGCGTCTTTCTGCACCTCTGACTCCGGCAGGACGCAGCAGGTCAGACTCCCCCCTTTCCTCTCGGACCCCACACCTACCACCTGTGGAGTCCCCCAGGGCTCCTCCCTCAGCCCGACGCTCTTCAACGTCTACATGGCTCCACTCGCCCCCATCATCAGAACCTACGGACTCAACATCGTGTCATACGCAGACGACACCCAATTCATCCTCTCCCTATCCAACGAGCCCAACACCGCCAGACGCAACTTTCGAGAAGGCATGGAAGCCGTCGCCAAATGGATGAAAAACAGCTGCTTAGTTGTAGGAACTCAGCCACCCATGCAGTCCATCACAGATGCACTCTTGAATCCATACACCCAGTGAATCACCCACTCACACATCTATGCACAGAGTCACACACCCCCCACCCACACAAACACTCAGGCACCCATACAGATACTCAGACAACCAATCAATAACTCATATAGACACTCATGTAGCTATTCACAAACCCATGCAGCCACTTACACAGCACAGACGGATTCAGACATTCACCCAGTTTAGTCACTAACCCATGCATTCAGTAAGATACGTTTAATCACTCACTTATAGACTCAGTCACGCACCTACTAAATCATCCATTCAGATGCTTATACACCCACTCATTCTTCAATACGCCTTTCCCTATATATATTAAACATATTTAAAGTTTACAGAAAAACACAGTCACTGGATGATGTCATCAGTGATGTCATCAGTGATGTCATTTGAGATGTCATCAGTGATGTCATCAGTGATGTCACTGACCATGTCATGAGTGATGTAATATGTGACGCCATCAGCAGTGCATTGCGGGGGCACGAGTTATAGTTAGCTGAACTAACTATAACGGGGGAATTTCACGGGTTTTGTACGAGTGCAATGTCCAACTAACTATAACTGTACCTAAAACCTATGGTTTTTTCAGTGAATATATATATATATATATATATATATATATATATATATATATATATATATATATATATATGCGGCAGTAGCCACTTTGTAGTTATAGTTAGGATTCGCAGGTATAGGAATTCCTTGGAATTTTGGGTACTAATAACTTTGCCCCAGTTTGACGATTCTCCTAGAAAGTTTTCAGGCCTATAGCTTTTTCAACATTGGCAGAGGATTAAAAATTGTGTAGTGGTTGGTCAATGGGGTGCAAAGATAAAAGGGGGCTCCCAAAATGCATTTTTCCACCAATGCATTTCTCGTAGACTTTTGTTTCTCATGTAGCACAAAAAACGGCTGAACGGATTTCCATAAAATTTGACAGAATTACACATTATGGTGCACAGACGATCCTTTTGGGTACTGCAGTTAAGTAGTGTAAGTATTTTTTAAGTTCTAAGGCATATTAACTTAGTAATATATGTTGTCATGGTAATTTTGAAGAATTTTGCATTTCTAAAGGCAGTCATGTTTTTAGAAACACTTTGGCTGTGTTCTGCAGTAGACCTTTAGCTATACTAAGTATTAGGTTTGATATTTTTTCCTACCTATTACCACTTTATTAAAGTGGTACAAGGTAGGAAAAAATATTTATAAGTTTCTATATATATTTTTTTAAATGTACGGAGTGCCACAGTACTTTCTTGGAGGTACCGTGGCACTTAAAAAAATATAGCGTACAACAGTTTGTTTTCTATCTTTAACATATTTAAATCTTCACAAAAAAGTCTACAGAATATGGGAGCAATACCGACAACTTACCGAATTACTTAAAGAAAAAAGCACAGTTCTCCCTAAACTGCTGTAAAATATATAGAAAATTATAAATACATTTCTCTAACTTTTACCACTTTAATAAAGTGGTAATAGGTAGAGAACAACAATAAAACCTACTACTTACCTATATCTACAGCCCTACCCCAGAACCCAAAACACAGCTAAACTGTGCTGAAAATGACATGACTGCCTTTTACGTTTGGTAAACACAGCAATTAGCCTATCACGGTATACCACAGCACAATATATAACGAAGCATTTTAAAACTTATAACTTTAACACAATATACACTATTTACAAATATTACCAAAAATTAACATTTTCACCTCATAAGGTATTCCTGCCACATTACTTCTACATCAGTTCACCCAATTTCACGCTATGTCTGTTTCACTTACCACACTCCACTCTATGCCATTCCACTCTACGTCTCTCCCCTATTACACTTTACGGCACTTCACTTAACACCACTCCACTTTACGCCACTCCACTCTACTCTAACAAACTGTACGCCACTCCACTCTACTCTACACAATCAATTCTATGACACTCTACGACACTCCAGTCTACGCCACTCCACTGCATGTCGCTCCACTGTATGCTATTCTACTGTACGCTACCCCCATACACTCTACGCCACAGCACAGTATGCCCCTCCACTCTACACCACTCCACTGCATGCTATTCCAATTTACGCCACTCTACTCAACGCCACTCCAGTGTGCACTATTCCACTGTACGCCACTCCACTCCAAGCAATTTCAGTTTATGCTACTCTAATGTACGCTATTCCACTGTATGCTACTCCACTCTACACTACTCCTCTGTATGCTAATCCACTATATGCCACTCTATTCTACCCCACCACAATCTATGCCAGTCCACTCTACACCACTCCCCTTTACACCACTCCACTGTACCCTCTTCCACTGAACACCACTCCAATCTACAGCACGCCACTCCACTCTACAGCACCCTACTCAATGCTATTCCACTGTACATAACTCCACTCTGTTATTCCACTATATGCTATTCCACTCAATGCCTCTCCACTGCACTATATGCTGTTGTCCCTTACGCCACTACCCTCTATGCCACTCCACTATACGCTACTCCTTTCTATGCTACTCCATTCTACGCTACTCTGTTCTGCCCAACTCCACTCCCCTCCACTCAACAACACTATACTATACTATACTCAACAACAGTCTACGTCCATCCACTGTACCACACTTTTCTCTGCTATATAGCAGGACACTGTACAACATTGTACTCCTGTCAATGCCACTGTACAACACTCCACTCTAAACTGCCCTACTCTGTCACACTCTACTCCACTCTACAAGACTCTACTACACTCTTTGCCACTGTACTCCACTCTATGCCTCTAAACTACACTGTACAATCTTCTATTCCACTCTATACCTCTACACCCCAGTGTACAACACTCTACAACACTTTCCAACACTCCACGACACACCACTCCACTGTACTGTACAAGATGCCACTCCAATTTATAACACTTTACTCAACTCTATAGTACACCTGTTCACTGTAGTGCACTCCACTCCTCTGTACTATACAACACTGCATTATATAACAATTTACTTAACTGTACGCCACTCCACTCCACTCTATTCTACTCCACGATACTCCTCTCCACACCACTCCACTATGCCCCAGTAAACTGTATCCCACTCCACTTTACACCACTCCACACCACTGTACACCACTCCACTGTTTGCTTTTCCACTGTATCACCCTCCACTCCACTTTATTCCACTCTGACACTATGCTCTACTACAGTACACTGTATGACCTTATCCTACACTCTACTGTACCACACTCCACTTAATGACACTCCACTCGTTGAGAGAAAACTCTGCGATTTGAAACAAATGTTTATTAAAAATAAAAAAACATTGAAATAACAGGAAAAAAACAAAAGTTAAACCTTTGTTATAGTTAGGAAAACTTTATTTGTTCTTTCTATACAAGCCAAACTTAAAATACACAAACATTGCAAATTCTAAAGTTATAGTTGTACTTTCAATTTATAAGTGACACGCCACCTTTAAATTAATATAACTTTATTTATTCTTTATCTACAGAGCTAACTTAAAGTTCACAAAACCGAGTTGAATACACTGTGTATGGAGGATTGCGAGTAATAATAACTTGAAGGTGTTGCGTAAATTATAAATTAAAGGTATAAGTTTAGAAATGTAAGTTTGTGTACAGTTTATTTTGTGAATTGCAATTGTCTTACTTTGTTTTTGGGTATGTTTCTTATTTGCACGTCCCTCCCAAACCTCTTCCATTTTACATCTAGTAGTAATAATTCCCCATTTTCAAATCACGGCCCTGTCCCTCCCACATTTTCTCCTGCATTGTATACCTATGTGTGAGGAGATTTGTGCCCCCGTGGCAGAGCTCTTTGCACAGAAAATAGGAGACAGAGGCCAACGTCTTAATTGGTAGGTTTTTTAAATGCATTTTGCTATACTATTGTAATACGACTTTATGTACTACAAAATGTCATTTGTGAATATGGCCCAATGTCTTCTGTGTATAATGTGAGTTACAAGGCATGGCACCATTTTCCTTCTTTCTTACAAATTGCATTTCTGTCTCATATGATTCTATCATCCTCTACTTTTCTACACTTCAAGTAACTCATTCACAAAAACAATTTACACAGAGCAGAACATTATAAGGGTGATAGCTCATACGGGAGATCAGCCACTAAAACATCATTTTTATAGCATTCATTGTGCTTAATAAATAACTTTAGCTTAAGAAAAGCTTTTAAATAATGCATGGTGCTTGCATCTAAACACAGCAATTGCATGTAGGGCTCCCAGGTGTACTGCTGTGAATTTGTCCATGTGTCAGTCGCGGTCCGTGTAGGAGTGCCGGCCGGGCGGTGACGTGGGGCGGGGGAGGGGCAGGGTGGGGGGTAGCAAAGTACGGATTACGGACCAATACAGGTAAGTAAACATTTAAATCAATGAAACGAATTTCGTTGCGCGCACTGCATCGCATTTGGCGACGCAGCGCTCACAACGAAATTCGTTTTATTGATTTAAATGTTTACTTACCTGTATTGGTCCGTAATCGTACTGCTACCCCCACCCTGCCCCTCCCGCCCACGTCACCGTCGCCGGCACTCCTACACGGACCGCGACTGCCATGTGTTAACCATGAACTCAAGAAGGGCCAGTATGTTACTTGTCTCTTCATGTAATGCAGAAATGCTGTTCATGTTGCAGGATGAACTAATGTGTTAATTGAAGTGAGTGTGCCAGAATGCAGGTTTCTGTGAAGATACTCACCACTCAAAACAAACACTGCAGCCTTATTTGGGGATGGGCTCCCATGGGATAAGAAAACATTTGAAATAATTGGCCCCTTGAAGGTGATTTTGGTGTGCCTATGTATATGATAGCTAGAGTGATTGTTTTAGCAAATGGCCAGACCTGAATGTAGAGGATGGAGTCATCACTGAAAGTATTATTGCTTTCTCAGCAAAACTATTCCACCGAAGATGGGTGCCTGCTATACTCATTAGCGATAATGGGGTACAATTTAAGTAAAACATTTTGGTTGGCCTGGGGACTGTACCTCTTTACATAATTCCAGCAGATAGTGAATTAAGTCACTGGTTGGATAGGGTGTTTAAAGGGACAGTTAGTTTGCCACTCAAAGGTAATAAAGGTTGGAACCTTTAGAACCATTCCATGTTTGTCAACAGTGTATATATCATTTGAGTTCCTGATGGGGAAGATTCCAAAATTATAAATTAGCCTCATCTGGATGTGGCAGTCCTTTCACAGTTCCTCCCGGTGCTTCCAGGACCCATTAGGTAGCCTACTTGTGGGACTTTCCAGTGTTCAGATAAGCTTCCGGACCTCTCCCTATATCCATATACTTACTTCCAGCCTCTCAGTCGCTATTCTGAATTTCCAGTTCATTCTATATCCATGATGGGCTTATTGGAAGCCAGTTTGCTTTTCTTGCTAAAGACTCCAATATCTAGAATTCCCTTCTCACTGCTTCACCTCCACATCTGCAAGCCTAGGGTGAGTGGAGGAATTCAGCACACTTGTGGCTGGCAGGTGCAAGCCTGCTCACACTTGAGGAATGTGATCATAGCGGACTTTTTAAGTCTCAGTTACCTTCAGTCCAGGGTTAGTCGTTGTAGCAGTGTTGCTGTTTGTTGGACCCCTTGTGTTTCATGTTACTGAGCTTTTGCAAATCCTTGTTTCCAGAAGATTCTTGAACGAGCCTTACCTTACCCTTGTTCTTTGAGCTACAGCTGTCTGCTGTGCTTCCTTGATTCCTGAGCTAGCACTATTTTAGTGCCTCCTTGAACATTCAGACTTTCTGTATCTACCTTGTTCCCTGTTCCTGCATTTCTTTCAATTAACCTTAGTTCTAGTTTCTGTGTTACCTTCCTTCCCAGCTGTCTTAGCTTGCAGTTTCCTAGTGTTGTTTGTTATTTGCGCTCTGACAAGTTTTCCTTAAGTTTTCTCTTCTTTCCTGTTAAACACCATTCCTCTCTAGCTCCTTGCCTGTTGTGGCTGTGTATTTTAGTTATCCACCTTTGCTGTTGCTGTCCTGCATGTTCCTTTGTGATCTCCAAGATTCATGGCTGCAGCTGACAGCTTCGGCGATGCTTCTCGGCCATTGTGGGTATTGTCTTTGATTTTTTATAACATCAAAGGAATCAGCCCCAAAGACTCTGACTTTGCATGTATATGTGGGTGTTTGCAGTCATATCAGTAATTGTGGAGGAAGAACTTTCTGAGCTGCAGTTTTGCCATGTCTAGCTTCTGAGTGCTTTACCCCACATTCCAACTATTATTAATGTTGTTATATATATGTCTCGCATGCCTTGGTTATTAGTTATTATGAATGCTGAATTGCCTCTTCCGTGCCTGTTCTTTCTGAGCTTTGACTTCCTTGTTACCTTATGCAAAGCTTTCTCATTGAATCTCTTTTCTCCTCTGACTCCCTGTGGGATTTTGGGCAGGTCTGTTACCCTTATTTACTTTCCTTTGTCTACCCTGCCACCAGTCCTTTGCAGAGCTCCTGCCAACTCCACATTAAGATTACAAATTGGAGTATAAAAGAAGTCAAGCACACATTGAGGAGTGCCCAAGAGAAATATAATATATTATAAGTCAAGAACATCTGAAGGTCGGTTAGTTAGTATTTCAAAGTATGATTGAGTAGGACCTGCTCAGATATTATTGTCTAAATCCATAAGGTGGAGGTCTACATTTTCTGCGCTCACAATCACTGGGTAGGTTAAATACGATTGAAAGGATTCTCCAATCCTCATCAAGTCTACTTTTCTGAAGTAGTCTCTTTTTGTTGGGAGGCTTTGAGAAAAAGGATTATCCAACAAGCATTGGCAAAGCCAATTGGTATTTCTTGTTTAGCTCTACATATTCTTTATTGTAAAAGACTGTATGTTGTTGTGTGATATGCTTGCCTGCACAAACAGAAAACACACATATGCATACAGACAATATTCATACGCAGGCAGATGTAGACGGGGTAGATGTTGGCTGGGTGCTTGGATGGAGTCATTGCTGTTTGTATAGAAAGATGAATTGATGGTTGGCAAGATGTAGGTGCATAAGATGATGGGTGGGTTGATAGATGCATAGGTTTAGTTGCTTGGCTGGAGTAAGAGCACTGGTATAGAGGAGTATGTAAGTGTAACAGTCTGCAGGAGTAACAGTAGACATAAGTAAGATTAAGACTAGGAGTAGGCATAGGTAGGAATAAGTGTATGACTAGGCTGAAGTAAATGGAGGTTTAGGATTAAGTAAGATTAGGAAAGGTAGGAAAGGATGAGTGGATGAATGAATGAGTGAGTGAATGAATGAGAGGGTAGATAGATGAGTTTGTGAAAGGAAGAATGAGTGAATAGGTGGATGGACAAGTGAAAGGATGGTAGAGTAAATAGAAATCTGATAGTGTAGATGGTTGTTTGGATGGATGGATAAGTCAAAAGATGTATGGATGTATGGATGATGCATGAATAGATTATGTATGCGTGATTGGATGGATGGAATGACAGATGGATAGAACACCGAAAATTTGAATGATGGATGAAATAATTAATGGATGACAGAATGTAAGGGTGAAATAGTAGATATCAGTGGGTGGAAGGATGAATGGATAGATGCTTGGATGAAAGAGACAGGGGATATTTTCTAGGGTGGTTTAGGATCACTTGCTTCGCTTGTTTGGTGCCATCAGTGCTTTGATTCACAGGATGCCTACTCCCTTACCTACATCTTTCAATAAATCACCTATTAAACCCCGACTCTCCATACCTAAGCTAGAAATAATCAAAACAAAGAATCAATCTGACTATTCCTGTTATGGTGCACATTTCCGATGAAACATTTTCTGGTCTTACAATGATTATGGTTTATTGGGCCCATGTGTGAGCACTGCCTGAGTGAACTGGAACTGTGCACATATTAATACAGTTTGCCTTACGGGTGAGTGTGACACTCCCTCGTCAAGAGAGAGTATTTGTCAGGAGCTTCTGTGAGTTGTAGGATTAGATTAGAGTGCTGCCTCGGTTGACAGTGGTGAACTTCAGAAAGGAATGGTGTTCAGAGCACAGAGGGCAAAATTTTACCTTTATGCTTTCTCTGCAGAAGATAGTTCCAAATATGGAGTCCAGGACTCCATATGCCCAAATGAGTTCCATACAGTAGAACATGAACAGGATCATGAGGAGTAGGAGAAAAACATGTGTGGAGAAGGAAGGAAGCACAGTGAGAATTAAGAGGGAAAGGAGGTGGCTCAGTTATAATTTGAGTAGCTCCCCACTGCCTGCCATTACTGTAATACCCAGAAAGAGCTCCAACATCCCACACAGCAGTAAGGAGGTTGTTAGCAAGCATCCCAAGTGCAACACATCAAATGTACTGACAGGGCAACAAAGTGAAGATTTTGGCGAAAATTATTATGCAGTGAAAATATTTATGATTTTATCTCATAGATCAGTGTTTCTTAACCTTTTGACTTCTCTGGACCCCCACTGAATCATTACTCGAAGCCATAAAATCCCAATTTCAGACAAATGATAAAACATTTTATTTAGTTGATGTGAGAAATTGGGTTACTGGTTGACTGGGGTATAAGCTCTGGTCAAGCAGTAGCTACAACCCTAGTCATGATAAGGTACAAACAAAGCCCAAATTAACCTGTGCTCAACCCCCTAGTAGCTTGACACAGAGCAGCCAGGCTTAACTTAGAGACAATGGGTAAAGCATTTGTGCAACAGTTCAAACAATGGAACAGTGAAAACACCACACACAAAGATCCCACACCAGGTTAGCAAAATAGAGTTTAATTTAATAAATAAAACAAGACCAAAATTACAAAAATCCAATTAGTTGAACCGGAGATACTGAATTTGAAATTTTTAGAATAAATAGCACCAAAAGGCGTAAAGCGACAGTTGTGGATATCTGGTCGCACAGGACTGGGACAAAGTCACAAGTTCAGGCCGACCGCGATGGAGCGACTGCTGGCAACAGGAACCCAGTTTGGCCTGCTGAACAGAGTACCTTAAATCCTGGGGTGCGGAACATTGCGTGGATCCGCGTCGAAGATGCATTGTGCGGCTGAGGTGATGAGTCACTTCTGAGATGCGGCAAGGCTGTGGGGTGCTCGGTCAGGGCGATACATCGGTTCCGAAGAGCTGCAAAGCTGCAATGTGGAGTCTGGCATCGTCATTGAGGCTGCTGTAGACAAGAGATGCGATAAAGGAGGGGCAGTGAGGGACACTTTGAAAGTGTTAATGGAGGCTGGGTGAGAAGACCTAATTCGGCTAGGCGTATTAGCTGAGGAAGGGTGGGATTAACAAGGCCCAGGAAGGAAGCTGCTAGGGGGATGGTGGCCGCAGTATTGGCCTGCTCACCACCAGATCAGAAAAGTAAAGCTAAGTCGCTCACTGTAATCAAAAAAGAAATGCAGGAGTCCACACGTTCTGGGCAAGTCCCCGAGGAGACAGGCGGGGAGGAGGCGTCAGCAGTGTCGTCAAGCACTTCAAATGCGGCAGTGAGGGCCAGAGCGCACACTTCTGTCAAAAAAGGAAAGTGGCCAGCGAGCTGTGGGGGTAGGACCACCTCCAACAACAAGTAGATTTAATGCCTTCAGGTGGAGTCTGCTCCACCAGGAATACAGGAAAAACAGCCAGACATCGCGGAAGCATTACATGGCGATATTATGTCACAGCCTGAATATAAAGAGTTTCTGTGTACCCGCGCATTCAAGTGCCCACTGCTGTGGAAACATTGAGAACACCACACAAGCTTATACCGATAGAAGCCTGTCAGGATACACAAATCACATGGAAGTGAGCCAAGAGGATAAGTGGGGGAACAAATTAGCTAGCATAGACACACAAGGTAGGAAGAAGGGAGATTTCAAAGGCTTGGAGAGTATGCCTATTCCCATGGTGCACCTTTACATAAAAGCCAACAGGGCAATGGTCAGAAGGAGGTAGGTTCACAGAACCTTGAAACAAGCAAGTGGGTTTGGATGACAGATGAGGTGGGGTCAACATTGCAGACTAGCTACCATAATACCGATGCCAACAGGACCACAGTCCCATAAGGTTACAGCGGCCTGAAGGGCAACGTTGAGAAAATGCTGGTTTCAGAAGTCAAGCATGATGAGCAGTTCCTGGCCCGGTCTTATATGACCTGTGGGTGCCAGAAGAGTGAGAGGGAGGTCTAGTGCGACCATCCTGATGCTGCGGGATGATAGAAGATGCAAGCAAGACAACATAGTGTGGGTGATGGTGAAAGACCTCGTAGGAGTAAGAATACATTTTTGGCTCTGGATGTCAGTGATGAATTGGATTACGATGGAGAGGAGAAAGAGTTGGAAGAAGAAGAGATCCCACACTGGCAACACAAGGATACGTTGAGAGCAGAGGGGCAGAAAGGGGTAGATAATCGGTCCAAAGAAAGCGATATTTTACAGATATCTATTTAGAAAACATCGGCAGGGTCAGGACACAGGGAGAAGGATTGTAGCAGTGAAAGCCTACAGAGTCAAAGGTAGTGGGTAACAAGGAGGTCACAGTCTCAGGTAAGCCAGGAAAAGATACGTCTATCACCACAGCACAATTGTCCAAAGAGGAAGAGGGTAAGAGCACAGTAGACAGCTTTAAATGATTGACGTATATGAGGTTAACTATGCCTGTGGGAGCACATCTTTCAAAAAAATTGAAAGAAAAAATTTGCAATGGAGAATTTGTTGCAGTTTTCAAATTACTGCATAGGGAGGTGCAAGCAAAGGAGGGGTCTAAAGAGGAAGCTTGAGAGTTAGAAAAAAAGACCTAGAGTGCCTACCAACATTGATACATGGACGTCTGCTTTTTTAATATTCACAAGTGTATATTGTGAAAAATTCCCAGATAGGTCCATGTCTATTTTTAAATATATGGACATAATAAGAAAAGAAAAAAATTGACTTTAGGGGGTTATGCTTGGTTGCATTGTGATGAGGAATTCCGAGCCCGTTTGAGCTTAAAGCTAGATAAACCTTGGGGGGAAGTGGATAATGAAGCACGCAGTTTTACAATGTTTTGAGGAACAGTTCAACTTTAACTACGGTGGTCAATGCAGAGGACGCAGAGGCCAACCTCAATCTGGACAGAAAGGCTTCTACTCCAATTAAGTTTGAGGTAATACTTTCATGGGTAACTTTCTGTCATTGCAGAATAGATGTTTTGATTCTGGAGTGGGGTTTTAGAGAATGTTTTTGGTTGGTTTACCAAGGACCACTTCAACGCCAATTTGCAGGTAATTTTAAGTCTGCCAGGGAAAAAACAAGTGATAGACGAAGCAAGCTAAAGAAAGAGCTAACAGAAGGGCATATTGCTGATCCATTTGATTATTAGCTGTTGCAAGATTTAATAATCCTGCCTCTGGAAGTGGTGCCCAAGAAAACACCAGGGGATTTCCGGTTGATACATCACCTACCATGGCCGGAAGGTGCCTTAGTAAATTATTTCATTGCAAAGAAAGATACATAAGTGCATTTTGCATCATTTGACACAGCTATGGACTTGGTGAGGAGATGTGGTGAAGGGGCTGAGTTAGCCAAATGTGAAATTCAATCGGTATTTAGATTGTTGCAAGTACATCCCCAAGATTTTTCATTGTTGGGGATTTAGAGAAAATCTGTGTTGACAAAGTTCTACCAATGGGTTGTGTCTTGTGGATTGTTACCTGCCTTGTTATGTTGGCCTAGGCCTGGCTGCCATGATGCTTTTCTTTGCGCACGTTACACTGAGCCCGGCCTCCCTCGCTCTTTGCTCGTGCCAAGTTCTTTTGCACTGTCTGCATTTTCTGTTGTTCACCTTTTTGGGCTCGGTCTGCACAAACATGTACAAGGTCACATAACAATGTATTTTGGTTCTTCCTGATATGGCCAGTTCCGCGCACCCAGACATAACATTGGGTGCAATTGCCATGAAGAATTTTGTGTGCTTTTAATACTGCAGTTTACTAGCGCTTAGGACACTTGGAGAAATCCCTTTCAGTGAGAAGAGCTATGATGTCCTGCTGATGTAATTCTGCATCTAGAGACTGAGGTATGGGGGTTCGCTAGTCAAAGCCCAGAGGTCTTCTATTATTATAATAAACTATCTTACTGCAAGGGGAGGGTGGTAATGTTATTTATACGTTTATCCACTGAGCTCTGAGATGCTTTCCCCGTTTGTATTCTATGGAATTGTAACCATGCTGCTTATATTAGTCATATGCATTATGCTATTAGTACTGACACGTGTACTGTACATTAGAGCACGTAAGTTGGAATAAACATTTTAACCTATCCAGTGTCTCTTACTACGCACCTTGTGGACAAGTACGAGTGAGTGATGAAAGAGTGTTCTTGCTTCTGCGAGTCCTGAGATAAAGATACCGTGTTCTGGGTTGT
The DNA here is from genome assembly GCA_963921515.1 of Calotriton arnoldi. Lineage (NCBI taxonomy): Eukaryota > Metazoa > Chordata > Amphibia > Caudata > Salamandridae > Calotriton > Calotriton arnoldi. Next base: position 495,191 of record CAWUFW010004232.1, on the reverse strand, counting down.
CCAAACATTAGTACTTGGGTGCTAATGGGATGCTAAGCTAGTTGGGTTGGGGTTTTTGGGTGCTACGGTATATGGTGGCAAACCACTGTATTCCGGGGTCCCATTTTCCTGTGCATAGCTCTGTGTATGTGCAGAAACCTTATGACATGGCGCGACCAACGTGGGGCAGCTTATCTGCGAGACGCTTGAGTAGTACTTGTGCTTGTCCACAAACCCCTCGCGTACGCTTCCGGAGGCGTATGTGACGGTGATACCTCCTATATTAAATGTTTTATAGGTTCTTTCAAGCTTGAAGTTATTAAAAAGGTTACGTAAAAAGCCCATTTTGTGCTCCCTGTTAGGTTGTCGAATATAATTGTTTAGTCATGGCTGGTGTGGCGATAGCTGCACATAGTCGAGGAGCACTCCGAGACCACTTACGGGTGTATGGAGTGCCTGATACAGGGATCGATTTGGTCTTTGTGGTTCAAGCCGATCCGGCTTACCACTTTGAGGTGTTTTACACTTGGATCACTTTTGAAGCGGTGGAGGCAGATGATAATCTGTTTCATGAATATAAACCCACCGCTATTCCTGCTGCCTATCGACCCTATACCAATCTTGAAGTACCTCTCACGGCTTGGCAGCACCGTGTTTGGTTCAATGGCGCCCTACCACAACCAACTACCGCAGTTCGTTTAGGCCCCTTGTCAATTCAGGGGGCCACTTGGCCTGTATTGGCCGGGTATACCCCGCATCCAAATTATCTGGCATTACCGCTTGCGGAACTGCGCACTATGCATACCGAACTGGTGCGAGTGCATCGAGCCTTAGTGACATACGTTACAGGTAGCCTCCATGGAGCTGCTCCTGTAGTCGCAGGCCAACCAGCTATTGCTGCTGGAGTGACTATAAGTCCTGTCATGGTAAATTCTGTGATGGGCAAACGTCCACAAAATAAGGACGACTATCCTTACTGGCTTGCAGAAAAGTTCGATCAGATAGAAGCAGTGTTTCCACATACGTCCCCAGTGGATAAACATCGCATCCTTACGATAAGTTTGCCAAAAGACATAATCCCCGATTTGACAGCATGTGAAAACTGGGGTAAGGTATTCGCAGCAGTTTATTCAAAATGTTTTGGAACTCCTTCCATGACGGTTCTACCCTCTGTAATTAAAAAAGTACAGGATGAACATGGCCCTGAAGCGGCTGTGGAATTAGGGATGAGACTAGTGGGAGTGTTTGATGTAGTAGCTGAGCTGATCCTTGGAAATGTCAAGGGCGATGCTATGAACTTTCAAGTAGCGAATGCTTTGGCTTTGGTCCCAGAGTTGGACAGGCCTCGCGAATTACCGAAAATCATTGCCCGGGCTTATAAAACAATTGGACGAAATAGCCTAGGCAACAAGCCTTTTGTAAAAATGCAAACTCAATCGCAAACACAAGTTATACAAACAAAAAGTGCATCTGAGAAAGATGATAAACCGGTCTTCACTAAAAAGAGTTGGAGACAGAAAAAACAGGGTAAGCAACAAAAGAAGCCGGGGTCGAGAGGCGCTTCCCCAGTTTCGGTTTCTTCTGAACGTACTTATGATTTACGTGATAGGTCAAGGATTAAATCACCAGAAAGGTTTCAGAGCTCTGATACGCGTTCTCCTCGTTCTTCACAGGCCCAGACGTCGTCACAGGCTGGTGGAGGAGGACGGCAAGATAGAGGAAGGGGCCGAGAGGCTCCCCAGGAGCGAGACCAACCTCGACAACAAGTCAGAGGGAAAGCAGAAGATTTTCATCTTCCTCGACCGCAATTTCAGAAGAAAAAGGTTGCCGCTGTCACAGCGAAATATGCCTCAGACCGTGAGAACGAGACTCCAGAATTGGACGTGGGCAGTGACCCTCCTAGACAGCGCCGCGGAAGTTACCATAGTGCGGGAGGCGCTACGTCCTCATATGGAGGCGACAGCAACTGAAACATTCGTTACTGTAGAGACAGCTGACACGAGAGTGGCACCCCCTGACAGACTATATAATATAGTCATACAAATTGAAGGTGACATACCGCGTGAAATAAAAGGGATTTTTTGGGAAAATCTAACCTCTTCATATGACATTTTGTTAGCGGAGGTGGATTGGCCACCCCCATTCGTTTTAGCTGCACATAAAGGAGAGGAGGTAATCCTTCCAAGCTTATCAAGGCATGTCCCAAAGGACAAAGCTGAAGCACTTGCAGCTGAGTGGGCTGTGTACCTGGCACCAGCGTTATACCGCAACCATGTGGGATGGGATGAAGAATCACCTCCTCATGCAATACCTTTGCGGTCACTACCGCAGCCACAACCCCAATATCCCATAAAACGGCAGGCAAAAGGCCCCGTCTCCGAAATTCTGACACAGTTGGAATATCAGGGAGTAATTGAACCATGCGTATCACCTATGAACAATCCCCTTTTCGTGGTTTCTAAACCCGACGGATCGTACCGCTTAGTTTTGGATTACCGGCATTTAAATACTCATTGTCGGAACTTTGCGGTGCAAAATACACACAGTTCTGCGCTTGTAGACAGTCTTGTTCGTAAAAAATACAAAACGACACTTGACCTTTCAAACGGTTTCTACACGCACAACCTAGCCCCGGAGAGTGGTCAATGGACCGCATTTACATCCGGTGGTAAATTATTCCAGTTCCGGCGATTACCCATGGGCTATAAAAATAGTCCGGGTATATTCGCCGCCCGTGTTGTTTCTTTGTTAAATGACATTGATCAAGACGCATGTTCGTACGTAGATGACATCTATCTGACGGACGACGAATTATTTCAGCATTTGTCCCGTGTGGACCGCATTATTCTTGAATTTGCGGAGCAGGGTTACAAATTTAACTTTGCTAAATCACACATTGCTGAATTTACAGTTCTGTTCTTGGGCTATGAGCTCAACAACGAAGGTAAGGGCTTAGCCCCCATTTCTTGGAAAAATGTGCACATTTGTGCCCCCCAAATACTCTGAAGAAACTTCAGTCTTTGCTGGGTTTCTTGAATTTCGGGCGTACTTACATTCCCGAATATGCCCAGCGTATCAAGCCTTTGTATGCTTTGATACAACCTACTTATTCAAGGTCTTGCTGGCTGCCTGAGCATACCTCAATTCTGCAGTCTTTGCAGACAGACCTTTTGGAGTCTAAATATCTTTTGACTCGTGATAACCACACAAACCTGGTGATTCGAATAATTCCGGGGCGGTGGGATTCACTTATTTAACCTTTAATGAAGGTGATACAGTACCTATCGCATACAAGTCACATCTGTACACTTCCGCTGAATTACGCTTTACATCTGTTGAAAAAGTACTGACTGCAGTGCAAATGGCGATTCTAAAAGAACGCGCACTGGCACAGGGAAAGCGGATTCTAGTGGTAACACCCTGTCCTGCCCTAGAGGCAGTAACAAAGGCAAGTGTACCGAACTCAAAAGCAATGCATCCCCGTTGGATACAATGGGCTACATCCTTGACGTCTTCGGACGTCACTTTTGTTTTTGATTCTTCTCTGCAGACTCAGGAGTTTTTGCAGTATGAATTCGTTCATCCTCCTCCTTTGTTTTTATTACCGCTTGAGGATTACAAATGTGTGATCTACACCGATGGTTCGGCGCAACCGGCCACTGGGTCCAAGCACGCTTATTCAGCTGCATGTGCTATTGTTGCGGGTTCCTTTGTAGATGGAAAGTTCAAATCCTCTGCAGTGCATACTCGCACACTTGGAGATAGTACCGCACAATTGGCCGAGCTGCAGGCATTGCTACTTGCGCTTGAGTTCGCTTCTCAGGATGAGACCACTCTTATTGTATGTGATTCTTTTTACTGTGTACAATCTTACAATGACAATCTGTTTTTCTGGTCGAAAAACGACTACAAGGACGCAAAAGGAAGCACAATCAAGCATAAAATGCTTTGGGTTCGAGTGGCAGAATTGCAACAACGTCTGCCCCTCACACAGGTGGTTCACACCTTAGGCCATCAGCGGGTGGGCGCACACGCTATTGGTAACGATCTGGCAGATGAAGCTGCCCGTTCAGCAGTAGTCACGTGTTCAGTAGCAGCGGTTACCAGGTCCATGTCTAAAATAGACCCTGTTATATTAGCAGCTATTGCTGCAACCAAGGAAGGTGATAATTACCCTACAGGTTTCCCTTCCAAGTATTCTTACACATTAAGTCCCGATCAGGTTCCTTATGTAACTATACCTGACGTTGGAGATCGGCTGATCCCCAACGCGGACCGCAGGAGTGCCTTGATATCAGCTGCACACGAAGGCATGGCTTCTGCTCATGCAGGTGTGTCAGCTACGGTTTCCATCTTGCAGCAGCGTTATTGGTGGCGTGGGTTATATAAAGACACCCGTGCTTTTGTGCTTTCTTGCGACGTTTGTCAACAGATTAAGCCTTCCACGGTAACACGTCCACCACAAACACCGCTCTGCATTGCTAACAGACCCTTTGGGTGTGTTTACTTGGATCACTGCGGTCCATTCTCATCAGACACTGCCTATAAATACATCTTGGTGGCAGTGGACTCGTGCACACGGTTTCTCTGGGTCTGGCCACAACGGAGTGCTGACGCCCGAAATGTAATCAGGGATTTGCGTGTCTTTGTGGGAATTTTCGCATGCGGCACCTTCCATTCGGACCAAGGTCCAGCGTTTGCCTCTAGGGCTTACAAGGATGCAATGGCTTCGCTTGGGGTGCGGGTGAAATTTTCGTCTCCGTATAGGCCTGAGGGCAACTCTATCGTTGAACGAATGAACCGTGACTTAAAGCAATCCTTAACAGCTAGGGTTATAGGTACTGGCAGGAACTGGCTGGCCCATTTGTATACCGTTCAACGTGCACTTAATAATCTCCCTAGAAGACCTCTGGGTGGGCGGACCCCATACGAAATGCTCTTTGGCATAAGAATGTTTGTGCCTGACCTTGAGGGTCCAGACATCGCGGCGCAATCCGCCAAGTTTGATGTAGATAACCATTCTGCTATGTTACAGGACTTACAAGAAGCCCGAGACAAACTTGCAACTACACATTTGCCTTCAGCCACAGATCCTGCGTTGCAGATTCCGGTAGCCGGCTGGCTTCCGAAAGTTGGAGAACTGGTTCGAGAGAAGGTTGAAAACAAAAAAGAATTTGGCCCCTCTTTTCGTGCACCGGTTCCAGTTCTTGGCTTGAAGGGAACACGTACAGTCATTTTACCACCGCTTCCTGGTCGCAAAGAAAACAGATACATCTCAGTTGAAAATGTCAAGCTACAGCGCCTGGCCGATCCTGAATAGTGTCACACCAGCGGTCTCTTGTCCTGCCATTTATCGGACATATGTTCGTGACCCATCTACACGAACGGTCGCTGATGCTGTAATTGAGATGGTTGATTTGCCTGAATCCTCTACTTTGCCTGAAACTATGATTGATCCCCAACTCTCCACCAATATCAACGAGGACGAGTATACTTATCCTGCATCTGAATCGGTGGCGCATCAACCAACAACGCCACTTGGCCCGGCTCGTTATTCCTTTGATTCGGATTCCACATCTTCAAAAGTTCCATCCAAGTTCAGTATTTTTGTATCCTGGTTTAGAGACAATTTTTGATTCCACCCTGGACATACATCTGGTTGGTACTTTTCTTGATATTTTTGTTCATGTCCATTGGCTTTGTCACAGTGTTTTTTCTACTAATCAATGGTCACTATTTACCTGAACGCTCTGCTGTAGACTATGTTTCTGGAACTTTGGCTCCTCATTCCTCGTCTCACATCATGAAGCGTGACCACACATTTGTGAACATTTCAGCTTTCCCAGTTGCTGATGGCATCGTATGGGATGCAGTGAACTATCAAATCCATGGTCCGACGGAAATTATTAATGTACCTAATGTCCTTCGTGTTTCAATGGGTGATGTAGTACAAAATAATATTCATTCTGATGATTGGGATGTGCATGCCGTTGAAGCATTGTTTGCCGATTTAAAATATTATGCATCTTTTAATGCTGAAGATCTATATATGAATTCTGCTAATTATGCCGATTTGTATTGTTACCAACATTGGGGTAATCATTTTCTTCATAAGCCCAGTGCCCTGCGTAGTTCTGTTAACTATCACCCAATGGGAACATTGTCCAAACCCCTTGCCAGGTAGCTCTCAAACTCTTCGAAATAAGTTTAATTATTTTACTGATTTTAATCGGTCGAACCCTTCATCCTATTATTTTAGACTTAATAACACATCAACTCAGAAAATTATGTTGACACACACCAAATTGCTTTATTCAGGTTCCTTTCTGAGTGCCTTAGCTGTGGGTGGTTATGAGTACTGGGATAATACAGTGGATTTAAAATCTATTTGGGGCTCCAAGCCATGGCAGGTACAGGGAACCGAGGCGTTGCATCGTGCGTGCCTCATCCCTACCCAAATTATGTTCCTAAATGCTTCCATCTATCAGACTACATGTTGGGGCTTAGCAACCACTAAACAATTGAATACGCCATCAATACCATCCCTGTCGAGTTTTCCAAATGAAAGCTCACGATTCAATCTGTCCCTCGTGTCCTTGCAGGCAATGTTACAAAATAATTCGTTTAATGTTTCTGAGCTGGTTCAGTCACCCTGGTTAGTATGGCCTATATCATCTAATGCATGTCAAATGCGTTTTCATGATACTGGTGCTAGCTACACACAGAATAGGCCTGATCCGAGGTTTACTGATGCCCGTACTGTCACTACATACTCTGTTGGTAAATTATGCAAACAATGGCTGCAACATTCGTCCCTTGATTCTGTTAAACAACATTTGTCCCTCCTTACAGGCAATATTGATCTGTCCGACTTTGTTTTGGGACCTCGTGGTCCCCGACCTAAGAGATTCATTTATGAAACGTATAATGAACTCTGGAAGCTATCACAAATGGAAGCTGCTTCCCGTCTTCGGGAAATAGATCAAGCAAATATGGAAAAGGTGCTTGCTGTTGTTGACAATAGTATTAATACCCTGTCTTCTCGCATTTACACTTTAGAGAATATTGTGTCCTCTGTTGTTGATATTGTACAAGATGATGTTTCTGTGTTATATCATGGTCAGAATCAATTGCGCTCAGTTATGCAGTTTGCATGGACTTTACAAACACTTAAGTTAGGTAAAGTGCCTTGGCATTTTTGAACACCTCTGCCTTATTTCTACCTTTTAACTTAACTGACAAACAGCAATTTATGTCCATGAAGGATGCAACTTACACTCTATTACATATCGAAAAGGTGGATCCTTTGCCGTTCTCTGTTGCAGAACTCGATTCTGCTGTATGGCTAGTCCATGGGGTTATAGCTTTACCATTTTCCTTGTTTGAATTTGACTCGTGCATGAAACATTATCCTGTGGGCCGTTACCGGCCATTGGGCAGTGCTTTCCTGCATGAACTCTGGTCCTTGCCTTTCATGTATAAATGCCTTCGGGACGGCAAGGAAGTCTTTCTCACGGGGAGTACTGCGACTCGACTATAGGTCATTCGCTTATTTGTAAACACATTAAATTGCATGGCTCATGCAGCGTTTCCTCTCCTAATCTTGCTTGTGTGCTGAAAGGTATTCCTGCTCCTGTTATTTCACCTACTTTCACTCTCCTTTCCAATGGTAGTTATTTACTTTTAAATAACGAAAACTGTTGTGGCCTGCAGGCTGGCATTCCTTACATTGTAACAGTTTCGCACAGGGTTGTCTGCTGCAAAAATGTGCTGTTTCCTCCCCCTCATGGCAAGGTTGATATCTCTATTTGGCCTTCCATCCCTACCATGGAAGCAGATTTCAATAGACTGAGCAGAATAAAGGCACTATTATTAAATGAGGAAGTTATGCTCACGTCCGCCCGGGAGACATTCATTCTCCAGGTGGCGAGTACCCACAGTGAAATACAGGCCCTTTTAAACACTAATCTCCCCCAACATTTTGGGGAGTTAATACATCGTATTTTTAACGCATCTAACACTGAAGGCCTAGTACACTTTTTTAAGGTCGTTGGGTCGGGCTTGGTGTCCTCCTTCCAAACTATTTTTGGTGTCATCCCGGCTTTCATACATTCTATATTTTCCAGTGTCTTTGGCGGTTTCCCATTGATCCTCGCTTTAGCGGCTGGTGTCTTGCTCTTAATTTGCTTTCTGCGCAATGGCTGCTCCCCGATGGGACCTGCTCGATCCAGAACGCCTCCAGCTGCTCCGTGAGCGCCTTTTGGCCGGTTTTGGTGTCTTGCCATTGGCGACACTGAGTGTGTCATATACTCTTTCATTTCGCTTTGCGTATTTCACTTGCGTGCAACCTGTGATGACTTGTGTCCGCTGTCCTTTCACCTGGACTCTGGATTATTGCCTCTCCAATTCGTCATTGTCTGTTCCGGATTTTGTTCAGTTGATGGGTCCCTTAGAGGCCCATGAGCAGGACTGTTCCGTCGCTGGCTGTATGGCGCGTGCGGCTGCACTGGGGATTTTGGCGCAATGGGATATCTGGGCGGCTGCCCAGGATCTCCTACAACGAAGCTGTTTCAATTATCACGCAAGCTGTCCCGCATTGCTTCTGGATGCTCCCTTTGCTGAGGAGCATTCCTGCTCTTTTGAACTCATGGATTGGATGGCATCTATGTTTTTTGACGATTCCAATGATGAACTCTTGGAGGGTATGGCTTTTTTCTGCACTTTCACTTTCATGGATTGACCTGCCCTTCGCCGTTTGGGCGCTCCCTGTGCTCCGACGTCTGTTTTTCTCCTCTGATGGGCCTCTGTCCTGGCCGCTGGACTGACCAGGGAGGGTGTCTTGTGGATTGTTACCTGCCTTGTTATGTTGGCCTAGGCCTGGCTGCCATGATGCTTTTCTTTGCGCACGTTACACTGAGCCCGGCCTCCCTCGCTCTTTGCTCGTGCCAAGTTCTTTTGCACTGTCTGCATTTTCTGTTGTTCACCTTTTTGGGCTCAGTCTGCACAAACATGTACAAGGTCACATAACAATGTATTTTGGTTCTTCCTGATATGGCCAGTCTCGCGCACCCAGACATAACATTAGGTGCAATTGCCATGAAGAATTTTGTGTGCTTTTAATACTGCAGTTTACTAGCGCTTAGGGCACTTGGAGAAATCCCTTTCAGTGAGAAGAGCTATGATGTCCTGCTGATGTAATTCTGCATCTAGAGACTGAGGTATGGGGGTTCGCTAGTCAAAGCCCAGAGGTCTTCTATTATTATAATAAACTATCTTACTGCAAGGGGAGGGTGGTAATGTTATTTATACGTTTATCCACTGAGCTCTGAGATGCTTTCCCCGTTTGTATTCTATGGAATTGTAACCATGCTGCTTATATTAGTCATATGCATTATGCTATTAGTACTGACACGTGTACTGTACATTAGAGCACGTAAGTTGGAATAAACATTTTAACCTATCCAGTGTCTCTTACTACGCACCTTGTGGACAAGTACGAGTGAGTGATGAAAGAGTGTTCTTGCTTCTGCGAGTCCTGAGATAAAGATACCGTGTTCTGGGTTGTCCAAACATTAGTACTTGGGTGCTAATGGGATGCTAAGCTAGTTGGGTTGGGGTTTTTGGGTGCTACGGTATATGGTGGCAAACCACTGTATTCCGGGGTCCCATTTTCCTGTGCATAGCTCTGTGTATGTGCAGAAACCTTATGACAGTTGTTCAGTTACTTGTAAATTGTTTGAGACATTCAGTAAGGTTTTGGAATGGTGCTTCAAAGCCCGTTCAAAACATGAGTTTGTCACCCATTACCTAGATGATTTTTTGTTCATTGGGAAAGCAAACACACGCTCTTGTGGTGCAGCTTTATAAAGTTTCAGAGTTTGGAGACAAAACTCGGAGTACCCCTGGCCCCTGACAAAACAGAAGGCCAGAGTACAGTGATAATTTTTCTAGGCATAGAGCTGGATACAGATGGAAATCAAAGTGCACAAGATTCTACAGCTTTTAAACAAAGCTATAGCAGCACCCAAACTGCAATTAGTGCAGAAATTGTTGGGCCACCTTCATTTTGCCTGTGGGGTAGTTAGAGTGGGTAGGTCTTTCTAAAGGAGACTAGGTTTTGCCACAGCAGGTGTTTTACTCCTTCGCCACAGATTCAGAATTTCTGCTGCATTGAGGTCAGATCTTGAAGTGTGGAGGAAGTGCTTGAGAGGTTATAATGGAATTACTATGTGGTCTATGGAGGAAGATTTTCATTGACAGATTGAGATCTTTTCAGACGCTGATGGATGCGGCATTTTCCACAACTAGTAGAACTGGCAGTTTGGGGTTCGAATCTAGCTAACAGAACGGTCACATTTCACACTGACAACAGTAAGTGGTGGCACTTGTGAATGGGCAAAGAGCTAAGGACAAGAAGATACTCAAATTGCTACAGCGTTTTATGCTTTGTTGTTTAATATTTAATATAATATTTAAAGCCAGACACATGCCAGGTGTACAAAATAACATCACTGACGCATTGTCTCATTCGCAGTGGCAGAGATTCCGTGGTTTGGCACCAGGAGCAGATCTACACGAGACCGAGGTACCACAAGACATATGGGAGCTGGAAGAGTGAGGATGCTTGAATTGGTGGACAACTCCATTGCAGTCAGCACGCAAACAGTTTATAGACAGGTCTGGGGAGGAATTGCTGTACAGCGGGGCCTGTAAGAGAGGGAAGAGCACAAAGGGCATGACTGCTAGGAGAGAAGATGTGGCGAGATTTATTATGTCAAACATTAACAAAAGAATAGCAGGAACTACAACATCAGGAAAGTTAGCAGGAATCCGTTTTTTTGGCAAGTTTTTCTGGGTCTATGAACCAAACAAAGGAGAAATGGGGAGAAGACTATTACAGGGTTGGGCAAAGGAGAAGAAGAGAGGAGGAAGAAAGAGAGAGCCAGTGACCACGGCAAGGCTAGCACAGTTACTCGAAGGCTTGTAAGTAGAATGTTGGTCAGTTTTTTTTATTTAGGTTGCTCCGTTTGTGCATATTATGGCTATTGAAACAACACACTCAAAAAACTGTTCAAATTTTAACATTTAACATGTTTACATTTAACCAGTTAACATGTTTAGTTTATAATTCACAGGTTGTGTAGCAGGTCCACTGTTGTCATTTTTTCAGGTGTGGATTATTGGCCATTCCTTTGTAAAATGGGCTTCGAAGCAGGCAGATGGACGCCCATTTGGGGAAATAATGTGGGCTTTAAATCAACCAAAGTTCAGAATACATGGTGGGGTAGTGGGGGTATGACGTACGTGGGGACAGTTGTTGCCATGGCTTTCCGGCTTATTGAGCACTAGATCGTGCTCAGATATATTGTTGATTCGCCTGGGAGAGAATGACCTTGTTCAAATATCTGGTTTGGGTGTGTTGAAAGAGATGAAGAATGATTTGAATATGATTTGGATTTTAGACTGCGCTGGTAGCAAGAAGGGTGTGGAGAGGGACTCTCGAATGCGATGCGGTAGAAAGATCAAGATGCAAAGTCAATTATGAGATGTTCCGTTTTTGTAAAGGAAGGGGTATAGAGATGATTGAGCATGGGACGTCAAGAAGGAAGACTTTACGGTCTACAGGCAGGACGGGGTGCATTTACCCTTCACGGGTAATGAACTGTATTTACTGGACATCAGAGATCAGTTGGCACAAAAACTGGCAGTTTCAAGATGGCACTACTGAAAATACAGCTGCCAGGACAGCAGCCCTCATCCCGGTTTTTTGTTGGCAAGTTTCAAAGAAAGGCTGTTTTAGCGGCAGGCCAAGATATGAAAAGTAAACAAAAAGTGGACACCAAAGGGGGTGTGGGCAGGAATAACACCTGTTCAGGGTTTCCCTGGGTGGCAGAAAAGCATAGAGAGCAGAAAATGGGACACAAGGGTTGGGGCAGGGCAGGTCTTGGTAGGGGCGTTCAGGGAAGTGATGGTTGAAGCTTGGGGATGGAGAATGAAATGATAGGTGAGAAAGGTGTGGATGGTTGTTGGGGAATTTGTTCATGTTGGGGGAGAGGCCTAAGGGTGGGGGGGGCATTAGTTTGAACATTGTATTTGTGAGGTTGGGCAAATTAAAATGTGTTTTGTAATGTACAAGTTTTCAGCTGCAAATCTGTCCCATTAAAGCGGCCTTTTGCTTTGCATTTGTCACCCTGAGTGGGATGGGTATGCCCAGACGTGGGTCCCGTGCTCTCCATGCCACTGGAGTCAAGATATCCTGGCTGATGAGGGGTGAAACCCCGAAACCGGTCCTAGGATGCTAGTTTCCAGTCCAGGGAGGACCTGGCCTGGCAGTTCGGGCTGGACTGTTCCCATTGGGCGCAGGGTCAAGACTGATTTGCATAAGGCTGGGTCCAAACTGGAATGGCATGGTGAGCAAAATAACAATGGATTTAGGCCTAGATCTCTGTCATGGGGTGAATGTATGACATTGTTCTGCATTCTGTCCATCTATTGCTCTTTTTGCATTTGTCACCCTGAGCGGGACAGGTATGCCCAGACGTGGGTCCCGTGCTCTCTATGCCACTGGAGTCAAGCTATCCTGGCTGATGAGGGGTGAAACCCCAAAACCGGTCCTAGGATGCTAGTTTCCAGTCCAGGGAGGACCTGGCCTGGCAGTTCGGGCTGGACTGTTCCCATTGGGCGCAGGGTCAAGACTGATTTGCATAAGGCTGGGTCCAAACTGGAATGGCATGGTGAGCAAAATAACAATGGAGTTAGGCCTAGATCTCTGTCATGGGGTGAATGTATGACATTGTTCTGCATTCTGTCCATCTATTGCTCTTTTTGCATTTGTCACCCTGAGCGGGACAGGTATGCCCAGACTTGGGTCCCGTGCTCTCTATGCCACTGGAGTCAAGCTATCCTGGCTGATGAGGGGTGAAACCCCAAAACCGGTCCTAGGATGCTTGTTTCCAGTCCAGGGAGGACCTGGCCTGGCAGTTGGGGTTGGACTGTTCCCATTGGGCGCAGGGCCAAGACTGATTTGCATATGGCTGGGTCCAAACTGGAATGGCATGGTGAGCAAATAAACAATGGATTTAGGCCCAGATCTCTGTACTGGGGTGAATGTATGACATTGTTCTGCATTCTGCCCATCTACTGTTCTTTTTGCATTTGCTCTAAACGTGGCTGTTTCAGCTTGCAAATCTCACCTATTTTCTACCATTCCTTTCTGCCATTCTCTCATTTTTTTCTGTCCCCACAGTTCCTCCTTTAAAAGCCACTCTTTACTCCAGGTATATCGTCCGAATAGGACCCCTCTGTTCTCTGCATATTCACAATTTTTTCTTCGTTACTGCACGTAACGGGCCAGAAACGCCGAATGACTCAATAATATTTAAATCGAAAAATATAGTTAATATTGTCCCGGAGATATTTCACAAATTGCAACAATAATATGCTCTCCTCAAACCCAGGTTACTTCGTGGCCTGTAAAATAGCTCCTAGACTGACCGCCTTTCTAGTGATGTGTGCACCTGCTGGACCCAGGTTCGATTTGTTGCAAGTCTGAGTCTGCCTTTTATCCTTCCGAAGACGATAAACAGAGTAGCATTGGGACTGCTAATAAGTGTACGTATTATTTATGCAAAAGAAGACGATTTATTTTTGCTGTCTCTCCCATGTAAATTGTCAATACCAGAATTATTAATGGCCTCGCAGGTGCATGCCTGCACATTAGCATCTTCTGGGATCAGCCAAGACATATGGTTCCTCCATGTTCATCTTCGGTATCTGAAATCTCAGCTGTCGGACTAGATCTCCCCCAGCTCGCTCTGAATCCCCAGCAGGGCACTCGCTGTGGATGATGTCACCAGGCCCTCCCCAGCAGGAGCTAATCCCTCAGTCAGCAGACGATGCATAATTCAGTATCCAGTAACAACAGCATTCACGCCATTTTGTCGTCTAATTGAGCACATCTTCCAGACTGATATAATTACATCTTCCGAAGTGACCCACTTACATCATATTGACGGGCATTTTGACAGATGTTAGGTTAAAAGAGGTCTCCCGATATAAGTGGGAACACCTCCCACGTTTTTTTTTTCTTTTATAAATTATTCACCATTTTTATTTGTTCAGTAGGGCACGTTCGGTACGAAGGGAACTGTCAGTAGTTGTAAGAAATGAAACATTCAGCAGAAAATCGTCCTGCCTGCCCTTTGGTGTGTGGTGAACTTCCAAAGCTCTGTCACACAGAGAGTTAGACCAGCTCCAAGGCTTTAAGTGGGATGAAAAAACTGGAGGGTCTCTCAAATGGGCGTGGCCAATGTAATTAAGGGCGTGGCTTAAAACACGTAAACTAAAAATCTGTGCTTAGCATAGTGTGCCGCCCGACTTGTATTTTGCTGTTTCTGTCATTGCATCTAGATATATGCTACAACAAGTAACATCATACCTACAACAAGTCAGAACTATTGGCTTTGTCAATGGTTGTTAGTTGCATTAGATAAATAAGCAGCAACTATGGCTTGTATATAATATTGAAAAAGCTTCCACTTAAAGCCCTGGTGACACTACGACAATGTTGCTGCTCCTGAGTTTCAAAAAGAGAAGGGAAATCTAGAGAGAAAATGACTCTTTAACGGATTTCCCTTCCCGTACAACGCTCACCATGACCTCATGCCGTAACGTCTCCACTAGTGAGAAGTGAACAGTGTGAGCACGCACACATCCGTGTGCCTGCTGTCACTGCAGTCCGGGCCAGGGAACAAAACAGAGCCCGATAGAGACCTGTTTCGAGGCCCCCTTTAAAAAACTGCCGGTGTTCAGACCTGGTGAGACCCGGCCCACTTAAAGCCAGCTCCATCTTCAGATCTGCAGGCAGCCTGTCCTCATATTGCAAAACAGAAAGGTCATTTTTAAATAGTAAATAATTGGCTTTATGTATGTTTGTAAACACTCACGTTATTTGCAGTCAAGCACAAGTTGGAAAACATGGTTTGCCAAGGATCACACAATGTGGGACAGTGTAGAATCCGAGATTAAGACGGAACAGAGAATACAATGACGACTCCCCCCTCTAAAAGTCACAAAACTATACTTGTTAAACTCTGCAAGTGGGGGGAAATGTCTAAAGACTGTGCCCACATCTTTTCTGAGTGTGATTTAAAAATGTTGTGCTTTTCGTATGGTCTCAAGATAGAATATCTACTACCATCACAGTAATGGATTTAATGGTAAACAACAAGGATATCATATTTGCCTGCAAAATGTAGACGGGAAACCAAATATATTTGCTGCAACAGATATTTTTTTATTTTTTTATTTTTTTTATTTCAATATGTTTTATTTATTTATTTTATACAAGAACATATTAGCAATTCTGTTACAGGGTTAGCGTAGTTTGTACCAAGTGCAGCTTGTACATCAGTATATTGAGACGTTATGTCACGTTTGTTTAGATAACCCCACCTGACGATAGTTAGAGAAAAAGAGAAAGAGGCAGGTAGAAAAAGGCAGAGAAACAAGGGGGGAAAGAAGAGGTAGGAGACAGGCAAGGAGAGTTACATTTCTTAACAATTACATATGACATTCTGTGGGGATGTTGGCACCCATGTAGGCCGGAATTGGTGGGGCTCCCCCCTTGCGGCCGGCCCGAGAGGGCGACATTGGTTGAGACCCATTAAGTACGTTTGTCTGGGTGGTAACGATACTGTCACAATGTCTCGGCTGTAGACATTTGAAAGCATTTTTTCAAAATCAAAAATCAAACAAAGTAAAAAGTCAGGTGAGGTGACTCACGGCTACGACCAGATGCATGCAGCCTGAGGGAAGTGAAACATGAGGGCCTGTGTGGGCGCCATGGGCTCCGCGTAGACCCAGTGGAATTCTAAGTTGTCATCCAGGACTTATGAGGTCAGCGCTGACCAAGAGGAGTGAAAAAGGGAGATGCAAGGGCACCTTTAAATGTGCTCGGGCTGATAGAAGCACCAAATAAGGTGTTGCAAGGCTGCAAACTAGGTGCAGGTGTAGCCCCTTTAAATGCTTTAAATATCTATCACTTGAGTGCTTTGGAAGGTGCTGTGGTGTAAACCATAGAGGGGGCACTCTTACTCTTCATGACAGTGAGGGTCAGCAAACCGTTCATCCGGGAAGCAACCGGAAAACTCACCTCAACCCTACATCTTCATAGAGTGGACTGTGCCGAGAAGCAGCTCAGCCATGTCTAGGATGGATGTTGTTACCACGTCCCAAGCTGTCATCTGCAAAAGGCTTTTAGGGTCAGTTCCATGTTTCTGCCTTCTTGCTGGAGCAATGCATTTCATTTAGAAATGTTCATGTCAGGGGGCGTGAGTCAATATACCAATTGTGTAAGAAGCTGACATTCTGCTACGATGACCGCATGACCTCAGCCTTGTTGGCCAATGCCTGTGACAACACCAAGGAAGGATGAGGCTGGTTCTAGCTGGGTTTGATCATGATGGTGTGACTGTCAACGAGCTGCGCACGAGCGTCGCAGGGTGGCCAATTCTGAGATCCTGTCAGGTTCTCAGAAGATTATTCCCTCATGGGAAGATCCTTGCAAGCTCTTGCTTAAACTGATATTCTGGCCATTCTCATGCTTTGCGTGGGAAGGACCCCAAGTGCCTGGGCTCATCGCCTGAGCCAGAATAGCCCATATCCTGTTAGGGGGAGCACTGCGTTCATGGGTAAATCCTTTGGTTACGGGACTGAGCATGTCATTTTCTGTATACCTGTTTGTATTGACAATTGCAAATTCGTTTTTGACCTACTTATAGTAAACTAAAGCCTTAGCATTTCTGCACCTGCACATATATTTTAACTGCATTGCCATTTTGGTATCCTAGGTTGTACAATACACACTTATCCTCACTGTTCTAGTAATTATAGCCTTGTTCTGAAGTTTTCACAACAAAGTGAGAACTGCAGATTTAGGAAAAGTCTGCCTTTTAACCTAGCTTACTGTATTTCTTTCAAGATCTTTTGCTTTCTTCCCACGAGAAGAGCCCGGAACCTCCTTATTACTGTCTATCTGTTGTTTCAGTTGTATTACATGTTCTTTCCTCTGCTTATTGCATAGAGAAAAAGTGTACAAATGTAGCACACACATGTATAATAATTAGCATTACACACTACAACTGATCAGGAGCAAAGCTCTGGTTTGATTAAATGGTTACTTATCCTTAAAATATTTTTCATGCTTGCTGGCTATGTTCGCATTAAACATGTGTTAGACTCAGGGCTTTAAGTGGGATGAAAAAACTGGGGGGTCTCTCAAAGGGGCGTGGCCAATATAATTAAGGGCGTGGCTTAAAAACACATAAGCTAAAAATCTGTGCTTAGCATAGTGTGCCGCCCGACTTGTATTTTGCTGTTTCTGTCATAGCATCTAGATATATGATACAAGTAACATCATACCTACAAGGCAGGATTATTGGCTTTGTCAATGGTTGTTAGTTGCATAAGATAAATAAGCAGCAACTATGGCTTGTTGTATATAATATTGAAAAAGCTTCCACATAAAGCCCTGCTGACACCACGACGATGTTGCTGCTCCTGCGTATCAAAAAGAGAAGGGAAATCCAGAGAGAAAATGACTCTCTTTAAAGGATTTCCCTTCTCTTACAACGCTCACCAAGGCATGACGTCCGTAACTTCTCCACTAGTGAGAAGTGCAGTGTGAGCAGCGCACATCGATGTGCCTGCTGTCACTGCAGTCCGGAAAAAACGGACCGCCTCCAGGGCACAAAACAGAGCCCGATAGAGACCCGTTTCGAGGCCTCTCTAAAAAACTGCCTGTGCTCAGACCCGGTGAGACCCGGGCCACTTAAAGCCCTAGTTAGACTTCTGCAAGCTTTGAAGAGCTTGTTTACTTTCACAGAACCTGCTGCCTTGTGTGCTGAGAAACTCTTTGTTTAGAAAAGAGAGGGTAGGCACTGGACCGGACTCCATGCGATGACCACAGTCACCAGAGGTAAGGGACAAATTTCTTCAGGGGGACTGGGGTGGAACAAGGCCCAGTGCTGGACTTAGTGATGCAGCAGAACAGTACATGTTGAACTAAATTAAGCTGAATTCTAACCATGTTTATCATTCATTGCTTTGCCTTGCTTTGCATGTATTGTTTCATTCTATATGTGATGCGTTAAAGTGCACAGAAAGTGTTGCCAGGGTAGGAGATGATGGGATAATAAACCAGTTGGGTAGGTAGGAATGAGAGACGTCCTACAGCAAGGATGGCGCATGTGCAATACAAGACATAGAGCGAATGAGCTCTAGAAAATAGTGCGTAAATGGGGCAATAAGCAGGAGTACCAGGACCAAAAACAGACCCTTGAAGTATGATTATATGAGAGAAAGGTGGCCTCTGATCCAACTGCACCAGCTGCTTCACTAGCCCCTCCAGGCACACAACTGAAGAGATGCTAAATGCAAAGGGATTTTTGGGTGTGAGTGCACAATGCCTTTCCTTCCTCCCTCTATGTGATCAGTTAGAAAAATACCTGAGGGACACCTTATCCTACCTTCCATTTCCTTCCCTCCAACCCTCCATGGAATGAGCTGTGGGAGCAAGGCCGGCAGACCCTTTCGTGTTTACTGTGTATGAATGAAGAAAAATAATGTGGGCAGAAAAATCAAAGCATAGCGAGCCTCCACAAAAAGGACTCCTGCCCACGCTATGTACCACCAGTATGTTAAAGTCACATGCAAATTTCTGAAACAGTTGGTAGGACTCAATAATGAGGATAGGAAGAAATTGTTTCCTGAACATGGTACTTTCAATCTAGACTGGCTGGGCAACTTACAAAAGAAGGTGAAAGATTCTAGAAACAAGATAGAGCCTGAACAATGATTTGTATTTTACATTGGCACGAGGAAGCCAAAAGAACACAAACATGAGCCCTAAATTTGTGGGATGAAACAAACCCAGGTAAAACTGTCATTCTAAGAAAGCCACTTAGGGACAGAGTTAAGGCTTGTGCTCCTAGTGCTACGTCTCCACCCTATTTATTCCCACAGATCACTGAACCACAAGATAAAGAGGAGAGAGAGGACCGAGGGGATCGAGGGGAGGAAGATCTGCTGGATGCTTTCCTCGTGATGGCTGCACCCTTGGACGCACGTGGAAATGAGGGAGTGGAAGAGGGACAGTTGGCTGAAGAAGGAGAAGGAGGTAATGCGTAGGCGAGTGCTGCAATGCTAGTGCCTCAGAGAAACAAGATACAATGCTCAAATATTGGAAGAAGTAGCCAGAGCCACAGCCGTTTCTTTAGGTCTGATAACTGAGCAGCTGACACAGAAAACCATGCTTCTACAGCATAGAATGACCTGAACTATGCCCTTGTGGGCAAAGGGCGGGTGTGTACCATAATAGGATGACAATGTTGCAACCATCTTACTAACACCTCCGTAAGTATCCATGAATTAATAGATCATGGTAAGAGCAGTGTAAGAGAATTACATAAGTTTCAGAGTGGCTTAGAATTAAGTGGGAATGGCATCTGGTATTAGATAACTGGATATTTGGGAATTGGGGAATGAAGATTTTTGAAATAGTGATAGCAGTGATTCTTGTCATATTAACCCTTTTAAACTGAATTTGTGCTTCATTCAATGTGTGTGCAAGTACAAAAGGTATTGCTCTCACTCGGTATTGGTGAGAAAGTTGTAAAATGTGTCAATAAAGAATACAAAGGTGAAGTAATAAAACTGTATGCTATTAAATTGTTGTTCGTTTTTTAAAAGATGCCAGGACGAGATATAAGGTAAAAACGTATTATGCTTATTCAAGCATCTTAGTACACAACCGGCAGGGGAAGCAGGAACACAGCAACTACTTTCCAATTTAGACAGTAAGATTCTCCCCACTCCAACGTTTTAATTCCACTAATACACAATAGGACTCTGTGAAGAAAACCCAACAGTTTTCACCTCACACCACAAACACTGGGCCCGATTCACAGAACTAACTTACTACAAAATCCTAAACTTACTACCATTTTGGTATTCACAGAAGGCACTTACTCATTTTGGTATTCACAGAAGGTACTTACTCATTTTGGAATTCACAGAATGCACTTACTCATACTAACTTTATGTCCGCACTTGGGCCGGAGATTCCGGCCCGGTGGTGGAGATTCCGGCCCGGAGGTGGAGATTCCGGCCCGGAGGTGGAGATTCCGGCCCGGAGGTGGAAATTCCGGCGCGGTGGTGGAGATTCCGGCCCGGTTGTGGAGATTTCGGCCGGTGGCGGAATCTCTGCCACCGTCGGGAATCTCCACCATCGGGCCAGAATCTCCACCTCCGGGCCGGACTCTCCACCAACGGGCCGGAATCTTTGGCCCGAGTGCGGACATAAAGTTAGTATGAGTAAGTGCATTCCGTGAATACCAAAATGAGTAAGTGCATTCTGTGAATACCAAAATGAGTAAGTGCCTTCTGTGAATACCAAAATGAGTAAGTACCTTCTGTGAATACCAAAATGATAGTAAGTTTAGGATTTTGTAGTAAGTTAGTTCTGTGAATCGGGCCCAGAGGAAGATAAGAGGCACACCACAAGTTTCACATGAAGAGAACACAGTTTTTCACTCCTGGGGATAGGATGCTTGAAGAAATAATAATAGGTACTTCATATTTCTTAAGCCCACAAAGGTGTGTTTGTGATATTTTCTGTAAGAAACCCAAACAGTGTACCCATCTGTGGGTCCCAGTTAAGCAAGAGGCATATAATATATAATTAGATAAAAATGCCTAATCGAGAATGCCTCCTTCGCAGACTCGAACTGACATGAGGGAATTCATTCTCAGTTTATGTATCCTGGTTTTATTCACTCATGTGGGGGAAGTGTAGTTTTACCTGCTAACTCCACATTAGCAGACTGAGAGGAAATACGTTTTTATGGTTGAACTCATACAGCACATAATCTACTTCCAACCTCTGAGAGTGTGACCGGAGCTTATTTACTGAGCAATGTGCTTGTTTGTGAAGCTCTGGACCTCTCTGTCCATTCCTATTGATAACTACAGTTGACAGCACAGCTCTGTGTGGCCTCATACGGTGGTATCCAGGTCCCTGAAAGCTCGGCAGCATGCCTGCGCATCACTGCGCCATCTCACCCGCCACTTCACAAAAGGCCTCCATAGATGAAGAGCTCTGCTGGTTTGGTGGTGTGTCCTTTAGCGTTTTATTTACCGTATGAACGGGACCGTATGAAAGAGTGTGTTGCTATTTCTCACGCATTGTACAAAACTGGTAATGTTGTAGGGTAGCGGCATTACACTACGAGTGATTGGCAGCGGATGCCAGGGCTCTTCTTGATTCTTGGATATTTTTGCTATGCTCCCGGGCGATTTTCAGCCTGTTGGCCTCTATGATGTGAGCACAAAACTACACTGACCTTTGATTCCATCTGCGACAGAAATGTTCTGGAGTTGGCATTAGTTTTAATGTTTCCATTTGAACAGATGTTTTTGAGCGCCGAACAAAGCCGGTCTCTCGCGGACTTTGATCACGGCTCGCTCTGAGTCATGACGCAGACGCGCTCAGATGTTGCCGCGCTGCAGGTGGCTGTGACGCAGCCGTCGAGGAATGGCTCCCGTCTGAAGAAGGAGAGCGGGGCTTCGTTCACGTCTTAGATGTTTTCAACCAGTTGTCTGCAGTGCTTTTCATCTCACCAAACACGTACTTGCCCTTGGGCACTTTGTGCAAAATGCTTAAAGCTCTTTATAAAAAAAACACACGTTTACCTCAGCCACCATCGATGCACCAGGCATAGCGTGTATCCAGCGGTTCAAAAGAGGAGCTACGTACTGTTTTTCAGCAGTTGGAACAGCTCTAGGATCTTAGGTTTTACGTTCAGCGGCTTTTCTTTCACCGGTCAGATCTTTTCTCCGGTCTTACCCAAATAAGAGGCAGTCGCACCGCTCCTAGCTAGACCACTTAAGAGGCTAAGTCACGTTAAGCTAAACACACATTTTTTTTTACAGGAAATACTAACATGCATCAATAAAATCCAAAGGGGTACAGTATCTCCAGAAGGTTGAAGTTAGCAGAGCACAAGTAGTTTGTTCATGGTGTAATAAGGTAACTATGAGGACACTGGTCCTGTGTACCATTTATATGTGGGGGAGATAAACTTCCTCTGTGTGCATGCTCGTGTGCATGCTCTTTGTGCTTGCTCTGTGTGCATACTCTGTGTGCATGCTCTTTGTGCACTACTGTAGGAGAGTAGGATCTGCTTCACATGGGTACCCCCACTTTTTGCTGATGCTTCACTGTTTTTCGACATTAGTCTGGCTGGGGCCCTGCTAATCAGAACCCCAGCCTAGCTGCTTCCTCTCTAAAATGGTTTCCATGTGCCTTAGGCACATCACTGATTGGAATCTGGAGTGCCCTTATAAGTCCCTAGTATATGGTATACTATGTACCAAGGGCATAGGTACCTCAGAGGCCTGCCAGGGGCTGCAGCATGTATTATGCCACCCCTGGAAGGCCATCCAAACTGACACCGCAGGTCTGCTACTGCAGCCTGGGTAAGGTGGTGCATGCACCCCTTACTGTGATATAGGTTACCTATATCACTAAATACATACACACATATAAACCTGTAAGTCACTCCTAAGGCAGGCCTTATCAATCCTAAAGGCAGAGTGCATGGTTCCTATGTGAGAGGGTGCCCCTGCATGAGCAGGGCCCCTCTGCAGCGTTCGGAGACCATCTCTGATGCTGTTTGTAGTGCAGCCTGACCATATACTCTTCAGCGCATTATATCCTCGCGGTAAAATGCTAACTTTGGAATGGCTGCACCTAAACATGTCGTGTTTGGTGTCAAACATCTTGGAATACTACCCCCGCCAATCCTGGCGGCGGGGGTAGCATTCCACCCTTCTAGAGGGAAAGACATGTTAACTCTGACTAGTCCGGTAACTTCTTTCCAGAGCCCTGGCATCACAAAATGGATGCTGCTGCCACAGACACGAGTCTGGCCTCCTGCTGCTGGACGAAACTCCGGCAGGGGAGGCCTGGACAATAGGTTTCCTGTCCCAGGGAGGTGTGACCACCTCCCCAGACAGGATAATGTGTATTGGGGCTGGGCGGGAGCACTTTCGGGTGCTTTGAAGTCCTGCACTGGGGGCACATTTGGTGTCCCTGTGCATACCCCAGTTCAAACCGGATCAGGGGCTTGCAGCCCCTGCTTTGGCGCGAACTGGACAAAGGGAAAGGGTGTAGCCACCCCTCTGCCCTGACCCACCCATAGGTGGGGCCACAGAGTAGTCCAACCCCTATCTTTAGTATAAAGATAGGAACCCAGTCCTTAGGACTTTAGATTATCCCTGGACGAAACTCTGAAACAGAATCCTGGACCTTCGACGCTCTACTCACGATTAGAGGACAGAAGAATCTCCCTTGGGGTCAAGGAGTGACTCCCCTGCTTGGCAGGCACCAAAGAAGCATCTGTCCGGTTCGCATTTCTGAAGCTCCCGTCGGACGCCGAAGTCATCACATCACCAGAGGTGGATTCTCAGACTTCCCGAGGCTACCCTGAGTCCCCAGCAAAGCTGAGGCCCGTGGCTATTGTGGGTGACTTGAGACCGTGACCCCTGGACACCGAGCACATTTGCAAGTGCATCCTCTTCTGGGTCTCCCAAGAAGTCGTGCTTTGGGCTCCGAGTAGCCCTAGCCTCCAGCACCACCTGCACCGAAGATCACTGGCCCCCACTCCATGAGTGTCCGGTAAGCCAGATCCACGTGCGGCGTCACGAGGCTCCTTCGCGGTCGCTAGCCCATTGGCTAGTAGCCCTTAACGAAGGCCAATCCTTTTCTAACTTGGCATCCTGGTTGCTCCAGGCCTGCCCTCACTTACCCTTGCTGGGTGAGTTCCACAGACCTTGCTGGTCTGCACCATCGACGATCTACATCTTCACCAAGACTTGCCGTTGCCAAGGCTTGTTGGGTCCAATCCGGTCGCCGACACCTCAGCACTCGACAGACATCGTGTACCAGCCCGAATCCTGCTCCTGGTCGCCGA
Organism: Calotriton arnoldi; assembly: GCA_963921515.1. Taxonomy (NCBI): domain Eukaryota; kingdom Metazoa; phylum Chordata; class Amphibia; order Caudata; family Salamandridae; genus Calotriton; species Calotriton arnoldi. Next base: position 471,180 of record CAWUFW010004232.1, on the reverse strand, counting down.
CAACGCCTCCTGGACCTCGTGGCTGAAGAGTCAAGACGACCGTCAACGCACCTGAAGCACTCGACATCGGTGGGCATCTGTCCATCGCCTTCCTGGTCACTGGCTAGTGACCCAGACTCTGTCCCCTCTGCTTTCAGGTTCTTCAGAACTCCGATCCACTCTTGGATCCACCCGGACACTTTTCTCTTGGCCGCCAGCAGCACTTTGCAGCAGATCGCCATTCGAATCGACGACGAAACCCGACCCCGAAAGGCACCTATGCACCCGGCTTCCCTGGGTGAGGTAACACGAGTACTCCGGTGCTCCCGTGGGTAGAGACTCTTCAAAGTCCTAGATCTCAAAGGGTTTTGTCCTAGTCCTCTTTTAAGTGTCCCTTTTCTCTAATTTCCCGATCCCGACTTTCTCCATAGAAGTCAACGGCGTATCGCGGTTGTGTATTTACACTGCACGCGTCTCCCGTGGGTCCCCTGTGTCACTACCTTGGGTGGTTCCTTGTGGTCCAAGCACTTCTAGAGGCTCTAGGCCTAGTGTCTAGTTCAGTCGTGGTTCGCATACCACTTTATTGGTATATGGTTTGGTACGCCCATAGGGCCCAAACGTGTATTTGTGCTATTACTGTGATTTAATAACTTCTAACTTATGTACTTCGAACTCTAGCCTCATAAAGAGACTAGAGGGGTGTGTTTAGCAATAAATACATATATTTTGAATATATACCTGGTGTGGTGCTCTTTCATTTGGTCACTCAAGAGATTATAGACTGGTAAAACAAGCTGCTTTACATTCCTTCAAGACTTAGCCTGAAGGCTGCTCTCCATAGCTACCACTAGGATAGCTTTCAATAAGGTTGTCTTTAACCTATCTCCAATAAGGGGTTGTTTGGACTGGTGCAAGGTGCCCACTATAATTAGTGGACAGCATATGCCAGGCCAACTTCTCACATTGGTGTGCAGCGTGTGGGATTCCAGCTTGCTATTGTTTTACCAGATAATCTCAATTGAATTGATCAACTGAAAACCACTAAAGGTACCTAAGGTACATATAATTTAAGCTTAGAATACAGTAAGTTCTACTGAACTTAGAGTTGTGTGTTAAGGGATAGCACAACCCTTTCTACAACTCAAGAGAGTTTAGTAGGCCACACTAGAGTAGGTAGTGCATACACCACACCACACTAGTAATGTCTTTAAGGGTAGGATCTAAAGAATCCTTGCAGGAAGCCATTGAGCTTCCACCCTCCAAGTATGATACACTCCCATTCTTGGAATTGAGAGCTTTATGCAACTTGAGAAAAATAAGGACAGGCCAAAGCCCCACCACCCAACACCTCAAGGAGTTGTTGGTGGCTTATGACCTTAGTAAGCCCTTGGGGACTGAAGGGGTAGGAGCTGAGGGTGGGGCAGAGGAAGAGGACGAGGCCAGGGGTACCAATACCCCCAGCCCCCCTCTGAAACTGGCCAGGAGGGTGACAATGACCCTGACCTGGATAACCCAATCCCTCCTGTGGAAGATGATGAGGATGATCAGGATGATGCCCTCTTTGTCCCCCAGGAAGGATTAAGAGTGTGCCCAGGAAGTCTAGATCTCCTTCTCAGGAGTCTAACCACTCTGGCACCTCCATAGGGAGCTCTATCTCCTCTCATAGGAGGGAATCCTCTCATGAGAGAAGAGACAGACTGGTCCAGTATGAGGAAACTCAGCTGGAAATCAGAAAAAAGCAATTGGCTTTAGATAGGGAATCCCTAGATCTCCTTAGAGAGATAAGAAAGTTGGGACTAGAGTCCCATGGTGGCAGCCATGTCCCTAGAGACAGGGAAAGGTCCTATGACCATAGGAACCTGAGCAAGATTGTCCCTCCCTACCAGAGTGGGGATGATATCCACAAATGGATAACTGCATTAGAGAGGGCCTGTAAGGTACAGAAGGTCCCTCAGGAGCAGTGGGCAGCAATCTTGTGGCTCTCCTTTGCTGACAAAGGTAGAGATAAGCTCCTCACTGTTAGAGAGGAGGATGCTGATAATTACAAGGTCTTGAAGAGTGCTCTTATTGATGGGTTTGGCCTAACCACTGAACAGTACAGGTTGAAGTTCAGAGACACCCAAAAAGCACAGACTCAAGACGGGTAGACTATGTGGATTGTTCTGCCAAGGCTCTGGAAGGCTGGTTGATGGGCAGTAAGGTGTGTGACTTCTCAGGATTGTACAATCTGATAATGAGGGAGCAGATTCTTAATAACTGTCAAAATCAGCTGTTGCATCAATACCTGGTAGACTCTGATCTGACCTCTCCCCAAGAATTGGGAAAGAAGGCAGACAAATGGGTCAGAACCAGGGTGAAGCAGAAGGTACAGAACCAAGGTGGGGAAACCAAGAAGCAAGATGCTAAGAACTCTGACAAGGGTGGGGAGAAGGGTAAAGATCAAAAGTCTTCATCAGGCCCCCAAAAATCTTCTTCTGGTGGGGATTCGCAGTCTACCAAAGGGAAAGGCCAAAGAAAACCATGGTGCAAGGTCTGTAAGCAAAAGACCCACTGGACCAGTGATTGCACCAAGTCCAAAGACTCCAGTCCAGCACCCACCAATGCCCCTAAGGCACCTGTTCCCCCTAGTACAGTTGGTGGGAGTGCTCCAGCCAAGGGTTTAGTAGGGTTCACCCTGGGTACTGAGTTGGGCTCTGACCTAGTCAGAGAACTGACTCAGGCTGTGTTAGTCTGTGATGGAGGCATGGATGTGACCTCCACTGTGAGTCCCAGTAATCTGGGCAAGTACAGACAACAGCCTTTAATCAATGGACGGGAGGCTTTGGCATTTAGGGACACAGGGGCAAGTGTCACAATGGTGACACAAGACCTTGTGCTTCCTGGGCAAGTTATGCTTGGTGAGATGTACCAAGTGACCAATGCTAGCAATGTCAGAACAGACCATACTCTGGCAGTTGTTAACTTCTCCTGGGGAGGGGTAACTGGCCTTAAGAAGGTTGTGGTAAGTGCAAACCTACCAGTCGAATGCTTGCTTGGCAATGACTTAGAGACTTCTGCTTGGGCAGAAGTGGAGCTCAGGACCCATGCAGAAATGCTGGGGATCCCTGCAGATGTGTTTGCTGTGACCAGGTCACAAGCCAAAATGTCTAGCACTGAACAGGCCTTGGATTCTGGAAGAATGGACCAAGTGCCTTCCAAGAGGAGGAGTAGTAGGGTTAAGGCAGTGCCTTCCCCCTTGGCTCAGGAGGAAGATCAGTCCCTTGAGGGGATGATCTCAGCCCTGAAGAAGGAACTGTCCCAGAGGAACTTGAACCTGACCAGGTTGAGTTCTTGGGGACAGGGGGACCTTCTAGGGCAGATCTGAGCCAGGAGCAGCAGAGCTGCCCCTCCCTTGAACCCCTCAGACAGCAAGCTGCTGCTGAGGCTGCTGGGAAAGCTAGTGGTCCCCATACAGTGTATTGGGATGATGGACTCCTGTACTCGGAGAGTAGAGACCCCAAGCCTGGTGCTACCAGGAGGTTGGTTATACCTCTGAAGTTCAGGGGCTTCCTATTGACCCTAGCCCATGATATTCCCTTAGCAGGTCACCTGGGCCAGAACAAGACTTGGGACAGAATTGTCCCTCACTTTCACTGGCCCCACATGTCTGAAGACAGTAAGGAGTTTTGTCGCTCCTGTGTAACCTGCCAAGCCAGTGGCAAGGCAGGTGGCACTACAAAGGCCCCCTGATACCACTACCTGTGGTGGGGGTGCCCTTTGAAAGGGTAGGGATTGACATTGTTGGTCCCATGGATCCCCAAACAGCCTCTGGGCACAGGTTTATCCTGGTGGTAGTGGATCATGCCACCAGGTACCCAGAAGCTATTCCCCTCAGGACCACTACAGCACCTGTGGTGGCAAGGGCCCTCCTGGGAATCTTCTCAAGAGTGGGCTTTCCTAAGGAGGTAGTATCAGACAGGGGTGCTAACTTCATGTCTGGGTACTTAAAAGCAATGTGGAAGGAGTGTGGAGTGACTTATAAGTTCACCACACCCTATCACCCACAATGCAATGGTTTAGTTGAGAGATTCAACAAAACCTTGAAGGGCATGATTAAAGGGCTCCCAGAAAAGCTTAGGCGTAGATGGGACATACTCTTGCCCTGCCTTTTATTCGCATATAAGGAGGTGCCTCAGAAGGGGGTTGGTTACAGCCCTTTTGAACTTCTGTTTGGCCACCCTGTGAGGGGTCCACTGTGCTTGGTGAAGGAAGGATGGGAGTTACCTCTCAAGCCCCCAAAGCAAGATATAGTGGACTATGTACTTGGTCTCCGCTCCAGGATGGCTGAGTACATGAAAAAGGCAACCAAAAACCTTGAGGCTAGCCAGGAACTTCAAAAGGCCTGGCATGACCAAAGGCTGTTCTGACTGTTTACCAGCCAGGACAGAAGGTGTGGAGTGTTGGAGCCAGTGGCCCCAGCAGCTCTCCAAGATAAATGGAGTGGACACCACACTATTGTTGAGCAGAAGGGTGAGGTCACTTATTTAGTAGACCTAGGAACACCCAGGAGTCCCCACAGGGTTCTCCATGTCAACAGGTTAAAACCATATGTGGACAGGGCAGACATGGGCTTGCTCATGGCTACTGATGAAGGGCAGGAGGAAGAGAGTGACCCACTCCCTGACCTGCTCTCACAGAACCCTGACGATGGGTCAGTTGATGGTGTAGCCTTGGCAGGCAGCCTCACTACCCAGCAACAAACTGACTGCAGGCAAGTCCTCAATCGGTTTAGACATATGTTTTCACTGACACCCAGTCAGACCACCTGGTGCACTCATGAAGTGGACACTGGGGACAGTCTGCCTATTAAAAACAAGATTTATAGGCAACCTGACCATGTCAGGGACTGTATCAGGACTGAAGTCCAGAAGATGTTGGAATTGGGAGTTATTGAACCCTCAGATAGCCCTTGGGCTAGTCCAGTAGTCCTTGTACCGAAACCTCACACCAGTGGTGGAAAAAGAGAGATGAGGTTTTGTGTGGACTACAGGGGTCTCAATGCAGTCACTAGGACTGATGCCCATCCAATACCCAGGGCAGATGAGCTCATAGATACTTTGGCCTCTGCCAAATATCTCAGCACATTTGACCTAACAGCTGGCTACTGGCAGATCAGACTAGCTGATACTGCAAAGCCCAAAACAGCATTCTCAACCCCTAGTGGACATTATCAATTTGTGGTAATGCCCTTTGGTCTGAAGAATGCACCTGCCACTTTCCAGAGGTTGGTGAATACAGTTCTCACAGGACTGGAAGCCTATAGTGCAGCATATCTAGATGATATTGCTTTCTTTAGCTCCACCTGGGAGGATCTCCTGGTCCACCTCAGGAATGTTTTACAGGCCCTGCAAAAGGCAGGCCTGACTATCAAGGCCACTAAGTGCCAGATAGGGCAGAGTCAGGTTGTGTACCTGGGCCACCTTGTGGGTGGAGGCCAGGTTCAACCTTTGCAGAGCAAGATCCAGACCATCATGGACTGGACTGCTCCCACTACCCAGACTCAGGTGAGAGCCTTCTTAGGCCTGACTGGGTACTATAGGAGATTTGTCAAGGGGTATGGATCAATAGTGACACCCTTGAATGACTTAACTTCTAAGAAAATGCCCAAAAAGGTTCAGTGGACAGTTAGCTGTAAAAGGCATTTGATGACCTCAAGCAGGCCATGTGCACTGCTCCAATTCTGCAGAGTCCTGATTACTCCAAAAAGTTCATTGTTCAAACTGATGCATCTGAATTGGGGGTAGGGGCTGTACTGTCACAATTGAATGAAGAAGGTCAGGATCAGCCAGTAGCTTACATTAGCAGAAGGCTGACCCCTAGAGAGAAACGTTGGTCAGCCATAGAGAGGGAGGCCTTTGCTGTGGTCTGGGCTCTGAAGAAGTTGAGGCCATACTTGTTTGGTACACACTTCCTGGTTCAGACAGACCATAAGCCCCTCTTATGGCTAAAACAAATGAAGGGTGAAAACCCCAAACTGCTTAGGTGGTCCATTTCCCTACAGGGGATGGACTTTACAGTGGAACATAGGCCTGGGAGTAACCATGCGAATGCAGATGGACTCTCTAGGTATTTCCACTTAGAACATGAAGACTTAACTGGGCAAGGTTAGTTTAATGTCCCTACGTTTGGGGGGTTGTGTAGGAGAGTAGGATCTGCTTCACATGGGTACCCCCACTTTTTGCTGATGCTTCACTGTTTTTCGACATTAGTCTGGCTGGGGCCCTGCTAATCAGAACCCCAGCCTAGCTGCTTCCTCTCTAAAATGGTTTCCATGTGCCTTAGGCACATCACTGATTGGAATCTGGAGTGCCCTTATAAGTCCCTAGTATATGGTATACTATGTACCAAGGGCATAGGTACCTCAGAGGCCTGCCAGGGGCTGCAGCATGTATTATGCCACCCCTGGAAGGCCATCCAAACTGACACCGCAGGTCTGCTACTGCAGCCTGGGTAAGGTGGTGCATGCACCCCTTACTGTGATTATAGGTTACCTATATCACTAAATACATACACACATATAAACCTATAAGTCACTCCTAAGGCAGGCCTTATCAATCCTAAAGGCAGAGTGCATGGTTCCTATGTGAGAGGGTGCCCCTGCATGAGCAGGGCCCCTCTGCAGCGTTCAGAGACCATCTCTGATGCTGTTTGTAGTGCAGCCTGACCATATACTCTTAAGCGCATTATATCCTCGCGGTAAAATGCTAACTTTGGAATGGCTGCACCTAAACATGTCGTGTTTGGTGTCAAACATCTTGGAATACTACCCCCCGCCAATACTGGCGGCGGGGGTAGCATTCCACCCTTCTAGAGGGAAAGACATGTTAACTCTGACTAGTCCAGTAACTTCTTTCCAGAGCCCTGGCATCACAAAATGGATGCTGCTGCCACAGACACGAGTCTGGCCTCCTGCTGCTGGACGAAACTCCGGCAGGGGAGGCCTGGACAATAGGTTTCCTGTCCCAGGGAGGTGTGACCACCTCCCCAGACAGGATAATGTGTATTGGGGCTGGGCGGGAGCACTTTCGGGTGCTTTGAAGTCCTGCACTGGGGGCACATTTGGTGTCCCTGTGCATACCCCAGTTCAAACCGGATCAGGGCTTGCAGCCCCTGCTTTGGCGTGAACTGGACAAAGGGAAAGGGGTGTAGCCACCCCTCTGCCCTGACCCACCCATAGGTGGGGCCACAGAGTAGTCCAACCCCTATCTTTAGTATAAAGATAGGAACCCAGTCCTTAGGACTTTAGATTATCCCTGGACGAAACTCTGAAACAGAATCCTGGACCTTCGACGCTCTACTCACGATTAGAGGACAGAAGAATCTCCCTTGGGGTCAAGGAGTGACTCCCCTGCTTGGCAGGCACCAAAGAAGCATCTGTCCGGTTCGCATTTCTGAAGCTCCCGTCGGACGCCGAAGTCATCGCATCACCAGAGGTGGATTCTCAGACTTCCGAGGCTACCCTGAGTCCCCAGCAAAGCTGAGGCCCTTGGCTATCGTGGGTGACTTCAGACCGTGACCCCTGGACACCGAGCACATTTGCAAGTGCATCCTCTTCTGGGTCTCCCAAGAAGTCGTGCTTTGGGCTCCGAGTAGCCCTAGCCTCCAGCACCACCTGCACCGAAGATCACTGGCCCCCACTCCACGAGTGTCCGGTAAGCCAGATCCACGTGCGGCGTCACGAGGCTCCTTCGCGGTCGCTAGCCCGTTGGCTAGTAGCCCTTAACGAAGGCCAATCCTTTTCTAACTTGGCATCCTGGTTGCTCCAGGCCTGCCCTCACTTACCCTCGCTGGGTGAGTTCCACAGACCTTGCTGGTCTGCACCATCGACGATCTACATCTTCACCGAGACTTGCCGTTGCCAAGGCTTGTTGGGTCCAATCCGGTCGCCGACACCTCAGCACTCGACAGACATCGTGTACCAGCCCGAATCCTGCTCCTGGTCGCCGACAACGCCTCCTGGACCTCGTGGCTGAAGAGTCAAGACGACCGTCAACGCACCTGAAGCACTCGACATCGGTGGGCATCTGTCCATCGCCTTCCTGGTCACTGGCTAGTGACCCAGACTCTGTCCCCTCTGCTTTCAGGTTCTTCAGAACTCCGATCCACTCTTGGATCCACCCGGACACTTTTCTCTTGGCCGCCAGCAGCACTTTGCAGCAGATCGCCATTCGAATCGACGACGAAACCCGACCCCGAAAGGCACCTATGCACCCGGCTTCCCTGGGTGAGGTAACACGAGTACTCCGGTGCTCCCGTGGGTAGAGACTCTTCAAAGTCCTAGATCTCAAAGGGTTTTGTCCTAGTCCTCTTTTAAGTGTCCCTTTTCTCTAATTTCCCGATCCCGACTTTCTCCATAGAAGTCAACGGCGTATCGCGGTTGTGTATTTACACTGCACGCGTCTCCCGTGGGTCCCCTGTGTCACTACCTTGGGTGGTTCCTTGTGGTCCAAGCACTTCTAGAGGCTCTAGGCCTAGTGTCTAGTTCAGTCGTGGTTCGCATACCACTTTATTGGTATATGGTTTGGTACGCCCCTAGGGCCCAAACGTGTATTTGTGCTATTACTGTGATTTAATAACTTCTAACTTATGTACTTCGAACTCTAGCCTCATAAAGAGACTAGAGGGGTGTGTTTAGCAATAAATACATATATTTTGAATATATACCTGGTGTGGTGCTCTTTCATTTGGTCACTCAAGAGATTATAGACTGGTAAAACAAGCTGCTTTACATTCCTTCAAGACTTAGCCTGAAGGCTGCTCTCCATAGCTACCACTAGGATAGCTTTCAATAAGGTTGTCTTTAACCTATCTCCAATAAGGGGTTGTTTGGACTGGTGCAAGGTGCCCACTATAATTAGTGGACAGCATATGCCAGGCCAACTTCTCACAACTACCACTTCAGGTGAGCAACACCAACCCAGGAGCCAGGACATCGCTAGTCTGGATACAAAGAAGTACAAGAAGACAAAAGTAACAAGCATTTGCAATGCAATAGGTCTCGCATTTGCGAGACTTAGAGGCATTAGGATGGTAAACTTAAAAGCGGGCGCCATGCTGAAACAAGGCGCGGCACCCGGCACCCATGTTGCAAGCATGAAAGCGGGCGCCGTGCTGAAACAAAGTGCGGTGCCCATCTATATAAAAGTTATGCGCATGGCAGCCCACATGAAAGTGGGCGCTGTGCTATAACAAAGCGCTGCATCCGTGTACAAAAATGTTATGCACGTGGCAGCCCGTGAAGGGGTCGCCGTGGTGAATGACTAGCAGGAAATAAAATGAGTTGTCCCTAAAGGAACATATAACCACCCACTGCGTAAGTAAACTGTAGCTGGCCGTTGCTGCTTGGCATAAAACAGAAATGATGTATTGGGAGCACCAACTAAAAACGAGCCAGGAAAGAAGAGCAACACAGGAGTAACCAATGGCAAGCAGCAGGTGGGACTCTACTCAGTACAGTGATTACAGAAGATCTTCCAGAAAGACCTAAAAACTGGACAATGTCAAAGAGTAACTTGCCGACAAAGCCAATATTAACAGCAGATGATAAAGTAAGGCAGCAAGACTTGATGGCTGGGGTTACAATTAAATCAAAGACTGGAGGTATGGAAAATGATAAAGGAGTACAAAACAGATGTAAGCAATCATACTGAAAGTATGCAAAATAAAAACAAGATCAGAAATAGAAAAACATGTTTTGGAGATTTAAAGGCAACCAAACATAAGAGACACAAAGGAACAACAAGAGTAACATCAATAGAGATCAGAAGGCAAAAAAGGAAGGGAGTTAGGGGAAGGGTTACTATGCAAAAAGAAAACATGAAAATGACACGGTTATGTGGATGTTCACGTATGGCGATACCTGCATCATTGGACTCCATGTCAAGGATCGTAAAAATGACAACCATATTGCCAATGTGATTTAGTGCCCCATACAGGTTAACAGGGACTAGTAATATCCTATACCCTACTGGGATGCCTTATTTACATTTTGTTCATTGTAGTCCTAATTTTAATTTAACTAAGCTTTTTGCCATGCTAAAGCCACGTACTGTATGCAGTTCGGCAAAATAAGTGTGGGCAAGTTCCAAATGCAGAAAAAAATAATATACTTATAAAATGCAATGGACAGTATATCTTCATACCACAAAGTGCAAAAATGTACTGTTAAACTTAAAGTAATCCAATTTTTTTTTTATAACTGAAGTATACCTTTACTTCACAGTAAGATATAACCATAAGATTGGTGTTACATGTGCCTGCCAAACCCGCTCTACAGTGCTTAGTTTCAATTGTGATTATTGGCTTTTTTAAGTATTCTCAAAAGCAAAATCTGTTTAATGGACATCACAAAATAGGAGAGCATGCCAAGTGGATAATAATCAGAAATTCTAATTATTAACTTTGCTGAGAGACTTGAGAGTGGAACCACTTCTAACAGTACGAAATCCTTGGGTCTATTAAACAAGTCTATGAGTGTGGAAAACCACTACTGAAGAGTTTATGAGCAAAAAGCTAAACAATACAGAACCAATGACTACGCGCCCCAGAACTAACTGTGGGCACTTCCCTTTTCAGGACGAAATCCCTCACTCACCAGAGGTGACATGCTTCATCATATGGGATTCTCCTCCCAGAGGAAAAACCTAGTTCCTCTGGGGGCTACAACCCCCTCTCTGAGAGGGAGGAGCTCAGGGATGTTTTGAATAGCTAGTAGGATATTCTAAATCCACATATGAAAGGACAGCTGTGTGAATGAGGGCGCAGCGCAAAGAAACAAAAAAAGGGTGGGGGTGGTGTACTTAAAACCAGCTAAAGAGCGTAAAAATTGTACTTTATTGAGATACGCCCCCTGCCAGGATTAAAAAACAGTGCACCAGCGGTAAGATTTAAACTGCAACGGTGAGATAGAAAGTGATGGTCAACATGTTTCAGCCATAGACCTAAAGTTTAGGCGAGGCTTTCGTCAGGACCTGTGATGCTGCTGCTGGGTAAGTGATACAACAAAAAAGGATACAAGGGCAGAAACTGTTCTCAATCTGTCTGTTCCATAGGGAAGAATTACCTATGATCAAAGAGAAGAATCCAAACACAATTGATTCAAACAGGTAAATAAAAGCATATAGCACAAGTTAATAACTGGTTCTGTAAAGTAAAACAAATAATCGTGCCTTACCCGCACTGCTGGGTAAGCAACCACACCTCTACCTGGCGTCAGCTCAGGAAAGGCGCACAGCTCTGTAAAAAAACGGTGTGTCTTGTCATTAACATATCATGTCCCATCAATAGCCAAAGGGTGTGACATCAATACCACTATCCCCGATGGGAACGTGTAGTGGAGCAAATTTAAACAAGGGAGACACAGGGAGCACATGCCATTAAACATGAAAAGTAAAATATCTCAAATGAGCCAAGCCTCATAACTCAGAATAGAGGCTAAAGGACTCCATTGTGACACCAAACGTGAGGACTAAGAAAGAATGTAAGACTCACGGGTAAGGGGCTTAAGAATGTATAAAGAATGTTCTTGTAGCCCTTACAATAAACCCAACTCAGAAGGCAGGTTCAGACTACACAAGCTTGTTGTTGAAAAAAAGAATAAGTATATACCAGCGGACCTGCCAGCCAGTACCAAGAGAGCCATCTGGACAAAGTCAGCAAACACCATAGAGAGTCTATAGCTGAACCAGAAACCAAGTAACTAAGATCACCGGTATCAATAAGGCAAGAAAAGCATTAAGGCAAGAAAAGCATTAGGGAAACACTCACCTCTCCATCGGTACGCCGGCACGAATTGAGCCTGTGACCGGAGGTGAGCGGTGACCGGATGCAGCCTTCTTTTGTAGTGCACCGAGCGCGAGTAATTGGCTCCAGGTGAACACGAATGAATCGCAAACTATGGTCTGCGCATGTGTCAGCTCCAACCAGTGCTTCTCCGCGCTTGCGCACTAGGAAAAAAGTGTAGCTAAGCCTCGGAGAAATCTCACCACTGGATCGTCTTATGCGAAAAAATTTCTTTGATGAATGGTGCGAGCATACAACAATGAAAACGGCACCTCACTAAGTAGCTAAAAGGCAACAAAAGGGATAACGGCCTGTCTCACGCTATAAAGGCGCGCATGCGTCTAAGTCAGACACGCGCCTAAGGCAACGCGTATGCGTGTGAATGAAACTGTAATGCACCTTCTGATAGCGCCTGCGCAGACTCAGAAGTGACAGCTCCCATGCTGTCACAGCTACAAGGCCCTCAATGTGAAACCAAATAAACCATGCCCAAATATCACACATAGTTGAGTTGACAAATAAATAAGCACTCAACAGCTCTTTAGTAATAACTATATACCGCAAAGAGCCCTAGTGTGCTTCCCTCTATGTACAAGCATCTGTTTAAAGACGCACATATGTATATCAATGCACACATGATTCGCTGTGTAGTGTGCCATCAGAAGTGCTTGTGCTACTGCATGCGTATGACCCTGGTAACCACAAAGCCGTATAGAGCAGAGTGTGTCCAAGTCACACAAAGTATCTAGATGGAAGGTGAGGCACCACTAGACTCAAACTCAAAGATACAAAGCCACAAAGTCTGTTCAGGGGTGACAGTGTCAATCCAACACGGTACAAAAGATGAACCTCATCAAGGCTAAAAAAAGAGAGGGGGACCGATATCCCAGTATCATGAAAGGTTTAAGGGCATTACTATTACAGTGAGACCCAAGGAATCTCGTCATTCAGGCCTACGGTGTCGGTCTGCAGTTTATGGACCCACCATTGTTCTCGTCTGAACAAGTACGTTGCAAGGTCAGTGATATGAGGTGGGATAAATGGTCTTTCCAAAACTGTCCATTTTAGGTCTTGTGGACTGTGCTGGGCTGCACATCACTGACCTTTCATGATACTGGGATATCGGTCCCCCTCTCTTTTTTTAGCCTTGATGAGGTTCATCTATTGCGCAGACCATAGTTTGCGATTCATTCGTGTTCACCTGGAGCCAATTACTCGCGCTCGGTGCACTACAAAAGAAGGCTGCATCCGGTCACCGCTCACCTCCGGTCACAGGCTCAATTCGTGCCGGCGTACCGACGGAGAGGTGAGTGTTTCCCTAATGCTTTTCTTGCCTTAATGCTTTTCTTGCCTTATTGATACCGGTGATCTTAGTTACTTGGTTTCTGGGTCAGCTATAGACTCTCTATGGTGTTTGCTGACTTTGTCCAGATGGCTCTCTTGGTACTGGCTGGCAGGTCCGCTGGTATAAACTTATTCTTTTTTTCAACAACAAGCTTGTGTAGTCTGAACCTGCCTTCTGAGTTGGGTTTATTGTAAGGGCTACAAGAACATTCTTAAGCCCCTTACCCGTGAGGCTTACATTCTTTCTTAGTCCTCACGTTTGGTGTCACAATGGAGTCCTTTAGCCTCTATTCTGAGTTATGAGGCTTGGCTCATTTGAGATATTTAACTTTTCATGTTTAATGGCATGTGCTCCCTGTGTCTCCCTTGTTTAAATTTGCTCCACTACACGTTCCCATCGGGGATAGTGGTATTGATGTCACACCCTTTGGCTATTGATGGGACATGATATGTTAATGACAAGACACACCGTTTTTTACAGAGCGGTGCGCCTTTCCTGAGCTGTCGCCAGGTAGAGGTGTGGTTGCTTACCCAGCAGTGGCGGGTAAGGCACGATTATTTGTTTTACTTTACAGAACCAGTTATTAACTTGTGCTATATGCTTTTATTTACCTGTTTGAATCAATTGTGTTTGGATTCTTCTCTTTGATCATAGGTAATTCTTCCCTATGGAACAGACAGATTGAGAACAATTTCTGCCCTTGTATCCTTTTTTGTTGTATCACTTACCCAGCAGTAGCATCACAGGTCCTGACGAAAGCCTCGCCTAAACTTTAGGTCTATGGCTGAAACATGTTGACCATCACTCTCTATCTCACCGTTGCAGTTTAAATCTTACCGCTGGTGCATTGTTTTTTAATCCTGGCAGGGGGCGTATCTCAATAAAGTACAATTTTTACGCTCTTTAGCTGGTTTTAAGTACACCACCCCCACCCTTTTTTTGTTTCTTTGCGCTGCGCCCTCATTCACACAGCTGTCCTTTCATATGTGGATTTAGAATATCCTACTAGCTATTCAAAACATCCCTGAGCTCCTCCCTCTCAGAGAGGGGGTTGTAGCCCCCAGAGGAACTAGGTTTTTCCTCTGGGAGGAGAATCCCATATGATGAAGCATGTCAACTCTGGTGAGTGAGGGATTTTGTCCTGAAAAGGGAAGTGGCACACAGTTAGTTCTGGGGCGCGTAGTGATTGGTTCTGTATTGTTTAGCTTTTTGTTCATAAACTCTTCAGTAGTGGTTTTCCACACTCGTAGACTTGTTTAATAGACCCAAGGATTTCGTACTGTTAGTGATTAAGTGTTGGGGATTAAATCCTTTGTGGTCTTAAAATTTCCCTGGGACCCTCCGGCTTTGTACCGTTTTTTGTTTGGTAGTCTTTGGAACCACTTCTACCCTAGCCTGTTATGATACGTAAACGTGTTGAAAATCAGTCAAACCATTAACTGATGACTTTTGAAGACAATATTTGAGATAATCCTTTAAGTAATAATACACATTTAAGTAGGCCAAATATTTCCTGCCTCTCTACTAACCCTGTAAGAAATGGCAACATTCAAGCAGAAACTACAATTAGTCAAACTGAGACCTTCCCGAGAACATCTACATGTCGTAATCTGCATATATTTGGGGAAAAAACATGCAATACTGCTGGCATTCTAAATCTCCAGAACGAACAGAACGTACTGCTGAAGTTCTTTCTTGACTAAGTGCAGTAGGAAAGCAGCGCATATTGTTATATTTAGTGGTGTTAAAGACTTCCGCTCACGAGATGCCGGATAAGGCTCTGGAGGAGCTTTTCACATTGACAGCACAAGCAGAAAGGTGGAAACTACTCTCTTAACCTCCTTTCAGTCAAGTGACACTTAGCTGTGAGGTCCCACTACTTGCAGAGCACTCTGCGTGAGAAAATCGATTGTAACATGGATAACAGACGTGGGTCAGAAAGAACAATCAGCCTTTGAGAAACAAGGGAAAAAAATGAAAAACACACAAATTATTATGAAATGCGGCTGTCCGAGGCCCCCGCAGGGGGCCACTAAAGAGGGCAGCCCTCTAGTACCAGCTGGGCACCCCACACCCCCGTAGGGGCAGGGACTCAGGGAGGAGTCCCCCAAGCCTTGTCGCAGCGCGCTAGGCGAGCATCACTTCCGGGACGCGAGGACAGGGGGAGGGGTATATAGGCCTCCCCCCACCATCTTGTCGTCCTCTTTCGCGCGCCCGGACACGCCGTGCTGGTCCAATTAGTTATCGTGTGAGATCGCTCGGGTCTTCTTATACGGAGTTGAGGTTAGGTTCCCGCTTAGCCCCCCGCCCACCATAGAGGGCACTGCCAGGGGGATACACTGTTTAGTGCCCTGTTAACTCTCCTCAGCACGGCCTCCATGAAAAGGATGCCACAAGGCGCTTGCCCGCCGCCGGCCATCCCCGCCCCCGCATGTGGTGATCTGGCTCCTCGCACTTCCCCCCCACGCACGATGTTGCGACAAACAGAGCAGTGTAGAGAAGCACTCGTCACGAGCCTGTCGCCTCTAGGTACAGCGGTTCGATCGTGGCTTGAGGCTGTTGCTGTGTTTGCAATTGTGTGTGTAGCACTGCATTTCGAGGCGCCTAGCCGCGGGCCCAAGTGGTAGACTCTCAACTGCGGGTCGGCTGCAGCTGCCATGCGTTGAGCTGGCGTGGCATTGCCGTGAGGCGTGGGTCCCTGCACCGTGTATGCGCGGTTGGACCAGCGCCGGCATTCCTAGTCCGGTCATTATGGCTGTGGGGAGAGGATGCAGCCTCTCGGCCTCAGCTGCCGATCTTAGCACTGAGGGGGGGTGCTTACCTTGCCCCCAGCGGTGGGGCGGGCATCGGCGGTTGCGGGGTCTCTGCGGGTATCGCGAGCGTTGTCAGGTGGGGTACCGCTGCTTAGGCAGAGCTGCGGAGCCCAGTCATCTCCGTGGCTGCAGTCCGTCTTGGGGGGGGGGGGGTATGTCAGCTCCCGGGGCATATTGGAGCAGCGGCCCCTTGCCGGGTCGTGGGCAAGGTAACCAGGATCCCCTCCGCCGTTAATGTTGAAGCGGAGTCGGGTCCAGAGCTCCGGCCCGTTTGAGCCGAAGGTTCGCTGGGGAGGGCAAGATCCGCCCCCCTCTCCACTGCTAACCGGGTTGCCTGGTCAGGGCTGATCCGGTGTGGGCCTACCATCGTCGGGGGGGGGGGGAGAGAAGAGCTGCAGGCTCGCGAGGCTCCCCCTCATTTGGGATTGCACCTATCGACTGGCCACGCTGCGGGGGGGGCAGCGGCGTCACGAAGCCCCCTCCCTGGCATTGCTAATACTTGGGGCCTAGTCGGGCGGGAATGGAAAAGGGATTGCGTGGTAGCCGGCGAAGCCTTCCCCCCTTTCTTAAAATAGGAACCCAGGGGTGAGGGGGGGAGCGGACTGGTTGCGGCGCGATCTTTGGGGCCGGATGCCCCTTGCACCCCTCCCCCCGTCGTGTCGTTTGGGCCGGAGATTGTTTGCCGTCGGTGGAACACGGGCCCAGTCCGGGGGCCTGAACTGCACCGGGTCCCGACTTCTGTGGCAGATGGGCGTGGTGGTGGGAATTGTTTCACCCTCGCGTCCACCTCCTAGAATACATAAGGTGGTTTTTCAAGGACACCGTATGCCCCACATTCGGTTTGTCACAGTTGGCGGGAGTGGCACAATTGCCCAGTTGTTTCCCGCTGGTCATCGAGTGAGGGGCCTTGCTGCACTTTCTGGTCAGTCTTACGGTTTCGTTTTCAGCGCATTGGAAACATTTCTGGTCTTCCCTGCTCCGCGCTCTGGTCTTGCTCGTTTTAGCTATTGGCCAAGGCTTGTTTTCGTTAGCCGGCTTCCAAAGGGCGGATGTCCATTTGGGAAAGTGCTTGTGCGGAGCGCACGGCAGAGGCTGCGGGGCCTTTGGTACAACAAGTAAGCGGCTAGTGTGATTACGTGAGCGGCAGCTGTTATCCATTAAATAAAAGCCGATATGGTCACCGTGGCAAGCGCAAGCCTTGTAATACATGCAAGCTTGCATTGGGGTCCAACGGCAAGCTTGCATTGGGGTGCCCCGGCGCCATTTTGCCCCCCTGTAATTCACAGTTCCCACAGTTCCATGTTAGAATGGTAAGTTTATTAATAGAAATGATGTGTAGGAGTGCAGAAAGGAAGAATCAAGCCGCGCGGTGGCAGTTTACATATATATATACATATATATTTAAGAGAAAGAGAAAAAAAAAAAAGGAAAAAAAAAAAAAAAGTTGAGCTGTGCGTGTGGGCCCCTCCGGGGTGGTTTCTCGAGGCCCTAGCAGTGCATCATTGTTCCCCCACTTGGACCCATCTGCCGCCCATGCAAGGGTTGTTGGACTGCCTTGGTATAATTTGTACCCTCCCCAGTCAAGCCTGGGGGCGAGCCGCGTGCTCGGTCTCGGACATGCGGGGGTGGCGCTGCCTTCAGCAAAAAAAAAAAAAGCGGCCTAGGTTTGGCCGGTTTTTGCGCTGGGGAAGGTATCCCTAAGCCTTAAAGCGGCGGAGGCGCCTCCCCCCCCCCCCCCATTTCATATTTGTTTAGCTTGCGCATCGCTGGGGGGATGGGTCCCGTGGGGGTTGCCTTCCGGGCAATGCCCCGAGTGGGAGCTTTCATGTCAGTGGAGCTCTTGCTCGGCCCGGGGACTTGGACTGCACCGGTTCCTGACTTGTGTTGAGGAGGGGCGTGTCTGCGTGGTTGGCTCGCCCCTCGGGCTGGTCTCCTAGAGTAAGAGGGTGGTGTGCGGGGATGCCGTGTACCCCTCTGGTTGTTGCGGTTGGGGGACTGGCGTAATTGCCCAGGCGGGTCCCGCGGGTCGGCGATTGAGGGACCTTCACTTTCTTGGTCGCTCTTGCGGTTCCGTTTCTCGACGCAGGGAAAACGTTTCTGGCCTTTCTCGCTCCGCGTGGCTAATTGCAAATGTTGTCGTCATTTGTGATGAGTGTGACGGCCAGAGCTCCGGACTTTGGTGTTCGAGAAGCAGGATCGAGCAGGGGAGTATCCACAAATAAATGTCCTTTGCCAGCTTTGTTTGGTAGGCAGAGCGCCTTGCTTATTGACCTGCAGGTCTTTAGTTCGAACACATGCGAGCCTATATAAGGAAATGTGTTAAATTTAATTAAGTTATGCCTAACTTTTCAATGTTTTACCGCGAAGGAAATGTCGATCATTGTCTTGGTGTTGCAGCGGGGGACTGGAGCCGGTTTCAGGTGTAGTAGTTGTCTGGGCACCACATGCTTCGTGAGAGCGCAGGGTTTTGGGCGTTCACGGGGCCTTCGTTAGCTAAGGTTTTGTTAATCTCAACGAACTGGTCATCTAGCATAGAACTGTATTGCCATTCGTAACTGCTTTGGACAATGCAGGAAACATTTCCAAACAAGGAACGCAACATATTTAAGCTATTTTGACGTATGTGTCATTGTATTTGAGGTATATAGATCGAGGTAATTTTCTACTTTCTACATAATGTCCGTGTGTTGCGGTCCATTTGCAGGGGCTCCACGGGGGAACGTGTTGGAGCCAAAGCGTGATAGGTCTGTGGCGGAGGCCACCCTGTTGTGGGGATTCTATGCCCGAGGCGATCAAGCCGCTAAGTCCTCTTCGCACGCTGAGTGTCAAGGTGTGCGGGCTGTGTTTCAGGGTGGCCAGGGCGTTCTGGTTGTTTGTTTTCCCCGCTCCTTTTATGTCTTTACTTTTAAACTAATCGGTAATAGATGTCCAGCGCTGAAAGGGGAGACGGTTGTGCCCAGTAGTCACACCTGTACAGCGTCAAACCGCCGTAGGAATGGAAGCTGGGCGCATTATGTCGCTGGTCGCCCTGCCGGGCGCAGCTGAGAGTTTACCAATCGAATTGGCTTGAACTGTGCTCCAGGGTCGCGCATGTCGTGGTACACACTCTTTTGACGGGCAGCACCACTTGACAGCATCTCTCTCTGAAAGGTGTGGGGCAGGGGTTTGCAGACCCGAGGCTCTCCAGTGGCAGCTCGGGGCGCTTCACGCGGGTCATTTGGACGCCCACCATGGCATTGTGAGGCAGGGGACTCTGGGGAGACGGGTGAGATGGCTCAGCTGGTCATTGGCCCAGCTGCAGAGGGGTGAGAGCAGGCAGCAGATCAGAGGTGTGTGCAGGCAGTGGCCAGCAGACATGCCTCTTGGTGGCAGGCCAATCGTTGTCTTTGCCGTGAAGCACTACTGGTACCGGAAATGGTGGTATCTAGTCCCACACTACCAACAGAGTAATGGGATGATGTACTGCTGGGCACTGTTGGACACAGTGTCCAATACATGCATCAAATGTAGTTGTACACGTGGGCACACACTCATACTTGCAGAGGTGTCCAGGAGGCCAACAATTTGTCATGTTGGAGGGGAAAGGCCCTCTAACGTTTTTTGGACATACACGGTTAACATTGTGACTGGTATTCAGGGATGAGCCTGTTCGCCAGCACTCCCTGCTTTTGCAGGTGAGGAAGTTGATATCCTCACCGGTTAACTTTTCTGCCCAAGATCATGTGGGGGGCCGGATTTAGAACCAGTGCCTTCTGGTGAGGACGATGGGAGCTGGCCGCTTCTCTGCTGTCGGCGAGCTGTGAATTTTTGGCGCTCACATGCTCAGTCGAGATGTCGTGTTTGATCATGGTGGGGCCAGCCCAAGGGAGGATTTTGCATGGAGTGGGAGTTGACAGTGGTGGTTCGTATGCACTGTTTGTTTTTGGATGTCACATTTCAGCTGTCCTGTGTGGCACTTTGTGGCTGCTCGTGGGCTGGCCAGGGAGCGTCCACTCTGGAGACCCTGTTCCCTCCCTCCCAAGAAACTCGAACACCCTCCACCGGAAGCAGAGCAGCCTCTTATCTGCTATGACGTGTGCGCATTAGTACAACACAAAATGCTTACACTGGTACAAACACGTTAATCTTTGTGGCACTAGAACGAGGTCAGGCCTTCCACAGTCCTGGTATTTTCGAGTACAGATCATTGTAAACCTGGCACGTTCACCAAATTGCTGCAATTGTGCTAGGATCACTACTACCAGAATTTGGCGGGGGCGGATAAGGGTGGGATTTCATGGGCCCGCCCATGATCAGCATCAGCGTGCTTGCTCCTCAAACCGGGTTAGCAAGATGTTTGTCCCTGATGGAAGCATTGTTAACTGTGCCCACTGCACTATCCCTCTCCCAGTTTGCGAGCAGGGGCTTAATTTAAAAAGCAGTAAGCTGCACAAGAGTAATTCATACTCGGGTGTCTAGTCTGCTCTTCTATGTATGTACACCAACAAGGTTGCAATCAACAAGCATTTCATCCTTCTGAGGTCGATAAAACAAGTACCATGGAGCTGAGTAACAAACATGTTATGCAGCGCCAAGATACCATGGGGTGTACGTGTTACCAAGTACAGTCAGAAGCGGAAATTGTTAATGAATCTGGTGAATACAGTGGGCTCACTCAGCAGGGTAGTAGCGAGAGCCCAGAACAATTTCCATGGGGCGGAAGGGTGGCACAGGCAGCAAAGTTGACAGCCAAATTGACAACGTTTCATTAGTCTGGCGGGCTGCTCTGAGCAGAGCATTTGCAGGCGTAAGTAACAGTTTCCGCTACCAGTTCAAAGGTGCATCTTTCACTAAGTTACTCAGATCACTGGGACAGGAAGTAAGGTGGGCTGGATAACTCTTGCTTCTACCTGCATTGGCACATCTTGTCAGGAGTGATTGTCAAAGGGATTGCACTTCAGCCAGGTATTGTTAGCACCCATCCACACCAAGCCGAGTGTTAAGGTCACCCTGGGCCCCATTTACACAGCCCAGTATTAGGCCCTTGTGGGTCAGTGCCATGAATTACTAAAGTGAACTGAACAGGAGGCGTGACCGTGGGTTACGCTAGCAGAAGTTTGGGGAAGAGCTAAACTCCACCCATGGTCATGGTGTAGTCTTAAGTAAGTTGGAGTTGTCACTCTTATTTGACCAGGGGTTCGATGCTACACGAGGGCATCGCTGCGCTGCGGCCAGAGCACTGTCTTTGTGTTTCCCAGGGGGGCAGCTAGTGAAGGCAAGGCTCTTCCCAAACCTGGCACCAGAACACAAGGTAGTCAGGGCCAACTTGTCTGTTGGGTGAATTGGGTAGGCACCGTGTAGTTGTCACTCCACGAAGGGGTGAGTTGTCTCCAATAGTGGGCACAATACATATGTGTGTCTGTTTGTGGTATCTCCTAGCGGACCCACTGACGGTGTACTGCAGCTAAACAGGGAACTGGGAAGCTTGGTTTCCGTCACTGTGGCAGGTTTAAAGCATCCAGGGTCGGAGAGGCACAGTAGGTACTGTGCATCTGTGATCCGATGGCAGTTAGGCAAGCGGGGTGCGCTGCGTAAGTTGTAATTACACGAAAGGGTGAGGTGTCTCCAGTAGTGGGCGCAAGACATACATTGTTTCAAACCAGCTTCGATACCATTAAGGTGTTCACCAGGGTAGCAAGCAAAGGGGTTTGTGCATAAGTCTGGGCAAAGGGGCGAAATAAGTGCACCCCAGAACAAAGGGCAGTTGACTATGATCCTGCAGTTAGGCGCAAACGCCCGCCCGGTCAGTAATAGATGCCACGCTGGGTGGTGACGCTGTCAGCCAACAGTGGGCTGCCGTCCCAAGTAATGGGGACACAAGGTGTCAAGCACAAAAGGCTACTATGTAAAAGAACATTTGGCATGTCCAGTGATCAACAAAAAGCTAAATTTAACTGAGCAGGTAATTTTCCACCGCTGGGGTTGCCCTGGGGTGGGCAGTGTGAACGCCCCTGCCCCCTATCCGGGGGCTCTCGCAGGGAGGGTTCTAGCCTGTCGACTTTTCCTGCAGTTAAGGTCAAATGCCCTGCCCGGTTAGCTATATTAGCCTCACTGGGCGGGGGTGCTGTCAGCTAACACATTGTGCTGCGTCCCCAAGAAAGGGGGGAACAAGGTGCCAAGCACAAAAGGCAAGGCGAGCAGTGTGAACCCCCCCCTATTCGGGAATATTCTGGGATGAAGGGCAAAGTAGGACTTAGCCAATCCTTAAGGTTAGGCACCATATGGCAGCCAGTGCGCACTGCATTAATCAGACGGATTCTCTAGCTGGTATCCCTAGGGGGGTTCACCACGAAGGGAGCTGAGCTGGCGAAATTCCCATAAGAAATAAGGGATGCACGGCAAGGGCAGGAGGGCACCCTGGCTCATCGTCACACACGTCTAGTTATGGACATTCCTGTGCGTCATGAGTTAGAAAGCAAATGGACGGTGCAAAGGTTAAAGTATAATCCTTCTCGCCCGAATAGCCAAAAGTAGGCAGGTGGGTGTGGGAGCGGTCTCCCAACAAGCGGGCAGCTGTCCCTTAAGTGGGGACACAGGTGCGCTAGACACACCGTCCTAGTAGGACGGCAGCTAGGTGAGCTCAGCAAATTCATGGGGCAATGTGAGCCAGGGAATCTGATCTGCCCCGCCCAGAGTTGGCACGGGACTGAGTTATGTGAAGTAGTGGAACTTTCCCACAGGAGGGCGGATAGTTCTTGGCACAAATTCACAGGGCAGAAGGGCCTTTGTGTTGCATTAGACACTAGCTGATCCAGGCTATCGGCAAGGGCTATTGTGATATAGATGGGGTTCATCTATCACCAGTGGGAGGGATCTCTTCCCTAGCTTTGCAGGAGGCCTGGAAATGAGAGGTTGCAGGTGAGAAAGGAGCTTTTGGTGGGGGGCTCTGGTGGCGACGGTGGCCACCTCCAGAGCTGTGGCAGAGTTACAGGGCGATCTGGAAGCAGAGGGGTACAGAAGGGTACCTCTGCGCGGCACCATGGTGGGTGCCAGAGCCAAATCCTAGGAGCCTCATGGGAGGTTCCTGGAAAACCGTGTCGGCGCCCCGTTAGTCCTTCGGGCGGTTGTGGGCCTGAACAACCGGGGGGTTTGCTATGCTACGCTCCGCCCTGAAAGGGGCGTGAGTAATAAGGGACCATGTGTCACGTGATCCGGGAAGAGGATCACCAGAAGTGGCAGCACAGATGGGGTTCGCCCCAGTGCTGCTTGGCTCATCAGGCGGGCAGGCGGCCCAGACGGTTGCCTGCCCTTGGATCGCCCGTAAGATAACCCACCATATTACATAACGGTGTATGTAATAAACCTGCAGCAATTTTACCCAAACAAGAAATGTGTTGTGTGTTTATTTATGAGCATGCATGTTACGTTGGAGGGGTGGGGTAGGTTGCCAATGCTGGTACTATAAGGCCTATCACGAAGCAAAAAAATAATCACCATGTGTGTAACCTGCATGTCCAGTATGTTAAGCATGTTTGAAAATAAATGAATGCAAGATTGCAGACCACACACAGCCTATTGAGAAGGAGTGATGGTTGGGTGAGGAAATAAATAGGTGAGAGTGGTATTTAATAGAACTGTCTAGAGTAGCATCTACTTGCATTCATAAAGTGTAGTGAGAGGGCAAACTTGAGATCCAAGGGACTATCAAATATGCACAACCCCCATCACTGTAGGTAGCACAGTATTGAACCTTTGTAGCCACAAACTCACATCCACTCTTCCACGAAGTGATCTCAGGATCATCCAGTTGTGATGCAGCAGGACGCCTAGGTAAGGGCAAGTTAACAGTTGTGGATAACTGTATTAAACCTAAGGTGTGAATGGGACCTATCCGACTTAGCTACAAGCAGGAGATTAAAACCGAAACACTCTTTGGCTGTTATGTCGTTAATTTATGTCAAAAGCAGTTGTTAATGGAAATGTGTCAAAATACATTTAAAGAGATAAAGTTAAACACGTACTAAATCAACCAACATTATAAAGTCTTGAATGTGATGTGGTAAAGCAGAGATCCCCCTACAGTTAACAAATATAAAGACAGATCAATGCATTGCAAACAAGAGTGCATGCGGCAGAACATATCAGATAACGTGGCGCGCGCAGAAGAGTGTTCACGTGCCCTTGAGAGTCTGTGACATGGTGAAGTCCTGCAGCTGAGCTACACAGCATTTCCCATGGTTTGGGAGGGGGGCAGCAGGCCTTTTTTGTCCACATCCGATAACTCGCTCCACGAAAGAGCGCTTATGATTAGCAGTCTGGAAGTAGGGCGTGATTCACCCGCTCCCACCCACATAATAACTTGGCAGTGGATGCTCTGGGCGGGGGGTTTCCTTTCTTCATTGGGGGCAGGAGGAGGGGGGCCCTCATGTGCTTAGATCAATCTGATCACCTCAGCCAGCACGCTAACAAACGAAGGGGGGCATGAGTGGCAGTGTGAGCCAGCACAACCTTCAAAGGCCAGGGCATATAAAATAACACAGCCCAGCGGAAGCATCATCGTTCTTTTTTTTATGATGCATTATGGGATTTGTAGGCCCGCTTTCAGAATGGAAACAGCCGGGGTACAAGTTTCATCAAGAAAAACATGCACACAGCAGCCTTAGCAATTAAATAAGAAGTCTGACCATTACCCAAAGATCAGATAAAATTTGCCGGGGTCAGAGGACTTCATGCATCACAATCAGTGACGAAAGGGAAGATCTACATGTAAACGTGGGCAACAGACTGACAACACTAAGGAAGAAGCAGTGACATTTAAAAACAAGTGTTTTATTAAAAGCAGGAGGACGGCTGTAGCAGAAGCTACTCAGGGCAGAACAACGGGGGCACATGTGACATAGCGCACAGAAGCTCCATGGGAGGTGGCAGGGGGACGCTGAAGAAATACACAGGGTGGGGGTACGTGGAAGCAACACGGGAGAGGGTGGAAGATGATGGAAGTGCCATGAGGGAAGGAGGAATCAACACAAAGGGTGCAAGGAAGCAACAACAGGCATAGAAGAGGAGTGCACGGGTGGAGCGGAACGTAACAGGGGGCGGGGAAAAGCACATGCTTTACAGAGAGCAACACTATGCCGGGGGAGAGAAGCATAGGGACAAATAGACACCGATTCAATTAGTGAACGAGGAGCAGGCTGCACTCACCTCTCCTCGGCTGTACATGTTCAGCCCCCCTCTCACTGCCTTCTCCCTCCACGGACACATCTGCTTGCTGGCATGGGCTAGTGGCAGATACCAATGGCCTGGACTACGCCTTTATCTTCCGTTGCTGTTTGCTTCACTTACTTGCACGTAGCAGCATTTTGGTGCAGCCGGATTGGTGGGGCTTCGGTGGCACCTAAACGTTAGAGAGCTAGAGCTACAGAGCTGCTGACTTCATGAGTGGGGAACCGGTTCGAGTCTCAGTGTCGGCTCTATCTCGTGCCTACAAAAAATATGCTATGCTAATATGCTTTGTTCTGCATTCCGTCCATCAATTGTGTGTCTTTTGCCTACTAAAAATATGCCATCAAATTAAACAATGGAAACAAAATTACAAATACCGATCATAATGGGATTTTTTTCCTAGTATGAACGGCATTTGTAATTTTGTTCTGATGGCATATTTCCAATCCAAAATCTGTGTCAGCACTCTCACGTGTACTAACAAATCCACAGCTGCGTTTGTGCTCGATGTGAGGGCTCCTATCACGAGAAGGGAGGGGGAAAGCCAGAAATAGAGGCAGCGACGTAAAGGAAAGAAAAGGCGGCCGAAATATAAATGCGTCCAAAACATGAAACACGGCATCCGTGAAGCGGACGCCCAGGCTAATACAGACGCGGAGGGAAAGCAAAACAAAAATTATCTGGATGGGGAAGTGGGGGGGGGGGACATGGGGGGGATGTTTTTCGAGTGGGGTGCATATATTAACACGGGTGCCGTGCTGAAACATGAAGCGCTGCGCCCGTGTAGATAAAAGTTATGCTCCGGCGACGTGATGATTAAATAAACAGACAAGGAGTCCCTAAACATGACATAACAACAGCTGCAGCGCAATGAAACTGTAGTTGGTCGGTGCTGCTTCCGATAAAAACGGAAGTGATGCATCGGACCAACAACCAATAGGGAGGCCGGAAATCGTAAATAAGCCAATTACAAGCAGCAGGCAAGCAGCAGGCGGGATTACCCTCACTATACGGATTACTAGATGTCTCGGAGAGACAGCGCATGCGCGCTGCCTACGCGAGACCTAAAAAACAGGCCTTCTTCATCTAGGCCCTCAGGATTTAGGACAATATCCCCAACAAAGCAGAAGTGCTGCAGCACTCCTGAAAACACACCTCTCTAGAAACATGACACCCCATAGTAATGCTTACTTGTTAACTTCCTCGCTGTTACCAATCTGTATCATTCGTTTTTGCTCAAGGTGTTCTTGTTCAGTTTAGCACGTGCAAAGTTGCATGTAGTTCAGGTTTTAGTTTTGATGAAATAGCTCAGTTGAAGAATGTACTTTGGGTTACTGCTATGATATAAAAAGTCATTCTTTAGTTGCTGTTGATGTGGAACCTGAGAATGGATGACTGAAGTTTGTGTTGGAGTCCTTTGTGTTGATATTACCGCCATTCTGTTTCCAATCACAGTTTGATAACAACCCTACTCAGAAGGCGCACTATTTCATTTCTGATCCACTACTCATGTTAACCTATATGGGATCCCCGTTGAGAAGCTCACTAAAAAAAACCTCTGGTTGTGTGCTCTTAGTTTGATCTGCATGTGTATGTATATATGTATGTGATATTGCTACAGCACAAAACTAGCCAAAAGACAGAGGAGCACCACAGGAGGTAAACTCAAATAAAACGTATATACTTTTGGCTTAGAGATTACTAGCGTGAGGCTAGCTTGCAGTTTATTTTGGTCTGCAAGGTTTGGAAGACCCACCGTAGTGTTTTTATTGTGTAGAAGGCACGATTTGTGACATTGTTTGCATGTGGTATCAAGGGTAGGTCTGACCTATGGTTACTATTGGGTTTCTAACTTCTCTTGATGTTCTCAGAGGAGTTTAGGCTGATAGATTTGCCATTGTTTGCGTGTCATAATGTCTGTCTGTGGTATTGAGCTTTAGATGGTTATTCATCATCCATGTGTTTAAGGCACACAGGCAGTCATTGAGATTTGAATAGTAAAAGCCTCAAAGGGTATCCATTTAAAAAATGATTTGGGTGTTATCTGCATAGTTGTAACAGGTGAGGATGTCTGTTTTAATCAGATTTGGTAAGTGGTTAGGTAGATGTTGAATAATAGAGGGAATATTACGGACATCTGAGGATCGCCACAGTGTTGTGTGTGAGGAGGTCATGTGAAAGAGGGTAGAGAGACTACACTTTGTCTGTCTGTGAGATAAGAAGCAATCCATTTTAAAACATTTTCATGAAACCCGATATTGGGAGTCTTTTCAGTAGTGTGTGATTGAGGACAGTATGAAATGCAGCTGATAAATCCAGAAGTAATAAGGCAGTTACTCCTTAATTTGTCCATTGTGAGTTTTAGATCATACCAGATGGGTATATTGGTTGACTCTGTGCCTCTGCCTGGTCTGAAACCGGAATGTTGGTGTGACAGTAAGCCATAACGTTCGGTAAACTTAGAGAGTTGAGCAAACATTTTTCCTAAGAATGGTCCATTTCATATGGGCCCGTAGTTTGTTGGATCAGATGATTCAAGGTTTTTCTTTTGAGGAGATGTCTGATGTAGGAGCTTTTGAGCTAAGGTGGGAATGAACCTAGTTCCATGGACTTTATTTATTTATTTATAAAGTTTTATATAGCGCGAACATGATCCCGAAGGATATCAGAGCGCTTTACAATTTGAGGGAGAGGAAAGTAATAGTTGCAGTACAATCATCAGAAGGAATACCAACCCAAACAAATCACATATGCATATCAAACAAAAAGGTTACAATCGAAAGGGACAACAAAGGGTAAGATAATAACTGGAACATAGCGAACTGGGAGGAGAGCAAGTGATTAGTAAAGCAGAATAACACCAAACGCAGGACTTAGGGTGTAAGTCCAAAGCATTAGAGCAGACGATCCGAGACCCTTTTAAGGTAGGAACTTGTTCATGAGGAATCTTTTTACTTCCAATTTGAAGGCAACCTTAGAGGAGATTCTGCGTATTTCCGGTGGGAGAGAGTTCCAGATCTTTGGCGCAGAGCTGGAGAAAGCTTGGTGACATGTTCTCTTTTTGCGAAAGATCTGTGGTTTCAGGAGGAGAGAGTTAGCACTCCGAGAAGGTCCACCCCCTCCGGATAATTCTAGCTTTTGCGCTAGAAAACTGCGGGTTTTGAAATGGAGGGCTTTGTGAGACAGACAGACAATCTTTAGCTGAATTCTTGCTTCATAGGGCAACCAATTTAGGGATTTTAAGACTGGGGAGATGTGCTCGTTTCTTTTGGTACCCGTGACCAGTCTGGCCACCGCATTAAGTGAAGCCCTTAGTGGGGCCAAGGTATATTTGGGGAGGCTACAGAGCGTAGCACTGCCATAGTCTAGCCTCGGCAAAACAAGCGCTTGGACCACTTGCTTTGAAACAAATAGAGAAAAGCACCCAAGTTCTAGTCACACTGATGCAATATTTGAAGATCAGTAATTGTGTTTAGCCCTCCTGTTCAAGAAATAAGACTCGCTGCCCGCAGTCCCGGAGCTTAGCATTAATAAACCTACATTTTGATATCTACTTTATGGCCAGACTTAAAAACTATGTTACTAAAATATGGTTGAGATCCAACTCACATCTCCTCCCAATCCCGCAGATAAAGTTGGCCAGGAGGATAAAAAGGTCCGTTGTCTGTCTGGCGGCAAGGATCTGGAATGAGCTCCTGGCTCCCATCAGGTTGAAAGACTTGGAGAGTCTATTTAGAAAACAACTTTAAAATCTTTTCTCCAACCACTAAAGGCAGTATTGGTAGTAAGGTTTGATTCACGGGTAGTGCCAGGGACGACTTTGAAAGTGAAGTGAAATTCTTTATTGTTTAAGTTAATTAAAACCATAACAATTTCGATAAAATTAAACAATCCCTAGAGAAACATATAATATACAGATTAAAATCATTAATTGCCATTGATAAGGTTTACGCCTTTTGATAAAATCATATCAAGACGGTATTGTCACCAATGTTATATACATGTTAGATTTGCTAATGGTCCGCCAGAGAACCAATTATAAGTAGATAAGACAATATTAAACAGTGCATCAAGAATGTTCCTCTCTTTGATAAAATGCCATTTAAACTACCAATTCAAGTTAATTTCTCATATAAAAGTAAAAATGTTACCAATTTGCAGTTAAGTTGCGGGTCATTTGGATCAAGACACCTTAGTATGGCAGATCTACAAGTGCGTATGCCCATGGCATTAAAAGGATTTTTTAGCAATAAAAGACGATTTAATTTTAAAACGGGACATATACAGATCAGATGAACAAAATCCTGCTTCGGAGCACCACATAGAATACATGACGTCGGGCCACTATATTTCCAGAGTGGTTGACCAGCATTGGTCGGTAGTGACCCAAGACGTATTGCTAGCAGTTTCCTTTTTAAATATATAGAGTATGTTATGTTCAAGTAAGCCGCCGGTTGTAAGATCGTATATGACTGTAGTACCATCCAGGCATGAGAGCGCTTGCTGAATTTAATTTTATCCTCCGTTAACGAGTGTCTTTTTGCTGCTTTATTTATTATTTGTCAAAATGTTGTGAATGGTAAGTTCAGATTCCATAAATCCGACACCTTCGTTAACTTTATTGATAGCTGCAAATACTTATGATAAGCTGATCGTGGATTATTCTTCTGTGCTTCCCAGATGGCACTATTTAGCGGGTTCTGGCAGTTTAACCGGATTTTGTACCATAGTTTGATTGTTGCATACATTCTTGCTAGACGTTGCTGCGGTAAACCAAATTCTAGGCGAATCTGCGCTGGGGAGGAATTTCTCGGTAACCCAAAAACTGTTTTATATGTCTTAATTTGCATTCTTTCAAGGACTGCTGTTTCCTTGCCGTATTGAACTTCAGTAGCATAAGCTAGAGTCGGCAAGAGCTTCGCTTTAACAACGGCCAATAGTGGTTTAAACGATGGACCACTTAAAGTCTTCGCTATTTTGCAGAAAGCATGTATCAATCCATTTCCTTTCTTGATCAAACCATCATTATGTGCTCTAAAATTAAAACGGCTGTCAATGTTTAAACCGAGATATTTATAATTTGTGACTCCCTCCAGATTCACACTGCCTAGTTTAAATTGTTGTCGTACCTGCAAGCGGTGGCTAATTGTCATGACCTTTGTTTTCGCTGTATTTATTTCTAATAAGTTGTCCTTCGCGAAATCGCTCAATATGATAATCCCTCTTTGAAGCCCTACTTTCGTTTGACTTAACAAAACTATATCGTCCGCATAGGATAAGTGTGTTAGTTGTAAGGGGCCTAGGCATGGCGCGGGTGTAAATTCGCCTGGTCCAACTTAGGGGAAAGATCGGCCATAAACAAGTTAAACAGATGAGGGGTTAGAACGCAACCTTGTTTCAGGCCGTTTTCTGTTTGTATTTTCCTCGTAAGTCTAGAACCATCTGCCACTTTGACTTGCATCCAGGTGTTTGTATATAGCTGCATTATGGCTTGGAGGATATGTGCTGGAAGCCCCCATTGCCTTAATTTGTTCCATAGAATACCTCTGTCTACACGGTCAAATGCCGCTTTGAAATCTACAAAGCATACATATAGGCTTGGACTTGTTGAATAGGAATCTGGCTACCTCTCCTTCACAGGTTTAGCGAAGGATATCTTTAAAGATTCTTGCTGGTGCTGGGTCTGATTGTGATCCTGATGGTCCGGCCGCAATGAGAATTTCAATTATACTCTTTATCTTTTCAGAAGGTGATTTGGCCAAAGATCTGTCTCATGGACTTGTGGTCTAGAATATGTAAAAAGGAGAGAGAGACCCCTTGTTGTAGCCAAGGGAGTAGGGTACTCTTGACAAGTAAAACAAATATTCCCTTGGGTTATGAAAGGAACAGAATATAAGGTTCAACTCACAACTAGGTCGTACCTCACAAGGCACACAAACATACAATTCGTCAAGGAAAATCCCACCTAATATTTGAATCAATTGCTAAATAGCACTGAAGTTTTAAAAAGATCTTTTATTATTAAAAAAATGGTTACAATGTTAAAATTTCAATACACTTCCTATCTATCACAGTTTTATGCAAAACAATTGATAAAAACAATTAATAAAAACAATAAATGTAAAATCCCCAATTACAATCAGTTTACACAATATGCTATGACATAAAAAGAGAACAATGGTTAGACAGTATACTTTGTCTTTCAAAGGAACATATCCTATGGGACAGTTTAGAAACCTGGCCTGGATACACTCATTTTCGTATCTGCAGGTCCAAATTTTCCTTTGGATTATGTACAATGATGCGTTGACGCGTTTCGATGGGTTTGATTATTATTCCATCTTTCTCAAGACAATAGTTAGTTCATTTCTCTCTGTATTCCTTATTGTATAGCTTGGTTTATATGCCCTGTATAAAGCAAGTATATATAGAGAAATTTTTGTTTAAATTACACAAAAATGCTAATTACAATGGCAAACTCAGTCTACAAAAAACCTTATATTTTATTGTGTTTTGCTTTGTTATGCACATCTTTAAAAACCAATTAGGCACCATTCAAAAACCACAATGATTCTACACGATTATTATATACATGCACTAAAACAAATCTAATTTCACAATTTGTAAATACACTGTGCCTCTATCTATAAAAATTTTAATTCATTGGAAAATCATGAGTCACATTTCTATAGTCATTGTCGAATGGAGTAGCCACTCGGCAGGAAATTGAAGCGACCTCTCGGGTCGGCCAAAAGGAAGTTAGAACGTATAGGTACATCGAGTGCACTAAGCAGGTGATATAGTAATAATTAGGCCTTGAGCAATGTACAGAGCCGACTTTAGAATTATTCTGCTTAGTTTGTGCCTTATTGAATTCTTTAAGAGTATCTGCATTAACTGAAGAGAAATCGAACAGAAAACAGTTCTAATCAGTACAAGAACTGAACGCACTTATAAAGTGTGACTCAAGAGGTAATGGACTAAATGTTGCAAGTTTCGGGGATAAGTTGTCCTTTTAGCAAGGAGATAGGTGGCTGTATGTGTAATTTTTGGTCTGACCTATATAATGATTTAGCAAGGATCTCGGTTTGATTAAGGTAATATTTTGAGGTCCATTCGACAATGACTATAGAAATGTGACTCATGATTTTCCAATGAATTAAACATTTTATAGATAGAGGCACAGTGTATTTACAAATGGTGAAATTAGATTTGTTTTAGTGCATGTATACAATAATCGTGTAGAATCATTGTGGTTTTTGAATGGTGCCTAATTGGTTTTTAAAGATGTGCATAACAAAGCAAAACACAATGAAATATAAGGTTTTTTGTAGACTGAGTTTGCCATTGTAATTAGCATTTTTGTGTAATTTAAATAAAGATTTCTCTATATATACTTGCTTTATACAGGGCATATAAACCAAGCTATACAATAAGGAATACAGAGAGAAACGAACTAACTATTGTCTTGATAAAGATGGAATAATAATCAAACCCATCGAAACGCGTCAGCGCATCATTGTACATAATACAAGGGAAAATTTGGACCTGCAGATACGAAAATGAGTGTATCCAGGCCAGGTTTCTAAACTGTCCCATAGGATATGTTCCTTTGAAAGACAAAGTATACTGTCTAACCATTGTTCTCTTTTTATGTCATAGCATATTGTGTAAACTGATTGTAATTGGGGATTTTACATTTATTGTTTTTATGAATTGTTTTTATCAATTGTTTTGTATAAAACTGTGATAGATAGGAAGTGTATTGAAATTTTAAAATTGTAACCATTTTTTTAATAATAAAAGATTTTTTTTTAAACTTCAGTGCTATTTAGCAATTGATTCAAATATTAGGTGGGATTTTCCTTGACGAATTGTATTTTTGTGCGCCTTGTGAGGTACAACCTAGTTGTGAGTTGAACCTTATATTCTGTTCCTTTCATAACCCAAGGGAATATTTGTTTTACTTGTGGACTAGAATACCAGGACTTGGTAAGTATGTGTTCTAGAAGCTTGAGTCTTACCTTGCCTCACTTCAAAGTTGTGCAGTCTTACAGGCCTCTTCTCTTTTCATCTGTGTCTGCTGGTCTGGAAGAATCGTGGATCACCACTGCAGTCTGCGGCTGGGTTCATGAAAGAAGAACAGGTGACTATGAATGCTCGAT
Source organism: Calotriton arnoldi (assembly GCA_963921515.1). Classification (NCBI taxonomy): domain Eukaryota; kingdom Metazoa; phylum Chordata; class Amphibia; order Caudata; family Salamandridae; genus Calotriton; species Calotriton arnoldi. The sequence continues at coordinate 437,854 of CAWUFW010004232.1, read as the reverse complement.
GGGCAAGGAACACGAGGAGTTCTTACTCCACCAAGAGTCTGAATTGCAAGCAACTTGGCAGGTCCAGGGCATGACTTTAATACTTTAGCCACACTCAAGATGGCCAACAGAGTCTCAAGTTTTGTACATCTCCTAAAATCTCCTGTTTACTAGCTGTATCAGCAACCTTGCTATGCCCATTAGATCTCCTCAATTCTCAGTGGTGCACTCAATCACAAAACACCTGCACTCTTTCGACCGCTGAAAAGAATTCTAAACCCATTAGCACAAATGTGCCCAAATTAACAGCGTTAACCATTTAAAATAGTGCTAGTTTGCATTAAGACTGGGATCTGCTGGAAAACAGGACGAGAGCCTGACACTCTGCCCCTCCAATCCGTAATAGAAATACCAACTGTGCTGTGCTTGAATACCTGAAAGTGCCTAATGACAAATGGAACTTAAACCAGAGTCCCCCCACACTTAACGGGCATAGCAAACTATATCTACTCTATTTTCTATCTATGACCACAAGATCGAGAACAGTTACTCTAGTCTTTTTGATGGTCCTCAGTGAGAAATTGATATAATCTAAGAAAATATATTATCATATACTGACTTTATTACCTGTCCCAAATCGTCAAATGGATAGACATTTTATTTATGAAAGGACCCGTGGAACCTTGCTGGAAAGTGGATGGAACAGATACCGGCTATACAAGCCTGCTTAAAAAGCACACTCAACACTAGCCAGAAAGGGCAGACTAAAAGCACAAATAAATAAACACAGGCCTGCCAACACCAAAGATATCTGATACAAATTGACGGTCACTGTAGGACTCTAAAATAGTCACCCCGCAGGTCCCATACAGTCACATACACTGAGCACTGAAATCCTGGACTGACAAAAAGGATGACGATAATGCAGTCCATCTTGGCAAATCTCTTTAATTAGAATCACATATTGACAATCATATAAAGGAGAACTGTAATATAGTTTGTTAGAAATAGAGTTTCTGGTTGGCCAGGGTGTGCACCTAAGACAGGCAGAACCCACCACTCTAGTCAGGGTAAGGGAGTTACACATCCAAGATAACCCCTGCTCACCCCCTTGGTAACTTGGCCAGAGCAGTCAGGCTTATCTCAGAGGCAATGTGTAAAGCGTTTGTGCAACACACTCACACCAGAAACACAATAAATACACCACAAAAGAGACTCCACACAATATTATATAAAAATACGTTTCTGTATTGCATATAAACAAAGACCAAAACAACATGAACCGATAATTACTTTGTAAACTAGGCAATTGTTTAAACATCATCGTTCGTGCATTGAAAGAAAGGTTTTTATGTTGCACGTGTCATCAAAATACCATTACTGTACAGATTATGCTGATCCCGAATCAATACTCATTACCCTAACAACGCAGGAATCAGAATGATGTACCATGACATCAGGGCATCAAATGAAACAGATGATAAAATCACAGGAATAAGTACAAATCCCCAGTAATACATGAACCACAATGTGAGGGTACGTAAGTCATCACAGCTCGTTATAAATCACCATAATGCATTCATCACATAGGTACAGCGCACCTGTGCTTTAATCACAGGTTATGTGGTAAAACTGTGAGCCCTGCTTGGGATAAAGGCACATGTAAGCTGTCAGCTGAAGGAACTCCTCCACGCCTACCATATGAGGTACAGTAATTCAAGAACTGCTTCTAAACGTGGCAAGGTTCCGATGCAAAGTGGGGACCTCTGTCGAGGTTACCCCTGTGGACCACAACAGAGAGAAAAAGGTGCCCCAAGGTACGTCCTCGGAAGCTGGGGAAACATACACCTCACGAATGCCCTGGGCAACCTCACCAGCTCTCCCGCACCAACCAATGTAAGGCAGCTGCCTGCAAACGCGTGGCGCAGCTGCTTACACCCACTTGTGCAGCCTCCTCTGTGGATGCCGTGCCACCCATCGCGGTCCTCTCGCTGGGGGTCACAGCCACAGGGCCAGCTATGGCGCTGAGGCGACACTCGCCATCCTTAGGGAATTCAAGAAGCACTCCACACGCTCTGCACTAAAGAAAAACCGAACACGAAGAGCAACCTCTCGTGACGCCTTACAATCAATCAATCAATCAATCAGGGGATTTGTAAAGCGCTAGCTACTCACCCGTGGCGGGTCTCAAGGCGCTGATGGGAGGGGGGGCAGAGGGGAGGGGGGTCCGCAGATTTGGGAGGATCACTGAGTTCCATCGAAGAGACAGGCCTTGAGCTCCTTCAGGAACTTGGGGAGCGATGCCATCTGTCGGAAGTGTAGAGGGAGGGAGTTCCATGCCTTGGCTGCGAGGAGGGAGAAGGAGCACCCCCCTGTTCTGCTTTTCTTGATCCAAAGTACTGCTGCGAGGGAGAGCTGTGCCGAGAGGAGAGAGCGCTGGGGAGCGTGGAACATGAGGCAGTGGTTCAGGTTGGCGGGTCCGGTGTTGTGGAGGGCCTTGTGTGCATGGGTGAGAAGCTTGAATGTGATTCTCTTCTCAATGGGGAGCCAGTGTAGGTCCGTAGGTGCTAGCTGATGTGGCAGTGGCGCGGTAGGTTGAGGACTAGTCTGGCGGCGGCGTTCTGGACGTTCTGGAGTTTGCAAGTGAGGTTCTTGCTGATCCCGGTGTAGAGTGCGTTGCGGTAGTCGAGTCTGCTAGTGATGAGGGCGTGTGTAGCAGTTTTCCTGTGTTCGGGGGGATCCACTTGAAGGTCTTGCGGAGAAGGCGTAGGGTGTGGTAGCAGGAGGAGGTGATGGCACTGACCTGGCGGTCCATTTTGAGTTCGGAGTCTAGAATGATTCCAAGGTTGCGTGCGTGGTCCGCGGGGGTGGGGTCCCCGAGGGTGGTGGGCCACTAGGTGTTGTTCCAGGCATCGGGGTGTGGGCCCATGATGAGTATCTCTGTTTTGTCCGTGTTGAGTTGGAGACAGCTGTTCTTCATCGATCTGGCGACGGCTTCCATTCCGTCTTGAAAGTTGTGTCTGGTGGTGTTGGGTTCGTTGAATAGGGAGAGGATGAGATGGGTGTCATCTGCGTACGATGTGATGTTGAGTCCGTGTGCTCTGATGATGGATGCGAGCGGGGCCATGTATATGTTGAATAGGGTCGGGCTGATGGAGGATCCTTGTGGGACTCCGCAGGTGGTCGGTTCAGAGAGGAATGACGGGAGTCTGACACGTTGCGTTCTGCTGGAGAGGAAAGAGAGGATCCAGTCGAGGGCCTTGTTCCGGATTCCCGCTTCGTGGAGTCTGCGGGCTAGGGTGCGGTAGGAGACCGTGTCGAAGGCCGCGGAGAAGTCGAGGAGAATGAGGGCCACAGTCTCTCCTCTGTCGAGGAGGGCGCGGATGTCATCTGTTGCCGCGAGGAGTGTGGTTTCGGTGCTGTGGTTCTTCCTGAATCCTGATTGGGATGAGTCGAGGATGTTTTTCTCTTCGATGAAGGCGGTGAGTTGGCTGTTGACAGCTTTTTCCATGACTTTGGCTGGATAGGGGAGGAGGGAGATTGGTCTGAAATTTTGGAGGTGTGTGGGGTTTGCTGAAGGTTTCTTCAGCAGAGGGTTGATCTCGGCGTGTTTCCAGTTGTCGGGGAAGGAGACGGTCTCGAAGGAGCAGTTGATGATACGTTGGAGTTCGGGGGCGATGATATCTGCGACTTTGCGGTAGATGTGGTGGGGGCAGCGGTCCGTGGGGGCCCCGGCATGGATGGTCCTCATTATCCTCAGCGTGTCTTCGATGCTGAGGGCGGTCCAGCTGTCGAGTGCTGGTTGCGTGCTGCTGGGGGCTGTGGGGGGGGGGTTCCTCGTGTGGGTCATTGTCGTCGAAGTTGTCGTAGATGGTCTTGATTTTGTGATGGAAGAAAGCGTTGAGTCTGTCCCAGAGGTCCTGGGAGGGTGTGATGTGTGTAGACTCGCTGTTGGGTTGGGCGAACTCTTAGATGATGCCGAAGAGTTCTTTGCTGTTGTAAGCGTTAGTGGAGATTCTGTCCTGTAGAGCTTTCTTCCTGGAGAGTCGGTTGAGCTTGTGATGGGCTGTGGTAGCTGTTTTGAAGTTGTCGAGGTCGGTCGGGGTTTTTTTGAAGCTTCTCCACAGTTTTTGAGTCGTCTGTAGGTGCATCTGGAGTCTCGGAGTTCAGTGGAAAACCATCTGGCTTTCTTGGCGTGGGGCTTGAAGGCTTTCTTGAGTGGGCCGATGGTGTTGGCGCAGTCGGTGATCCAGTTGTGTAGGGTGCGGACGGTGGTGGTGGGGTCATCGTTTGTGGCGGTGGGAGCGGAGCTGCTGAGGGTGGCGGCAATATGGTCGTCGGAGATTTTGTTCCAATTCCTGTATTGGAGCTGATGCGGGCGTTTGCGGGGGATGTTGGATTTGAAGGTGAAGGTGAAGTGGACACAGCGGTGGTCCATCCATGGGAGTTCGGAGGTGTGGCTGAAGGTAGTGGAGTTCCCTGCTGTGAAAATGGGATCTAGGGTGTGCCTCGCTGAGTGAGTTGGTTCAGGTATGCTCTGCTTGAGTCTGATGGTGAGGAGGTTGTCCAAGAGGGAGGCGGAGTTGGGGTCCCGGTGGTTGTCGAGGTGGAAGTTGAGGTCTCCTAGCAGCGTGTAATCGGTGGAGGTGATGGCATGTGGCGTGATGATGTCGGTGATGGAATCAGCTAAGGGAGTGCGGGGTCCGGGGGGTCTGTAGATGAGGGTGGAGGGTGGAGGACGGGTTGGTCTGGATCTTTAAATGGAGGTGTTCCATCAGGTCTGTGGGTCCGTCGGAGTAGGTGCTCAGTTGGAGGTTGGTCTTGTGGGGGATGGCGATGCCTCCTCCTTTGGGGCAGTTGGGGCAATCCTTCCTGGTAAACTTGTATCCTTCAGGGATGGCGATTGCGATGTCTGGGCTGGAGGCGGCGTTCGTCCAGGTTTCGGTGAGGAAGGCAATGTCTGGGGCGGCGCTGTCGAGGAGGTCCCAGATTTCCGTGGCGTATCTGTGGAGGGAGCAGACGTTGAGGATGATGCATCTCAGGGTTTGGGGTGCGATGGAGTTGTTGCTGGAGGGTCCTGGGTCTCGGCGAAGGTGAAGGAGTGGTGGCAGTGACTGCAGGTGAAGGGTCCGTGGGTGTTGAGAGGTGAGGAGAGCTTGCAGTTGAAGTTCTTACCGGTGTTGTGTTTGTGGAGAGCCGAGTAGCTGTAGCGCTGGCGGGTCGTGGACGGGCGTAGACGGGCTTGCCTTTGGCATGCCTTCGGCACGCCCGCAGCGTGGCTGCGTATTGGCTGCCATTAAATAGGGGAGGAGGGAGAAAGACGCATCTGGGAGGCGGGAACGGGAACCGGTGGTGGGGAGGGACTGCGGGGGCAGCAGTGGTGGGGAAAGGCGGGAAAAGAGGGCGGCGAGAAACGGGCAATGAGAAGCCTACCAAAAACTACCAATAAGGCAAAACTGCCAAAATAAAGCAAAGGAATGATAAATAAAGCCAAAAGGAATGCCAAGCAAAGGAATGCAGGAATTAACAAAAAGCAAGCAGGCGATGCAGGGTGGGGGTCGGCCTCGAACCGGGGTCGGCTCGGAGCGGGAGTCAGAGGCACTAAGGTGGAGCTACATGCCTGGGAGAGCAGTATCCTGGCCGAGGTCAGGGGACATGCACCTTACCAGCTCTCCAGGGATCCGCCCAACACAAGAGGATCGGGCATAGATTACTCTTTGGTACTGCATGCCCGTTTGGTCACTCAGGGCACTCGGTCTTGAGGAACTCAGTAGAGCTCGATAAACGCTGCCCTTCAAAGCTCTCTACAGGAGTTGGGGAAACAAGGGTACTTCGGACACGCTGAATTTGATCAATGCCCCCTGTTGGACTCACCAGGTGCCGAGTCCCATGACAGGGGCAGAAAGGGGATCTGTGATGGTCCTGAGATCCCTAAGAACAGGGGGCAAGTTCAGCTCAAGAGCCCTTGGAGATCACTGTGGCACACAAGCAGGAATGCAGGCAGCAGGCCAGCACACAGGCAGTTCAAAGTAGTAGTGCCTCCTGAAGCCCAGCAAGCCACACAACAAAGCAGTTAAAGTCCAATGGCAGTTCCTCCTGGCAGTCCTCTGGCAATGTGCAGCATGTATAGCCAGCAGCATCTGGTTAAAAGTCCCATTCAGTGTCTAAAAACATGGGGTCAGAGCACCTGTACTTAAGCTAAAAATGTCATTGATGTAGAGGTAACTTAAAAAAAAACTTTGAAGTGCACAACACCCTCTTTCAACCCAGTCCTGGCTCCAGACATACAGTAGGGAGTAAACAAGCCCTTTGTGTGAGGGCAGGACACAGCCTATACAAATTAGGTGTGCCCCGCATCCCACTCTCTCAGCTTAGGAACACCATTCAGTATGCAGATGTAACCCTGTTCCACCCAACCCTTCCTGTGTGATGGCTGTCTGGAAAGTATGCACAAAGCCTAGCTGTCACTCTGCCCTAGACGTGGATTGGAGTAAGGCTGGGAAGCACAAAGGGACATATTTACAAGCCCCTATCGCCACAGTGACGTTCCTGTGGCGATATGTGATTCGCTTTATTTACAAGGCAGCGTTAAGCCACTTAATGTGGCTTAACACTACCTTGTAAATAAGGCCCCCTTTCACGCTATACTTAGCGTGTAAGGGGTGGGCAATGGGTGTTACGGCGGGCGTTCCACTGCATCATCCATTAATTTTGACGCTGCCCCCTATTTACAAGGGCGGCGTAAATATGGGGCAGTGCCAAAATTAAGACCAGGGAAAACTTGGTCCTAAACAGGCGCAACGAGGAGAAATGTTTAATTTCTCCTCATTTTTGCTGTTTCCGTGTGTGCTGCATTGTGCAGTACACATGAAAACAGCAAAACACCATAGATTGTTTATGTGCAGGAAGGTCTCCCTTCCTGCACATAAACAATCAATAAAAAATTAAGTTTTGCAACTTCTATGTGTGCTGCATTAAGCAGTTCACATAGACGTTTCAAAAACGCCTTGAATGATTGTTTATGTGCAGGAAGGGAGCCCTTCCTGCACATGAACAATCATTCCCCCCAACGCAGACACCCTTGCACTATGGTGCAAGGGTGCCTGCGTTGGCTCAAGGCAGCTGAACTCAGCGCCAGCGCTAGGGGAAACGCAGGGGTGCGCCGCATTCTTGTGAATACGGCGCATCCCTGCGTTTTCAGAATGAAGAAGCGTGGTGTTAGCAATGTTTGCTTAACACCATGCTTCTCCATTCTGTTGTAAATATGCCCCAAAGAGTCATAAGCACATAGAAATGCCCACTTTCTAAAAGTGTAATTTCTACAATAGTAATGAAAAATCCACCTACACCAATAAGCAGAATTTATCACCACTATTCCAAACATACCAAACATGGCAACATTACTCTTTTCAGATCAGAAATTACCACTTAAAAACATATAAGGGAATTCCCAATACTAACCTAGGAGTGGAGCAGCACTCACTGTAGTGAAAAACGAAATAGGGTATTTGTCACTACCAGGACATGCCCTAAGCCAACAAAAACAGGTCAGAAAAAATATAGGAGGAAGGCAAAAAGTTTGGGGATAACCCTGCAAAAAGGGCCAGGTCCAACACAGTTAATCTGGGCAGATCTTTGTTATAAACTATGCACATCTGTCTCTTACACTTCCTCATTCATAACACACTAAGCACTGCATCCATACCACGATAAACACAGCTTGGTGGTTATCATGCATGACCTGGGAACCTTTACCATAAACACTCCAAGTAAAGGCAATACCCTTCCAATCACACACCCACACCCATGTGGTGGTGTGTGGTTAGATGCAGTGCCCCACATAGAGGTGGTAACTGTTATACAACTACTATAATGCAATATAGCTTGATTTCTTCAAGTTGGTCTCGGATTACACCCTCAGTTAAAATGTGACTCAGTGAAGTAAAGTTATTTGTGTAGAATGATGAATTTGGTGTTGTTGGGAGAGCCTGGATTTCGACCCCAATTTTCTTGGTTATACATTGTGCTGTTCAGTCTCCATTCTCTCTCTTAAGAGCAAAGGATCAATGCTTGTATTCAAATAATTCTTAATCTAAATTAGTACGCTGTGTTCAATTAATACAATACAACATGTTAATTCAGTCTGTCAAGATATATGCATAAAACATCAAAATGTCCTTTTTGAAAAAAGATAAGCGTAAAGAGGGAAGGTAGGATATTACATTTAAGTTAATATTACTACCTTCCCCTGATGTAAAGAACATTAAAGAGAGAGGGTCAGTGTTAGACCTGGCCCTTTTGACGGGTTTATCCGCAAACGTTTTGCCTTTTGCCTCCTACTTCTCTGACCCTGTTTTTGTTGGCTGTAGGATTCTGGGCACTTTACCACTGCTGACCAGTGCTAAAGTGCATATGCTCTCTGTATACATTGTGACAATGATTGGTTATCCATGATTGGCATATTTGATTTACTTGTAAGTCCCTAGTAAAGTGCACAGTGTGTGTCATGGCCTGTAAATCAAATGCTACTAGTGGGCTTGCAGCACTGGTTGTGCCACCCACATGAGTAGCCCTGCAAATGTAACTCAGACCTACCACTGTAGTGTCTGCGCGTGCAGTTGTGAACTGCCATGATGTCCTGGCAAGTGCACCCACTTGCCAGGCCCAAGCCTTCCCTTTCCTTACATGTTGTGCACCCCTATGGTAGGCCCAAGGTACCTTCATGGGCAGGGTGCAGTGTATGTGAAAGGTTGGACATGTACTAATGTGTGTGACATGTCCTGATCATAGCCGGACTGGGAACCGAAACCGGCCCTGGCAAACTGCTCGTCTGGCCCCCGGGAGGAGGGTTGGGGGTACAGCCGAGCTGTGTGCTAGGGACGATTTCAGCTGATTTTGTTACAGGGGGATGATATTCCTGGCCCCGGTAACGAAAACGGCACCCCAGGGGCCCAAAACCGGCCCCCACCCTGACAGCCCACCGGGGAAACGCATGGTGCCTGCTACGGCCAGTCCGGCCCTGGTCCTGACAGTGAAATACAGTGTATTTCATTTTTCACTGTTGAAAGGCTATCTGTCCCATAGGCTTATAATGCGGTTGCACTGTTCCATGTTTACATGCGTAACTTTCCCTAGGGACAAAATAGGAAAATCATATTTGGACTCTCTGAACTCAGAATTTATTAACACACCTTTTGGTAAAGGTGGTTTTTAAATCCTGTGTTTGAAAATGCCACTTTTAGAAAGTGAGCATTTTCTTACTTCACTATTCTGTGTGCCTCTGGCTGCTTGTGTATTCAGCATCTGGTGTGTGGGTGACAGGAGCTGAGATGTGCATTCACTCTAGACAGTCCCTGAGCGGGGTTGAGGTGTGCCCTGCCTTGCCTGGGTGACTCAGTGCAGAGCTGAATAGACCTGGTCTGCACTTTAGAGTGGTGGGAGGAGTGCTACTTACACCTGTATAGGCTGGGTCTCCTTTTGCACAATGCTGTCTCCATCCCCTGTGGTCAGGCTGCACCAGTGAATGCAGAACTGGTTTGGACTGGGTTCAGAGACCCTTGCTACAAAGACATTTTGGGGTATAAGTATGTGACCTAAAACCCCAGTAAATTGGATTGCTTCAAGGAACAAGAGGACCCTGCCAAGAAGAGTGAAGGACTGTGTGAGGAGCGCTACCTTTTCTGAGTGAGGGGTGGGCTGGCCTGAAGTTGCTGCTTCTGGTGGGGGAAAAGGACTGACTCTTTTTGCCCTGCTGTGGTATCCTTCTTGTGAACAATCTCCAAGGCTTGTGGATGCTTCCTTCCTGTTTGAAGTCTCAGGGTCACAAAAGCTTCATCCAAAAAGAAACCTGCAGGGGACGGACTGGAGTGTGCTCCCCCCCCTTTTATGTTCCAAGGTGCAAGGAGTGCTTTATGTTTTGCAAGCACGTGGGGAGCCCTTTACTTCCTCATTTTTATACCGGGGCCCAGCAAAGTGTGTGTTCAGCGCTTCATTTTCCCCCACAAATCTGTTGATGCCCAGAGTATGGAGAGCACCTACTATGTTTCCCTTGTTGGCCCAAGCGCGATGGCGAGACAGAGAAGAAAAGGTGCTTTCTTTTGCCAGCGTAAGGTGTAGTCGGCTCTCCTGCAGGGCGGGGTGCGTAGTGGCCTGAGAGCTCGGGGGACTCTCTTCTGCATGCCCCTTGAAGGATCTGCCTACTTGGAGTGCCGCCCATGCACCGCCTGGGGGCCCAAGTCCGTGGACAAAGCCCTCCTGCTGTGGAGGGAATCCCGGGATTACTGTGTGGCCGCTCTGCCAAAGCTGCAGTTTACTAGGCGTTGTCTAGCAACCTCTCGATGGAAGGAAGAGGAGCCGCAACTCGCTCCAGCCCCACCCAACCGGACGCAGGGCCACCGGAGGATCCGGAACTTCACTGACAAGAGGCAGGTCTCTCGCACCAGCGGCTAGTCTCGGTATTGGAATTGGAGTCAATCTGCACGGCCACTCGAGACCAGAGGAGGTATCCGACATCGTGGCCGGCAGATTCTCGGGATCGGACAGCCGCAAGTACCAAGGGTGCACCGCGTGTTCGCGGGCAGGCCCAGCTCGTAACTTTGTCTGCGGGAACCCAGCGAGGTCTCCCCGCTGGCGGGGGCAGTGCATAGTGCATAGGTTAATGTTAATGTTATCGAGACTTGTAAAGCGCACTATAACCCTACGGGCATCCTGGCGCTGGGATACGTGTGCCCTGCCGAACATAGGTGCTATAAGGAAGATATTATTCCTGTAAGAGTAGGAGAAGGACTAGAATTATACTCTGGGATAAAGCCAGGTCTTTATTTTCTTCCTAAACTGTAGTAGATCTTCCATCTGTCTAAGGTCAGTTGGAAGTTTATTCCAGAGCCGCGCCGCTGCAATGCTAAAGGCCCTTCCTCCCGATTTTGTTCTTCTGAACCTGGGCACTTTCACCAATTTGGCTGAAGAAGACCGAAGACTACGGATGGGGACATACCATTCGAATTTATTCTGCAATGGTTTAGGCCCAAGGCCATGCGGAGCTTTAAAAACAATACAGAGCGACTTAAATTGTATCCTCTGTGATACTGGAAGCCAGTGGAGCTCCATAAGAGCCTGAGAGGCTGATGAACGTTGTGGTCTCATTAGGGCTAGCTAGGCCGCCATTATCTGGATTCTTTGGAGTCTCCCAATCAAATACCTTGGGGACTCCAGCAGCAAAGCATTGCAATAATCCAGCCGGCTCAGGATAACACTCCTTACTATCAGTGCTCTGGCCTGTGTTGGTAACATCGGAAGAATCTTCAGAAGCACTCTAATAAGGGAGAAGCTGCTCCCGACTGTTTTATTTACTTGAGTTTCTAGACTCAACTTGTCACTGAAACTAACCCCCAGGTTACGCACCATCTCAGAGGGTTTCAGTGGTGTAACCGTAGGAATAGGCCAGAAACCAGTTGGGAGTAGCAATGGAACTTTTCCAACTGCACAGCATAAGATCTCTGTCTTGTCGCCATTAAATTGCAAGGAATTATTTTTTAACCATTGTGCAGTATCCTGCATACAAGCATGGAAATTTTCCAATGATACGGATGGATCTCCCTCCAGTGACAGGATAAGTTGTGTATCATCTGCATAATTCACAAGATTAACATTGTGTGACTTAATGACAGCAATTAAAGGGCACATATAGACATTGAACAATATTGGGCTGATCGCGGACCCCTGAGGGACACCATGCTGGATGTTGGTAAAATCTGATTGGTAGGGGGGAAGAGCTACTGCCTGTCGTCTATTGGCCAGGTAACGTTGAAACCACTTAAAAGCCATGCCCTCCACCCCAACTCCTTCAAGCCTCGCCAAAAGGACCTCGTGGTTAACCGTATCAAATGCGGCAGACAGGTCCAACAGAATCAGTATAGCTGATTGTCCCCTGTCTGCTCGCATTCGAAGATCGTCCAGAACGGTCACTAAGGCAGTCTCCGTCCCATGTACTGGACGGAAGCCGAATTGCACATCCTCTAATTTGTTGTTGACTTCTAAGAACTGGGAGAGTGTCTTGCTAACCAGTCGCTCTGTAATCTTCACCGGATAGGGTAGAAGAGAAATGGGTCTGTAGCTTTTTGGACATGCTGGATCAAGCGTGACTTTTTTCAAAAGTGGTGTTATTATTGCTTGTTTCCAGCAAGTCGGTACCAGCCCACTGCTCAGGGATTGACTGCAGATCAGTCGGAGTACTGGGAAGAGTTCTGAGCCTAGTTCTTTCCATATTTTATGTGGTAGTGGGTCCATAGGAGAGCCTGAGGAGACGCTTAGAGCTACTTTGTTAAAGTCCTCCTCAGAAGGTATCTCGAAGTGATCCAGCGAGCCCAAGTTGACCGCACCTACCCGCCCCTCCTTCTGATTTTGTAGTGACCTCCTGGCCATACCACTATCATCTTCTTCATTAACCGTATTGCCCACTTTCAGCCCGTCAATGATTTTTCTAATCTTATCCTCAAAAAGGTTGCTAGACTATCACAAAGATCTTGTGTAGGATGAATCTTATTTTTGTACAGTCTGGATTGGCAATATCGTTCACTACTTTGAAAATACTTCTAGTGCTATTAGGTGCCTTCAAAATAATATCTGCAAAATACTCTGCTTTTGCAGTGGAGATTTCTTTTTTATAGTTAGCTATTGTCACCTTCCAAACGGTTTTATCCTCATCTGCATATGCCTTTCTTCACTTCCTTTCTGCCTGCTTGCAGCCCTTTTTTTAATTTCTCAATTTTTCATTATACCATGGGGCTGAAAGTCTACCTGATTTTTTAAGATTTTTGCACCCCCTGCCCTGATAACTACCATGGGGGAGGTCCCCTACAGTCAGCCCATCAATAACAGCAATTCCATTGATTAGAAGAACAGGGCTCTGATTTTTTGCATGACTTCCATGAGGCATATGCGAATTGCGGTTCAGGTTCTTACACTTACAGCAGAAAAGCACATTTTTAGGTCTCACCTGAGACAGCGTGAATGTTCTGTTGTTTGTGACAATATTTTGTTTCACTTATTCTCTTCCTGTGTTTGAAACTTTGATGGAGCATGGACCAAGTACTATTTATTTGGTTTAGTAGTCCTTCTGCTGCTCGCCTTTGGATTCAGGTACAATTGTTTTTCTTCCATCCCTTCCTTCCGCTCTGTTGCAAGGGTGTTTCATGTTGTTGTTGGTTGAAGTTTATTTGTGAGTTACTTTGTGTCTGCAGTCAGAGGAACATTTATAACTTGAAAGTGTCCAAACTGGGTAACATTGACTGCAATGAGCATACTTGTTTTAAAGAGGGCAGTTTGAGAGATGAAGCAAAGTTATGCTCTGTTTATGTAAAATTAAAAGTAACTGGATTGTTGATTGTGGGGCCTTACAGCGCTTCAGAATATGTCTTTGCAATCAGTGTAGGTTTCTGAGCACAGGAAACAAAAGCAGCGTTGGTTACATATAAAAGGTTTCTGTTGCATTTGCTGTTTATTTTAATGGCTCAGCAGGGCAACAAAGACTGGCGGCGCTGGTCCGTTGTCTGCAAGTGTCCCAATATGATGAGGCACAGACTGGCGCTTAGGCCTCATAGTGCAGGCTGAGTGCAGGAAAATCCCTGACATTGAAAGATGGCCCTCCTCCACTTACCACCCCAGCTCTACACTCTCATCTTTTGTTTACGTTGAGCATTTTCCTGAAGCCTGAACCCACTCTATGCGCTTGCAATAATTTCTTCTTATCTCTTGCCACAGATAGTGTTATTGTTGCACAACACCCACGATAGACACTTACTGAATGTTATTGTGTATACTGCTGTTAATTTAGAAATAACTCACAATACATAGTTTTTGAAAATGTAGTGGCTACCTGAGACCTTGCAATATTTTCTGCAGTCTTTGTTGGACTCAGTCATCTGTTACCATTTGGAAGGCCTCACAGTGAGAGTGCTTCCGGGGATGTATTTTTTAGGTTTCACCTGAGACAGTGCATTGGCTGTGGGTGAAATCTTCTGTGAAATAAAAATGAAAATTGAAACTGGTGTGAGCCCACCCATTACTTACCACTGGTTGGCTTCAATGTCATTCTCGTTTCCTTGCTTCTTGCTTGCCTTCTGCTTCCTCCTAAGGTCTCAAGTGTTTGTCCCTGCCATGGAACATGGACCTAGTACAGCTTCCTGCCTGTGGCCAGTTTACTTCCACTGGCCATGCGCTTCTGCAGGTACTTTTTTTTTTTTTTAATACTTTTCTTCAGGCACTCTATTTAAGTGCATGTGTCTGTAGTCTGTCCTCCCTCCTTCCTACCACCACCCGTGCTCTTGCCCCAACCTTCCTCCCTTGCCCTTCTCTTGTGTTGGTTGCCCCACCTCCCTCCCACTGTCTGTTGGGTTGCTATTCCCTCCCTGCGTCTATGTTCTTGCCCCAAACTCCCACCTCCCCTCCCTCGTATTGCTTGTCCTCCTACCGTTGTCCATTGTGTTCAGGGCCGGACTGGGAACTGAAATCGGCCCTGGCAAACTGCTCGGCCGGCCCCCCTGGGGGGCAGGGGTGTGTGCGGCTGAGCTGTTTGATAGGGCCGGTCTCGGCCGATTTTGTTACTGGGGGCCGATATTGCTGGCCCCGGTAACAAAAACGGCCCTGATTGTGTTGCTGCTCTCTACCTCCTTCCACTGTTTGTGTTCTTTCCCCAAGCTCCCTTCCCATCCCTCACTCGTGTTGCTTGCCTCCCTGACCTCCTCCTGTTGTCTGTTATGTTGCTGCTCCCCCACCAGTGTTTCCTCTGCCCCTCCAAACCTCCCATCCACCACTATAAACAGTAACAAAGCCAAATGGCAGTCACGTGCGCGAGTGCTATTTGGCTTTCTCATTTTATTTTAGACATATTGCACAGCAGTGTTGGCTGATGTGCAACATGGCTTAAAATAAAGAGAAAAAGTGCTATAACGTGGTTAAAGCTGGGCGCATCATAGCACTTTTTTTCTTTACTTTAAGCCATGTTGAACAGTAGCCTGCACTGCAGTGCAACATGTCTAAACAAGCATTGAAAATGCAATAGGTCTCGCCTTTGATTAAGTTAAAGCCATTTGCTTTGCTAATGGTATTGTATAGCAAAGCAAATGGCTTTAACTTAATGAAAGGCGAGACCTATTGCATTTTTAATGCTTGTTTTTGTTAGGCATGGGGAGATTAAGTGATTTGCCCAGAATCACAGGATGTTCAGCGTCATTGCCGAGACTCGAACCCGGTTCCCCAGATTCGAGGTCGACCGCCCTAGCCGTTAGGCCAACTCCTCTCCCCAGATGTATGTTGAAGATCCTAAGCCAGAGGGGAGGATTCTCTCATTCTCTCCTTTAGTCATGGTGAATGATGTATAATAAATAGGCCTGGGTGAAATGTAAAGTTCACCAGCTTAATTCACATCATTGTGGGGACTTTATGATACACTTCTAATGAGAAGTTCCCAAAATTATGCCATTATGCCACGTTGCTTAATTACGGCGCCATCTGCTGTAAAATTATAAAGTGGGAGCACTGGAGCAACGCGAACAACCCGAATGCTAGCAACTGTTGTTTGCAGCACTTGTGTTTTTTTATGTGTGAAGTGCATCCACACCTTATTTACTGATGCGAGGACGCATTTGGTGCAAACATACAGTGCTAAATGATGGATTTGCATTTTGCGTAATTACGTATTAATGTGCTTAATTGTGCAGAAATTTTGCATAATTGCGCAAAGGCAAGTTATGCAAATTTCTCACACCCCAAATTCAAACCTGATGCTGACTTCAGTTTTTCCTCAAATAATAAGTGGTGCAGATGGAAGTGAGGAGTCGAGTAACGGGATTAGTGATAACCAAAACAGACTGGAAAATAGAACAAACTCAGGCTATCATATTTGGTGTTCCCATTCACCACACAAAGGGATACAAAGTCACCAACACCAACATTTTCTGTGGGTCTGAGAAAACCCATATTTCTGCAGTAATAAACCTGGTAGAAATGCCTGATCCCGGTTTACAAAGTAAGCTGGCAACATCAAGATATGTTATGTTACTTTATGTCAGGTCATGTCCCCAATCTGGCACTGATCGGCACTCTAGTGAAAGCAGACACACAGTGGGCAGGTACAAACTATGGCTAATGTAGGCAATTTCCTCAAAATTCCACATGTGATGTGATGTACCCCGGGGCCGTCGGGTGCAGCCAGAAGCTTGCACTAAAGCGAGGCCCCTCGTGGGACACAACACTGCTCTGGCCTTTGCGCGGTGGCATAGTGCTAACTAAGCCTTGCACAGAAATGGCGCAATGGAATGTCTTTGGCGTTGCACATTTTTTTGCCCTTCGCTAATGCAGCGCTGCAGATTTTCATGCAGCTCTGGGCGCACGTTAGTGACCCTGGGACGAGGTTGCCGGAATCGTTCGACATTACGGGCTGTTTAGGCCTCAAGTGGGCAAAGAAGGCCCCGAGCTCTCCGGGCACTGACACGAACATGGCATCCCACAGCGCCTCCCCACCGAGCTTTACACACCCGGCTGTGAGCTGTGCATGAGTTTCACCATTGAGGTTACCCTTTTACACCCCTGCAGTGCAACCCAAGTGCGCACAATACAGATGCCAGGCAGTGCCTGACGTGTGCCTGACCCCCTAACACAGTGGCATTTCCTGCCCAAGGCACTGTTGCAGAATCTCCCAAACCCATATAAGGCTCTGTAGGTAACCCCGCCCTCTTTAGATAAGGCGCAATCGTAGAAATATTTACGTGAAAAAGCAAGCAGGCTGTGGCTTGCTTAACCGACTGCTAGATCGGAACCCCCCACCCCCCTTGAAGATGAATTGTTATTTCTATTGTTTGGTAACTTCCATGAGGGACAGGCGCAGAGGGCACTCGAGATAGAAAGTTCCGTGCAGGGCAGAGTCCGTGGCGAGACTGCGGAGCTGTGTAATACACACCGCTTAATATGTCTTCACCAAGTCCGGGCGGGAGGGGAGGCCGAAGGCCAGAGCATTACAAGCCTCACTGTGATGATGCATTTGATAGAAAGTTCCGTGCAGGGCAGAGTCCGTGGCGAGAGTGCGGAGCTGTGTAATAGACACCGCTTAATATGTCTTCACCAAGTCCGGGCGGGAGGGGAGGCCGAAGGCCAGAGCATTACAAGCCTCGCTGTGATGATGCATTTGTACTTTTCCGGGACACCTGTTGTTATGGAAGTCTGGAAAAAAAAGCCCCAAAAAAAAGTTTAATCAGCAGAGCAAAAAAAAAGAGAAAAACAAGCGCTCGCCAGGCAGCCGCTGTTTATTTTTGCATCGCGCTTTCACTTTAAAGTGAAAGCAAGATGCAAAAATAAACACGCGGCGCCATGTCTCCTTTTTTGTCCGGCCCATCCAGACTGGATCGCACGGCTTGTTTACATAACACGCCTCGTTGCGATAGGAAACTGCTTCACGACAGCCGTGAAGCAGGCGATCCAGTCCGGATGGGCCGGACACACGAAAAGGAGGCACCCCAGAAAGCTTATTTCCAATGGCAGGCCACCGTTTACCATAAACGGTGATGCAAGCCAATGGAAATAAGGGGCGGGGCTTCAAGCCCTTTTCTAAAACTACTCATTTACAATAAATCTCGCCGAGCGAGCTACGCATGTGCGCAGCAACGCTAGGCGAGACCTAAAAATATTGACAAAGCCAATGAATCTCACACAGGGGAAACCTACCAGCTTTGCCAATGCTGGCTATATCCGAGTGGTGGCAGGCCTGTGATCTCATACTCCATCTGCCCTGGCCTTTTGTGGCCATGGTTTGCTGATGAGTTCCTTTTCCCAATGCTTGCCACATCTTTGCTGCGATTTAAATCCTGTTAGGTATTGGAGCGACAGATTAAACCATTTCTAAATATCCCACGCAGTTTTGTTGTTCAAAACGGCCTCTTGTGCACAGCGTCAAACCATATGTAAACTGCTGAGAGTTTCCGCTGTTACAGAACTGTTACACAGGCTTTTCAGTGGTGTGAGGTCACAGTACATTCTCCAAGCATGACCTGTAAGGAAGGTTACCAGATTAGTTCATGTCAACAAGGACACAGTACTATAGTCCTGGATCTTTATTTAACATCATAATGCATTCTGGGAGATGAAGTCTTGGTGATCCACTGGAACTCAAATCTATATCTTGGTTAGAGTAATTAGAACGGTATAAAATAGAATTAAGAAGCAAAAACAGGAAATTATGTGAGTGTCCACTACAAAATATAGTGTAAATTGCTTTTATTTGTCATGCTTTGTATGACTACAATCAATCAATCAATCAATCAATCAATCATGTCACTTATAAAGCGCACTACATACCCGCGAGGGTCTCAAGGCGCTGGGGGAAGAGGGGGGTGGTGCTGCTACTGATCGAAGAGCCAGGTCTTGAGGAGTCTTCTGAAGGCCAGTAGGTCTTGGGTCTGTCGGAGGTTGGTGGGGAGGGTGTTCCAGGTCTTGGCGGCGAGGTGGGAGAAGGATCTGCCGCCGGCGGTCGTTTTCCGGATGCGGGGGACTGCAGGAAGTTATGGCCTGTCACTCTAATCACTAGTCTCTCCCTCCACCCTCTTGCCCTCTCTTTCTTTTCCTTTTGAAGCCTCCTGGTACCTGCTGTAATTAATCTAGGTGAGAAGTCGAAAGTGATAGAGGCACCAGGAGCGGCCCCTGCTTAAAAACACACCTCTGTGGTTCCCACCCACAGGGGGAAATGCCTGAAGCAGTCCAAACTTCAGACATTTAGCCTGATCCAAGGGTTAGCCTTTTTTGGCTTGCCTACCTCTAATAAGATGCCTATTGTAGTGTGTCCTAATATAGCATCACTGCTGACACTTCAAGTACATGTGTCCTAATATAGCATCACTGCTGACACTTCAAGTGCATGTGTCCTAATATAGCATCACTGCTGACACTTCAAGTGCATGTGTCCTAATATAGCATCACTGCTGACACTTCAAGTGCATGTGTCCTCAGGACAAGTGAAGAGAAAGAGGAAGAGTGGGGAAGGGACGAAAGGTCGTCGGCCGAGGACAGACAAGGGGGCAGATTTACAAGCCCCTTGCGACAGTTTTGCGCTGCTGTTGCGCCACTTTTTGAGACGCAGAGGCAGCGTAAACAATGCGCCATCTAGGGAGATGCGTCACGTTGTAAAGCCCTGCGCCACATTATACCTGCGTCAGGTATAATGTATGCAGGGTGGGCGTTCCCACGCAAAAAGCCATGTAGAACAGACGCAGTGAAATTTACAACATTTCACTGCGTCACTCTACGCTTCCCTGCGTCAAAATCCCTACGTTTGTTAAGACCAGGAGTAAGGAATGACACAGGGCTTTTTGAATGGGACTCACCTATCTGTTGTGGCGCAATGCTGGAGTTGCGTCACTTTCATGAGCAACTCCAGCAATGCGTCACTTTTGTGCCAACAGATGTGTTAGAATTTCTGATGCATCTGTTAATCCTTGCACCATGGAGCACTGTATTGTAAATACAGCACATCCATGGTGGCGCAAGGACATTTGGCGCAAGGAAACTGACGCATCTATCAGCCGCTGTCCGTGTAGGTAACAACGGTGGGGTGGTGGGACGATGCCGAGGGAAAATCAAATAAATAATTAATTTTCCCTCTGCATCGTCCTTCGAAATCCCCACCCAACCCGGCCCCACCGCCCCACTGCTATTACCTGCACGGACCGTGGCTGGTTGTGAATGAGGCCCCACATGTCTGCACTTCTTTAATTTGAAAGGCAGAATGCCATCCCTACTCCACAGAATTGAAATACTTTTAGTGGGAGGGTTCTCTAGCGTAAGGAAATGTACTTAAGGCTGCAAGGAATGGCTGGTTGTAATAGTTATATAGCAGCCTATGCTCTTAAACAAACAACACTTGTAGAGGCAAAAAGCACGTAAGCAACGATTCAGCTACTGAGGGGTTCTTTCCTCCTCCCGACTTGCTCTTTCTACGCCTCATAGCCCTCAGTGAGGGACGTAAATGCAGCGTGACGCTACCCGTCACGCCAGCCATCACCCGACGCAGCTGTCAATCTGCAGCAAAGCTATTCTATGTTTACCTTCGGTCGCACGCGTAAACCATAGGGAGCGTCTATTTAAGCACAATCTGCCTCGCTGCGAGCATGAATTTCTGTTATTATGTTTTGTTCGACCCCGGCTGATTGCTGAAGGCAGTCTTGAGTGTGAAGGTGAGAGGATTCTAGGACAAACAACGCATAATTTTCTCCTTTTGCAGCGTGAAAGAGCGCGCATTAGTATTCCGTCAGCGCAGCATCGGGCACACGCTCCCCACTCAAGCGAAAATCATATTTTTTATCAAAGCCAGCTGAAGCGCCACTTAGTTAACGGTGAATGCCGTTTTTGCCACTTGAGAAGTTTGTTATATTAGAAAAATCCCTATTGAGTGGTTTCTATTGCCCACCATTGATGCGCCCAAACCTCCCAGAAGCTCGCCTTCCATTAACACGAAGGCCTTTCCTGAACACCGCTACATCTGAGGCGTTTTACTGTATATAAAGACGGTTGAGATAAAAACGTATGGCATTACATCTGAGACAAATAAGATTATGCATGAAGGTGGATAGAAAAATTAAAATTGTGAGGTAGAGCTTGTAGTAGAGGGACTTCGGTACTAAGTATTAAGTCTACAATGGAAAGATGACCTCCAAGCCTCCTTGACTCAGCCAGCTGCCATGGTTGGCCAGTTAAAGCCTACTTCAAAGGAGCTGGTGTGAAGGTGGGGATAAAATGCAGTTGCAATAAAGATAGAATTTGCAGCTAGAGTTATTTTTTATGAAAAGACATACTTGAATAACACTTTTGCACATATAAATTCGTGTGGGGGTAAAAAGAAGACCTGATCAGTGTAATTCGCACAAATCAATCAAGGTACAAAATATCATGCAATACATACAATGCACTCACTTGGTACCTATGTTACAAAAAATATATCCTGTTCGCCTTTAATAACTGAACCTGAACACTGTGCTGTTTGTAATCACATAGAGAATATGGAAATCATGATCTTCCCGCCAAATATAGAAATTCTTAAAACGTTAATTACAATTAATACAGTGTCAAATTATGCAACTTGTGCGGTAAGAAAACAAGATTCTAGCTCAGAATAAGTGTAATGATAAATGGTTATGGAACTGGGAAGCCTTGCTTTGGCTCCATGTTTATGTTTAGGGGTTGTCAGCACTGTGAAACCAAAGGTGCTAGGAACACCAAGACAGAGGCTGCATCTATAGGGGTATGGGAGGACAGGTCTCTGTACTGTAGTATGGCAGAGAATGCTCTGACCCTCTTGGGAAGGTGTGGTGTGGGCAGAAGCGGCGGACGAGCTCTCAGAGCAGTAGAAAAGGGAAAAATAAAATGACACGGTTATTATCATTTTATTTTTTGTTGCTGCGGGGCTGGGTTAGTGTGAGGCGGGGCTGGTGGCTCATGAAGGAGGAGTGGACTGTGCACACTAGGTGCGCAGGACTGCTTGACCGGCCGTCTTGGCCCGGCCAAACCTTCATGCGCACTTTGCATGTTCCCCACCAGAATGCATTACACAGCCTGGTGGAACATGCTCAGGCCCCCAGCCCCCATTGGAGCGCCGATTCACGGCCCCCAGACCATTCACAACGCTGCATTGTAGAGTTGTGATTGGCTTAAGGGAGCCTGTGTGCTTCCGGACTCTTCAGCAACAACGGAGCAGAGATGTAGGCGGTTACGGCACAAGGAGGTACGTGTTTTGGTTTTTCAAAAATATTTTGTTCTCCCCACCTTCCCGCCCCAACCCGTTCCCTGGCACCCGCCACTGGGTGTGGGCCACAGAAAGAAATGGCACACTCAAGGACTATGTAGAACATCTTTGAGCTTCTCAAGATAGTTAGCATGTAAGCCAGTTGGTTTCTGAACTCCGTTTAACAAGGCAGGATCAATGGACTCCTACGAGTGACTGGGAGACACTTCTTTTAGCATCCAGCCCACTCAGAGGAGTGATGGCCTATGATCATGCCACACCAGGTGGAGGCTAGTGGGTAGTGGGAATGGATAAGTCGCCGTGGCTCAAAAAAGATGAACAAAGGTTGCTGCTATAAGGAGCCTGCTTGCCAGGCAGAGGTCCAGAGCGAGCTTCTTGGCTCTGCTTCCACATCCCTGGACTGCTTGATATGACTGTGGAGTTTCATGAAGGCCAACAGAGCCTTAGCAGGATAAAAAGCTTGGCTTTAACCTTGAGGAAATTGGCAACATGCAGCTCCATATTCCCAAAACACTGCAGCAGGGTCCATGCCACTGTCGGAGTAGATATTCCTTTTGTTGGAAGTAGGCTCCAGCTTATATACTCAGTCCCTCAAAGTTGCCAATCAGTGTCAGTGCATCTTCAGAGCTCGAAACTCCAACGAGCATGGTTGGAGCAGAGATTCCCTTCGCAGCGAGGATATTGTGTAGAGTAGGTCTTGCTACTAGGCCTACATAGCTATAGGCAGGAACATTCTCCATTGGTTTGCTCTGTACAGAAACCTTGTGCATGTGTTCCAGACAGCACCTAAAAACTAAGATGCAGAGGAAGAAGGGATGATAACCTGTCTCTCTTGTTACTTTGTGGACAGCAGTCACCCTCCATTTTGCAGTCACAATTCATACCAAAAATATGCTCATTATCATCTCAAAATACCCCTAGCGACAAGTGCCCCGAATGTGATCGCTATCATTCCACAACTATTCAGATGTTTCAGAACTTTATTGAAAATGAAATCAGTAACGTTTGTGAACATTCAAATTGTTTAACAAAATGGAGGAGGCCCTTTACTCGAGGTCACTGGACTGCGTTTACAGTGGGCCTATTTGCATGGCGAAAGCGGTAGGCATTAGCGTTGAGTCCAAATACTGGTCCCAAAAACCAAGCAAATTTTTCCACCACCCAGGACCTTGGTAAAGGAGCCAGTGCCCTACACCCTCAAGACTACAGATTGTGAAAACTAAATTGGCAGCTTGAGGTAAGGCCCACTCAACTAAAAAGGACAAAATGCTGGAAAAAATTGAAATTATGAGACTGGGACAGCTGCCTCAGTCAACCACGGACCTTGTCCTTACATTCCCATTCAGAGGACTTGAAAACATTACAGAAAGAATAACATTAACATTAAACATCCTTATTGGATGTAGTATAATCGTCCAAGGAAACGCCTGGCTGGGAACTCTAGTCTCTTGTGCCTCATAATCCATAAGCCACTTTGTAGCTTCTCATAGATATAGGAACAGAATTTGGTGGCAGACAAAGACTGCAGTGGTCACACGGCCTGTGCATTTCCAGCCTACTCTTGACACACAGACCGTACTTGGTTCTGGTTTTCAGCATTATACTTACAATGTCAGTACTGTAAACTACCAGTGAGGGGTTTAGTTTTTTAATAGATTGTTTCTATTTCCTGTGGTTAAGTTGAGAGGCTGTACCATAAAATATAGAGGGATTCTTTAAAACATGTAAGCTCATTCATTTTTGAATCTTCATTCGACCTCCGACACTGTTCTCTTTTTGTCGCCTCTAATTCTATGAGTGTTATCCTGTTAATAAACGGCTTACAGTTAGCACTTTCTTTATGTCTGTGCAAAAGCAGTAGTTTAGTAGTGTCTAGATTATAAGGCTGTGCCCCAGAGCGATTGCCCCCCCCCCATACCCCAAAGGAGAGATGAATGAGGTGCTTCCCCTGGGCCCTCCTTTCACAGAGGGTTCGCTCTGGATGCAGGCCGGGCATCTAGGGCAGCATGCACAGAGGTATATGCTGGGTGAAGGCTACTAGTGGTGTCTGGGCTGCCAGACTTAAGAGGAGTGCGTTGGCAGGCATCCTGACAATGTGCTAGATAGGTTCAATTCTCCCAAGGCACTATTCATGCTTCTGGACCACCAGCAGCATCAGCTTCGCCCCAGGCCTACAGAGGAGCATCGCAGGAGCACTCCTTCCCCTCTCCCATGACACACAAGGCGCAAGTCCATGCCTAAGGGCTCTTTAGCCCTTCCTTGCCACAGTGTGGCTACCGTTAAAGACAGCCAGTTCCTCTTTCTTGTCCATTGACATTGGTGTCTACATTCAGGAGCTCTCTTCGCCATGATGGAGTTTTTTAGGTTATGCCTCCATTATAGGGCGACCACACATTGGACGTGGTCCCATCCTCAGTAGATGGAAACCAGAAGTACACAGGAGCAAACGTTGCTGCTCTTTTATTCGTGGTCTGCCCTCCAGGGCTCTGCCAGTGAGGAGTGGAAAGCTGTTCATGGAATCTGTCCCTTCTACCTTGACCTGCCAAGCCCAGGTGTCATGTTGTCAGTGATGTTTAGTATTTCTCTGGGCGGTTGGGGGAGTGTCACACTGTGAGGGCACTAGACTTTGTAGTACAGGATCCTTCCAAGTCCAAAGCCCGGCCACCGGTCACCAAGTCCTGGACCAAGATAGCAAGTGTGGAAGGGAGCACCACTTTCAAGTTCAGAATAGCATGGGGACTGGCTCAGCCGGCTTCCTCTATTCCTGCCTTTTTTGAGATTTTGACATCGTATTCTGCTATATCTGTAAACAAATGATATGTCAATAAAACAGAACTAATGCTACTTAATAAATATTGTTTTAAGGATATGTTAAAGGAACCAGGTTTAATTTAGAATGTAACCTAAATTAAGTGTTTAGGCACTTTATATTCTAATCTAATTAAAATACTATTTTGATTAATTTTAATGACATTAAAAATAAAATGAGTTCCTTACTAGAGAAATGGTCACCACCTTTTCTATCCTGGCCGGGTCATCTAGATATGATTAAAATGTTGATTTTACCTATCATTAATTTTGCTCTGTCTGTGCTTCCAATTAAATTCCCTGGTTTTTTGTTTTAAATACATTTTTATGGAATACCAGAAAAGCATGTATTTCTCTTTCCAGTTTTAAGAGTTAATTTCCCAGACTGTATGAAATACCATTCAGCCTTTACAGTTAAAAAGGTGGTGGATTTACTGTCTGCTACTCCTCCTAGGAACCAGAATATCTGGTAAAAACTACAATTATCACTTATATATCCTTTCACTGTTAGAGTTTGTATATATGTATCACAGAAATGAAAACATTCTTCTACCCTATTGATAATTACTGTAGATTATTGGCTAAACATTTTCTTATGCAACATTTTTCAGATCTCCTAGTTATATTTCATTCCCCAGTTTGGTATAACCCCAGTATTAAACATTCACATCATGCTTTATATTGGAAAGGTTGGTTTGGGAAAGTCATCATATATATTGGTCAATTATTCATAGATACCCGTTTTATGTCCTTTCATGAGTTAAAAAAAAGATTTGAGGTTTCTGATAATTTTGAATGGATATATTACTTATTATTATTACTTTAATGATGTCCAGCAGGGATAGAATTAAAACTAAGGTTGAATTAGCTTGGAAATATGATTTTGGGAAGAAATTGTCTATCTCCACTTAGGGTAGGCTTTGGTCCAAAATCCATACTGAATCACGAGCTGTAATTACCCCACAAGCTATATATATTTTTTATAATAGATTATTTCTCCCTCTTGTTGTCTATATAAAATGAAAAATCTTAGTGATAATAAATATTGGTCTTGTCATGCTGTTAATAGTAATATTATGCATATGTTTTTGAATGTCTACAATATTTTGGCACCAGGTTTGGGAAAACATTTTAAACATCTGTTATGTTAAAAATCCTTTTTGAGGTAATGCACATTTTTCTTGGTATTCTTTCCCCTATCTTGGAATCAAATCATCTTGTTGGAAAATTGGTAGATCTTCTTATTGCCATTGCTTTTCAGGTAATAACATTGAATTGGAACGACACTGGAAATATCACTTTTATTAAATAGTGGAACATAATATGTTACAATCACAGACTGGATGCAGCAAATGCTACCTCTATACAAGGGACAATGAGAAGATGCAAGGTATGGTCACTCGACTTTATTTTTATCTAGGAGTGCTGATCATCAAAATAGATCTGATGAATGACAGAAATTTCCTGAGTAACCTCCTTATTCTAGTTTAATTGTACGAACCAGTCTTACACCTTTTGTTTTTATGAGTTCAATGCATTCATATGATGCAACAATCAAGATATTTTTTGTTATTCTTCTCTTTTATATTCCTTTCTGTGCAAGGCACTTTCTCCCCCTCTCTTCTTTTCTCCTTCGTTCCTTTTTCTTTTTCTTTCTGTGCACTAAAAAATCAAAAATATGTAAAAATATGTAAAATGTTCTCTTCCTTAATAAACAGATTCATTGCTTTTTTCTATTTTGGATATATTGTTCCCTGTTCTATAGCATTTTGGAATTATTGCATTACTAATACTGCTTGCATGTAATTGCTCCTCTGCTTCTGATATGCTCATTACAATAAAGCAATTTAAACAAAAAAAAATAGAATAGCGCAGGGACCCCATGGCTGAAGAGAACTTCCACAGAGCTAAACGAACAAATATAACGAAGAGGGATCTCCTATAAATAAACAGTAGCTTAATAGTTACCCTTATCTGTGTGATCTGTTCAGGCGTACCCAAAGACACCAAATCTGGGGAGCCACATTGCGCTGTGTGCTTTTTGCATCACTCTGGGGAACAAGAGAATAGTGGGAGTGACACAGCGATCTGACCCTGACAGAAACAATGGTTTTGCTCCCCTCAGAAAGGAAGTACCCCTTCGGCGCCACGCCTCAGATGCCGCTCGAAGGGGGCACATCATAACACTCAAATGCAAGAACTGGTATTAGGTGTCAAACATGATTTGAGGCCACCTGGCTGTTATGAGTATAAACTATACTATTCTGGCGATTAAACACAGGAAGAAGTACTAATCTTTGTATGTGGTGACTGGTGAAGTACTTAATTGAGTTATGTATGCAGGTGCTTACACCGTCGTCTATGGTGGCTGTACTGTAGCACGTGTTTCATCTGGTGATCGCATGTAGGGAACAGTGTTCATCGTTTATCTATTGTAACTTGTGCCCCATCCTGTGATTACACACAGAGCACTGCTAATAGGTCTGTCTGTCATCTCTCTCGCTTGTTCACTGTTTTCAATACGGTGACCGTATGCAACGCTCAGGGCTATTCATTTCTTGTTACCGGCGGAGTCAATAAGCTATGCTTTAGTTGGTGATTAACTGCAAGAAGCATTACTACCATCTTTACCGTTTACCACTTTAGCTAAACTATTGTTTTGTTATTAGGTACAACACAGATACGGGCCATGGAGCAGGAAGCTAGAAGCTTCAACCATGCTTGCTTTGCATGGGCACTGCATGCCGGAGTAAGCAATGGAGGATTTAACTCGGGGACCCAGGCATCAAAAGACAACTGACCTAATAATCACGCCCCCCCCCATGGCATCTGCCACTCGCTTATTTTTTCTACATTTCTCTGTGTGTTTGCTCTTCAAGCGCCTAGTACAGGAATCTGCATGATAGAAAAACTAGCCACTCCTTTAAAGATCACTAAGTTGCACATGCACCTTTTTTGCGAGAAGTGGTTGTGACAAGCACTGAAATGTGTTACTTTACCAAGGCATATGAGGAGGTACACAGAAAAAACATGGCACGAGAGAAAAAGCAATTAAGAGAGAGAGAGTAGGACAGTGAAAGAGAAGCATAAGGAAAGCAGTTCTCCTTTTCCGGACAGAGGATGGCTACTTTAGTCATTCCCCTCCCCTGATGTCTGAGTTCTCCCTGAGTCACATCCCTCTATGATGTCGGAGTGAGGGGCAAGGAGTCCCAGTGCGAGGTTCATTACAGTGGTAGGGTCTTCCTATGAGGCCAGTGAGATTTAGGTAGTGAGGGTGCTAAAAACATCCATAGTCCCTGAAAAATGGAGCCCCATGAAGCTCGAAGAGTTGCTTGTTAGCCATGCAGGGCTGATTTCTCCAGTTTGGGCACCGTCCTTAAGTACCTGAGTGGGGTAGAATCCTCCGGTGGTTGCACCATACCACAGGCTGGCATGAACACAAAAAAGACGTTGGTGGCTAGAGTAACGCAAAGCATACATTGGGCACTACTCATGATGTTGTCGGCCAGCTGCCATAATGGAGGAAGCTGCCCACTTACTTCCCCAGTATGGATGGTGGTCACTATGGAAACAGTGGCTAGTAGGGGCTTTGGGTTCATTTCTCAAATCGGCACAAATCCCACAAGCTGCCCATGAAATAGAGAGGTTTGTAAATATTCTAATGCTAGGTGTGTGTACATAGGCAGTACTAAATAAAGAAGGCTACCTGTGCTAACCTGAGCCGATCGCCTCATAGGGTCCAGCATGGGTTAATGAGGTGCTGGCATTGACAGATCAGAAAAGCTATAGGGAATGAATTGTCAGGTGATGTAGTTATCCACCTTTCCTAAGCCTCTTAACTTTGTGAGTCCTGCCCCTAATTAAAAGTGATTGGTGGGCTTTGACCTTGATAAATATGCACTCTCACTAGGGAATTTGTTTTCCTGCCTTTTCACATTGTGCTACATTAATGCACATGCATATTCTCCCTGATATTTTTCCCTTAAATGCTGTGCCAACTAACCCTATTACTGTGCATGAAATAGCCAATGGCTATAAGTGTTCTGATCAAAGTTATCATGAGATAAAATAGAAAGGAATGATAACTCTTCTAAGCTATAGATTTAAATATGGCTTGAGTCATTGACTAAGGATAACAAAACATTTGGTAAGAATCACAGGAGGGGCTATGCTACACAGAAAGACACTAAAAGGCAAATTGTGAGAAACTGGGTTATTAATTGAGGAGGGTGAGTAACCAACTCAAGTAATAAATACAATCCTTTCCAGGGTGAACCACTAAAGTCACTAAATTAAAATGAGCTCAAACCCCTGGTAGCTATGGCACAGATTAGTCAGGCTTAACTTAGAGGCAATGTGTAAAGTATTTATGCAACACTCAAACATTTATCAAGTCAAAGCATAACACTGGAAAAATCCCAGACCAATTTAGAAAAATAGAGTACATTTTAATAACTAAAATACCACCAAAACGGCAAAAATCCAATAAGTAGAACAGGAGTTACAAAGTTTAAAAGGCTCAAAATAGTGCAAAAAATGTAAACGGCAGCCGCGGTCATCTGGTTGAACTTAACTGGGACAAGGGTAAGATTTAAGGCTGTATGCGATCGAGCACCGGTTGGATTCAGGTACCAGGTTCGTCCCGGTGAAAAGTTTTACCTTCGGACTTAGTCTCTGGAATGGAAGTCAAAAATCTGCAGCAGGCTGTGGCCAAAAAGGGCTCCATGTTGTCGGACAGACATTAGACGAGGTCTCTGTGAAACCGTTGACTTTTTGGAGGAAAGCTCTGAGGAGGAGAAATTTGAATTCTGTGCTCAGAGAAGGTCCCTCACCACCTGGATTCTTATTGCTCCTCGGCCCGGTGAAGATCTCCACTTTGAATTTTTTTCGAGCTCGGATTCTTCCAGAGGGACAAAGCTGCAGGCTTTAGCCACAGAGGGCTCCACAAGACCTTCTCCACAAGGTCCTGCTGAATCGGATTTGCTGCTGCAGAGAAAAACGTAATGGAGCAAGCTGAATCTTTGGCCCAGAGGCAATAAACTTTCGTCGGATTGGCTTGGCAGGTTGGTCCCTCTCCCCTGTCAGTTCTCAGAGCAAAAAGTTGGCAAAAAGTTTCAAAGTCCCAGTTTTCAGGATTTATTAGTAGTGCACTTTGAAACCAGCCAAGGGTCCATGTCCTTGGGGATAGGTTAAGACTCATTCCAGTACAGGCAGGGTCCAGGGCAGGTCCAATGGTCTAGCTGAGACTGGTAAGCTGGAAATGCAGGAAAAGGCCTCTTGAAGCTTATTGTGTCCCTGTAGCCTGCGCAAGAGGTCATCCTAATGACCTATGGAGTCCACTACATTGTCTTGAGTACACGAGGTAAAGCAGGTCCAGTGTTCAGGCTCTTCTCGGGTCATAGACAGCAGGTCCAGTCTTCTTCTGCTATTAACCAGGTCCAGAGGTGATCTGAATCAGGTACTCTGGGTGCCACATTTATGCCCAGTGCCAGCCAGCAGTGGGTGGGGGGACTCCTGGCTCCTCCCTAACCAATTAGGTAATAGTTCCCAGGGGTGGCCTACCGATGTTTGCAGCATCTTCTTTGAGTTTTATTGCAAGCCATACCATGTACCCCTCTCTGCCCAAAAAGAACATGGCACAAACTTTCTTCCCAGGTGCAGAGCTCCTGTGCCCACCGTAGAGGTGTGGGCAGAGAAATGAGCAACCCCTCCTATATGTTTAACATTAATCCTTTACATGTCCTTTGTTTACCATGCAACCTGCCTAAAAGGGCAGTAAGGCCTGCTTACGGGTTACATAATAATATTTAAAAGGAGGGTTTGGTCCTGTCAAAAAGGGTTTATTTTGTCAGGCCAAATTTGCAGTTAAAACCTTTACCTCTGTGCTACACATGGCAAGCCTTCAGTCATGTTTGCCCTATCACTGAAGTTGGTGTGTGTACTGCAGCCTACTGGTGACATTTAACATGCAGTCCTTGGGTACACTTTAGGTATCATATACTAGGGACTTATAGGTAAGTTAATATGTCAACTGGGCATAGGCCAATTTCATCAGCTTAAAAGGGGAGCACAGGCACATTACCACAGGTTAGAAGGGGTAAAGTGGACAGCAAAACAGCTAAGGCAAAAGATTGGCGGTACACTACACAAATGATAATACAATGTCTATATCACCAAATGCGTCAAGCAAGTAACAAATCAAACAAACTAAGGGGCCAATTACGAGTTTGGCGGTCCTGCTGTAGCCCTGCCACCGCTGTGCTGCCAGGAGGACTGGCAAGACGTGGTGCACCCGCCTGCCGGATTCCGAATTGAATCCAGGGCAGGCGGGCGGTGCTGGGGCAGTCTCATGGCGGCAGCTGTGTTAGGCTCATAGGAGAGCCTTAACAGCAGACCATTGCCGTGAAAGCGCCTGCAGCACGTTCCTGCATGGTGTGGCATGCACCATGTCATGCATGACACACAGTGCAGGAATAAAGGTGCAAATTCAGGGGGGCTCAACATATGCCCCCCTCACATGCACCCCCATGGGCAAATTCATCCGGGGGCCCTTTTAGGGCCCCATACTTGCATGTCCGCCACTCTTTTCATGGCAGGCTCACCACCATGAAATGGGCGGTGGAAATGCAACTCGGAATATGCTCAGCAGTGCCGGCATCGGCACCGCCAGTGTATTCCTGTCCATTTCCACACCGCCACCGCCGCAGGATCCTGGATCACTGCAGAGGCGGCAGTCCCGTGGCAGTTCAACCGCCACATTTGGAATACGGCGGGCAGACCGCCACAGCGAGTATGGTGTTCCCCAGACCGCCGTACTCTTAATAACCCCGTAAATCTGTAGCATCTACTAGAAAATGACCAATGCAGAGATCCTAAATACCTCACATTACTCTTCTTGGCAGCATCCTAATTATCTCCAAAGGCTATTTGATACAAAAATGTGAAGAAGCATAGATTTCATATCACTTAGCCACAAACTATTACTGTGTCCTCCACTCACACGCCCCCTTCCAGCCTTATTCACGTCTTTCAAATGTCTGGCAATATATTGCATAAGGATCCTAACGTAAAATATCAAGGCTCTAACACTAAGGGCCCGAGTTCGATGTCAGACGGACCTGAGTCTGTCCGACATCGATTCGTTACTGGGACCGACCGACCTGTCGGCGGTCCCAACCCAGCAATTAGGATGCGGCCGAATACTGTACAGTCGCACTCTTATTCTTTGCAATGGGAGCATGCATTCTGACTGGAATGCATGCTCTTATTGTAAAGAGAAGAGGTGCAGTTCTTCCCTGAACCCTGTGGCAGGCACCTCAAGGTGCCTGCTCGGGGTGCAGGGATCAACAGGAGGCACCTATGCCCTCTAGGCCTCCAACCGGAGGCCGTGCACCCATGGGTGCCCTGCTGGGGGCCCCCAAAGTCGACTTTCGACAGCCTTTCTGTGTCGGAAAGGTAGGCACAGAAAGGCTGTCGGAATCCGACATCATAATCTAAATGGGTCGGTCGGAAATGAATCCGAACAGCAGATTATGATGCCATTGGAATGGCTCCGACAGAGGGTCAGACCCGTTTACTATGGCATTGTAATCGGCCCCTTAGTTGGAATGATGCATTAGCGCCTCGTTTAAGCAATTCTTTCCTACTCTTGCCTTAGATGTAATGAGCCAAATAAACACACTCCTCTCTAAGTAAATAATCCCCAGTCACATGACCAATACCTCCGTCTTGGAGAAACCAGTGGCAAATCCACATGTCCTGGTTAGGTACTGGCAAGTTTCATATCTGCATTATTGTAAGAGTATCCTAGAGAAGGAGCTCATGTGAAATATAACAATATGCACTTGCAACTTCCAATCAGGCATCGGAGCCATTTATAGCTCAGGGAAGACCTCTCTGTGAACCTTGGAGAAGTCAAAAATTCACTCTAACAATCCGGAACACCTCAGCAGGTTACAATACCATGGACCACAACATCTTATTAAAGAGACTCTACAACTAACTTATGTTCAACACAGCTATCATTCACACCTGAAATCAAAATCCACATTCAGTGGTGTAAATCTACCTCCATTCTTTCTCAGGAACATCCTTCAGCTCCTTGAAACAGATCATTAAGATCCTTTGTGATATGGTACCTTGACTCTGTCAATAGTCTCTACACAGGGCTGTTTGTAAAAGTTGCAAAACGATGTGGGTAACCCTTTGAAATATCACTTTTTTAAACAGGCCTTGAAATTGATCCACAGGCTCTTGATTCAGTCAAGAATCCATTTCCTCTCTTCAGCCCTCAAGATCCACAGCAACGTGCTACCCACATAATCTGACTCCCTATTGCAACATAAACAGTAACTCGTGGTCTTCCAGCTGCCCCATTTTTCAACCAAAGAACTTTAGATGGGGAAAAGTCTTGTGGCTGCTTACTAGGTATTGAGGGGCCCAAGCATTTGAATACTTTGAATCTCAGTCTGAGAGCAGAACCAAAAGGTTTCAGGTTCAGGTTCAGAAAAGTCCTAAATACTGAACTGTTTAGTCATCCTTAATACTTACATATGCAGTGTCAGGGACAAGGAATGCCAGATAAGAGCTAAACGCCCTCTATTTGGTTAGATCTGACCTACTCTTTGACCCTTTCCAGAGCTTTAATAATTTAATTGCCTACTACACCACTCTTTAGTGGCCATCAATGACATGTGGCCTTTTACAGAATTCGTAAATTGATTGGGTAAATACTTACTGCAAGGATCTATGTGTAATCTTCAGGTCAATGGTTCTTACACTAATGAAGCAGATCTGTGGTTTCAAATACGTAATACAGAGACCTTTTTAGGTCTCGCCTAGCGTTGCAGCGCATGCTCTGCTCGCTCGGCGAGATTTATTGTTAATGAGGAGTTTGAGAAAAGGGCTTGAAGCCCGCCCCTTATTTCCATTGGCTGGCATCACCGTTTATGGTAAACGGTGGCCTGCCATTGGAAATTAGCTGTTTGGGTTGCCTCCCTTTGGCTTTTTGTGCCGGCCCACCCGGACTGGCTCGTCTGCTTTCCTTTTGTCGTAAAGGGATTTCTTATCTATAGGGGCGTGTATCTGCAATCATATCTGCTCGTTGGCCAATCAGAGACGGCAGTCTGCTGGTTATGGGCGTGGCACGCCGACACCTCCTAGAGCGAGGCTTCCCCCCTCTGTGCCGCCATTCCGCCCAAGCAACAAGCGAGGAAACCAAACGTTTTAACTGCCGTGCACACCGCGCAGAGAACCAGCTGTGAGTCCCGCAGCCCTCCGTCTCTTCCACCCGACGGTCAGTGCAGCGACGCCTCGGAGCTCCGAGCTGATTTAAAAATGCATGCCATGTCCGCTCTAACCACAGCCAGTGCAAGCAGTGCTCGCGCCAGGGCCCGCCAGGCAGTTTCCGGCGCTCCGGGGACCTTGGTCCATGTCAGCCCACCCCTCCCTCCCGCTTGTATATCCGTGTTGGGCAACCCTCCTACCCGCACTTCCATCCATGTTGCTTGGCCGGGGTGTGCGCTCTTGCTAAAGGCTCATTACATTTATTAACATTTAGGTGCCCCTGGGGCACTCCCCAGACTAACTATGCAAGTGTCTGGGGGGGTGGTGCAGGCCGGGTGCTGGGGCTGCTGCTGTGCCCTGCGCCGTCGCTGCTGCAGAAACAGCAAAAAAATAAAATAAATACCTTGCCTCTTCGCACCACCTCTTGGCACATCTCAACTCTCCTAAACAGCGGCCACACCACCCATGATGCCGTCGACACACAAATTATCTCCACGCAGCTCCGGCTCTAATTTATTCATCAAACACCGAATGACCTTTAGTTGGATTCATTATCCGGAAGTCCCTTGTCTTCCCTGATTTATTTCTGTGCCATTTTATTCCCCGTTTCTGTATTTGCTTTATTGTGGTGGTGGCTTGTGTATAATATTGATGAGATTAATCTCAAGACATTTCATTTGGGGCCTGTGATTTCCTGCGGAGAAGTGCCGGCGCTGCCTCTGACGCTGCTTTGACCTTTGGTCTGTGGTACTGAAGTGGGAGCGCGTCCTCGGTTAGTATTTGCATGCCCAGAGCTGCTGCGCTGCGCGTGCGTTTCCCTGGGGTGAAAATAATGGAGAAAGGGCAGCTGGGCATGTTTGGAGAATGCTAAACTATCTTTTTCCCTTCACCGAGGCAGGGTGGGACTGGCAGTGCCCAAAGGGCTGCTCTAACATGTCAGAACGTGGGCTGTTTCTTGGCTGTTTGTGGGCCTGATTTATGGTCCGGCGGGTCGGTGTTTACTGCTGATTTCCCTGATATTCCCAGCCGTGGTCTGCAGTCAGTACAAATGCATGTAGTCTCCCATACTGTTCAAACACGTGTACAGCATGTCTTTACAAGTTTGAAACTGCCCCGATTTGCACATTTGGGCCACTTTCTTGAGGTGTCTTATCTTATTGACGGGGGGTGCGTGCACTTTTAGTTTGGTGCCCATGCCTCTTTCCTGTCCCAGTCTGACCCTGCATGGTACTGATAGGAAATTAGAAGATGTGCTGATAGAATGGTACCCCTGGAACGCTAGGAGGGCTGGCACGGATTCAGTCGTATGTCATACAGATGTCCGGCAGATCTCAAGGCTCTGCTATGCCTAAAGGGACACGCGCTTGTATGCTGGTGGCTCAGAGTGACTCCATGCACATCCTGCCTGCCTTTGACTCAACCAACTCTCAACCGCACACACTGGTGTATATTAGCACGAAAGGCCTGTATGTACTCGCAGATTTTCACATAGGCATTTGCAATGCAATAGGTCTCGCAGTTGTGACAGTTTGAGTTATTGGCATTGTAAATGGCAATGCCTTTTATTTACGTGTTGGTTTTTAAAACATAAATAAAAAGCATTGGCATTTACAATGCCAATAGCTTAAACTCTCGCAAATGCGAGACCTATTGCATTCCAAATGCTTGTTGTAGTTTATAATTGCAGTCATATATTTCAGTGGGTAAACACTTCCTGTGCAGAGTTCTGTGTAAAACCTGTACTTCACAGTTTCTAATAGTAGTAAGAATGTTCAGTGGGTTAATGCACCAAATGCAGATATTTGCATACAAACTGAAAGACTCAGGTTGCTATCCTAATATTATAGCATACAGGGTAAATGCAATTTAAAATTATAGCAGACAAGAACAAACCCAAACTCAAACACCGCCCTCCAAAGCCTTGCCACCACACCAGGCTCAGTCAACAGCTGAGGACCTCTGTTGATCAACCTAGGGTGTTTTTACCATAAATAGCCAATGGTGGTATACATAATGTAGTGATTCGATTTTAAGCAAAACAGGCCATACCATCTTGCATCTGGAGACACTTACTTTCTGCAAAAGGAGCTGAAAAATGTGCCCTGTTGCAGTGTTTCTTCTTTTTAAGTCCAGCCACCGTCAGGTATTGATATTTACACTGTAATATCCCAAATTGGGGAAGCCAACATTCGTCAATACTGACTGCCACTCAAAGGATGTGTGTGTTATTTGGGGGTGGGGATTTCAACTCAGCTTTGTGCCTGAACAAAGAGGGGGATATTTGTGGA
Source organism: Calotriton arnoldi (assembly GCA_963921515.1). Lineage (NCBI taxonomy): Eukaryota > Metazoa > Chordata > Amphibia > Caudata > Salamandridae > Calotriton > Calotriton arnoldi. Next base: position 401,713 of record CAWUFW010004232.1, on the reverse strand, counting down.
ATAACATCTGATGACGGAATTAATCACGCTCACTTTCCACACACAATGTATGGGGAATTTCTAAACAAAATCATGTTTTCATTTGATCTTGGTTTTGCGAATGACTTCTGCTCGCCGCCAATTCCCTTAAGCTATACTTTTAATGGTAGAGGGAAATGCTCGATCATTGATTACATCGTGTTCTAAAACAGACACTCTAGTAGGCTAAAAAACTTTGTGACTGAATAAAAATGTAATGAGCGATCACTTTCCTTTAAGCTTTGCCTTTGAATTTCCGTGTAAAGTGATAAGTAAAAAGGGCAGAGCAGACCACTCTATACAGAACATAGCTTTGAACAAAATTAACGGCTATTCACTACGTTGGTCCATGGTGGACCCGCCCGAATTCACAAGGTCTCTTTTAAGTAATTGTAAACCAGCCTTCTCAGCTTGTCTTGACGAGTCCATCACTCATGCTGAAATCCTAAAATCTTTCGCACAGATCACTTCGGAGGTCAAAAGAGCCCTACTCGTGGAGAATAAAAAATCTCACGATAAGAAGCAGGGTTGGTTTGACACCAGATGTACCAAATCCCATACTGATCTGAAAAACGCGTTACATAAACCCATCAGAAATTCAGCTGAAATTAAATTGGCTAGAGGGACAAACAAACACACCATCAGAGAACGCAAGTGCGCGGTAAGAGATGAATTATGGTCGGCATTGCACAAAGCCACTGCCTCTAGAGACAATACGGGATTCTGGAAGGCAGTAAATGCCCCTTTTTTAACCCCTCAAGATGCCCCATCCCTTGAGATAACCATTTCTGAGGACCAATGGGTGGATCATTACTCGTCAAAGTATAATGATAATACAAATGAGATATCAAGGGCAGTGTCTAAACAACCACCGGAGTCAATACCTCTCAGTAACCACCCAATGGATGTATATTTTACTTTGGAAGAAGTTAACTGTGCCATTAAGGCAAGCATGGGTGGTAAAGCACCTGGCCCTGATTGAGTGCCTGTAGATCTTTATAAGTCAAACCTGCTTCTTTGGGGCCCGCTCTTGACACAAGTACTAGCAGCGTGTTGCTCTTCCGGATTTATTCCATCTTGGTCAGAATCAATTCTGGTCCCAATTTTCAAGAAGGGAGACCGCCATAATCCCACATGCTATCGACCAATATCGCTCCTAGATTCCTTAGTTAAGGTGGCGGGTCGTATTGTACTGAACAGACTACAGGTCTTGGCTGAAGATGCTGGTATTATAATAGAACTACAATATGGCTTCCGACAGGGCTTAGGTACGATTGAGCAGGGTCTAAATCTAAACATCATCCTGGGCAAATACACGCGGGCCAAGCAGGGCAAGCTATACCTGGCTTTTGTGGACCTTACTGCTGCATTTGATTGTGTTATACATGATAAACTATGGACGACCTTAGAAAATCTGGGTGTGGAAATTACCCTTATCAACTTCGTGAGGCAGCTATATAGTGACGCTAAAGTTAGGGTGCGCTACAGCATTAAGGGAGAGTGCACGGCCACGTTTGCAATACGGAAAGGAGTAAGACAAGAATGTGTCCTGGCACCTTTTCTATTTACACTGTATATCAACGGTTTAGGCAAAGCCCTAGCGAATCAGTGCCAGGATCTGCCACCGATCGATAAGCGCCCGATACCTGCCTTGTTGTACGCAGATGATGCTGTCTTAATGTCACAAACGCAACTTGGGCTTCAAAGAGCAGTGTCCAGTTTTTCAATATTCATGCACAATCTGGGCCTCCGAGTGAACACTTCCAAAACTTTCATTATAAAATGTGAAAAGGACAGTGTAAAATGCAGAGATATATTTATTGACAATAACAAGGTTGAATTTACTAAAAGTTTCTCTTATTTAGGCATTCTTTTTTATTACAGGGAGACCTGGTCTCAGGCTGTTCAAGCAAGAAAATTATTATTTTTAAAAGCCACCGCTGCTCTAGCCAATTTTGCCAGAAAGCTGGGTAGACGACCGGTAGCCGAATTATTACAGATTTATAAAGCAAAATGTGTTTCAACTGCCATGTACGGCGCCGGCATATGGGGTTACTCTGACACCCAGCCCTTGCAGCCAGTTGAGAATGCCTTTTTTAGATATCTGCTGGCAGTTCCAAATAACACAGCCACCCATGTATGTCATTCTGAATTAGGGATGCCGCACATATCAGACCTTATAAAAATTCAACCCATTTTACTGTGGCACAAGATCTGGTCTACAACAGATACCAATTTTAACCTGGACATTTTAAATGATAGTTTAAAATTACAGCGGGCGACTAGCATTCCTTGGTTAAAATATGTTTAAAATTTTATGAAAGATCTTGGGCATCCTGAATATTTTGATGACCCAAGCAGTTTAACCAACATTCCGAGAAAAAAGTTGAAAACCAACTGCTTGTCACTCCTGGAGACAATCAGATTTTCTACTGAAATTTTAAAGCCAACTGTCCTGGATAACCAGAACTTGTTAACTACGTATAGCATACAACCTTATCTCAAAACTGTTACCGGGGCCTATGATAGGATGTTGTTGACCCGCTTCAGACTGGGAAACTTTCACAGATTAATCAGTTTCCCAGTCATGAATGATTGGTCTAGAATCATGAGTTTGTGCCCATGTGATGATAAGTCTTTGCAATCAACAATGCAAGTTCTTTTATTTTGCAAATTTTACTCTATACCGAGAAAGAGGTGGATTTTACCAATTTTAAAGTATATAGGTCTTAGGCAATGTCCTCCTGCGTTTTTAACATTACAATTTTTAGAGTATGAAGTGTTTACAAGACCAATAGCCCTGTATTTTAAAAAAAAGAAATCAGAATAAGGAAAACCATGGGCATATGACTTTGCCCCTTTTAATTTTAAACGTCGTTTTAATAATGTTGTTTTTATAAGTAATATTATGTGATATACTGTGCTTTTATGATTTATTCTCTTTTAAATTGAGTAAACCTTATTTGAATTGAATTGAATTGACTGACACTCAGATTTTGTCTTTGTTTTACTAGCTGTAACCCAATATATCATCTTCGTGAGATGATATGTTGGGTTACAGCTAGTGCGATGAGAGCTTGTTGCGAGTATATACTGAGGGCAGAATTCATCTAAATATACACCTTGTACTGATGTTTGCAAACCAGTAAAACAGAGTGAAACTCTGATGCTGTTTTTTTCTGGGATATACTGTTGGTAGGATTTAAGACATAGCAGGGCCACAGGTGTATACATATTGTATGCCCGGAAGTTTCCTGAACAATCCCTTAACATTTGAGCAATTAAACCTGACTCTTTCCAAAGCCCCATTCTGGGCCCCACTGTCCAGCCGATTGATTCTCAGTCAGTGAAGCTAATCTCCTCAGATGGAACTCTATCCAATATTTATGCACTGGGCCATTTGATGTCCGATTCAACATTGTGACTGCACACCCTGTGAGCATGGGAATCTAAAGATGCAACCACCACCAGCTTCTAACATGCATCTGGTTCCCCATGTCGTTGTGCGCGGCTACCAGGAAAAATGGTAGGCAAAGGATGCCTTGTCCCAAACAGAGCCAGTGCCATGAACCAGTGCAAGCAGTAGACAGGAAAAAATCATTTTTCCCCATCACGCACTGTCAATCTATAATGAAAAACATGGGCTCAGTTTTTGACGGGTTGCTGGATGCACGGCTGAGTAAATTCCAAGAGGCAGCTTCTGTACAAGTGCTGTTCTCTTTTGGGGTGTGAAGTCTCTAATCAACTGACTATGTGTCAGGGAAATCTGTGTGACAGGTAAGGGTTATGTAGTACCGCAGGTTGGAGATACTCTGTGCTGATGGCCCACTGTTTGGGCAGCAAGATGAATTGGCAGTGGCAATTGTGGTTCATTGCATGAACCGAGGCAGCCTCAGACCCCTGCCTTTTGGCTGGAGGAATGCCTGATGTCACTTGGTTGCTTCCCTCTTAGGGGCCGATTATGATGTCGTCCGGAAACTCTTCCGACCGAATCGGTTTCGGAATCGTTTCTGACCAAATCGGGTTCTGCAAGTCCCACCGAACAATTACGATGCTTCTGGACATTGTTCGGTCGTACTCGCATTGACTTAAATGGGAGCCTGTGTTCGAACGAGAACACAGGTTCCCATTGACAAAAGGGATGGTTGGGGAAAACCTTCCACCCTTTAGCGGGCACCCCATGGTACCTGCCACACTGGGCATGCATGGGAAGGGAGGACCCATTGGTACCCCCACGGGCCTGATTCGGAGGGCCCCGGGTGAAGGGGGGACTGCTACGGGCCCCAAAGTCGGATTCCGACAGCCGATCCGTGTAGGAACAACCGATTCTGAAAGGCTGTCTGAATCTGACATCCCAATTGCTCAGCTGGAAACGCGGTCCATAGACCGCTACGATTTGGCTCTGACCGACTCGGTTACTCCCAATGCCTTTCGGAACCGAGTCGGACAGTCCAAACGCTTTACAGCCATCGTAATCGGTCGTTGGGAAAAGTGTCCGAGTCGGTCGGAAAGGCAGATTCCGAATCGGATTCGGATGAATCGAATGCCGTTCGGAGCCTTTCCGAACGACATCGGAATCGACCTGTCTTTTCCAGCTCTGTGCCATCTTCCTTAACTTTGCCATTCTACTGTCACCTTAACCTCCCTACGTTACCCCTGTTTGTCCCCTTGTCTTGGACACACAGTGTTCCAATGCGTGTCTTTCTTGCATGTTCCACCCTATCTTAGGCCTCCCTGTCCATGGCATTAGAGCTTCCTGGCCATTCCATCTTTACAAATTGGCAAGTGACATATATGCCTCTCTCTCTTCCTCCCACTCATTTGAATCCTGTACCTCCCTACCTTTCTCTTCCTTTCCCTTCCCATTTGTAACTCTCTTATGTATTCCAGTTTGCTGCCTGTCAGAACCCTTTTCAGAGGGGCAAAGGGCATACGGGGGCTACTGGGCCCAACCGTGGGGGTTGAGGCCTTTTACTCCTGATGTCCCGGTGGCCGACCTCCTATGGATCCTGAGCAACTGGGCCAGATATCCCTGCTGCACTTGACTCTCAGTGTTAGCTATGGTTGAGCAGTCCAATCTCCCTTGGGGAGAAAGTGTGAATACAGGTCAGTAATCCCGACTCGTAACTCAAAGGGTACACAGCAACATCAATAAATCAATGTGTAGTCAAATACTTATTTTTATAGTAAAAATTATTATTTTATTTCTAACGCTACACATTCAAAGCAATACTACAACATATATAAACAATAACACATTTCCCTTTGAGTTCGGGCTCCAGTGTTTTGCTAGCAAATCCCTCTCCCCCTCGCTCTTTTTAAAGTGGTAAGGGATATGCCCCATTCACTGGTGGCTGTATCCAGGGAATGCTCACTAGTAGGCCTTAACTCAAGAGTCCACTCCAACTCTTCGTGAGATGGTCAAAAGTGTCTTAGCACCGCAGCACCCTCAGCAGAGCGTTCCCCCGGGCCCGACAGGCCCGTAGTCAGTCTTACCTGCTCCAGCAGTGGATAGGCTTCCAATGTTCCAGCAAGTGCCCTGACCGTGGGCACTCACACTTATACGGTCCTGTGCAGCAAGTCGGCTGCACGTGGCTCTTTCCTGAGCGTACGCAACCGGCTCCAACAGTGATCAGAGGTGCACTGGTGCTTGTCCTGCATGGTAAGTTTTGTGCTCCCTACACTGGGGGGGATTTGATTCCTGTGCTCCTGTCTGGGGTCCTGGTGATACAGCGATGCACATGGCATCTTCCTCAGTTTCATTGGGGCAGCTCTTGCTCAATCCTCATTGCTTTGTGGTGACTCATGGGTCGCAGCTCAGATTTCTCAGATGATGGCCCGAACCTTGCAACCACTTCGGAATTGACAGCCCCTCCTGGCATATGAGGTTGCTGTAAGTCCACCGGCCATGGTGCTTGCACTCACCACACGGTAGTCCGTACCACAGTGGCCCCTCCTGGCATATAGAGTCACCGCTAGGCTCCGCATAGGTGTCGGCCCTTCTGATCCTGCAATCACTTTTAAGGTGGCCCGTCATGGCATATGGGGTCGACTCCACAGGCACCACATGGCTTTAGTTGTTTCGCACGGCCCTCCGCTCATAGCTATCTTCACGGCGGCCCCTTCCTGACATACGGGGATTGCTAACTAGAATCTGCACACGGGCAAGACCTGATCAGTGCAGCAGCCTTCTCCTCACACCTCGAACAGGGAATCCTGCTGGGCTCCCCACTGGCCCTCACTGCCGCCAACGGTCTCCCCTTCCTCACAGGGCACACTGATCTTAGGAAGCAGGCAGACCCTGCTGCTCCAGACTTTAGAGCAGGTGCTCTTAGTTTCCCTGCTTGATGTCTCCTCACTCAGCAGGGAGACTAGAAGGCCTTGGCTCCCAGTCCTGGTCACAGACAGAAATCTTGCAGAGCTTCCCTTCCCTACACAGCCCATCTGGCTACTTAGCAAATGGCAAATTTTGGGGTCTCAATCTCCCCTTCTTATAGTCCATTTCCAGACACAAAATGTGATTTAGGGTCTGGGTCTTTGAAGTTTTATGTTGGGGTTCTGCTTCTTTTGAAGTGTACACTTTTTCCTCTTTTCTTCCTCTTGAAAGGCTGCCTGTCACAGCAGGAGGGAGTCAAAAACGTACAGCCCCGCAACACAGGCCATGGGAGTGACTTGAGTTCACACTTCGATGTCAGGCACAGTGATCTGTGCATCAAAAGGTTAATCCCAGGCTCACAGCCCTACTGTTTATGATTTTCTTATCAGCCCCATCTCCTTCCTGACATGCATCCAGACCCTTTCCTTATGATTTATCACTGAAACAAAGAGCACCCTTTGAAGTGTACAGGCGGGGTTCTTTCTCCCTTCATCAGTGTGGCCCTACCCAGCTCACAGGAATGCAGTAATACACAAATCTGTCTGGGGGACTCCTCATGTCTCCACCAGGCAGGACAGGGCTTCCCAAAATGGAATCCAGGATCCTCCATGTAATATACCAGTACAGGCATACTTGCACTCAGTGTAACCGCCATAGCCCATACACTTATCTAGTACTGTTACCTCCATGCATTGTACACTCACAGACACACATACATTTAGCACACACATTAGCTCTGCACACTGTTCAGTACTGATGTCTTTCTGTATTGTGCCGTGGTGTGCTACTTGCAAACACAGAAACTACCAGCTCACACATTCACCATCCACGCGATGCACAACGCTTCACCCTTCATGTATCGTACTTCTCGTGTCTCACCCAGTGAGGGGGTGTCTTTTGTGTGTATGCTCTGTGTCTGTGTGTAATAGAGCGAGACAGAGATGAAGAGAAATTGAAAGACAGCGAGAGAAAAGAGACAGAGTCTAGTACTGTGAGTCGTGCCTTGCAGGGTCGATGGAACATCTCATTGGTGTTCCATGGAATGTTGTATGACTCTCTGGGAAATGTTGGTGTGAACAGATGACAGTTGGAGCCCGATAGTTATTGTGTGAGGCTGTGCTATGTCGCAGCTCTGCTGTAATCAATAAACTTCACGTTTGGAAGAATCCTGCTATATTTGGTATCATTTATGAAGACGGCTACTACATTGATTTTGGCGACGAACAGAGTGGAGCTGTGAAACAACCCACGACAGACGTTCTATCAAGCCATCCATGAAAAACAGAGAAGGACTTACCTTATAGTTGCAGCTTAGCACAAAAAGGTGTTTATAAGCACTCAGCAGGGAGACTAGACACTCTTTTCCAACTGCGAGCGCAGTGTCGGGCCATGCGTTTCAGGAGAAGTCGTCCAAAGCCCATTTTAGGCCTTTCCGTTCTACACAGGCACACAGTCGACGTTTTCCTTTATGCGTTCCAAAGGGATAACGCACAGACGCTCAGCGTGCGTTTCAAAGGAGGCCATTTTGGAGGTCTGCTATTAATCAACGCAGCAATAGCAGTTAACGAGGCGTGACAGATTACGTTCACGCCTCAGTTGTTTTTAGAAGTTTGTACAGTGGAAAACACATCAATAAATAGTTCAGTTCAATACATTCTTTATTGGTGAAAACGCTTCCATTCAAGATGTCAAATACTTCTTAAAATATTTCAGCAGTATTGTCAGCTCTGATCTTTTTACTTCCAAGGGGCAGTGTTTATTTGGAAAGTGTGTTATTTCCAGTGACACGCACACACTATTTAACAACACGCTTTTCCATTCTTGAACAGTGACATGCACACTCTGGCCATGCGTGTTCCTGCATTACATTTTTTTATTCAGTTTGTGGTTGTGTTCTCCATTGGAGAGCATGTTTACTTTCAGTAACACGCACACTCTGTTTACACCTACTTGTGGTGCCATTCTGCAACTGTGACACGCACACTGTGGCTACTCGTGTTTTGATACAGAGTTGTGGAACAGGGGTAGCTGCACAAATTATTGGTCTGTGGAGATAGCAGTGGCACACACACACTTTTCATGCCATGTTTGCATGGTGCCATTAAGAAGTGTCCTGTTTACATTATATTGGCTCTTAGTGAGACATTAGCCCCACCTTAGGGAAGCTTCTACATGTGAGTTTTCCAACTCCTCGTTTGGCTAGCAGATACTGTATCTAAAACTAGATTCCGTGTTAGTGCATACGTCGTCTGGATTAGCACTGGATAGCATTTCGCTATACATATGGTATTTTTCGAATTTGATTTTTTTTTTATTGTAAGTGTATAAAACCAGACGTCGGATTATGTTTTGCACAATTCGAGATTTTACCAAAATTTGAATCTTAACAGCTGTTTTAAACAGTTACCTGTGCTGTAATTGTAAGACCGTCTTTTGCATGTATTAAATTAAATTGCTTTTATTTATGTACTTTTATGCAATGTATTCAAATTCGAAATAAAGTCATTGAATTGAATTGACAAGCACACTTGGCTACGCGTGTTTCGATACAGAGTTGTGCAACAGGGGGTAGCGGCACAAATTATTGGTCTGTGGAGATAGCAGTGACACACACACTTTTCACGATATGTTTGTATGGTGCCATTAAGAAGTGTCCTGTTTACAATATTAGGCCAAAATATTTAACCTCCCTTTGTAGTTCGTTTGGTACATCTTACGTAATCAACAGTGATACACTAGATATTGAATTTCACTTGGTGCGTCTTAATATCCTGTGACACGCACACTTATTTGAGTTGGAGTACTTTAACGCTAGACTTGCTTTCTCTTGGATTGAGTAAAACATGCAGTCAGTGACTCCTCCACTGCCATTTCTGGAAGCTCCTGGTGAATCACCTGTTACCTGGAGGAATTGGTTTGATGCATTCCAAACCTACTTATGGGCTATTGGTGCATCAAGATTTGTGGAAGAAGGTAAGAAATGCCTTTTATTGCATTCTATTGGTTTCGAGAGTCGTTCTGTTTTAAAACATTTACCTGAGATGGCATGGACAGAAGGTGAAGTAGTGGATGAATATTTGGATGCCATAAAAAAATTGGACAGTGCCTTAGCAGAACATCATATTTAGATATACCAGAGCCTGCTTGTTTTTTTAATAAATATGAGCAACATGGCCAATATCTCTCATGTAATATCACGCATGTTTCACGCAATATGCGCATATGCTCGTGCTTAGCTAATAGATACGGCGAAGGACTACTGTTCAACCCTCACAGTAACGATTTTGTTCTATATGAAGCACGGGTGGATTAACAATTTTTACATATGTAGTATGGACAAATAGTAAACAATCGTGGTAATCATCATTGAGGTGTTCCCATCTAACAGTTACACTATATGGTATAAGTGTAAACTAGATTGTGTGGATGGTATCTTTGCCATTATTACAACCATCGATAGGTCCCTCTCTGTATATTTTCATTGCAGCATGGACCTTCTTAAAACAGCGGTAGCTATTCAGTAGCCTTCTCTCCGATGTCAGACAGACATTTTTTAAAGGATATAACTACGATTTGAAATCGCTCATGTAATTTTTTAAGTAAGTTTTAGCCATGGATTTTTTAACTCTTCTAACAATCTTCTTGGTGGTGTTTCATTCCTTATGGTTAATGGCTCTCCTGAAAGGGAGCAGTTCTCAGTCCCATCGCTCACTCTGATAAATTTGGAGCAGGGCAAGTCACTTTCTTTTTTTTTTTTTCTTCACACGGGTGTATCTATTTTCCCTCTCACTTTGATCTTTCACTGATTTATAATCTATGGAATATTCCATTTGTGTAGGGGTCATTCAACATTCAAATTCATCGTCCTGAAGATGGTCTAATGGATGCCTTCACCATACAGACCGAAACGTCAACAACTACACCTAATTCCTTTGTGATTTACTTTCTTAAAGGTTTTGTTTTCTGTTTGATCAGTTACATTTTCCTTTTACATGTATTGTTTAGAATAGGTGTTCACATTAGTGACAATGAGGTGTCTGTAACAACAAATCATTTGTAAACCTCAGTCGCTGTGTGCTGTTTTATATTGACATTTGTATCAGTTTTCTGTACCCTCTGAAAAGATTTTCTTCATTACAAAATTTGCGTCTTGAAGCATTCACACCCGTGTAAAGATTATTTGCAGACGACTTGTTCTGATTGAAATGAGTGAATTCAATTTCTAAATAATCCAATGTGAGCTACTAGATAGAGCTTGCGACCATTGTTTGCATATTGAATGCTGAATTGAGTATAAGAAAATAAATCTCTTGCAGGCACATTTACCTGCTAATAAGAAAATTGGAGACAAGATTTGACGTACAACCAAGTATAGTCGTATTGCGCAATAAATTCTTGATGAGGAAGCAACTTACAGGCGAGAACATGGATACAAATGTGTCTGCTCTAAGAAGGCTAGTTACAGATTGTAACTTTGGAAACTTCACAGATCAGTTCATTAGTCATGGCACAAATAAAACTATCCAGCAGAAGTTATTGTCTTTGGGAGATCCTACGTTGAAAGAGACATTACGCAGTGCAACAAGTATCGAGATGTCTCAGATATCAGTTAAAGAATTGGAAGATAAGAGTGAAAATGTCAATGTAGTAAAGGTTAGAGACAGCAATGATACAAGAGTAATTAGAACCAAAGATAATAGAGGGATGGGGACATTGTCTAAAAGTAAATTTTTTAGTCAAACAAATGTTTGCTTCAAATGTGGCAATTCTGCTCATTCTGTAGTAGGAAGAGGTTGTCCGGCAAAGTTTGTCGAATGCAAAATTTGTAATAAGGCCGCTCACTTTGCCAAGGTGTGTCAGGGTACAAAAAAGAATTCTGGAAAAAGGTGTTAATGTGGTCATGGATGGTTCCTGGGATGAGTCCAATGCATACCTTGACTATATACAGATGGAGTTAAAAGACATGGTTGTAGTTGTTGGAGAGGAAGAAGTTGTGACATTCAATCCGTCAGAGTGTGTGGATCCTTACATTGATGTAGTGGTGGGGGATAAGGTAATCAAGTTGTTAGTGGATTCTGGAGACAGGATATTTTTTCTTATTTTTGCTCCCCACCAACACCCTCCCCCACCTCACCTCCACCACCCCAAGAAGGAGGGGAATAGTCCACAATACCCCTCTCAACCCTCACTAGATGGGCACCTGAATGGACTACCAGACTGGGAGCCATGTTGGAGCACTCTCAGTGAGCAACCCACCCCATCCCAGTATTAATCATAATATTAGATCTCTCCCTACTTAGAAATTGTTTACAGGATTTCTTGAGTTTCCTGTAGGTTTGTAAACATGTGAAATTTCCCCTTCACCAACACCCCGAGTTTAGACTGTTGCGCTATTGCTGCCTGCACGCCCTGGGCCTTAAATAGATAAAGAAGCTTCACAAACTCCTTTCTGCGATGTGCTGCTGCTGCAGACATATCAGAGAAGATTTGACAACAGGGTACTTCATTGGTGGAGAATTGTTTTCATTAAATGGCTTTAGAAAGTATCTGTTCTTTGATACGATAGTCTGCAAAGTTAATCAGAATTGTCCTTGGCAAATTTGAATTTGGATATGGGTGAACCGGTACCCTGTGAGCTCTCGTGATTGTCAAATCTCCTAAGATTTCAGGTACAAATTTTTTTTTGATGAATGTCTCACCCATTGCAAGGTTTGAGCCCATTCACAGCCTTCTGGCACTCCTACCAGTCGTAGGTTGGAGCGTTGCAAATGATTTTCCAATTCATCAATCTTGTTTTCCAAAAAGGATTTGTCTTTCCTCACTAAATCCGATTGCTGCTGCAATATAATCATCTGATCCTCGAGCTGCGATATCCTGGACTCTGCCTCCTTCATTCTAGCAGTAAAGCTTGCAACTGCTTCCTCTATTTTCATCAGACCTTGATGCAGGAATGCAATCTCAATTGCTTGTGATGCTTTTAGATCTCTTATTTCATCCAATATAAGGTTTAGCATAGTTTTCAAATCCCACTGCACAGGCGGCTCATCGCCTTGCACCTGGTTTGGGAGATGCATCTTGGTTATTTCTGGCACAGCCTGGGATTGTTCTCGCAGGGCTACCTCGTTTCTCGCATCTATTAGAAGAGGCTGGGGCGGCAGCTGCAAGACCGTGAGGGTATTCTGTTGCGCAACAGCTGGCTAAATACTGCTTTCTTTTGAGGAGGGAGCAATGAACCGCAAGCTTGAGGATGCCCCAGATTGGACATCAGTGGAGGGCCCCTGAAGCATGACTGTTGTAGCTTTGGGTTTGGAAAAAAGTGAATATTCTTTCGCCTTCCCTTGGGTTGAGCTCATAGAGTCTTCGATTGACGCTATAGAAGAGCTATCTTTTTTTCCCCTGCTCAGTGGGTGATTTGCTTAGCGCCATCTCTTTGTCATCACATATCCTCCTGCTGTTATTGGAAGGATTTAGTAGCTCTTCTTGCGCAGGGTCCTGCAGGGTACTCCCTATAGCTGACTTAATACTCCCAGCTGCCAATCCCTGGTCCAGTAAATCTTCCTCCGAACTTAAAGGACTTGATACTGCTGCTGACCCACGCCATGAGTTTTGATTATGCTCTGCCCTTGCTGCTGCTGAGTCTGTCTTCATTTGAGCGGTATGTGACTTAGTTTTGAGGCAGGCAGCAGTGTCTGCATTCATTATAATATTAGAGATTTTAAGATGATTTCCCCTTATAGTGGACTGAGGAATTCTTTTAGTCCTTACAGCAAGCTTAGAATGGACTTAGGCGGGGTCTACCCAGCGACCCACTACCAGGGTGCCCTTCTAAAATGGCACCCTTGGATGGCTGCCCCTGGTGTGAAAGCTGGTAGCCCCCTCAGTACTACCCTGGAGATGCGTGGCCACTAACCAAAACAGAAAGGAATACCCTTGAGGGTCTTACTGCAACAATTATGTAGAAATGGCCCCAATATCTGGATAGAAACTGGGTCAGCTGGCGTCCACAACCTTGCTGCCCTTCCACAACATCCAGCAAAGGAAAGAACAGGTCCTAGATGTCTCCTCTGTGGCACAGAGCACCAGGGCGGCCAAATTGAAGTGAGCGACTTTGGCCGTCAAGCGTCTATTTTTGCCTGTATTAACAGTGTGCCGGCATTTCAGCACCTTCCAGCGCCCCACAGTGCTGAGAGCCAACATTTTTCTTTATGGGTCAAATGGCGGCAGTAGCCAGAGAAGTAGCAGTATTGCCGGGTTCCGCATATCTGGAAGAAAGACCCTGCCGCGGTGAGTTGTGGGACTGGGGTGGAGCGGCAGAGCATGTGGGTGGGATTGCCTGCCTCCTTCTGTAATCGACCGAGCCAGGATCACTATGATGTCTGAAGAGCTATTCTAGGACAATTGGCCCAATAAAGCCCTGGAACCTCCAGACCGTGCTCCTATTTCGTATGAGGGTAGGAGAATTGATTTGGCAAGGTTTTTTGAAGAAACTATGGTTTTCAGAGGAAGAACCATTTTTGGGAAACTCTATGTGGCAATCAAAGGTTTGTCAATCCTGGGTTGATACCATCAAGGACTTTTCAAAATGGTTTTGAGACCTGGTACTAAAGATCAGGATTCGGTTATTTGTTAAGATCAGATTAAAGAGTCAAAATGTAAATGTCCATTGATATTCTTGAAAGACATAAAGGGTTTTGTCACAAGATCAAGGTCAAGGAGGGGTCCATTCCTACTAAGCACAAGCTATGTATCATCCCCTTCTCTATCAAAGGGGATCTAGAGTAGGAGTTGAGAGGGTTATGTGATAAAGTAATCATAGAGCCTATTGAGTCACCACTTTGGTTGTACCCGTTGGTGTTTGCACGCAAACGTAAGGGGGACTTGAGGGTCTGTGTAGATTTGCATAGCCTAGACAAAGATATATGGGTGGACTCTCATCCTCTTCCAAAGATATCAGATTTGCTGGCACTCATTACTGGGGCAAAGTGGTTCAGCAATTTAGACCTTGACTCAGCATACCATCAGGTGGTCTTGGAGCCTAATTTGAGACATTTTACTGCTTTTATTTCACCGGTGGGAACATTCCAGTATTGCAGGATGCTGTTTGGTTTGGTCTCAGCTGCTGCTGTTTTTCAGAGGGTGATGTATCAACTCTTGAAAGGGGTCAATAATGTAGCAGCATTTCAGGATTACGTTCTGATTTTTTGCACCGACCATTGCTGAGCATAACAAGATTCTTGACCAAGTTTTGTCTATTTTTCAGGAAAATGTGGTGATGCTCAAATTGGGGAAGTGTGGATTCCTCAAAGATAAAGTTGAGTATTTGGGTCATGTGGTGTCAGGGGATGGTATCGAACTAAGACCAGGTTTGGTGGATGCCATCATCAAAGCAGTAGCACCAGTAGACAAAATAACTCTAAAGTCTTTTATGGGCTTGAGTGAGTTCTATGCCAGGTTCATTCCTGATTATGCCACTCACGTCAACGTTTTGACAGGTCTCCTAAGAAAACATATTTTGTTTGTTTGGGACAGGAAGTGTCAAGAGGCATATGACTGGATTAAGTGCCAGTTGGTGAGTTCAAAGGTACTAAAACCTTTCAATCCTAAGCTGATTTGTTATAGAACTGTGATGCAAGTAATAATGGTTTGGAGGCAGTACTTTCTCAGAGTGCGGCGGGAGCTGAACACACCACTGGATATGCTTCCAGAATGCTCAGGGAGCCAGAAACACATTACTCCACCATCGAGAAGGAATTGCTGGCATGTTGGTGGGCTATTCAAAAGTTCAAACCTTATGTGTGGGGAAGCAGGTTCACTGTTAAAAGTGACCATAAACCATTGGTTACCATTTTAAGCGGAGATAAGGTGAAATATCAAACCCCTCGCATAGCTAGGTTGTCTACTAAGCTATTGCAATTTCGCTTTGACATCTTACACATTAAGGAGGTGAAAATTACAAGGGCTGATTTTTTTGTCTAGATATTCATCATCTGATAAAGATGATGTGGAGGATAAAGGGGTTTAAGAGAGTTGACTGATTGCAGCTATTGACTTGGAAGAAATGAGTGCTGTTCCTGAAGCAGAATGGAGGACGGAAGTTGGGACTGATGAGGTCATGAAGCGAGTGATCAAGTATGTCTCTGAGGCATGGCTGAAAGACAGAAGGGTTGAAGCTGTGTGTCAAACGTTCTGGAAGATCGCTGACGAATTGTCAGTGTTGGAGGGTCTGTTACTCAGGGTGGAGAAATTGGTACCTCCTGTGGGATTGAGCCTTGAGGTGCAAGCCTATCAGGTTGGCACATGAAGGACAGCTTGGTGGTACGTTCACGAAGCATAGATTGAGGCAAACATTTTGGTGGCCCTCAATGGACAGAGAAGTGAACAAGTTTGTCAGTAGGTGTGCCATTTGTGCTTTGTCAGAAAAACGTTTTGTGGTGAGGAAGCCACCCTTACAGCCCATTGAGTGTCCTTCTCGTGCATGGGAAAAGTTGGAATTGATCTGGTTGGTCCATTTCATGCCATTCCTAGCCAGTGTCGCTATGCGTCGGTTTTGGCCGATTTGTATTTTAAATGGCCGGAAGTGAAGTTCGTGTCCAAACCCAATGCCAAAGCAGTGATTTAATTTTTACGGAATATTTTCATGAGAGAAGGATTCCCACAGTTTTTGTTGTCAGACAACGGTGTTCAATTTGTGAATGAAGAGGTTAAGAGTTTTTGAGGTCAGGAGATGTCAAACACTTGAGGACATCACTGTATTATCCCCAAATCAATGGCCAAGTGGAACGCATGAATCGGGTGGTGGTGAAGTGTGTTCCGGGGGAGCTTGCGAACAATTGTGTAGTGGTGAGTGCGATAAGTTCTATGGTATGGTTTTATCGCACCAGCCCACAAAGTTCCACATTGGTATCTCCTTTTGAGTTATTGAGGGGAAGGAAACCCTTCACAAAGATATGCCCGAATTGGATTGGCAAATGGGTAAAATTTGGTGTGTCTTTAGACGACCGGGATGTGATGGTTAAGAGTAACGCAGTTGTAGCAAAATCTAAACAAAAAGAGAACTATGATGCTCGGTCAAAGGTGAGAGAGATTGAGTTGAACTAAGGTGATGTTATTCACATCAGGAAAGGAGTTCGCATAAGGAAAGGAGGATAAAAGTTCAATGGACCAGTGGTGGTTGACAAGGTTTGTAGAAATGCAGTAAGAGTTAATGGAAGCAGTTGGTGGAATGTTGGGATAGTGGTGAAGTGTAGTGATAACCGGATTGTGTGGGGGCCCCAATGAGAGCTAGTGTTGGAACCAAGGGAGAGGGATAGTCCCAGTCATTCTACTTCACAGGGAGATAGTCATGGGGTCACTCGCTCTACTTCATAGTATGTTGATGAAGGTGTTCGCAGGAGTGTATGTGTAAGGAGGTTACCTAGCAGATTTAGGTTAGTCAGATTTATTTATTTGCATATTTAGATAGGTAGGATTTTTGTTTGGATTTTTTAGTTTATTGTGATCATTGTTTTGTTTTATTCTTTTCTGTTTTATTAGACATGGTATTGTTGCTGATTAGTCTTGTACTGGTATATGGTTGAGGGTTTTGTAGATTTTGCACTAGGATTAAACTCTTATGTAAATGTACTCACTTTTACATAATATGCTCTTTTTGTAATTTGTTTAGCATTTCTTTAAGGGGAGAAGTAATGTAGTACTGTGAGTCGTGCCTTGCAGGGTCCATGGAACATCTCATTGGTGTTCCATGTTATATTGTATGACTCTGTGGGGAAGTTTGGTGTGAACGGGTGACATTTGGAGCCCAATTGTTATAGTGTGCATACAGCGTGCGAGTCGCCCCCCCCCTCCTATAGCGACAACTACATCCTTATTCTCCTCACCACCCCTTAGGCACCATAGAAAAAACACGAGGCAGTTGGTTGGTCATCACTGCGTAGTCCTTTATTATATCTTAAAGCAGAGTAATCTTTTATTCTTCATTGTCTGAGACACTTGACCATTTTTCAGAGCATAGGTAAACGAAACAACACACTTGTTAACCAAAAGAGGTAGGTTATTTCCATTCCAAGGAATACATTTTTCAAACGGTATTATTTACATTCCAGTCATGGCCTTAGCCATCCGGATAGCAAGACACGCACTTCGGTCATAAATCCCCCTGTGCTTGCTGTGCCAGCAGGCCCCAACTTGCACTGTTTTATCAGTAGTAACTTTCAATCCTAGTCCTCCTACCCAGAGAGAGGCACTACCACCAGGGCACTGCTTACGCCTTGGCCCCACCGGGGTTCCTGAACACCGGATACCCCCTCCAAAGTTTCTTAACATACACACAGGCATCTCGGGTAGGGCAGGAGAGTCCAGGACCACCAGCAGGTCAGTCCCCCCTCCCGCCAGCCCGGAGCCCCCATTGAATGCTCACCCTGTTCCAATCCATGCCAAAAAAGTAGTCCACACCATTTTTCTTGCCCGGGACCCCGCCAAACTAGTCCTTATTCTTAGGGATGGGTGGGTGGGTAACTTGTTGCTGGTCTGCCCCCTCCGGAGCTGCTGGAAAGGACAAAGAGGCTTTCCCTGTCTCTCCCGCCACTTTTATCCTTGCCGGGGAGAGGAAGGCGACCCTACGCCCTTTAATGATGTTGCACGGGGGCCCCCCGCAACACCTTTCGCTTCCTTCCGGCCCTCGACCTGCCACACCTACAGGAAGGACAGAACGACTACCGGCTCCCGCCCGAGATGCCACTAAGGGCGTCACGCCCCTAGGTGCGGGTGGCGCCGATCATAGTGTGCATACAGCGTGCGAGTCACCCCCCCCCTCCTTTAGCGACAACTATATCCTTATTCTCCTCACCACCCTTTAGGCACCATAGAAAAAACATGAGGCAGTTGGTTGGTCATCACTGCGTAGTCCTTTAATATATCTTAAAGCAGAGTAATCTTTTATTGTTCAATGTCTGAGACACTTGACCATTTTTCAGAGCATAGGTAAACCAAACAACACACTTGTTAACCAAAAGAGGTAGGTTATTTCCATTTCAAGGAATACATTTTTCAAACGGTATTATTTACATTCCAGTCATGGCCTTAGCCATCCGGATATCAAGACACGCACTTCTGTCATGAATCCACCTGTGCTTGCTGTGCCAGGAGGCCCCAACTTGCACTGTTTTATCAGTAGTAACTTTCAGTCCTAGTACTCCTACCCAGAGAGAGGCACTACCACCAGGGCACCGTTTACGCCTTGGCCCTACCGGGGTTCCTGAACACCGGATACCCCCTCCAAAGTTTCTTAACATACACACAGGCATCTTGGGTAGGGCAGGAGAGTCCATGACCACCAGCAGGTCAGTCCCCCCTCCCGCCAGCCCGGATCCCCCATTGAATACTCGCCCTGTTCCAGGGTCAGCCAGTCCATGCCAAAAAAGGAGTCCACACCATTTTTCTTGCCCGGGACCCCGCCACACGGCGAGGAGCTTACTGGCGCTTTCGCCCTCCCCCACCTATCGCTTGCTCACCTGACCCTACCCCCATGGCTCCTAGGACCGTCTGGATGAACAATTCGAGCCCTTTGTTAGACAAATGCACACCATCTGGTAGATATAGCTCTGAATTGGATGTCTGTATCAAACTGTGCCTGATTGTCCGCAGGGGTGATCCAGTCAATAACTTAGCGACTGCCTGGTTTAATTTCTTCACCGATCTGTTCACCGCTAGTGTGGGCGCACCATTGGCCCAACACTGACGAGGAATTACCTCTGACCAAAATATAAACATGCCCGGCAAGAGGCTCCTCACCCATGAAAGCATAGAGAATAATGCTTCTTTAACCCCCCTCCGACCAGCAGGGATCATATCGTTACCTCCCGAATGAATAACCAGCACGTCTGGGATGGGCATGTCACCTAAGTCCAATGCCTTCCTCAAGTGGTTGAACAGTTCGCTTAACCATTGCCCTCCAACCCCTAACCAGTGGTGTTCGACTCCCATTGCCATCTGCGACCTCTCTAACTCTGTACCACGAAAAAACTGACCTGCTCTGCGCTCAAAAGAATGGCCACACCAGCATACCTGCATCCGTGGCCGCCCGTCAACTGTATGAAATTAAAACAGAAAGAGAAACCAACTAAGGAGGGGGGGAATTCACAACACTATTGCGCCATAGGGGTAGAGCTAAGCTCCCGGAC
Source organism: Calotriton arnoldi (assembly GCA_963921515.1). Taxonomy (NCBI): domain Eukaryota; kingdom Metazoa; phylum Chordata; class Amphibia; order Caudata; family Salamandridae; genus Calotriton; species Calotriton arnoldi. The sequence continues at coordinate 382,141 of CAWUFW010004232.1, read as the reverse complement.
TTCCCGCCTTTTTAAGCTAAATTGGGTCTCACATAGCGCTCAAAACAAGATGACTTCCATCTGCCTACCCTTTTTGTTGCTTCAAATGACAAGCCCATTGAGGCTGCCATTGTGGCAGCCCCAATGCGAAAAGAATGGGACGTGAAGGGCAAGGTCTCCTCCCACAACAACGACAAGGCAGGCTTACATAAGCGTGTGAACTGAAATCTAGTCAGCGGGGAACCGTCTGCATGCAATAATAGCCTGGGATCCCCTCCTCCTGGACGCATCTGGAGAAATGCTTGTATCAAAGTCACCGGACAATACGTGGCGCCTGGAGCCGCCCGCAGGTGTACCCATGCTCCCCTCCCCAAAGGGTCTGTCTTTGACCTCCTTACCCTGATCTGTAGCATGTCCTTTGAAATCACAGCATCCTCTAGGTTAATCCCCCCTCTCTATCTGTCCTCGAAGCGGGTATAAGTTCTGAAATTCTGAATGCCCCAAAGAAGGCCAAAGAATATGCTAAGCTTAAAAGGTGTGTCTCATAAATGGATGCGCAAACCTGATGTAATACCTCCAAGATACGTGATAATCTACTGGCATCAATGGGTCTCCTCCCGTCCTTTAAACCCGGGGACAAGCGTTCCCAACCCTTTAAGGTCCGTCGGACCCTGGGATCCTTGGTGGGATCCGCAACCCCTTCCAACTCTGCAAAGAAGGCAATTGCCGCCAGCTGTCTCCTAGCCATAGACAATGATTTCTCGTTCTCCTTCTGTTTAACCAAAAATAAGAGCACCCTGTTGGACTTGGCCCTTTTTGCAGGGTCATCCCTGAACTTTTGGCCTTCCTCCTAGTCTTTTGTCTGACCTGGTGTTGGTGGTTTTAGGACTTTGGGCACTTTAACACTGCTGTCCAGTGTAAAGTGTGTGTGCTCTCTGTGGTAAACATAGTAAGATTGGTCAACACCTGTTTGGCGTATTTAATTTACCTGTCAGTCCCCAGTAATGTGGTATCTCATATACCCGGGGCCGGTAGATTAAATGCTACTGGTGGGCTTGCAGCGCTGATTGCGCCACCCACCAAGGTAGCCTTTCAAACCTGTCTCAGGCCTCTGCCATTGCAGGGCCTGTGCGCGCAGTGTTACTGCCGCTGTGACGTGGCACCTAAAGTGTGTGCCACGTCTGTGACCCCCTTTCACTGCATGTCAGTCACCTCTAAGGTAGGCCCTAGCTAGCCCTATGGGCAGGGTGCATTGTAGGTAAAAGGTAGGACATGTACCTTAAGTGTGTGACATGTCCTGGTAGTGACAAACAGCCATTTTGGTTTCTCACTGCTGTGAGGCTGCCCTCTCATGGGAATGCATTGGGGATTCCCTGATAAGTGTTTCAGTGGTAATTCCTGATATGAGAGGAGCAGCGTGGTCAAGTTTGGTATGTTTGGAATAGTAATAATAAATGCTGCACAATGGTATGCGCAGATTTATTATCACTATTTTAGAAATGCCACTTTTAGAAGTTCAAAACGCAACATGAACACCTGGCTCCGTACTAACCTACACTCCTACTATTTATGGAGTAACGGGCAGACTATTCTTTTATCTGTCCAAGTAAAATTTTTATTAAATAGTCTTTAAATTGATTCAAAACTATTTTTTCAAAAGACTGAAAAAGAAACACATATTTCTCAAATTGACACAGAAACCTTCACATATAAATAACACAATGCACAATCAAAAACAATTTGGACATACCCTAAAGTGAAAATTATTTGCAACAAATTACAACAAGCGACAAGATCACTAAATGAAAACAAACATAAAATCAATTGCAAAAAACATTTAAAGCTTGCATCATCTGTGAAAAAACACAACAGTGATTGCGAAAAATGTCCAATTTCATGGACTAAACTTATTGTTTCAGCAAGAATATCACAAAAGTGTTGGAAATAATGAATTAATCTTTAATACATCCGACACTCAACACATTTAGATTTAACTAAATGCCTCTTCAAAAGACTGGGGGTGAGTGTCTGAAAAGTTTCAGCACTCCGTCCATCATCTCCTTGTGTTTGCTTTGTTCGCCCTTAGTTGGCAGGGTATGCCCAGACGTGGGTCCCTTGCTCACCTTGCCACTGGATTCAAGCTAGCCTGGCTGATGAGGGCTGTCAGCCCGAAACCGGTCCCAGGATGCTTGTTTCCGGTCCAGGGAAGACTTGGCTTGGCAGTTCGGGCTGGACTGTTCCCATGAGGCACAGGGTCAAGACTGATTTGCATATAGCTGTGTCTGAACTGGGGTGGCGAAGTGAGCTAAAGAATGATGATGAATTCAACCCAGATCTGTGACTGGGGGTGAGTGTCTGAAAAGTTTCAGCACTCCGTCCATCATCTCCTTGTGTTTGCTTTGTTCGCCCTAAGTTGACAGGGTATGCCCAGACGTGGGTCCCTTGCTCACCTTGCCACTAGATTCAAGCTAGCATGGCTGATGAGGGCTGTTAGAACGAAACCGGTCCCAGGATGCTTGTTTCCGGTCCAGGGAAGACTTGGCTTGGCAGTTCGGGCTGGACTGTTCCCATGAGGCACAGGGTCAAGACTGATTTGCATATAGCTGTGTCTGAACTGGGGTGGCGAAGTGAGCTAAAGAATGCTGATGGATTCAACCCAGATCTGTGACTGGGGGTGAGTGTCTGAAAAGTTTCAGCACTCCGTCCATCATCTCCTTGTGTTTGCTTTGTTCGCCCTAAGTTGGCAGGGTATGCCCAGACGTGGGTCCCTTGCTCACCTTGCCACTGGATTCAAGCTAGCCTGGCTGATGAGGGCTGTCAGCCCGAAACCGGTCCCAGGATGCTTGTTTCCGGTCCAGGGAAGACTTGGCTTGGCAGTTCGGGATGGACTGTTCCCATGAGGCACAGGGTCAAGACTGATTTGCATGTAGCTGTGTCTGAACTGGGGTGGCGAAGTGAGCTAAAGAATGATGATGGATTCAACCCAGATCTGTGACTGGGGGTGAGTGTCTGAAAAGTTTCAGCACTCCGTCCATCATCTCCTTGTGTTTGCTTTGTTCGCCCTAAGTTGACAGGGTATGCCCAGACGTGGGTCCCTTGCTCACCTTGCCACTTGATTCAAGCTAGCCTGGCTGATGAGGGCTGTTAGCCCGAAACCGGTCCCAGGATGCTTGTTTCCGGTCCAGGGAAGACTTGGCTTGGCAGTTCGGGCTGGACTGTTCCCATGAGGCACAGGGTCAAGACTGATTTGCATATAGCTGTGTCTGAACTGGGGTGGCGAAGTGAGCTAAAGAATGATGATGGATTCAACCCAGATCTGTGACTGGGGGTGAGTGTCAGAAAAGTTTCAGCACTCCGTCCATCATCTCCTTGTGTTTGCTTTGTTCGCCCTAAGTTGGCAGGGTATGCCCAGACGTGGGTCCCTTGCTCACCTTGCCACTGGATTCAAGCTAGCCTGGCTGATGAGGGCTGTTAGCCCGAAACCGGTCCCAGGATGCTTGTTTCCGGTCCAGGGAAGACTTGGCTTGGCAGTTCGGGCTGGACTGTTCCCATGAGGCACAGGGTCAAGACTGATTTGCATATAGCTGTGTCTGAACTTGGGTGGCGAAGTGAGCTAAAGAATGATGATGGATTCAACCCAGATCTGTGACTGGGGGTGAGTGTCTGAAAAGTTTCAGCACTCCGTCCATCATCTCCTTGTGTTTGCTTTGTTCGCCCTAAGTTGGCAGGGTATGCCCAGACGTGGGTCCCTTGCTCACCTTGCCACTGGATTCAAGCTAGCCTGGCTAATGAGGGCTGTTAGCCCAAAACCGGTCCCAGGATGCTTGTTTCCGGTCCAAGGAAGACTTGGCTTGGCAGTTCGGGCTGGACTGTTCCCATGAGGCACAGGGTCAAGACTGATTTGCATATAGCTGTGTCTGAACTGGGGTAGCGAAGTGAGCTAAAGAATGATGATGGATTCAACCCAGATCTGTGACTGGGGGTGAGTGTCTGAAAAGTTTCAGCACTCCGTCCATCATCTCCTTGTGTTTGCTTTGTTCGCCCTAAGTTGGCAGGGTATGCCCAGACGTGGGTCCCTTGCTCACCTTGCCACTGGATTCAAGCTAGCCTGGCTGATGAGGGCTGTTAGCCCGAAACCGGTCCCAGGATGCATGTTTCCAGTCCAGGGAAGACTTGGCTTGGCAGTTCGGGCTGGACTGTTCCCATGAGGCACAGGGTCAAGACTGATTTGCATATAGCTGTGTCTGAAGTGGGGTGGCGAAGTGAGCTAAAGAATGATGATGGATTCAACCCAGATCTGTGACTGGGGGTGAGTGTCTGAAAAGTTTCAGCACTCCGTCCATCATCTCCTTGTGTTTGCTTTGTTCGCCCTAAGTTGGCAGGGCATGCCCAGACGTGGGTCCCTTGCTCACCTTGCCACTGGATTCAAGCTAGCCTGGCTGATGAGGGCTGTTAGCCCGAAACCGGTCCCAGGATGCTTGTTTCCGGTCCAGGGAAGACTTGGCTTGGCAGTTCGGGCTGGACTGTTCCCAGGAGGCACAGGGTCAAGACTGATTTGCATATAGCTGTGTCTGAACTGGGGTGACGAAGTGAGCTAAATAATGATGATGGATTCAACCCAGATCTGTGACTGGGGGTGAGTGTCTGAAAAGTTTCAGCACTCCGTCCATCATCTCCTTGTGTTTGCTTTGTTCGCCCTAAGTTGGCAGGGTATGCCCAGACGTGGGTCCCTTGCTCACCTTGCCACTGGATTCAAGCTAGCCTGGCTGATGAGAGCTGTTAGCCCGAAACCGGTCCCAGGATGCTTGTTTCCGGTCCAGGGAAGACTTGGCTTGGCAGTTCGGGCTGGACTGTTCCCATGAGGCACAGGGTCAAGACTGATTTGCATATAGCTGTGTCTGAACTGGGGTGGCGAAGTGAGCTAAAGAATGATGATGGATTCAACCCAGATCTGTGACTGGGGGTGAGTGTCTGAGAAGTTTCAGCACTCCGTCCATCATCTCCTTGTGTTTGCTTTGTTCGCCCTAAGTTGGCAGGGTATGCCCAGACGTGGGTCCCTTGCTCACCTTGCCACTGGATTCAAGCTAGCCTGGCTGATGAGGGCTGTTAGCCCGAAACTGGTCCCAGGATGCTTGTTTCTGGTCCAGGGAAGACTTGGCTTGGCAGTTCGGGCTGGACTGTTCCCATGAGGCACAGGGTGAAGACTGATTTGCATATAGCTGTGTCTGAACTGGGGTGGCGAAGTGAGCTAAAGAATGATGATGGATTCAACCCAGATCTGTGACTGGGGGTGAGTGTCTGAAAAGTTTCAGCACTCCGTCCATCATCTCCTTGTGTTTGCTTTGTTCGCCCTAAGTTGGCAGGGCATGCCCAGACGTGGGTCCCTTGCTCACCTTGCCACTGGATTCAAGCTAGCCTGGCTGATGAGGGCTGTTAGCCCGAAACCGGTCCCAGGATGCTTGTTTCCGGTCCAGGGAAGACTTGGCTTGGCAGTTCGGGCTGGACTGTTCCCATGAGGCACAGGGTCAAGACTGATTTGCATATAGCTGTGTCTGAACTGGGGTGACGAAGTGAGCTAAAGAATGATGATGGATTCAACCCAGATCTGTGACTGGGGGTGAGTGTCTGAAAAGTTTCAGCACTCCGTCCATCATCTCCTTGTGTTTGCTTTGTTCGCCCTAAGTTGGCAGGGTATGCCCAGACGTGGGTCCCTTGCTCACCTTGCCACTGGATTCAAGCTAGCCTGGCTGATGAGAGCTGTTAGCCCGAAACCGGTCCCAGGATGCTTGTTTCCGGTCCAGGGAAGACTTGGCTTGGCGGTTCGGGCTGGACTGTTCCCATGAGGCACAGGGTCAAGACTGATTTGCATACAGCTGTGTCTGAACTGGGGTGGCGAAGTGAGCTAAAGAATGATGATGGATTCAACCCAGATCTGTGACTGGGGGTGAGTGTCTGAAAAGTTTCAGCACTCCGTCCATCATCTCCTTGTGTTTGCTTTGTTCGCCCTAAGTTGGCAGGGTATGCCCAGACGTGGGTCCCTTGCTCACCTTGCCACTGGATTCAAGCTAGCCTGGCTGATGAGGGCTGTTAGCCCGAAACCGGTCCCAGGATGCTTGTTTCTGGTCCAGGGAAGACTTGGCTTGGCAGTTCGGGCTGGACTGTTCCCATGAGGCACAGGGTCAAGACTGATTTGCATATAGCTGTGTCTGAACTGGGGTGGCGAAGTGAGCTAAAGAATGATGATGGATTCAACCCAGATCTGTGACTGGGGGTGAGTGTCTGAAAAGTTTCAGCACTCCGTCCATCATCTCCTTGTGTTTGCTTTGCTTTATCTTCACAGCTGCACCGCTGATTGCGGGCAGCTGCAACGATGGGGCACGTTGTGTTGAAGTCCCGGAGTGGGGCTTTAGTGGCACAGTGGTGCCCAAGCTGATTGTGCACAGCTGCACCGCCCTGACTACGGGCAGCTGCAACGACGGGGCATTTCTTTTGTTTCTTGAGGAGGAGGGGATGAGACGCACCCCATGCCCCTGTGCATCCTGCACATTGTTTTTGCTGCCAAGGCAGCTGGAGGGCCAGTTGGAAGGCCCCAGTTAGAGCCCTGACTTTTGGGGCAGAGGGCATTTGGGCCCCAAAGAAGGCCAGTTGGCCTGGGGTTATTTGGTGTCCTGGTGTGGTGTAAGGCCCCCAGGAGATGTGTGCACCTCCCTAGTGTTACTGGGGTGCACTGCTGGGTATTAGGATGTATGCCTAATGTGATTCCTAATGCAAATGTTATGCATGATGTGTTTATGCCTAATATGATGCAGACATAATGCATTTATGTTGCTTGTGATGATGCTGAGTTCATTATCTTACCAGTAGTTACTGGTTGTGTTATTACTTGTGCTTTCTAATGGTTCTGACCGTGGCCTGATTGGCCCGGTCATGTATGTAATCCCCTGTAAATTACTACCTGGTGCCAGTTGGCACAGTGTATATGTGTGATTATGATTCTAATGTGTTTTGGATAATACAAAGGCTATTTTTTTATATAACCTTGTGTGGAGTTTCTTTTGTGGTGTGCCTTGGGTGTTGCTGCTGTGTGTGTGTGTTACACAAACGCTTTACACATTGCCTCTGGGATAAGCCTGACTGCACGTGCCAAGCTACCAAGGGGGTGAGCAGGGGTTATCTTCAGCGTATAACTCCCTTGCCCTGACTAGAGTGGTAGTTTCTGCCTGGCTTAGGCGCAAGCCCTAGCCAACCAGAAATCCCATTTCTAACACACCCCCTGTGGTGTGAATTTCTCAACCCCCCGGGATCCCTAAAGGAAGCTGTATATGTTTGCCATGCACTCTCATACATACTCTTAGTCTTGGGGGCCAGGGAGGCAGCTATGAGATCGGGTGCAATAGGGCACCAAGCTTCCACAACTCCTCCGGAAAAACCGCCATCTGACTGTCTGCTTGCGGCCATAGTGCTCTGAATTCTGTTAACTTAGAACGAGACAGGGCATCAGCAACTGTATTGTCTAGCCCTGGCACATGCTTAGCAATGAAATACACATTATGCTTCAGGCAGCCACGAACGAGCTCCTTGAGTAAGCGAAGTACCAAGGGGCATTTGGCCCTCCGGTTATTTATTGCCATCACCACGGACATACTGTCAGACCAGAACACAATGCGTTTGTTAGCTTGGAAGATGCCCCAAAGGTGTAGTGCCACAATGATAGGAAACAGCTCTAGGAATGTCACATTGCGTGTTACCCCTGACTGCACCCACTCGACTGGCCAATGCTTCATGCACCAATTTGTGCCCAATTTTGCACTGAACCCCACGCTGCCTGCTGCATCAGTGCAGAGCGCCACTTCCGTGCTAGATTGCGCTGGTTGCTGCCAGAGCAGGGAGCCATTGAACCCAGTCAGGAACCCCCTCCAAGTGCGCAAATCATCTTTCACTTCAGATGACAGCCTGATGTGGTGATGTTTTTTCTGTAGTCCGGACATTGACCTGGCAATGTTCCTGGAGAACGCCCTGCCCATAGGTATCACCCTGAGAGCGAAATTTTGTTGCCCTACCAGAACCTGTACCTGATGCAAGGTAACCTTACGGGTAGCTAGACACTCATCTATGGAAGCCCTGAACGGCAACACTTTTTCTTTTGGCAGCCTGCACCCCCCACTATGATATCTATTTCTATGCCCAAAAAAATCATGCAAGTCGCTGGACCCTCCATTTTTATCAGCCGCCAGGGGGACCCCCAATGCCCTTGCTAACTGTTGGAAGCCCAGCAGGGCCTTCCCACAAGCCGGTGAACCTTGGGGACCCAAAAACAGAAAGTCATCCAAATAGTGCACCACATCTTGTGAGGACACCAGGTCCTTTACCGCCTATTCCAAGAAACGACTGAATGACTCAAACACAAAACAGGCAATAGAGCAACCCATTGGCATACATAGGTCCACAAAGAAATTTCCTTCAAAAATAAAACCCAACAATCGAGTGTCCTCTGGGTGTACCGGCAAAAGGCGAAAGGCGGCTTCTATGTCAGATTTGGCCATCAGGGCGCCCTTACCTAATCTCTGCAGCTTGTGAATTGCTGTGTCAAATGTAGTGTAACGCACTGTGCAAAGTTCTGGCGACAATCTGTCATTGACTGAGGAACCGGGTGGGCATGACAGGTTGTGAATAAGTCAGTATTTCCCGTCTCCTTCTTAGGGACCAGCCCCAAAGGGGAACACACCAGGTCCTGCCGAGGGGCTCTTTGTAACAGACCTGCCACTCTCCCTAACTTTACTTCTTTCATGATTTTTTCTTTAGCGACCTCTGGGTTGCGTAGAATGGACAACTGGTTGCGCGGGGGTACTGTGGAAGGAGGAGCGCTAGACGGAATACGGAAACCATATTTGAAACCATGATATAATAGCTGCGCCTCTTGCCTGGAATCATACCTACTGAGGAGATGGGCGAAAACGTGCAAACGAATGGGGGTGGGTACTTCCTTATGACAACTGGGGATTGCGACCCCTGGGCGTATGCTGATCTTTTGGCTTTCCCAATTTCTTGAAGCACTTGCTCTCAGGGTGACCCTGTGTTCCACAGAAGGAACAAAGGTGTTTAAATTTGCAGGCGGTCCCTCTACTACATTCATTTTTGTTATACTGCCAGCAAGCCTGTTTCTTGTCTCCTGCCCCTTTGTCATTCCGAAAGGGATGTGGGGCTCTGGGAACTGGCGGTGCCAAGTAAAATTCTGCATATGTTAATTTCCCGCTGATCCCATGCAATCTCTGGTCTCACCGCCTTCATCTGTCTAAATTTGTTGTCATATTGAAGCCAAGCCGAGCCCTGAAATTATGAAGCTGCCCCATGGATCATTGACATATAGTTAAACAGTTGCGCAGCCACCGCTGGGAACCTCTCCACCATAATAGCTGCATAAATAGAGAACCCAGTAACCCATTTCTTAATGGACCAGTCCACCCATACTTTCTTTTGTTTAAACTCACCCTCTTTGCCTGCCCTGCTCTTCCCTGGTACCACTCCCGCATTAATGAGATCAAAAACATCAATATATTCGCCGTTGAAAATCTTTTCTGTAGTTTCTGCCGGCACGTGCCATGTAATACCTGCTGACGGGGCTAAAGGGGCGCAGCAGAACCATAGAGCATTGGGCTGACAGAGGGATGGGTCTGTACCGTCACTATTGCTGTTGGGGTCGCCAGAGGCTGCTGTATTGACCCTGTGGTAACCAGATTACCATGATGGGCCTGCGATGCGGAGGCGACTACTAGTGGAGACTGTTCCACCCCACCCGATTGTACCCACACCTGCACCACCACACTGCCCTGCTGTGCTACTAGTGGTGCCAGCGCCTGTGCCATGGACGGTGCTCCTGCGGTCACGCCACCCTGCGCTGGCGTAACTCCTTGAACACTCGCAGTTGCCTGCGCAGTAGGAGCTGTGCTGATTTGAGCGGAGTCCCCTACCTGGGGTGACCCTCCATTCACCTGGCCCACCATACTGCTGCCACCTCCCTGCCCCTCTACACTGGGGGCTGGGTTCGTGACTACTGCCTCCGAGGGCCTATCCCCAACTGCCGCCTCACCTGCCACGACCGCCTGCGCTTTTGTGCCCTGCTTAACCGGTTCCTGTAGGGCATCATTGTACCGAGCGGGGGCTTTCCGTGGCCGTTTGGGCACTGGGGCAACCTACTGGGACCTCTCTCCCGACCCCTGCGTCTGAAGGGCCCACTCTATGCCGTGCGTCTTAGCGACCGTCCATAGCTCACTGAGCGACCGGAATTCCTCTGGAGTGGCTGGAGCATCCTTGCCACTTCGGGCACGCTTTGGCGGCATCCTGCGACTTAACGCGCACTGGGTAAACGAAAAGAGAATTCGTTTTTTGGATGCCTCAACCTTTAAATCAACACAACACGCCCCTGTCCATGGCTAGGGACCATGAACTGACCAGAAGTTGTGTTTCGTGACACCGCTGCCAGCGCTCAATGAAAATTACCCCGGGGCACCGGGAATACTTACTACCCCAATGCCCCAGATCTCGCTTCATGCCGCAAAATCACTGCGATCTCCACAATGACCGGGGCACCCAGGCTACTTACCAACCGAGTGCCGGATTAACATGCCAATAAAAACCCCGACTGAATCCCCGATCATGCATACGTTAACACATCCCCCATGTGCAAACAAAAGCATGCAACACGCGGCGCGGCGCGCCGCCAAGACCCTGGGCACCGGGGATACTTACTACCCTAATGCCCTGGGTTAGTCCTGGACAATTCATGCGATGATGCAAGCACCCATTACCTTACGGGCGATCCCAAACATAGTGCAGAAAAACTATGATTAACCCAGAAACCAGAAATACTGCGCGTCCCTACCGAGACTCGAACCTCTCACGACGACGCTTTACCCGAGCGTCTGAGCGAACATTTTTACAACATTATGTAAATGCCAAACAACCCTAGCTATGACACTGTATCCCAAAATCCCCGTTTTAGAACACCTCAAACATATTTTTAAAATAATTCTCAACCACCCAACTACGCTGTGAGGCCCTCTCCCTTCCTCCGTGTGCAGCGAACCAGCCTACTAACCTGCGTCCTGTTCGACCGATAGCGCTTCGAAAACCACCTGCTGGGAAACCTCTTGAGCACTGTCGCACCACGTGAACGAACTGGGACACCGATGGGTAACTTGTTGCTGGTCTGCCGCCTCCGGAGCTGCTGGAAAGGACAAAGAGGGTTTCCCTGTCCCTCCCGCCGCTTTTATCCTTGCCGGGGAGATGAAGGCGACCCTGCGCCCTTTGATGACGTTGCACGGGGGCCGCCCACAACACCTTTCGCTTCCTTCCAGCCCCCGACCTGCCTCACCTACAGGAAGGACAGAACGACTACCGGCTCCCGCCCGAGATGCCACTAAGGGCGCCACGCCCCTAGGTGCGGGTGGCGCCGATCATTATTTGAGGCTGTGCTGTCGAAGCTTCGCTATAATCTCCGAACTTCATGTTTGGAAGAATACGGCTTCATTTGGAGTCATTTATGAAGACGGCTACTACACGGAGCAAGACGATTATTCAGGGAGAGAGAGTGAGCAAGAGAGACCAGTGACTGTTATGAGTGGCAAGCTTCTCAATGAAAATAAGGAAATTCCCTATTTAGATGGCAAAATACAGCCATGATTGGGATGATGTGGCCCCTCGTGTCCTTTGGCTTCGGTGCCAACCGAATGTACTAATGATAACATGACTCCTCAGAGTGATTGGAGAGAGAACAAGCATTTGCAATGCATCGGTCTCACCTTTGGGACCTTCTATGTTAGTGGACTTATCTATTCCGAATAACAAATGGCTTTTGGGGGAAAAAAAAAACTGTCAGAAGAAAATATGTTGTTCTATTTCCTTTTTTAGGAGAAACTACGACTAGATGCCGAAGTGCCAGATACCTCTGCCATGCTAGCACTGCCAGGCTGATGTGAGGGAGAGAACAAAAGCAGACAGGGGTTGGCAGGGACATCGCAGATCAAATATTTTCACTGGTTTTGTTTGCGGACGAGGGGCGTAACTGCGAATAGTGCAGCAGTTGCAGTGGCACCATGCCCCTGACGTTTGTGGGGTCCACTGCCCCTTACTACGCAGCCAGAGGCTGGCTGGCATCTTCCGTGCTTGTATTAGGGTTTATTGCCAGTTTGCTAAGCCACTGGTGAGGTTTGAAAACAAATGCTTACATGGAAGACTTCACAGTCAACATGTATTGGCAGGGGCGCGAGAGGAGGGGCTGGCACGTGTGAGGGGGAGTTGTATTAACAAGTGGAAGTTTGCAGGAATCGTGAGAAATCAATGGTCGGGCGAAGTCAGTGAGCGCAAGGGCTGGAGGGGTGTGTCAGCAGTTGGAGGAATTCCAGAGTTAGGGAAGTCAAGGTGCAGCAGAATGGGGACGCAAACGGACGTGGACAGTGAGGGTACGCAAAGGGACGATGACGCATAAGGACGGGGGCAGTGAGGGGACCCATAGGAACATGGGCAGTGAGGGTGCCCAAAGGAACGGGGGCAGTGAGGGGGCCCAAAGGAATGGGGGCAGTGAGGGGACCCAAAGGAACGGGGGCAGTGAGGGGACCCAAAGGAACGGGGGCAGTGAGGGGGCCCAAAGGAATGGGGCAGTGAGGGGGCTCAAAGGAAGGGGGGCAGTGAGGGGGCCCAAAGGAACAGGGGCTGTGAGGGGACCCAAAGGAACGGGGGCAGTGAGGAGGCCCAAAGGAACAGGGGCTGCGAGGGGACCCAAAGGAACGGGGGCAGTGAGGGGACCCAAAGGAACGGTGGCAGTGAGAGGCCTCAAAGTAACGGGGGCAATATGATAGGCCTCAAAGTAACATGGGCAGTGAGAGGCTTGAAAGTAACGGGGGCAATATGAGAGACCTTAAAGTAACGGAGGCAATATGAGAGGCCTCAAAGTAACGGGCCAATGAAGGGCCTCAAAGGAACGGGGGCAGTTAAGGTTTGACGAACTAGGAGGCCAAAGGTTTGGGCAGCAGGGAGGTAAGTTATGGAAAGGGGCCTTGAAGGGACTTGTGGAGTAGAGGACGGATGCAGACGTTGGAGATGTTGACTATACCCATCCCACGGCCACAGGTACCCGCCTGGCGCACTACATCTTATGCAGAGCTCCCGCTGCAGCAGCAGAAATCGGCCAGGTTTGTAAGTTGGGCTCTGGGTGCCGCGCTGAATAATGCATGCAGGTGCAGGGCTGGGGTTACACGCAGAACCGGGGACGGGAGAGGCGTGGATAAAATATTTAACTGGCAGAGCTCCGACAGAAGGCTGCAACTAACAGCGGTGGTGGTAATGCCCTTCCACTCGTCCCCGGAGCCCCCTCCTTCTCCATCTGAGCTCCTCTGACAGCTTTGCCAGTGCTACGACGGTCACACAAAGCTGGCCTGGGCGCCTAACTCTGGCCGGGCCTCGACCCTTCGCGGTCACAAGTGCACGGACACGGGGGATCTTAAAAGTCCCTTACCTGAAATCAGAGCGAACTTTCATTCACGCTGTTGTACCCGCCGGACCACGCAGCTGCGGCCGGCGACCATGGGCACAGGCTGGGTGCAGGACCCGGGCTGAGAGGCGGTGCAGCGCGCGGTGGCTGGAGCCTGCTGGTCTCCGGAGGATCGGCCCCAGGGCACCCACTGCTCTCTTTCAACCTACGTGCTCCCTCGCGGCCACTCTCTGCCAGCAACAAGCGCGCACCATCTGCTCGTAGACGCCTGGGGGCAGCCGTGATTTGGAAAAACGCCACTGTTTTGTCCCGCATGCGTACGATGTAAGGCATCGCGCGCATGCGAGACAAAGAGTGCGAATCCATCCACCAATCACACGACAAACAAGCATTGAAAATGCAATAGGACTCGTATTTACGCGAGACCTATTGCATTTTTAACGGAAGTGCGGGCGTGAAAGAAGGCACGGACGGGAGGGGGTGGGGTGGGTGGTGGTGATCCAAGAAGTTACGGACTACGGGAGGGAACGGGGAGAGGCAGGGGAACAAAACTGTTTTGGAAGTAAAGGGGCCGATAGCCTCGGAAGGAGGAAAATGACGACATGGCCGTCAGGAGGCGGGATTAAGTTCCCGAAAACCAATCAAAATGCAGCATTTAGAATTGCGGCCAATCAAAAAGATAGGCGGAAAGTGGGCGAAGCTTCCCCCGCTATACTGTATACAGCATCTATCGACGAGAGAGCGCATGCGCTGCCTAGGCGAGACCTAAAAAGGAGATAGGCTTGAAATGCTGGCTTATGTCAGGGACACTGCTGTTGCTCTTGTCATACCTTGTCTGTCTATCTTACCCCAGTTTGAAAAAAGCCGTTTCACTGCGCTAAAACTGAAATGTTTGTCTTTGTCAATGCTTGTTTATACTGCCACGGTTCTTTATACCAAATTAAAGGAATACACTGTAGTGGTTAAGATGTTCATTGCGGCATCAGTAGACCTTTGTTCTGACCCCCACTTCTCCAACTTGGCTACAACTGAGCAGTGCTTGAAATGGAAAAATAGAAGTGCAGGTACTCTGTACCAGAGTACCTGCTTGTTTCTGAGAAGTGCCGGTACTCTTCAATTAAAAGTATAGCATTTCTAGTGAGAAGTGCCGGTACTCTCCCTCTCAAAATAAAAAAGTGCCGGTACTCCGTACCGGACAGTACCGACCCATTTAAAGCACTGCAACTGAATGATAACAAGTAAAGCCCTCTAAGCCTGTTTGTTTCCTTCCCTTTCAAGATCAAAAAAAGAGCATTAATACCGACTTTTATGTTTTTTAAAAACACTAAACTAGTCAATACAGTCCTCGTTATAGCCGTCTGAGTACAGATACCGCTGCCTTGCCTAGATTACAATCCTGTAATCGTGTCCATGCACGGAGTCCGGCGGCTCCTCGGCAGATCTGCGAATTATCGATCTACTTTGTTTCAACAACCCAAAACACGTCCCGTGACAGGGTGATGTGCGGACTGACAACTCGCGAGATTCAGAGGCTCTTCCGTGGCTTTGAATCAGCATTAGTTTTAATGTGAGGATTTATGAACCCTCCCCCACCCCCTTACTTCAACGAGTATCTCCAGCGTTCATTACCAGCAGCTGTAATTGTCAGTGTGTCTTAGTGGAATCTCTCTCTCTCCCTGGAATTAAATCTCTTTATGGCTCCCAGGCTTGTTGCCGGTTGTTAGTATCTCTTTTATTGTGAAGGGGTGGAAGGAGGGTGACTGCAGAAACCGGTTTCTCTTTTATCTTCTGTTTACCACCTGCCTGGCACCTATGAGCCAGTCAGTAATAAGACTCAGAGCTGCATTATTCATAGGCAGGCACTGGAATAGAGAAATAGCCACATTATATGTGCCGCTCACGCATTGTGGGACTTTTGATCGGCACACTCTTTTCAGACTGATTTGTATTAAATTGCTTAAAATATATTTCGAACTCAATTACAAGCTGCATATTTGTGGGATTATTTCCACACTATATTTCATCCATGTATCTGCAACAAGAGAATCTCTCCCGTGGGAATGAGCATGAATCCGAGGATTTGAAAAAGGACCTTGAATGACCCTGAGTTATAAGGACTGCTCTTCCCTTACCATGCATGTGCACACAGGAGCTGCAGGTCTACCTGGAGCTCCATGAATCCATGAAGGATCTCTTTAGTCTATTTTAGTCCCAGAACTCCTCAATGACTTGCAACTTAATATGGAGGTGGCGGGAGGACCTTAACCGTATATATCGTTTTTCCAGAGTGGAAAACGCCCATAAAGGCTTCTAATTTCTAGTTTGTTCAGTAAATGTCCCTTTCTCTCCCCACAGTAAAGAAGGCATCCCTAAAGTCTGCGCCATCAATGTAGTCCCCTTCTCGCTCTCGGTTTGTCATAAGGGCGCGGTAGGCCTTGCGTAGGTGGGTGAAGAGCACCACCGCGGCTGCTTTCACCCCCGCGCATGCTGACAGCGATGCTGCCTGATACCCGAGTTGTGCTTCCTGTAATGTTAGACGCTGTGCCCAGAGCGGCTGTGAGGGGAGGGTGACATTGCCCGGTGACATTGCCATAGATACTTCTCACATGAGAAAATTATTAGAGCAGGCATTGCCTTCGGCCTGTTGAATATCATCTTACCGAGGACAATGTATTCATGGATATAATTTGTATTGGCAGAAATTTTCACCTGCTCTGCATTGAAAATCTGCAGTCAGATCAAATTCACCTTAATCCGACTCCATTGTGCTCTATGTGTTTGTGATGAAACCGGGTCAGTCAGCCTGGAAAGAGAGCAGCAATGACCAGATGACAGGGAATGTGCCAGACATGTTACCATGGCCTGGAATTCCCATTAGCAAGGAAGGTGTTGAGTGACTTCCATTGAGCCTTCGGATATTATTACCGCCACTCAAATACTTCCAGGCTGCACATTATGGGTTATGAATGTCAGGTTCTTGTTATCAACCCCCTCTTTGTGTATATCAGACTGGGACCAGGGTAGCTGGCTTCACACTGCAAGGTCCACTGTGGTGTCTGCTGTGCAGCCACAGGCACGGCTAGTGAGACGGGTGCTCAGGCTACAACTCATATTCTTCTTGAAGTTCATACATTGCATTGTAGCATTTATATAGCGCTTCATACCCCTGGAGTAACCTCAAAGCACTTGCAAAAGGTTCCCAGCTGCTTTTTTCGGAGAGCTGGTTTAAGCAGTGAGTTGTGTGAATAGTGGCCTATGTAGCAGATGGCTGGTGAGATGAATGATGGTAGTAAAGATGCTTTAAATAGGGTGCAGTGGCATTGCTGTGTTAAGCACGAGGTGTTGCAGAAAATTGTGGGGTTTATTTCAACAACGCTAATTTACTCCATATACTTACCCAGTTCAGTTTAATTACTTATTTAATTTTTATATAGCTCCTCTACCTAAGTGAGGGTGTTAGTGCGCTTCACATACAAAACAACTTGAGAGAAATTGGATTCTCTGTAACAAGACTATGGGGCCGATTCCGATTTTGGTCGGAGGCGCACCCAACACCATTCGGTCGGGAAAAAAGCCATGCGAAAGCCTGTTTCCCGACCGATCCGTACAGCACACCGAACGAGCAAGTACGATGCGCACAACAGCAAAGAATCCGGCCGAGCCGTACTCACCCAAACCAGGTCCTGTTCTCCGACCGAGGCGAATCCGGAAACGCCGAATCGAGTCGCACGGAAGGAAAAATGCAGCCCCGTCCGGCCGGACAAGTACGATGCGCTTTCCGTACGCGCCGAACCCGTCGCTACGCACGGCACGTCAAAGCATCCGGGAGAGGCGCCCATAAGCTCCGATTCGCGCCACAACACGATCCACGGCTCCGAGACGAACACGGCAGCGACGAGGACGACGCGAAGCGACGAGGACGAGGCGAAGCGACGAGGACGAGGCGAAGCGACGAGGACGACGCGAAGCAACGAGAAGGACGAACGACACGAACCAACCATGAATCCCTTCGTCCCGATCATACCAATATTCTACATATACTACCGGAACAGGCACGGACGCGTACGGCGCAGAAGGTAAGCCAGACACCAACCACAAAACACATACAACACGTACACGACACATCACACACACACAGAGGGATGCAGAATATACTTACACCAGCAACAGCAGCACCATAGGGGCGGGATGCCCATCACCAATGCCACATATGCACACAGGGGCCTGAATGCGCACCACCACCCCTACCCAGGGGGGGCAGGATGCCTACCACCACTACCACCCTTACCCAGGGGGGGCTGGATGCCTACCACTACTACCACCCTTACCCAGGGGGGGCTGGATGCCTACCACTACTACCACACTCACCCAGGGTGGGCTGGATGCCTACCACTACTACCACCCTCACCCAGGGGAGGCAGGATGCCTACCACTACTACCACCCTCACCCAGGGGGGCAGGATGCCTACCACTACTACCACCCTTAGCCAGGGGGCAGGATGCCTACCACTACTACCACCCTTAGCCAGGGGGGCAGGATGCCTACCACTACTACCACCCTCACCCAGGGGGCAGGATGCCTACCACTACTACCACCCTCACCCAGGGTGGGCTGGATGCCTACCACTTCTACCACCCTCACCCAGGGGGCAGGATGCCTACCACCACCCTTAGCCAGAGGGGGCTGGATGCCTACCACTACTACCACCCTTAGCCAGGGGGGGCAGGATGCCTACCACCACCCGTAGCCAGGGGGGGCAGGAGGCCTACCACCACTACCACCCTCACCCAGGGGGGGCAGGATGCCTACCACTACTACCACCCTCACCCAGGGGGGGCAGGATGCCTACCACTACTACCACCCTTAGCCAGGGGGGCAGGATGCCTACCACTACTACCACCCTTAGCCAGGGGGGCTGGATGCCTACCACTACTACCACCCTCACCCAGGGGGGCAGGATGCCTACCACCACCCTCACCCAGGGGGGCAGGATGCCTACCACCACCCTTAGCCAGGGGGGGCTGGATGCCTACCACCACCCTTAGCCAGGGGGGGCAGGATGCCTACCACCACTACCACCCTCACCCAGGGGGGGCTGGATGCCTACCACTACTACCACCCTCACCCAGGGGGGCAGGATGCCTACCACCACTACCACCCCCACCCATAGGATGGACAATGCATGACACAACCAGCACACCACAACCTAGGGAATGCAAGAAGAAGACATCCCCCAACACCATGACAAGCGTGTGTAGACTGTGTCAAATGCCTACAACACCGAACATGACTTTGAACATACAATGTGACCCCCTAGCACATGTGCCACACAAATATGTGTGTGGCACACACAATGCAAGCAGGCCATGACCATTGTGGCAATGGGGTCCAAACCCCCATCATCACAGTGACCAAAAGGCAAGTGTGGGGTCCATAGCTGCAGCACATTTTGAACATTGTGGCAATGGGGTCCAAACCCCCATCATCACAGTGACCAAAAGGCAGGTGTGGGGTCCATAGCTGCAGCACATTTTGAACATTGTGGCAATGGGGTCCAAACCCCCATCATCACAGTGACCAAAAGGCAAGTGTGGGGTCCATAGCTGCAGCACATTTTGAACATTGTGGCAATGGGGTCCAAACCCCCATCATCACAGTGACCAAAAGGTAAGTGTGGGGTCCATAGCTGCAGCACATTTTGAACATTGTGGCAATGGGGTCCAAACCCCCATCATCACAGTGACCAAAAGGCAAGTGTGGGGTCCATAGCTGCAGCACATTTTGAACATTGTGGCAATGGGGTCCAAACCCCCATCATCACAGTGACCAAAAGGTAAGTGTGGGGTCCATAGCTGCAGCACATTTTGAACATTGTGGCAATGGGGTCCAAACCCCCATCATCACAGTGACCAAAAGGCAAGTGTGGGGTCCATAGCTGCAGCACATTTTGAACATTGTGGCAATGGGGTCCAAACCCCCATCATCACAGTGACCAAAAGGTAAGTGTTGACAAAGTAAGAGGTGCAACTGCCAAACTGCATGGATGATTCCTGGTCACAGAACAACAAACACATCAGTGGCAAAGTAGTCTATGTGTCCCATTGCAACATAAATTGGGGGAGCCAAATCCTGCAGTGCAAATAAGACATAACTTTGGCCATGTGCAGACAAACAACACCCATGGGGGCTGACACCGTCAACAATCATCAATGACACAATGACAGAAGTGACCATCCGAATGCAGACCCACATATTTGCACCAATGGGCACACACATGCAGATACCCTGTGGAGACTGCAGATGTGAGGTGAACAGATACCATACCATGGCAGCAATGGGACACACAATCAACAATTAGCACCAAATGAGGGCTCCCGTCCCATCAGCCTGGTCATGGAAGTGCCAACGGAATCATCAGCACAGATCCAACACACTTGTATAGCAATGTTGCACTGACAACACGGATGAGTCCTTCCCCATTGATGCCCAAACCTGCATGTTCACTGGAGATGGCCACACGGTCAGGGAAGTAGACGAATAGAACAATGGCAGGCACAACAGATGTGCAGGGGTGGAAGCCACAGATGTGAAATTGCCAATCTAAGTAGGAAATCCCATTGCCAAATACTGAACACATGACACCCTCAGATGCTGCTATGGATGACATGGATACACCACAGGATAGGACACATTCCCCCTGGACCACATGGGTTCCTGCACAGTAACACTTCATTATCATGAGACCAAATATCACCATCACTGCAGCAAGGGCATGGTTAGCATCATCAACATCATGTACATCAGAAGCAAAAGCACTAGAGAACAGAAAGTTGCTTTATTCAGCATATGTGGCATTAAAAGTAGAAGTCCGGTAGAACATAAACAAAGGCCAATGGCCAGTCCATCAACAAAGTCACAAGTGGGTGACAGTGGCAGATGCCACCCTACACATGCCTGCACAAAACCAGGGACAATCCACTAGGAGGGGCAACCGGGGGGTAGGCCAGGCACCGCAGGGACAGGATCAGGGCTCACCAGGAGGAAGCAGGGAAGGGGTGGTGGGTGCTGGAGAGCCACTGACAACTGCAGTGGAGGTGTCTGACATGGTGTGTGCCGGCACAACTGGGGGGCATGGCTCAGATGTTGTGGGTGCCGGCACGACTGCAGTGGACCCTGCAGATGGAGTGGACAGGTCCGCCACTGCAGTGCCCAAGTCAGACAGGGTGGTAGTGGACTCCACTGCAGGGAGGAGAATGGGGAACAGGCAAGGTGGGCTGGACAGAGGGGGAGGACACCCTCACCACATCAGTGGCACAGACAAGCGCAGCGGGGGTGTGGTGCCGGGAGAGCAAGTGGCAGGGGAGAAGGCCGGAGCCTCTTGGGGATGGTATATCTGTGGGTGGGGGAACCTGGGGCAGGGTGTGGTGGGGGCACCTGTGGAGTGGGGGCCTGAGGGATGGAGGAAGGAGACCTGGTGCTTGAGCTGCAGGGCGGCGGCGGGGTCTTGCTCTTAGCACTCCGGGGGGACTTGCGGGTGGGGGCCTCAGTCTGTCTGCGCCTGGGGGAGGGTGTCCGGGGGCGAGGGGCACTCTGCTCCGTGTGGGGGGCTTCCTCTTCCCCCTGGATGCTGGGGCAGCTGGATCGGAGGGGAAGAGGCCGAGGTCACTGAGGAAGAGGCGCTGGGTCTTTGGGGTTGCAGGTGAGGCAAGGGAGGGTGCTTTGGAGGGAGAGGCAACTGAGGACTGCGCAGTGCCCGTGGATGCGTGTGTGTGTACCAGGGCCCCATCCCCTGTGAGTCTGGTTTCAGTCCCCTGACTGTGCGTGCGTGTGCGTTTAGTTTGTGGCGTGTGTGTCTGTGTGCTGGACGTGTGTGTGCTGGTGTGTGCCTGTGCCGGTGTGTGTGTGCTTGGGACGGGTAAGGTGCTGGGGAGTGTGGATGGAGCAGAGGCAGGAGGGGTGAGGGACTGTCTGAGGAGGGACACTGCTGCCGTCAGGGAGGAGTCCATGGACCTGTTGCCCCTCTGTAGGTCAGACATGCCCGATGAGATGCCCTCCATGAACGACACCAGCTGAGTCAACAGTGCGGTGTGCGCATGGAGGACACTCAGCATGGCTGTCTGCCCTACATGGAGCTGGCGAAGGAGGTACACAGACTCCTCACTCAGGGCAGCAGGGGACACAGGGGCAGGGGTGCGGTGCCTGGGCCAAAGGAGACACGCTCCCAAACATGGGAGCCTCCACGGACCTGGGGAATGGGAGCCGATGGGAGGGCGGTGGTGGTGGTGGTGGTGGTGGCGGGGACAGCAACACTAGCTGGCGTGTGGTGGCTGCTGACACCCGCCTCCACAAGGGAGTCATCCTCCGAGTTGCTCTGGTCCTCAGCTGAGGTGGATGGTGCTGAGGACTCCTCGGTGTGGCTCCCCTCGCCCTCCGTGCCACGGGGTACCTCCAACCACTCCTCGGCTGCTGACCCAGTCTGGCTCTCTGGCTCCTCCTGGTCCGTGGAGCTGTCCCCTTCCGTGGCCGTGGATGTATCTGCAAACAATGGGGAAACAGACAGACATCAGTCACCTGCACCAAACGCACACACCACTGTGAGCACAGCACATTACAGAGCAAGCCCTGGCATCATTAGTTGTACATTGCTAAAAGTGCCCTAACTGAACAGGAGAAGCCAATTGTCAGTCTGATGCCAAGCATGGCACTCACATCCCACATGGCCTTGCACCCATCTGTCTGGTGTCTGTTGGATTGCAACACCCCAGTGTGGACACATGCACCAAGTACACAGTAGTTGGACAGTGCAGAGTACACGGTGTGGCATGTGGACATGCACACATCACAGCTCTTGCCACTGAGTCAGTACAGGTTTCCGGATGAAAGGGATGCCCAGAGTCAAATAGGAAATGCATGTGATGCATACCAGCAACAGACACCATGATGCACCCATGTCCTGATAGCCAGCGCCACTATGGTGTGCATGTAGCACATGTCACTCCCCTGCAGGACCACCAATAAGTTGACACATGCCATGGCAGAGGCATGACTGCTAAGTCATACATCACTGTCTCAGTGATGTATGACTTGGCAGCCAGACAACAACACTATGCACTGTGTCACAATAGTAGGTCATGGGGAATGCAAGTCCTGGAGCTGCACAAGTGCACATGTACATCCCCCACACAACACATCATCTTAACCCTCATCTGTCCAGGTCACACCTATTGGACATATGGGAGACGTGTGACACTACCCTCTGAACCTGAGCCCCTCACAATTTGCTGTGAATGGGGAACAGCTGCCTGAACTTCACATTCGCATACCCCAGTCTGCACGGGCAGCTGATCAAACACCTATGTGACACACAAGTATCGTCTCCTATGGTCACATCTCCAGGGGCATGCTGAGCCCCTACCAAGAAACACCCCAGCAGTCCTGGCAACTAATCCACAGCACACTGACACAGAGGCAGACACCTGAGGGGTCAAATCACTGTGCACAATGTGTCAGCTGATACACGGGAGTGGGAGTACAGAGTGCATTGCATGGCCTGGAGTAGGCATGACTGTCCTGCTCCACATGAATGAGGGATGTGCCCTGGACAGTGGATAGCTGGCTATGTATGTGTGACACACGTAATCTGCACACTCCTGGGGCCCAAACATTGTTCCCACCCGCTGCATGGGCGTGTGACACATACCCCAGGCACATGTGGCTCAGCTCAGCAAGTGGACCGCATATCAAAGCAACCCGCAGATCACATGTCCAAACCCAGGCGTTGTGTGAACAATGGACCCACCCATGATGCCCACAACAGAGTTAGGGAAACAGATGCTGTCCCCCACCTTTAGTGAAGCAAACTGCAAGGACACAGTCCCAAGTGACACAATTCCCTGAATGTAAGGACACACCTGGGTATCAGATGAGCAGTGGGCAGTGCACAATAGAGGGACATGGCTCCTGGACAACATGACTGCTGCACTGTGGCAGTTGAACCAGGCCAGAGGAGGGCACAAAGCATGTAATACAGAGTTCACAGTGCAGTCTTTGACTCACCCCCTCCTTGCTGCTGTCTGGCCTTCAGCTGCCCATCCAGGTCTGGAAACACCACCGCCAGGATCTGGAGCATGTGGGGGTCAGGGTCCGTGTTCCGCCCCTCCTGCGAGGAGGCGACAGCTTCAGCTGGACCCGTGCAATCCTCCGGGTCCAGCCCCGAAGGTCCTGCCACCTCTTCTGGCAGTTGCGGATCCGGCGCTTGTAGACCCCCACGGACCGGACAGCCCGGACGATGTCCTTCCAGATTTCCTGCTTCCGATGGGCATTAACCTGTCAGGATGACAAAGTGAAAAGGCCATTACCACACATGCAACATATCCGTGCATGACACAGTTGTATATACATGTCTCAATCACAGGGGCACATGATGTACACAGGCAGTGCAAAGCTGACCATGGACAGTTTGCCAGACGTCACTACATGGTATCATTGCATGGGAAGTAAAACCATGTTCAAATGCACTGTCACTGCACCATACCTGTCCAGTGCAAGTCACTACACACTATGGGGGGTGACAACTACTCAGTGAGCCTGCTAGCCAGTGGCGTGCAGACTCTCAGCCTTGCTAGTCACACAAAATGCACATTCAGAAAGGCAGGGCACAGAACACTCACCTGCTCCCCTGGTGTCCCATACAGTTTGCTGTACTGTGGAAGTAGGCTGTCCAGCAGGGCCTGGTTCTCTTCAAGGCTGAAGGCTGGGGCTCTCTCCACAGTACGTGCCATTGCAGGGTCCAGAGGGGCAGAGACAGCAGCAGTGCAGTGGCAGATGTCGTCCTGGAGCATGTAGTGCAGGCAAGTGAGCTCTCAGGGGAACAGCCAGCAATATATATGTGCTGGAGAGGCAGATACTGTCCCTTGTGTCCAAAGTGATAGGTCCAAGTCGTTTGCATCTTCTGAATCTGGCCAATCCATGGAATAGCAGCACCAAAACACGCCCACAGCATCCTTCAAATCTTCAACTTCATGACATACATGATTTTGCAACATTGTTGTGGGTGACCAACTGAATTTACAGCAACCGACTCGTTCGAAATTCGAAACGCGTCCGTTGCCAGGCAAGCCCATTGTCAATGGGTGCGCACCGATCGGTCCATTGCGGTACAACGCGCACAGGGGTACAACGCGTACCCGCACACATTGAATGCAATGGGCCGGCCGGAGGCACCGATCGGTCCATTGCAGTTCAACGCGCACAGGGGTACAACGCGTACCCGCACACATTGAATGCAATGGGCCGGCCGGAGGCACCGATCGGTCCATTGCGGTACAACGCGCACAGGGGTACAACGCGTACCCGCACACATTGAATGCAATGGGCCGGCCGGAGGCACCGATCGGTCCATTGCGGTACAACGCGCACAGGGGTACAACGCGTACCCGCACACATTGAATGCAATGGGCCGGCCGGAGGCACCGATCGGTCCATTGCGGTACAACGCGCACAGGGGTACAACGCGTACCCGCACACATTGAATGCAATGGGCCGGCCGGAGGCACCGATCGGTCCATTGCGGTACAACGCGCACAGGGGTACAACACGTACCCGCACACATTGAATGCAATGGGCCGGCCGGAGGCACCGATCGGTCCATTGCGGTACTAACGCGCACAGGGGTACAACGCGTACCCGCACACATTGAATGCAATGGGCCGGCCGGAGGCACCGATCGGTCCATTGCAGTTCAACGCGCACAGGGGTACAACGCGTACCCGCACACATTGAATGCAATGGGCCGGCCGGAGGCACCGATCGGTCCATTGCGGTACAACGCATCACTGTACATGTGACTGGCATATGTCAGCATGCCTGTCTCAGATGGACATATGCCAGCCACAGATAGCTCCCAGGGAGTGAGGGGCACACCTACATCACGACAGCCTGTCCAAACTTTATCATAAGGCATGTAAGGATGCATTTCCTATTGTGTGTATGTTGGTGTACATGTTGTCCTGTGGGTGTCACCTGTGGGCAGCCACCCCCAGGCTGTGCACGTGTTCATGGGGACAGGATCCTGGGTGTTACGTGTACATGACCACTGTGATGTGCAACTGTTCATATCTGTGCATGTGCCATGGTCACATTTCACAGTGGTGTATGTGTATGTCATGTCACATACCCCGTGAGTCCCATGTGGGACGGTATGTTTGAGCCAGGGTGTCCCAGTGGCACAATAGTGATGGTCCTCCACAGTCTTTGTGCATGTAGTGTTTACAATGTCTCTGATTTCATGTGCACAATGGGAGACAGTCTCCACATACACGTTGTGTGTGCATGGACTCTGATGTTGTGCGTGTGTGTCACAGACGTCCATGTCTGTTCTGCCGTGGCAAGTGGGGCCACTACCTGTGGGGGTCATGGTTGTTTTGCTGTGGTGTATACATGATACTCCATGTAATGCCAGTGTCCATGTGGCATTACAGGGTCCCTGGGAATGTACCTGTCGTTGAGCTGTGGTGCCTGGGGCACATCTGTCCTCACATGTCACTGTGGGGGGTTATTGTGACACGGCAGCAGGAGATGGGAACTGTGACACGGCCTCATGATATCCAATGGGCCAACCTGGGACTAATTGATGCCACCTGTTGGACCGTGTTGACAGATGTTGGCCATGTATGTACCATACATGTCCTTCCGGTACTGCACACTTCATGTAGTTGTGCCTCATAATGATGTATGTTGGGATCTTGAGTGTGTTCAATGCCGCATATGTGGGGTGACTGACAATCTTGCTTACTTCTCCTCTGCACTGCAGGGCTCCTGCTGTCCATCGACCATTCCCAGACCTGGCAACGATGGTGGAGCAGGACAGCATCCGACGGTACCGCTTCACCAGGCAGCTGATTGAGGATTTGGCAGTGCAGTTGTCCCCACATTTGCAGCCTGGCCGGCCGTATCCTACAGCGCTGACCCCCAAGGTGAAGGTGATGGCAGCCCTACACTTCTTTGCCACTGGTACCTTCCAACATACTGTGGCGACTGCTGGTGGGATGTCACAGACCATGTTCAGCCGTGTGCTCCGGGATGTTTTGGCGGCAATGTTGCTCTTCCTGAACCGGTACATCTATTTCCCTAGACTGCGACGACTCACTGACGTGAAGAGTGACTTTTATGCCCTGGGGAGGATGCCGCATGTAATTGGCTCCATTGATGGGACACATGTGGCTTTGGTACCACCACAGGCCCAGGAGCAGGCCTACAGGAACCGCAAGCACTACCACTCGGTCAATGCACTGGTGGTGTGTCTTGCAGACATGACCATCACACACGTGTGTGCCCGTTTCCCTGGTTCAGCACACGATGCCTTTGTGATGAGGAGTAGTCGCATCCCCAGGATGATGGCACAGATGCAGAACCAGCGTGCCTGGCTTGTCGGTGTGTACTGACTTTGTGCCATTGTGTGTGATCTGATCTGTAGTATTCCGCCCACTTTTCCAAGTCAGCTAATGTGCACTTGTCTGTCCGTAGGTGACTCGGGATACCCCAACATGCCGTGGTTGCTGACACCCCTCAGGAACCCTGTGACACCAGCCCAGATGCGCTACAATGAGGCACATGGTCGGACCAGGAGAGTAATTGAGCGGACCTTTGGTCTCCTGAAGAGCCGCTTCCGCTGCCTGGACAAGACCGGAGGGTCCCTCCCATATGCCCCTGCGAAAGTGTGCAAGATTATCATCGTCTGCTGCATGCTCCACAACCTGGCAGTGCGGAAGGAGTTGCCTCTCATCCAGGATGACAATGACCAACATCCGCCACCTGTGGAGGATCCTGGCCTGGACCACGATGCCAGTGACGATGATGATGGTGATGGTGATGTCCGCACACAGCTCATCACCAACTTCTTTAGCTGAATGTGAGTATCCTGAGATGTCATGTCAATGATGTGAGTTGGCATGATGTGTGGGTGGTGCTCTGGTGCTGTTGGAGTGTGTCCATGGGCTACTTGACTGGATGTGTGTTGCGATGTGTGGTGACAGGTGGGCTGTACTCCCCAACAGTGTTGACATGCTAACTTGGTTCTGGGTGGGTATCTTGTAACATGTATTGTGCATGAGTTTTGCTGTTCTGTCCTGTACTCCATTGCTTTTGACTGTGTGTCATTTTTGTCCTTCACAGGGTACTTTCAGATTCGTTTGGTCAACTGTGTCCACCGACGATGTGATTGCACATCCAGGCTGGTAGCTGTTGTGTCCCTACAGGTGATGTGCGCCACACCCATGGACTTCCTTCCGTCTACAGTTGTTGACTGTGTGCCCGTTGCCAGGTGGGATTACCTTGCATCTGTAGTGGTTACGGCATGTTGCAACTGTGTAATAAACCTGTGCTTCACTTTGTGATGTGCGTTGTCTGTGGTCACACATTTGACTGCCATTTGCTTACTGCACCTGTGGGCTACTTGACTACAACTGGGAATGGGTGTGGTGTCTGTGCATTGCACTGTCTTCCCTGGCAACATCAGTGTAGGCAATGAGTCAGATGGCCTAGGTGTGTATGTGTTGTGTAGCCCTGGTGGTGTGTCTCCCTCATATGTGTCACGTTGCCTTTACTCACATGCCTGTGTTGTACTTGCTGTTGCAGTTCGCATACACAGTGTAATTTTGCAGTTCATCATCCCCATAACAGCACCCACGTTGGAATCACAACAGAGGCAAGTATGGTGTATTAGTGTGTTTATTGTGTTACATTTGTGTGAATAGTGCATAGGATGGGTAGTGCTGTACATAAATCTTGCAATCCCAAGTTCCTAGGTGAATTGAAAGTCCTGGTAGACAGGATCCCCAGTATCGGGGCCACAGTTGTCTGACACATTGGTCCAACTTGTACTCCCCATGCAATGTGTGGGAGTAGTGTTGCCGTCAACAGGGTGAACAGTCTGTGCACAAAGGCGAACATCCAGAACAGGTTCAGGCTTCCTGGGAGTTGCGCTTGGCCATCGGCCTCTCACTTTTCCCTCCTCGGACGACCCCTCTTCTTGGGGGGGCCCCTCAAGTACAGGCTGCTGCGGTGCAGGGGACTCTCCGCCAGAGTCCTCCTCCCTCCCTGTGGCAGTTGCAGTTTGTTCGGCACCAGATGTTGTTGGCACACAGGGAGGTGTGGACTGGTTGCTGTTCATCTGGCGGAGGCATTGTAAAATGTCCCTGTGCACCGCCGTCATCTCATGCAGTGCATCCCACTTGGACTCCACGCGGGACATGTGTGAGTCCACACGGGACATGTGTGACTCCACGTGGGACATGTGGGAGTCCAAGCGGGCATGATGGGCAGCCTGCTGCTGTTTAATGTCTCTGAGGAGCCCCACTACCTGGCTGAGGTCTCCGGTGCTGGACTGGTACGCATCAGCTATGCGTACCAGTTGTGGGTCATCATGCACACCAGCAACGTCTGCAAGCAGCGACCTCTGTCTCCCACCCCTCCCACCACCCCTGCTGACATGTGCAGTGTGTGCAGTGGCACGCACAGATAACCCTGGTCCACCTTGGGGGTTGGTGGTGGTGGTGGTGTCCATGGCCCCAGGTTGGTCCAGGGTCACTGTGCTGGTGTTGCTCCTTGTTCTGTCCATGTCGGCAGGGATGGTATTCGTGGTGACAGTCGTTGGAGGGGTGGGTGCAGGGGGTGCAGCTGGTGGTCCTGCTGGTGCTGCAGCTGGTGGTCCTGCTGGTGCTGCATGTTGACTTGCACCGGATGTGCCAGGTTGTTCTTCATCGTCCGAGGAGGACAGAGGCTGTACGACGCCAGTGAGCTCGGCATCCTCTTGAGCCTGGGACTGGGACTCCTCAGCGTCTGCTGCTGTGTCCCCATCATCACCTGTTTTTGGGAGACACAAACAATGTATGTTATGTTTCTGCAGGCATCAATGGTTGACACACATGACAGTTGTGACTGTGCCTCTGGGTGCGGGCCTGTACATTGCATTGTCCTAAGTCGTCACAGTCAGGGGTTGATATTGGTGTGGCACATTGTCCTGCATTATATGGGCATTTCTATGTATTTTCTGGGGTGTGAACATGGTCTGCATTGGTTGTGTTTGGTTGACAGCCGGCCCTCCTTCCCACCCACCCAGCCAGTCAGTTATCCCACCATGGAACGTGCTTGCGTTGCAGGGAGTGTAAGTTGTCTCTCAGGATGTCAGTCAGTGGTGTCCTGCTGTTTGTTGGTGCACATTTGCCAGTAGGGCCTTGTGCTCCCCACAGCAGTAGCCAGTGTCAGCCATCTTGTGAGTCCTTCTCCACTTCCTGTGATGTGAGCATGGTTCAGGGTGGTGTTGATGGGACAGTTGTGGGGGTGAGCTATGTCTGTGACTACGACTCCCATCATGCCATTGCCTCCACCCCACTTCCCAGCATTCCCATACTTACTTGCTTTTGTGTGGAGTTCAGTGTGTGTGGATGTGAGAGCAATGGCAAGATGGCTGGCAGTGGTGTCCTGCTGTTGGTTGGTGTGCAGTACCCAGCATGCCCTTGTGCTCCCCACGACACAGCAACAGTGTCAGACATCTTTGATGGGCCTTTCCACTCTCTGTGGGATGTGCATGCGTGAGTGTGAGCTTGCTGGGCCATGTGGTGGGGGATGTAGAGCTGTGACTACGACTCCCATCATGCTATTGCCTCCTCCCCCTTCCCAGCATGCCCATGCTTCCTTCCTTTTGACTCTGCTTCCCTGTGGGGTGGGCTGGCTGTGCTGACAGGATGGCTGGGAGTGTTGTCCTGGCAGTTGTTTGGCTAGAGGTCCCAAGAGTGTCCCTGTGCTTCACACAACATAACCCAGGGTGGTGGTTCTTTGTGGGATCTTGTGTTAGGATGGGGGGCATTGCATTCTACCAGGTGGGTTCTGTGGAGTTTGTGTTGGGGGGGTGTGAGGGGAGGTGCTTGTGACTATGGTCAGTGCTGCAAGTCCCCCTTCCCACCCAGCTAGCCAGATATCCCACCATGGAACGTGCTTGCATTGCAGGGAGTGTAAGTTGTCTCTCAGGATGTCAGTCAGTGGTGTCCTGCTGTTTGTTGGTGCACAGTTGCCAGCAGGGCCTTGTGCTCCCCACAGCAGTAGCCAGTGTCAGCCATCTTGTGAGTCCTTCTCCACTCCCTGTGATGTGAGCATGGTTCAGGGTGGTGTTGATGGGACAGTTGTGGGGGTGACCAATATCAGTGACTACGACTCCCATCATGCTATTGCCTCCACCCCCTTCCCAGCATGCCCATGCTTCCTTCCTTTTGACTCTGCTTCCCTGTGGGGTGGGCTGGCTGTGCTGACAGGATGGCTGGGAGTGTTGTCCTGGCAGTTGTTTGGCTAGAAGTCCCAAGAGTGTCCCTGTGCTTCACACAACATAACCCAGGGTGGTGGTTCTTTGTGGGATCTTGTGTTAGGATGGGGGGCATTGCATTCTACCAGGTGGGTACTGTGGAGTTTGTGTTGGGGTGTGTGTGAGGGGAGGTGCTTGTGACTATGGTTAGTGCTGCAAGTCCTCCTTCCCACCCAGCCAGCCAGCCAGTTATCCCACCATGGAACGTGCTTGCATTGCAGGGAGTGGAAGTTGTCTCTCAGGATGTCAGTCAGTGGTGTCCTGCTGTTTGTTGGTGCACAGTTGCCAGCAGGGCCTTGTGCTCCCCACAGCAGTTGCCAGTGTCAGCCATCTTGTGAGTCCTTCTCCACTCCCTGTGATGTGCGCATGGTTCATGGTGGTGTTGATGGGACAGTTGTGGGGGGCAATATGTGTGACTGCGACTCCCATGATGCTATTGGCTACACTGACTTGGCCAGCATACACAGAATTCCTTCCTTTGAGTGGTCTTCACTGTGTGTTGGTGTTGTTGTGGTGGCTACATGTCTGGATGTGTTTGTTAGTTCTATTTGTGCCACTGCCTAGCTGTAGTTGTAGTTGTGTTTGTACATGTGTTGGCACAGTTGGATGTGACTTTTTTGATGGCATGTGTTGTGTTTATCTGACTGACATACACATTTTGGGATGATTCTGTTCTGGTTGCTGTGTAATTGCTATTAGTGCATGGTTTGACTCTCCACTTGACAGTGATGTGTGTGTTTTGTGGCAGTATATTGTGTACATTTGTTGTGTACTCACCAGGCTCTGGGATGTCCTCTAGTCCATATACGCTCACTGGCGGAAGGATGGCCCGCACCTTCTCCTCCCAGGGCCTGAGGTATATTGGCTTGGCAGGAGGGCCACTGCCGTTGTATTGGCTGTTGATGTAGTCTTTCTTCAGCATGTCCCGTACCCTCCTGCGCACGTCATACCACCTGTTCTGGATGTCGGTCTTTGTGCGCCGACATGGTGATTGGGCGTTCACCCTGTTGATGATCCTCTCCCACATCTTGGTTTTCTGCGACATGGGGGTCTGTTGGACCAGTGTGCCAAACAGCTGTGGCTCCACCCTGAGGATCTCGTCTACCATGACTTCCAATTCACTATCTAGGAACTTGGGATTCTTCTTGGGGGACATGGTGATGGGTGGTGATGGTGGGTGATGTGTGTGTTGGTGTGCAGGTGAGGGTGTGTGAGTGTGTGTTTTGCTGGGTGTATGTGAGGTAGGTATTTGTTGGTGTGCTGATGGTGTGTGGCTTGTGTGAGGGATGAGCTGTGGGTGTGTGGTTGCTTTCTCTTGGGTGCTGGCAGTGGAATGGCATTTGCAAAGGCTCATGGTTGTGATTTGTGTCCTTTATATAGGTGGAGTTGTGGGTGTGTCTTTGTTCTCTGTCCCCACCCCCCAGTATTTATTGGCTTGGTAATTGCTTGTTTGGCCTTTTTTTGGGTGATTTTTCCTTTGTGCTGTTTGTGTATGTTGGAAACGTTCTTGTGACCGAGTCGGACCCTGCATTGGTCTCGTACGGTGTTCTCCGTTTCGTTCACGCTGTGTTTGTGCAGTTTTCTATGCTGCGTACGCGTCGGTCGCGGTGTATTGTGTTGCTTCGGCTCGGTTTTGTATGCGTGTCGGTCGTACGGCTTGTCCTCCGTCCGACTCGCTCGTGGTTTTCGCGCCTTGCATCGTACTTTGCGGTTTGGAGTTCGCGTGTACGTTTCGGTCGGATTTGTTCCGGGTGCGTGTCGGTCGGTTGGATTCGCGTGTTTTTCCGGCCGGATTGCTGTTTTCCGTGCGGCTCAGTCGGTCGACTTGGTTTCGGTACGTGTCGGTCGGATTTTTCGCGCCTTGCATCGTACTTGGCGTGTCGTGCGCCACGGGTACGTGTCGGTCGGTATTTTTTCCGGATCCGAGTCGGTCGGTGCTTTTTCCGGCCCGAATCGGAATCGACCCCTATGTAGTACAACATTTGAGCAGGAAGGAGAGAGAAGAAGCAGTAAGGAGTTTAGGAAGGGTTGAAGGAGGGAGAGATGAAGCTCAAGGGCATTAAGAATTTAAGCTATTAGATACACTTTGCTACTTAAACATTATTTATGGGTTGTAGTTTCTTATTCTTGGAATAGTTTGCCAGGATGATTAAATAGAAAAGTTTTCTGTTTACTGTCTCGAGAACTCAACTAGCTGCTGATTACTCTTATTCTTGCTGGGAGAGAGCGCTAAATCTTAGTGTTGCGACCACCCCAAGGATCACAACCTTGGGGCGTCAACGCCCCGGTGTACCACCAGACTTACCCCCGGAAAGGTAGACAGGGTAGGCCGTATAGAAAATGGCTGTCGAGCAGAAGAGAACCACCACCACACTCTAGCTGCTCTCGGAGGAAGCCCAGTGCGACTTCACACCCATTTATTTATACTCTTGTCCACTCCCAGCAGACAAGTGTACGCTTGCACCACCACCACCCTTCCTGCAGGGGCCGGGTGGTGTTCTACACTTAGCAGTTCGGACTGAAACAGCTTCCTCCAGTCCTGGATCTGTTGAGGGAATGGAACAGCAAGACACTGCCTTAACGTCTGGGACCTGCCTCTATAATGTGAGCGTGGAGTGATACAATGAGGGTAATTAGCCAGGTGATACCGTCTTTAGAGTAAAAATTCAACCTCTTTGTGAGTGCTTCTAATCCACCTTTAGTTTACATTAAACATGAAAATATGGCAGCTCTTTGGTGGCCTGTAACAATTAAGAAACGGACCTATGTCAATTTCTTTTAACTGGTGCCATAGTTCATTGGGTTAATGCACCTATTGCAGATTGTCTGTGTAATCAGCCTTTGAATGTCAGCTTAGTTTGTTACCTTTTCGTGGTTCTAAGGTCCATAAATAAGCGCTGCTGTGTTATAATAACTATTACAAATCAGGTATCTGAATGCTATCAGAATACTGCATTTTGATTGGCTTGTAGCCATTTTATATTTACACAGGAAATTCATAGATAGTACCAGAGACAGGTCTCATTGCAGCATATTACTACGCCTTCATCCCCTAAGAGAAGACTGGGAATATTTTAGAGTCTAATAAAGGACAAGAGTGTTCACCATCGCACACAATATGCCTGCGCTGGAAGACATGCTACTGGAAAAGACTGCTACAGAATTATTCACTTTCCAGTGCAGAGTTCCTAATATGTAGACAAAAATGGTTCTCATATCTGCTGCTTCAAGTTCCTGAAACAAATGAATCCTTAAAACAAATGTGTTTTAATGAATTACTTTTGAATGTAGTATTTTATATGGTAAATAGATAATTTTCTACAGATAATAAATATACATTTACATATTTTTGTATGTAATAATGCATAACAATGAATGCAAATAGTATCAATAAAATAACCTTTCTTTAAAAATATATATAATATATATAATATTTGTGCACCATTTAAGAGAGGTCAGTCAACAAAAAGCTCTTTTCTGAGTCACCTATAAAATTGAGCTTATCTTAAACAAGAAATCAGAGCATCCAAGCAATTCACACCTTAAATACATTCAATCATCAAAACTCTTTATGTGGATCAATGTCAAATACAGTGCCAGTGTAACCCCGGTATTTAAGGAACCCGCTTAAATAAAGTGATCAGAGAAATTTCGCACCTTATACTTTAGAAATATTGATGTTGAATCTTTTTCATTCCCTCAAAAATAGGCAGCAGTTTAAAAAAAAACATGAACAACATTAAATTTGACCTTTAAGCTACATATACAATGGCAGCTGTTTAGCTTTATTTTTCTAATTAAACCTCTGATTTTCCAGGCAGGTTAATCCCAATTTTTACACTTAAAATTGCTTCACGGAGACATTTATTTGGCAGTTCAGACAAATAGGTAAGAACCTCCTGCACCAGTCCAGGAAAGAAAGTGCACAAGAGAGAATTCAAATGCCAAATACTCCCTATCTGTGCTGTTGCTAATTACTGCATATTGATCATTCAGTATCTTTTTATCTTAGCCATTGGTAGTACACTATTGATTTGGAATATATGTACCACAGGACACGTATTAGACAGAAGACAAATTACTTGATGAGCTGGAGCTTCACATCCTGGTATAACGTAATAACTGAGGGTTTCTTATTGCCACAGTCATGTCTCAAAGAATGCATAACACGAAAGCCTCGAAATGTGGCCCAGCAAGAAAGACCCATTTCAAGCCTTAAGTCTTGGATTTCAGATCTAGGGGGCATTGAGAATCGTTTCTTTATACAGTCACCTTCAATCGTTGAAAAATCCACCCCACAGTCTAAAGCCAATATCTCAGCTCCATACATGACTTGCGGTATCAGTTTACCTCTGCAGCTATCTTCACTGGATCATTAGAAAACGTCTGTATATTGAAAACCAACTGGCGTAGAAGACATGATCATCAGATAATCTACAGACATCAAACAGGATATGCACATCTCCTATTTTCAGGGAAAACAAATGGGTCACGGAAATGTACTTAGGAAAATCAGGTAAAAAAACGGAATATTATAAGAGCCAAAATGCATCCTTGCTTCAGTCCATTTTCAACTGGGTTTTGATGTAAGAGTATCACTAGAATTAAAGTCCACTTGAACCCAATTGCCAGAGTGCAATATTTACAACATCATAAGAAACCCAGAGGGGTCTTCCATTTCAATAGTTTGATCCAGATAAGATCATAGTCAACTAGATCAAATGATGCATGGAAGTCGACAAAGCAGCAACATACTTTCCTAGCTACTTCAAAGGTCCTGTCGTACGGTTCATACTTTCTCAGTAAAACTGTGCGTTTGTTGGACAAGATAAATGTCAAAACTGTGGAAAACTGATTCTACCCTCACCACCTGTACCCCTAACCTGGCAATGTAACAGGTGGAATGTGGAACCTCTGAACATGACAACCCTGATACCCAGAGAGCTAAACAAGAAACACAGAACATGGCGTTTCAATATTTATTGAAGCATTATGATCCTTGTGTAAAATACAATCAATCAATCAATCTGGGATTTGTGAAGCACGCTACTCACCCGTGAGGGTCTCAAGGCACTGGGGGGGAGGGGAGATCGTGCAGCTCAGTCTCACCCAAAGAGCCAGGTCTTGAGGCTCTTCCTGAAGGCTTGCAGAGTGGGGGAAACGTGTGATGCTGAGCGGGAGTTTGTTCCAGGTCTTTGCCGTGATGTATGAGTAGGCTCTTCCACCCGTTCTGGCTCTGCGGATGCGAGGGGTTTCGGCAAGGGTGAGGTCAGTGGATCGGAGGCTTCTCTTGGGTGCGTAGAAGGAGGCTCTTTCATTGAGGTATTGGGGTCCGGTGTTGTGGAGGGATTTGTAGGCGTGAGTGAGTAGTTTGAAGGTCACTCTCTTCTCGACGGGGAGCCAGTGGAGGTTTCGTAGGTGCTGGGTGATGTGATCTTGTCGTGGGATGCCAAGGACGAGTCTGGCCGTGGTGTTCTGAATGGTCTAGAGTTTCCAGAGCAGGGATTTGTTGATTCCGGCTTAGAGGGCCTTTCCATGGTCCAATCTGCTGGTTATGAGTGCGTGGGTGACGGTCTTTCTGGCTTCGGGGGGGGATCCATTTGAAGGTCTTGTGGAGGATGCGCAGGGTGTTGAAGCACGTGGAGGAGACAGCGTTGATCTGTCGGGTCATGGTGAGGGAGGAGTCGAGTATGATGCTGAGGTTTTGGGCGTGGTTAGTGGGAGTAGGGGGGTTGCCGAGGGCGGTGGGCTACTAGGGGTTGTCCCATGCGGAGGGAGTGGGCCCCAGGACTAGGACTTCTGTCTTCTCTGAGTTGAGCTTCAGACAGCTGCTGCTCATTCAGGATGCAACATCTTTCATTCCTTCCTGGAAGCTGAGTCTGGTGGTGTTGGGTTCCTTTGTGAGGGAGAGGATGAGCTGGGTTTCGTCGGCATAGGATACTATGCTGAGTCCATGCTGTCTGACGATTGCGGCGAGGGGGGCCATGTAGATGTTGAAAAGCGGGGGGCTGAGCGATGATCCTTGGGGTACTCTGCAGGGGATCTCAGTGGGTTCGGAGAGGAAGGGCGGGAGTCTGATTCTTTGGGTTCAGCTGGTGAGGAAAGAGTGGATCCAGTCAAGGGCAGTTCCCTGTAAGCCGGCGTCGTGGAGTCTAGTGGTAAGTGTGCGGTGGGAGGCAGTGTCGAAGGCTGCAGAGAGGTCCAGTAGGATGAGAACTGCTGTGTGGCCCTGGCCGAGGAGAGTGCGGATGTCGTCTGTGGCGGCTAGGAGGGCGGTCTCCGTGCTGTGGTTGCTGCGGAATCCAGATTGGGAGGAGTCGAGGATGGAGTTGGCTTCGATGAAGTTCGTGAGCTGGATGTTGACAATCTTCTCTGTGACTTTGGCTGCGAAGGGTAGGAGAGAGATGGGCATGTAGTTTTTGAGGTCCGTCGGGTCTGCGGAGTGCTTCTTGAGGAGAGGCTTGACTTCTGCGCGTTTCCAGTCATCGGGGAATGCGCCGGTTTCGAAGGTGGCGTTAATGGTGCGTGGTAGTTCTGGTGCTATGGAGGCAGTGGCTCTGTGGAAGATGTGCGGCGGGCAGGGGTCCGTGGGGGCTCCTGAGTGAATGCTCTTCATGGTCGTGGCGGTGTCTTCTGTAGTGACCGGGGTCCAGGCAGCGATGGTAGGCTGGCTGGCATTGCTGGAGGTAGGTGTGGTTTCGGTGTCTAGTATCTGTTTGTTGAAGTTGTCGTAGAGGGACTTGATCTTGAGATGGAAGTAGGAGCTGAGTTTGTTGCAGAGGTCCTGGGAGGGCGTGACATCTGAGGCTTCGCTGGGGGGTTTGGTGAATTCCTGTATAATGCTGAAGAGCTCCTACGAGTTGCTGGAGTTGGCGCGGATCTTGTCGTGGATGAAGTTCCTTTTGGAGGATCTGATGCGTTGGTGGTAGTCTGTCATGGCATTCTTTTAGCTGGTCCGTGCTTCCGGGGTTTTGCTGTTTCTCCATCCTTTCTCGAGACGTCTGCAGGTGCATCTGGATTCTCAGAGGTTGGTGGTGAACCAGGTGGCTTTCGTGGGGCGCTGTCTGTTGGAGTTCCGGAGGGGGGAAAGCTTGTCTGCGCAGTCGGTGATCCATCTGTGGAGTTCGTTGGCTGCAGTGTTGACGTCGGTCGTGGGGGGAGGGGGAGCGTGGTTGAGGGTGGAGTTGAGGTGCTCTTCGGTGACCTTGCTCCAATTTCTGCGCAGGGGGCATGGTGTAGGTTTGTGTGGGGTGGGTTTGGAGAAGGAGAAGTGTACGCAGTGGTGGTCTGTCCAGAGGAGTTGCATAGTGTGGCTGAAAAAGATGTTGTTTCCTCCTGCGAAGATGGGGTTGAGTGTTTGTCCTGCCTTGTGGGTGGGGGTGGTGACGAGCTGCTTCAGTCCGATGTTGGCGAGATTGTCCAGGAAGGTGGTGGAGTTGGGGTCACTGAGGTTGTCGAGGTGGAAGTTCAGGTCTCTGAGCAGTATGTAGTCCGTGGAGGCTATGGCGTGGAGCGCGATGAGGTCGTGATGGTTGCGGCGAGTGTGGTTCGTGGTCCGGGAGGTCTGTAGGCGAGGGTGCCACGTAGGGTCGTTCTGGGGTTGGTCTGGATCTGGAAATGGAGATATTCCGTGGGGGACGAGGAGTCATTCGTGCTGGATGTGGTGAGTCGGATGGAGTTCTTGTGTGCGATGGCGAGTCCTCCTCCCGGGTGGTTGAGGCGGTCCTTCCTCTGGATCTTGTATCCATCGGGGATGGCGGTGGCGATGTTGGGGGCAGAGGTGGCATTGGTCCAGGTTTCTGTGAGGGAGGCGACGTCTGGCGACAGGGTGTTGCGGAGGTCCCAGATACATGCACTGCAATTTTTAATAGAAGGAAACAGAACAGTGTAATCAGCATTATAAGAATGGTAAAGAAGATAAACAAGTCAACCATTGTGCTGTTACATAGGATATATGCTCGCATGTGAGTACTGTTATATTTTGTGCTCCTACCTAGCACTACCTATCCTAGTGTGTTGGATGGGTGAATCTGCCAAAATCCATGTAGGGTGATTTAACTCCCCCGTTTACTGTGGGTAAGTGCCATCAGGGAGCCCGCCTTGGTGGAGAGCTGAGCATCATCCCTCGCGGGAGGTAAACCGGAATCAGCTGGGCTGGAATTCCAGCATGGGGTGACCTCAGCAGTGTCAGCAAAATGGTCCTCTCCCTTCACAAAGGAGTGACTCATGTAATCATGCTGAAGCCCCAGTCAGGCTGCTATTTTTGATTCTTTCGTGATATCTCTGTTGCCGAGCAGACAATTGCAAACAACAGCATTTTGCGTAGTGAACTGTAATGTGGCAAAGACATTTCAGGAAATATTATCGTGCACAGGCTTGCAAGCAAATATGTGTCAAATGTCAGCATTTAAGAAAAGATGGCAACTTTAAAACGTGAGCATGTAAAATGGTGGTGTACCTACTCGTGCATAAATGTAACCACATGACACTCACTCCTTGGACTTGAGGTGACTAAAAGCTTCCTGAAATAGATGCTAAAAAGATAGTCATGAAACCGCAAATCCTAAAAAGCATTGTGCACTTTAATAATAAAAGCATATAGTAAGCCTAATTGCAGTAAAATCAATATAAAAAGCGAATGAAAGGGTACTATTTAAAAGCAATTTAAAACATAAAAAACAAGGCTGAATTAAAGAATTTGCACTGCTCGAAACCGTTAGATTGTTTAAATGCTCAGAGGAGTAGACAAAACATTGCTGTTTCCAGTACCCGCAGACAATGTTTCCGGTGGCACCCATTGCACCAGCTGCATAGAGCAAACATGTTCATATCCTACCCCCTCAGCAGCCGCCAAAGGAGGAATGAACAGCAATGAATCCGCAGAGGACAAGCCAGGATCCAAATCACCAGGACCTGAAGCATCCCAGAAAGGCTCACTATGCATTTTGAAGCAATGGCAATTGAGATGGGCATCGGGACAAGTGGGCCTTTAGGGGACCCACCAGCAATTCTGTGTCCATAGATTGAACCGGTTGCATTCCCCAGCATAAGTCTAGGGCACACTCGAAAGTGCACATTAGACTGCGGAATACGGGCTGCACACAGTGTAGCCAGACAGGCAGAAAGGACAAGAACCAGTCATTGTTTAGTTCTTGGAGCAAGTGTGCATCAAAGGACTGTTTCATTCTCTCACAACACAGGAGCAGTGCCATCCCCATTTGGCTGTGTGACGGAGCATCCATTGTGGAGCAGATAAAATAAAATCAGTGTCCCGACAAGCAGGAACAGGGTAAGCCTTCAAAAATGCTTCCAGGCACGGTGTGTATAAAAGATGGAATAACTCCGAAGGCCGTCTGGAAGGTGCTAACCAACCCGGAGTCAATTGTCTTAAAAAAGTGCGCTACCCCAGCAGTATTGGAAATGAAAAAATTTAGTGCACTAGCTCCCTAAAATTGTGTGGAAAATTGGTGCGGAGTAACAACTGTATCTCAGAGGAAGACCTTGCAACTTGAAGATCAAACATCTCCCTTGCAGATGTTAAGGCTACGTCCTTCTGAAACAAAGAGGCTTTTAGTCTGCTTAAAGCATCAAAGTTGACATTAGAAACCTTAATCAAAGCCAAACTGTCACATCCCTAACTGTACGGGCAGGTGAAAACAGTACTTGTGCACAACAAGTCACAACTGCAGAAACCATCACCAGATAGGCAATTCCTGGTCACATCCCACAGCAGCCTTGATTGTTCAATATCAAATAGCTACAATTGGAAAGCAATCTGAATGCTGAATGGTATTTAGACAAAATATCAAGTTGGAAATGTCGACTTACACAAATATCGAGTTGTAAATATCGTGACACAGAAATATCTACAGCAAGAATATCATGGTCAAGAATATCAAATTTAAGGTAAGAAATATCGTTTTCAAAAATATAGAAGTCATTAATATCATTTGCAAAAATATAGGTGTTTAAAATATCGATTTTTTTATTAGTGTTATGTATTTTAGTATATGTTTTAAATGTATGTGATATATTTTTTTGTATAAGTATTGTTTATGTTTTCTAATATATGTGTTAAGTTTTTAGTAGTTATCAATTTTATTTTAATTACATTTTGCATTTTTTAGTTCCATAGCGGGTTGTGGGTTTATAGGGGAATAGGGTGGCAAGTCATTTAATTATAATAAATTATTGATGATTTTTTTATTTATTAATATTTATTTAATTGAGATTTTATAGTGTTAATTGTGTTTTAAATTGTTTTTGTACATGTTATGTGTGGGTTGTGGGGTTTACAGGGGTATAAGTTGGGAAGTAATTTCTTTTTAATTAACAATTAATTGGTTGTTAATTAATGTTAATAAATTAATTGGTAATTCACTATGGTAATTGTGTAAAAAAAAATTAGGTGCGGTTGTGGGGTTTATAGGGATAAAGGGTAGAAAGTAATTTATTTTTAATTAAGAAATAATCAGTTAATAATAATAAATAATTGATAATTAATTTTGTTAATTGTTTCATTATGTTTTTTGGGGGTTTGGGTTTTGGGTTTATAAAGGTAAAAGGTGGGAAGTTGTATATTTTTAATTAATTAATAATTATTTGTTAATATTAATTAATTAATTGAAAATTAAATATGGAAATTGTGTAATTAATTTTAGGTGCGGGTTGTGGGATTTATAGGGGTAAAGGGTGGGAAGTAATTTATTTATTAATCAATAGTTAGTTGATAATTAATGTTAAATAATTAATTGATAATTAATTAGGGTAATTTTTTTGTGTGTGGGTTTTGTGTTTATAGGGGTAAAGGGTGGGGAGTAAATTAATGTTACTTACTTTATAATTTGTTGTTGAGTACTATTAGTTATTATATTAATTATTTTTTTTACAGTTTAATTTTAGGTGTGGGTTGTGGGGATTATAGGGGTAAAGGGTGGGCAGTTAATTTATTTTTATGTGTTTTAATTTGTTTTTTAATTAATAATATTTCTTTAATTGATAATTAATTGTGTTAATTATGCAAGTACATTTTTTAAAATTTAGATGTGGGTTGTGAATTGTGTGGTGTTATAGGTTAGGAAGTAAATAAACAAAATGTATGTAATAATTAATGTTTTTGTTAATAAATAATTTCTAAATAAAAATATTTGTTTGAAAATTATTTTTTTATTTTATTTATTGTAATATTTGTAGGTATTTGTGATATGTATTTAACATTATAATATGTTTTTATTTTTTATATTAAATATATTTGCATTTTAGTTGTTAACATATTTATATTTTTTTTATTTATTTTGTTTAAAAAACATTTTTTTTTGTTGCCACTTTGTTTTTAATTTTCAACTGACTGGAGTGGGAATAATAAATTTTACCCCTGCGCAATCCAACACTTTCCATACTTTTGCACTGACTGGAGTGGGAATAGTAAATTTTACCCCTCCGCTCACCAACACTTTCCCTACTGTTGCACTCACTGGAGTGGGAATAGTAATATTTACCCCTCCGCTATCCATCACTTTCCCTACTGTTGCACTGACTGGAGTGGAAATAGTAAATTTTGTCCCTCCGCTATCCAACACTTTCCCTACTGTTGCACTCACTGGAGTGGGAATAGTAATTTTTACCCCTCCGCTATCCAACACTATCCCTACTGTTGCACTCATTGGAGTGGGAATAGTAGTTTTTACCCCTCCGCTATCCAACATTTTCCCTACTGTTGCACTGATTGGAGTGTGAAATTTAAGTTTAAAGATTTTTAAATAGTTTAATGTTTTAATTTATAATAGAATGTTTTTGTGGCGCTAGGGAGACAATAAGGATGACCAGGAGAGATAATAGGCCAAGTTGGAACGCAAACTTTATTTATTCTTCGTCCTGCACAGTCTCTTTTGCTGGTCCTTGGGTCTTCTGAGGTAGGAGCGCTGTTCTCTTCCGGCCACGTCAAAGGAAAATT
Source organism: Calotriton arnoldi (assembly GCA_963921515.1). Classification (NCBI taxonomy): domain Eukaryota; kingdom Metazoa; phylum Chordata; class Amphibia; order Caudata; family Salamandridae; genus Calotriton; species Calotriton arnoldi. The sequence continues at coordinate 339,369 of CAWUFW010004232.1, read as the reverse complement.
ACCTCAGGTAAAAAAATAAACATAAAAAACGTTTTGAGGACGACTTGTCCAGGGGCGAAAACTCCGGGGTCTAAGGAGTGAGGGGGGGGTCACAACACACCCGGTTACCATCACCAGTGTAAGACCCATTAACCTCCACCTCCCCCCTCCCTTTCAGTCTATTTCGAACTGCAGGCGCCTGAAGACTCTCGTAGGAACAGACCCTTCAAGTGCTCACGTACCTTCGGTAGTCACGCCCCTCCAGGAGTGCGGCTGGTCCTTTCGTGTTGCCGGAATGGGTCTGGTTCCTTTCTCGGCATCGGGGGACAGCTTCTTGCTTCGGCGTTCCTCCCCAGGACCTTCTGCTGGTTTCTTTCACCGGCGTCCTCGGGCTCCGTCAGTTCTCTGCTCTCCGGGCTCTTTTGGTTCTCTCCCTGCATATCCGTCCCACCGGTGATGACGACTTCTCCTCCAGAGGGGCCGGATATACGATCATCGGGGCTGCTGATAGGTCCATGTGATCCTACCACGTGGGGCGGCCCGGAAACCAGGAAGTCAGGCTGGGAGGAATCCCCTTCAATTACATCTAGGGGAGACTGGAAACAAAGCAAGGGAGAGATATAAGGGGGAAAGGTATCCTCGCTTTCCTCCTCCCCCTCGACCCGACCAGGTACGTCGTGACACACCCCTTCCCCAGACAGGGCCCGATCAGGGACCTGCAGTATACGGGAAAGACAATCTTCATTCCTGTTTTCCACCCCCTTCCGATGTCGCACCTCAAAGTTGAAGGGTTGTAAAGACAAAAACCACCGTAAGATACGGGGATTGTTCCCTTTGTTGCATCTCATCCACTGCAGGGGGGCGTGGTCGGTATATAAAATGAAGGGAGATCCTTCCAGGTAATATCGTAGTTTGTCCACTGCCTATTTGATGGCCAGACATTCCTTCTCAATAACGGGATGCTTCTGCTCCCGGGGGTACAGTTTTCGGCTAATGAATATGACAGGGAGTTCAACCCCATCTTTTGCAATCTGTGATAGCACGGCACCCAGGCCAGATTCAGAGGTGTCTGTTTGGAGGATGAAGGGTGCGGAGAAGTCAGGGGAAATCAGAACAGGACTAGAGGTAAGGGCTTGTTTCAATGCACGGAAGGCTTGCTGGGCTCGAGGAGAGGGTGAGTGTAAGTCTTTGGCCTTCACATCCTTTTTTTGGAAATCTGTTAGAGGAGCGGCTATCTCTGAGTAGTTTGGGACAAACCTGCGGTAATACCCCAGTAAACCCAGGAAGGCTCTGACCTCTTTTTTCTTGTGGGAAGAGGGGTATTAATGATAGCTTTCACCTTTTCTGCCTGTGGTTCGATGACCCCGTTTCCTAGGAGGTACCCTAGATATCGGATTTTCTGGAATCCCGCCCTGGATTTTTTTGCATTGATGTGAAGACCTGCCGCCTCAAGGGCCTGTAAGACTTTCTGGCAGTGGAGTAGATGTTGTTCCCGCCTGGGGCTAAAAATCACTATATCGTCTAGATAAGCGGACGAATACGCCTGGTGTCCTCGCAGTACGGTATTCATTAACCTTTGGAAAGTAGCTGGAGCACCATGTAGACCGAAGGGTAATACAGTGAACTCATATAGGCCCATTGGGGTAGAAAAAGCAGTTTTTTCTTGGTCTTGGGGATGGAGGGTAACTTGCCAGTAACCTTTCGTGAGATTGAGTGTGGTGATATATTGTGCTTCCCCCAGTTTTTCAATTAGCTCATCGACTCGGGGAAGGGGGTAGGAATTGAATTTGAAAATGGCATTAACTGCCCGGAAGTCGATGCAAAAGCGCACTGAACCATCCGAGTTGGGTACGAGGACCACTGGGGAAGACCAGTTGCTTTGGGAGGGTTTGATGACCCCCATCTCCAGCATTGCCTCTGTCTCCCTTTGGATTGCATCTCTACGGGCCGCGGGTATCCGGTAGGGACGTTGTTTCACCACCCTTCCAGGAAGAGAAACCATGGAATGTTCTGCAATCGAGGTTTTCCCCGGTAAATCAGAAAAGAGGGAAGAGAAGGGGGTCAATACCTCCATGAGGGAGGTTCCCTGGTGGTCAGAAAGGGACTCATTGATTACTAGGTGGTTCAGGGTGGATGTAGCTTCTTTTGCTTTAGGTATTACCAGTTGGTTGTTCTTTGGTAGGGGCCCTAACCACTTCTTGAGGGGGTTGATATGAAAGATTTGGGATTTCTTCGGACTAAGCTGGAGACGATAAGTAGTTTGTCCAATCTTTTCTACCACCTCATAGGGACCCTTCCATTCAGACCTGGCCTTAGGTAAGGAGGATGGCAAAAGCACTAGCACCCAATCATGCACGTTAAGATGGCGCCACTTCTTTCCCCTGTCATAGAACGTCTGTTGACATACTTGTGCTTTCTCTAGGTTGGCCAGTGCGAACTCTCGCAATTTATGTATGCGAGACCTTAGGCCTTGGGTATATTCAACAAAGGTTTTGTACTCATCTGGTTTCTCTTGTTCCCAGGCGTCTTTGGTAATTTCTAACAGGGTACGGGGTTGACGACCATAAAGGAGTTCAAAGGGGGAACACCCAAGACTGTTCTGCTTTTGTCCTCTGATAACAAAGAGAGCCAAGGGGAGAAGCATATCCCAGTCCCTACCCTCTACTGTCATCATTTTCTTTGGAGGTAACTTAAGGGTAGCGTTGTACCTTTCACACAAACCGTCCGTCTGCAGATGATACACCGAGGTTTTGATGTGTGAAATGTTCAAAGACTTACAAACTTGGCGCATCAAGCCGGAGACAAACGGGGTACATTGATCCGTCAGAATCTCCCGTGGGATCCCTACACGGGAGAATAGTTCTACCAACTTGTCACTGATATTTGCAGAGGTAGGGGCTCTCAGGGGGAAGGCTTCTGGGTACCGAGTTGCATAGTCTATTACGACTAAGGTGTACTGGTTTCCTCTTCTGGACTTCGGAAGAGGACCAATAAGGTCCATCCCTACTCTCTCAAAGGGTTTTCCAACTATTGGGAGGGGTTGTAGCGGAGCAGCAGGGGGTTAGTAGGGGTTCTTTTTTTGGCATATCTCACACTCCTGACAATATTTGGTTACGTGAGCGAATATACCTGGCCAATAAAAGTGCTCCAGAATGGTTTGACTGGTCTTCTGGGCCCCACTGTGTCTTGCCAGCAAATGGGAATGTGCAAAAAACAACACTTGCTCTCTGAAACCCTGTGGTACCAGCAATTGAGGTGGGCTAGATGGCTTCCCTATTCTGTACAAGAGGCCATTTTTTTCGATAAAGGAAGGGTAAGAGACATTGGGAGAGTCAGGACTGGTACTTTGTTGACAAGCACTTTGGAGGGTGGGATCATGGGGCTGCGCATACCTGAAATTTTTGTCAGCAAGCCAGGGAGCCTGCGTGAGGAGGATGGGTGAATCAGGGGGTTGTCCCTTTGGTACAGCAATCTTCCCTCTAAGAAGACCTAAGAATTCGGGGTTGTCTAAACCCAATATCAATCTTTCGGGTAGGTTAGGCACCACACCCACTCTAACTTGAACATTCTTCCCCTCAGGTAACTGCACAGTTATCAGGGCCATAGGGTAGGTTTTAACGTCACCATGTACGCAACGTATCGGTATCAGTTTGTTCTCTAGAATTTGCCCTTGTTTTATTAGGGTCCCCTGTATGACCGACTGACGACAACCTGAATCTAACAGAGCTTTTACCTGTTCCCCATTTACCGCTAGACTTACGTAGAAACAGGAGCCTAGTTCTTCGGTGTAGAGGATGGCTTTAGGGACATAGCTGATGTTCATGGGTTCTTCGTTGGATTTTTTGTTAGGGCAGTGCCAAGCTATGTGTCTCCACTCTCCGCAGTCGAAACATTGGGTCCCTCTTGTTGGGAGAGGGTCTGGCCTGGGGACACGTGATTTCACAGGGTCAGTTATGGGTTTGATCGCCCTTTTCTCCATTTTGTTTATACCGGTGGTTGATCGAGATGATCTGCCGTTTTCCCAGGGAAGAGCCCTGGGTTGTGCCCTGGAGTAAGTGGTGGCCATTTCTACGGCTTGTTCCACCGTGAGCCATGTGTGTTGTCGTAACCAGCGTTGGGTGGAGGTGGGTAGAGCCTCCATATATTGCTCCAGGGAGATCAGAGACATTATCTCTTCTTTGGTATGCTCCTGGGGTTTTAGCCACTTATCAGCGGCAGTCTTTAGTTTAAAGAATAGAGACTTCGGGTTGTCCCCGGCGGTCCCTCTTTCCCTTCTAAATCGTACCCGATAGGCCTCGGGATCCATGCCTAAATGGTCCAGTATTATCTCCTTGATTTCGTTGTACGGGGTATTCCCTGATGGGTTGGCCACTTGGTAGGCTGCCTGGGCTTCCCCGGTTAACAGGGGAGCCAAAAAGAAGGGACATTTCTGCTCGGGCCACCCAGCGACCTTCGCTGCCCTCTCAAAGTTTAATAGGAAGGCATCTGGGTCATCTCCTGGAGCGTACTTTAGTAACGCTATACTGGGATAGTTTGTCTGATTCCCTTGTCGTGTTGGCGTAGTTGTGGTTGCCCTGAGCTGGTCTTCTGACACTTTGTGGAGACACTCCACTTGTTGGGCTATAGTGTCTCGAAACAGATCCCGGTCTGCTTGGGCGGATGTCATTTCCCGCTCTAGCGCCCATTCCTTCTTCTCCTGTCTGAGGATCAGCTGCTGAATTAAGTTCTCCATATTCCTTCCCTATGGAGCAAGTGCCCGCATTCTCCACCAAGTGTGGCGCTAGGGAGACAATAAAGATGACCAGGAGAGATAAAAGGCCAAGTTGGAACATAAACTTCATTTATTCTTTGTCCTGCACAGTCTCTTTTGCTGGTCCTTGTGTCTTCTGAGGTAGGAGCGCTGTTCTCTTCTGGCCACATCAAAGGAAAATTACCTCAGGGGAAAAAATAAACATAAAAAACGTTTTGAGGACCACTTGTCCAGGGGTGAAAACTCCGGGGATCTAAGGAGGGGGGGGGGGTCAAAACACACTTGGTTACCATCACCAGTGTAAGACCCATTAACCCCCACCTCCCCCCTCCCTTTCAGTCTATTTCGAACTGCAGGCGTCTGAGGACTCTCGTAGGAACAGACCCTTCAAGTGCTCATGTACCTTCAGTAGTCACGCCCCTCCAGGAGCGCGGCTGGTCCTTTCGAGTTGCCGGAATGGGTCCAGTTCCTTTCTTGGCATCGGCGGACAGCTTCTTGCTTCGGCGTTCCTCCCCAGGACCTTCTGCTGGTTTCTTTCACCGGCGTCCTCGGGCTCCGTCAGTTCTCTGTTCTCCGGGCTCTTCTGGTTCTCTCCCTACATGTCCGTCCCACCGGCGATGACGACTTCTCCTCCAGATCACCGGGGCTGCTGATAGGTCCATGTGATCCTATCACGTGGGGCGGCCCGGAAACCGTGAAGTCAGGCTGGGAGGAATCCCCTTCAATTACATCTAGGGGAGACTGGAAAGAAAGGAAGGGAGAGATATAAGGGGGAAAGGTATCCTCGCTTTCCTCCTCCCCCTCGACCCGACCAGGTACGTCGTGACCGTTTTTTAATAGATTTTATGCTATTGGTATATATATATATATATTACTGCTCCACCATGCACCAGCTCGGTGCACTCGCGGACGGGTGCCGGTCATGCGGGGGTGCTCCCGCATATCCATTCTGCTCCACACTCCTCCGGGAAAGTTCCTCCCAAGGATCACAGCACTCACGGGGGCAGGTTCAAAAAAAGCTTTATTCCGGAACCTCAGTGCCTGAGGTTCCGGAATAAAGCTTTTGAACCTGCCCCCGTGAGTGCTGTGATCCTTGGGAGGAACTTTCCCGGAGGAGTGTGGAGTATATATATATATATATATATATATATATATATATATATATATATATATATATATATATATATATATATATATATATATATATATTCGAAACCAATTCTGAACTCCATATAGATCAGACACAGGGATAGCATTGCTATTTCATCCTTTTTTATTCCGAAATTATCACCATGATGCGTTTCGGCATTCCTGCCTTGTTCACATTGGCAGTCGTCTAAAAACAACATACTTCATTTAAACAGAGTGCTATGGTCACATGACCCAGTTGTTGAATAGCCATGGAAGACAGACTCACTTTGCTGCTTTGAATTCAAGGTATATAACTTTTCCTTTACAAATATTTTTTCAAAATAAACTTAACCACAATTTCATCATTGTCATCAACAGAAAAAATAAATGTAAAAAATATAATAATTTTTTCTTTTTTATATCATCATGTCAATCACTTTAGAGAATTATGGACCCTAGGATGTCCCTGTAATGCTCAATTCTCTTTACATAGTGAACCATGTTTATTAAAAACAAGGTGCTCTACAGTGCACCACTTGTTTAGTATATGTCACAAGTGGTGCCTACTAATCTAGGGTCCTTTGCAATAAATAACATATCAATATTTAATACCTCATGTCAGTAATAAAATCATGATGTTAAAAGATAAATATATATAAATACATTTTGTAAAGGAATTTAAAAGTTCATTTTAGCAGCATCAAAAGACGAATAAAGTGCAAGTGCTCTATTTCTCATATAGATTTCTTCATTATCATGCTGGTTAAAGAGATTTTCTGAGATTTTCTTCTTTTTCTCTTTTCAATTTTCTCTAAATCCACCAGGCATCTGCCGATATAAACCAGATTCATCCTATTAAAATGCATATATACCCTCTTAGTGCAAATTCAATACAATAATAAAAAGACGGATAATCCTTGTCCAAATAAAGTGCAAGTGCTTTACAGTACTGAACTACATTCCTATCCTCCCTCCTTATATAAAATTCACTATGAAAAATTGAAGTGCTTTTGTTCCCGGTGGATTGTGCATAATATTCAGTTCTCAAAATGTTGTCATCAATTGAGTCTTAAAACTTATAGTTCATTCTTAAGGCATCATGTGAAAAGTTTGTTATTCCTTTCTCTGTTCTTCAATAAAATTATGACTTAAAACAATTTAGCTGCAATGGATAACTCATTTAAATCAAATGTACATGCAGATCCTCTTCAACATTTAATCCAGACGGATTTTTAGAATTGAACAACATTATGTATTTTGATTCAAGTTGGCGGAGTTTACCTTCTCTGTTAACCCCTCGTCTCAACTTTTGTACTTGATCTATAGCAAAATACGATAGGTCATTAATGTTTCCTTTATGCACCTCATTAATATGGCGAGCGACCACATATTTTTGGCATTATTCTTTACCGCTCTCAAATGCTGCAAAATGCGAATATGTACCATATGGATTGTACTGCCAATATATATTTTAGGACATGTACATTGAATGATGTAAACCACATAGTCACTTTTGCAATTTAATGAACACCTTATCTTCCATGGGTTGCTCATCAATGGAGATATGGCTTGTCGTTCATTTTTCCCAAACCTACATGCTTTACATTTAAAACATTTGTGGAAGCCAGGGCTAGCCTTAAGCCATCCTCCCCCTCTTTCTATTTCTGGGTTGGTCTTAAATAAGTCGTTTCTCATAGACTTTGCTTTCTTAAAAGTAACCCTGGGTCTACGTGGTATCATTCCATGTAAGATAGGGTCTTGTTTCACCAGATGCCAATGCCTACACAGGCTATCTCTCACTTTCGCCTGGTAGGCATTGTATCCAGTGATCATCCTAATCTGACTTTCATCAGTCCTTTTCTTTTCTTTTGCCTTTTCCAAGTCAGGTTTGAGTAGAAATTCCCTTCCAATGTTATCAACTTTGTTTTTGGCCTGCTTCAATGTATCATGTTTATACCCTCTTTTCAAAAACCTCTCAGTGAGGGCTTCTTGTGCATCGTGTAAGTCAGTGGGTTCACTACAATTTCTCTTCATTCTCAAGTTTTCTGCATATGTGATGCTCATTTTTAAACGTGTTGGATAGAAACTTTGAGCATGAAGAATTGTGTTCCCAGCAGTGGGTTTCCTGTATGTGCGTGTATGGATCATGCCTTGTTTCACATATACTTCAAGATCCAAATATGTAACACTAGACTTGCTTATGTGTTCCGTAAATTTTAAATTTAGATCATTATCATTAATGTCCTGTATAAATATCTCAGCCAATTCTTTTGATCCATCCCATAAGATGAAGAGATCATCTATGAAACGAATCCATGTAACTACATGGTCGTTCCATATTCTGATGTGTTTGGTTTTGAGCACCTGCTCCTCCCACCAGCCCATATGCAAATTCACATAGCTGGGGGCGAAGCAGGTGCCCATCGCCGTACCCTGTAACTGCCTGTACATGTCTCCTCCAAACATGAAATGATTATTTGTCAAGCATAATCTACACATTTCAACTAACATGTTTGTGTGTTGATAAAAATTAATGGATCTGGTACTTAGAAAATGACGTATAGCTCGCAAACCATCTTCATGCGCTATGCTAGTATATAAACTAACAACGTCTAAAGTAATCAAAAGATAACGTTTCTTTCCAGCCCATAGTATCAATCTTAGTCACGAAATCTCTTGTGTCCTGAATATAAGCAGGCAATGCTTGCACATATGTTTGTAAGAATGAGTCTAGATATCTTGAGGTTGGCTCGAATAAACTGCCGATGGCAGAAATAATCGGCCTTCCAGGTGGTTTTTCTTTATTTGTATGGATTTTTGGGACCAAATAAAGAGTGGGTAAAACTGGATTATCTACTTTCAAAAAGGAATATTCATTTTGCGTAAGTAGTCCTAGTCCTCGCCATCTTCCTAGATCTTTGAAATATTTCTGTTGTACCTCACACAAGTTACTTTGTGGGATCTTTAAATAGCATTTTTTATCTTTCAATTGAGAGATAGCCTCGGTATTGTAGGCTTCTAATGGCCAGAGGACAAGGTTTCCACCTTTATCGGCCTGTCTGACCACTATATCCTGTCTGGTTTTTATTTTGCTGACTACTGCCTGATACTCTTTTTCAAAATGACTCTCATTCTTCAGGAAATCTCTACTTGAATTTAGAGATAATTCTTTTAGATCTTCTATGACTAAATCTGAAAATATGTCTAATGCATCTCTAGGTGTGTTGGGCGTAAATGTAGATTTGGGTCTGAATGTTGTTTTGGTGCTATCATACATATCCATGTCTAGTAGATCTGTTACTTGGCTTACAGTTTCCTCTACTTGCAATCCCTCGCCCTCCCAATGCAGATGATGCAAATCCAGTAGTAACCCCATATCACCAACCTCAAGGTTATCTACTTCTTTTCTTTCTTCTAACGTTCTCTCCGCATTGCTTTTGCTGTTATGAAAGAATTTTTTGAGCTTCAGTTTTCGTATAAACTTGAAAAAATCAATGCGCGTTTGAGTGTAATTAAAATTCGTGCGCTTACAAAATGAGAGTCCCAACGATAACATCTTAGTATCATTGTCCGTTAAAATCAAATCTGTTATATTAACCACAGTTAATGTAGCTTCTTCCATCCTCTGCGTTGGTATGAGTCCTTTTCCTCGCCCCTGATCGAAGCTCCATTCCCACCCCGTCTGTTTTTACGTTTTCTTGATTTTCTTTTTCTTTTCTGTGTCCCTGCGTATTCGATCTGTTGTTTTGAGTCCGGTCTATATATAAAAAACCGAGCTCTTCGATTATAGAGGGCGGGTTATCAAGGGATCCCATGCTTTGATGTCCATCTTCAGAGGCAGTGTCCACATCCGAGCTCGCTCGAGAGCTTATATCAGAGCTTGTTTCTCCTCCATCAGTGCTTGCAATCTTTTTAGGTCTCGCCCTGAAAGCCAGCGCTTCAGCGCTGGCTCTGGGCGAGACATTTAGTGAGTGGGTTTCAGAAATGCGACCACAAGCGTTTGCTTGTGGCCTAAAGCTTGCGGTTACGCGCGCGTGAACGTGCATGCAAAGCTGCCATCTGGCTTTTGTAATGGCTCATTAAGCCTTACAATGCTCCTCCACCCCCCTCTCTCTCTCTGCTCTCACTACCCCCTCCCTCCTTGTAAGCTTTATGGCAGCGCATGAATCCTGGCTAATTAACCCTTCCTGCGCGTGAATTATGCTCCTCAACCCCCTTGTTGTCTGCTCTTCGTACCCCCTCCCTTCTCCCATGGCAGCCCGTGAATCCTGCTTCTCCAGCTCCTTCCTCTCTGCTATCACTACCCCCCTCCCTTCTCCCCTTTCTTTCTTGTTAGCTTCAGGGTAGACTTTATTGTCTAAAAAAATTGAAACTATGTTCGATTTCCCTAAAGACAGTCTTGGCCACAAGTCACACAATTTCTTACATTGCAACTCCTGGACAGAATTCTGTGGCATGACGTAATTTTTCCCAAAAGTCAGCCTTGTCTCCAGCTTACACATGGTTTCGTTCTTCAACAAACATTACCGGGTTGTTGTTTCACCATGTGTCAGTTGGAGACAAAACTGCCTTTCGTGAAAAAGTACGTCATGCCACAGAATTCACTTTAGACGATGCAATCTAAATTGAAAAATGCACGCGCTCTATATATTTTGAAACAACAACCCGGTAATGTTTGTTTAAGTGGTTTCGTTCTTAAACAAACATTACTGGGTTGTTGTTTCAAAATATATCGAGCTACGTGCATTTTTCAATGTATATTGCATCGTCTAAAGTGAATTCTGTGGCATGACGTTTTTTTCTCACAAAAGGCAGCTTTGTCTCCAGCTGACACATGGTTTCGTTCTTAAACAAACATTACCGGGTTTTTGTTTCACCATGTGTCAGCTGGAGACAAAGCTGCCTTTTCTCTCTCTCACTACACAGCACCAATCAGCACCACAACAGCAAGAGTCAGCACCACCCTGGAATACATTTTGCTTCATTTAAAACGACAATATATCATTGGGTATTATACAGAGTATGGGAACTAGGTAAACATGATGCCATTTTAAACACTCTCTGAATTTGCCTCTTTACTTTCTCGCTACACCCTTTCTTTTCTGTACACACTTTCACACTATTTCTCTCTATCCACCCTACTTTATTTCTTCCTATATACTCTTACACTACACCGTTTTTCTCTCTGTACACCCTCTCACTTTCTCTCTCTCCACCCTCTTTTTTTTTCCTCTCTCCTCTCTTGCTACATCCTTTATTATATGTTTTCTCTCTCTCACTCCACAGCACCAATCAGCACCATACCAGCAAGAGTCAACACCACCCTCGCTTGATTCTGCACCAGAACAGCATCAGTTAGCACCAATTCTGAATGAATACGCACACATCTCTACCACTGCACCGATGATATGCCCCTTAAGCTGCATGCGGCGTTATTCTGTCACTGATTTAAAACATCACACACTCCACTACCTTATTGTCTCTCTCCTTCTCTCTCTTCCCTCTCTAATTCTCGCTATACTTAAATAACTCTCCTCTTTTACTATTTAGGAGGCTTTCTTTCTCTCTCACCCCTTTATCTGATTTGCTTTCAAAACCCAAATTCGCTCCCATTCCACTTCTTTCTCTCTCTGTATCCCGCTCTAACTTTTTAAATATGTACACTTTAGTTCAAATTTTAAACCCTCTCTGAATTTGCCTCGTTACTTTCTCGCTACACCCTTTCTTTGCTGTACACCCTTTCACACTCTCTCTCTATCCACCCTATTTTATTTCTTCCTCTATCCTCTTTCCCTACACCGTTTTTCTCTCTGTACACCCTTTCTCACTTTCTCTCTCTATTTTTTTCTCTCTCCTCTCTCGCTACACCCTTTATTCTATCTACACATTTTCTCTCTATCGCTACACAGCACCAATCAGCACCACAACAGCAAGAGTCAGCACCACCCTGGAATATAGTTTGCTTCATTTGAAACGACAACATATCATTGGGTATTATACAGAGCCTGGGAACTAGGGAAACATGAGGCCATTTTAAACCCTCTCTGAATTTGCCTCTTTACTTTCTCGTTACACCCTTTCTTTTCTGTACACACTTTCACACTATTTCTCTCTATCCACCCTACTTTATTTCTTCCTCTATCCTCTTACACTACACCGTTTTTCTATCTCTCCACCCTTTCTCACTTTCTCTCTCTCCACCCTCTCTTTTTTGTTATCACTCCTCTCTTGCTACACCCTTTATTCTATGTACACATTTTCTCTCTCTCACTCCACAGCACCAATCAGCACCATACCAGCAAGAGTCAACACCACCCTCGCTTGATTCTGCACCAGAACAGCATCAGTTAGCACCAATTCTGAATGAATACGCACACATCTCTACCACTGCACCGATGATATGCCCCTTAAGCTGCATGCGGCGTTATTCTGTCACTGATTTAAAACATTACACACTCCACTACCTTATTGTCTCTCTCCTTCTCTCTCTTCCCTCTCTAATTCTCGCTATACTTAAATAACTCTCCTCTTTTACTATTTAGGAGGCTTTCTTTCTCTCTCACCCCTTTATCTGATTTGCTTTCAAAACCCAAATTCGCTCCCATTCCACTTCTTTCTCTCCCTGTATCCCGCTCTAACTTTTTAAATATGTACACTTTAGTTCAAATTTTAAACCCTCTCTGAATTTGCCTCGTTACTTTCTCGCTACACCCTTTCTTTGCTGTACACCCTTTCACACTCTCTCTCTATCCACCCTATTTTATTTCTTCCTCTATCCTCTTTCCCTACACCGTTTTTCTCTCTGTACACCCTTTCTCACTTTCTCTCTCTCCACCCTCTCTATTTTTTTCTCTCTCCTCTCTCGCTACACCCTTTATTCTATCTACACATTTTCTCTCTATCGCTACACAGCACCAATCAGCACCACAACAGCAAGAGTCAGCACCACCCTGGAATATAGTTTGCTTCATTTGAAACGACAACATATCATTGGGTATTATACAGAGCCTGGGAACTAGGGAAACATGAGGCCATTTTAAACCCTCTCTGAATTTGCCTCTTTACTTTCTCGCTACACCCTTTCTTTTCTGTACACACTTTCACACTATTTCTCTCTATCCACCCTACTTTATTTCTTCCTCTATCCTCTTACACTACACCGTTTTTCTATTTCTCCACCCTTTCTCACTTTCTCTCTCTCCACCCTCTCTTTTTTGTTATCACTCCTCTCTTGCTACACCCTTTATTCTATGTACACATTTTCTCTCTCTCACTCCACAGCACCAATCAGCACCATACCAGCAAGAGTCAACACCACCCTCGCTTGATTCTACACCAGAACAGCATCAACCAGCACCAATACTGAATGAATACGCACACATCTCTACCACTGCACCTATGATATGCCCCTTAAGCTGCACACAGATGTCATTCAGCACCAACACAGTATCATTCATACCACCACTCAATACCACTAGAGCATCATTCAGCACACCACAGCATCAAACAGCACCACCACAGCATCAGTCTGCACCACTACAGCCTCATTGATCCCCAGCAGAGCATCACTCAGCACCAATTATGCATTAATCCGCACACACCTCTCCCACTGCACCTATGGACACCCTTACTCTCTCTTTCTCTCTCTCCACCCTCTGTTTTTCTCTCTCGTCTCTCACTACACCCTTTATTCTATCTACACATTTTCTATCTATCGCTCGGCAGCACCACACCAGCAAGAGTCAGCACCACCCTCGCTTGATTCAGCACCATCATTCAGCACCAATACAGAATGAATACGCACACATCTCTAACACTGCACCTATGATATGCCCCTTAAGCTGCACAACGATGTCATTCAGCACCAACACAGCATCATTCATACCACCACTGCATCACTCAATACCACTAAAGCATCACTCAGCACCACCACAGCATCAGTCAGCACCACTAAAGCCTCATTCATCACCAGCAGAGCATCAATCAACACCAATTCTGCATTAATCCGCACACACCTCTCCCACTGCACCTATGGGCACCCTTACTCTCTCTTTCTCTCTCTCCACCCTCTCAATTTTTTTCTATCTCCTCTCTCGCTACACCCTTTATTCTATCTACACATTTTCTCTCTATCGCTCCACAGCACCAATCAGCACCACAACAGCAAGAGTCAGCACCACCCTGGAATACATTTTGCTTCATTTTAAACAACAATATATCATTGGCTATTATACAGAGCCTGGAAACTAGGTAAACATGATGTCATGTACAAACCTACACTGCTCACTGACAAGTAGGAGGCAGTGAGTAATCGAGAAGTTTTTACTTTCAGCACTTCCTCCTTTCTTCATTCCAGATACAAGTCTCCTTTTTCACATTCTCTATGCATTTAACAGCACTCTCCGAATTATTTATCAGCACTCTCCGACTTATTTTACCAATGTCCCTCGTCTTTCTTTCAAGCAATATTTATATCTTTCTTTTCAGAAACAACTCTCTTCAGAATTCCCTCTGTCATTCTTTTCAGCATCTCCTCTGATTTAAAAATAAAAATATTTAGGAAGGGAAGAAAAGAAAAGACAGAACAAGGTAGACGCGGTACAAAATAATAATAGTTCGTCCTCATTCCCACTTCATTACCCCGTTAAGTGTTCACCTCCCCTCAACCAACGGATGCATTTGTTTATATCCCCAAACTTCTCTAAATCTCCTCTTAGGTTTCACCAAATGTCTTTGCATTTGGAAATTGCAGATGTCGAGTACTAACTGTGCCTACAATTTGACATCCGGCTGTATAGGGCTCTTCCACTGTTGGGATATCTTTAATCTTCATATCAAAATAGCTAAAAAGGTAAGCACACATTTAATATCCTTATCAAATCTCAGACCAAACAGAGCTTTGCACCCGCAATCCTTTTCACCACCACATCCCAAACCACGGGGCACACTGAAAACGTCTCTTGAACTTCCAATTTAGAGCACAGACCAAGGTTATGACAGCAAAATGTAACTATTTTAGCTGGCATACAAACAAAAAGGTAAATACAGTTAGGTAGTGGTGAAGTCTAAATTTTGCACTTCTAGCTACTTGATTACTAACCCCATAGATATGCCACTGTATCCTTCATGCATAGCCAATAGCCATAGCCAATAGGTCTCGCCTTTAGGACCTTATAAGTGTTTAGCTATGCAACAGTTGATGTTGTTGCACCAAGGATATTGTGCTGTATAACTAAATACTTATAAGGTCCCAAAAGCGAGACCTATTGGCTATGCCAATGCTTGTTGTTTAATATCGCTGCGTTAGTTGATTTGGATAGTCTTTGTTTGCGTATACTATCAAAGCGGCGAGCAAAGGTATAAATTTACCCCCGCATGTAGTCCAGTCTATCTCGTTGGAACTTAGTTGCTTTACGTTCCGTGATTACTTGCTCATGTTTTTTAAGGTGGACACTCAGTTCTGATTCAAATTTGGTGATGATTTCTTCACTCATTAATTCCTTTAATTCTGCTTCTATTTTCGTGATTTCATCTAACATCTTCTCTCGATCTTTAGACGCATATTTTATTAATATTTTCATCATGTTCTCTGATGAAGATGCATTGTTGGCAGCCCATTCTCTGAGCATCTCCGGGTCGGGGTTTTCATATGTGGGGGCTGTTAACACTCTTAGCCCATGAGGTATTCTGCCCACATCAAGATACTTGCTCAATGATTTTACTTCCCACCACTTAGAGATCTCGTTGCGCTTTAATTTCTCCAGTTTCCGTTTCAAAATTTGGACGTCATTTTCCTTTGCGACTGAGTCCAGTCCGTGTTTTTGCTCCACATTAATGGTGCATCGTTCGCTGAATACGGAATCTGCTGTTGCCTCCCTTTGCTTAGTTAAAATATCCATTGCAGTATATCCGATTGCAGGAGCGACTGCCTCACACACCTCTCGATGGCTCGTTGTAAAGAAAGGACGCGCTCAGCTTCCCCGCCGGGATTTCTTCCCTACACCTCTCCCCGCTTGTAAAAAATTCACAACGGCCAGTTTCCTCGGCATTCGGCCTCCTTCGAAGCTGTAGGCCCCAGACTTCGCCATGTATCGGTCAGTGCGTTCTGCTTGAATATGCGGGGGGGCTTCTCCGCCTGTGCTGCAAACACTCCTCCACTGTTTGCCGGAATTCTCGGAGATGCACCAAATCAAGGTCGTGTCGGTGCAGCCACTATTCCAGCGTTAGCGGCTAAACATTCGAAACCAATTCTGAACTCCATATAGATCAGACACCGACACAGGGATAGCGTTGCTATTTCATCCTTTTTTATTCCGAAATTATCACCATGACGCGTTTCGGCATTCCTGCCTTGTTCACATTGGCAGTCGTCTAAAAACAACATACTTCATTTAAACAGAGTGCTATGGTCACATGACCCAGTTGTTGAATAGCCATAGAAGACAGACTCACTTTGCTGCTTTGAATTCAAGGTATGTACCTTTTCCTTTACAAATATTTTTTCAAAATAAACTTAACCACAATTTCATCATTGTCATCAACAAAAAAAATACATGTAAAAAATATTTTAAAAAATTCTTTTTTTATATCATCATGTCAATCACTTTAGAGAATTATGGACCCTAGGATGTCCCTGTAATGCTCAATTCTCTTTACATAGTGAACCATGTTTATTAAAAACAAGGTGCTCTACAGTGCACCACTTGTTTGGTATATGTCACAAGTGGTGCCTACTAATCTAGGGTCCTTTGCAATAAATAACATATCAATATTTAATACCTCATGTCAGTAATAAAATCATGATGTTAAAAGATAAATATATATAAATACATTTTGTAAAGGAATTTAAAAGTTCATTTTAGCAGCATCAAAAGACGATCAGTTCTCTGCTCTCCGGGCTCTTCTGGTTCTCTCCTACATGTCCGTCCCACCGGCGATGACAACTTCTCCTCCAGAGGGGCCGGATATACGATCATCAGGGCTGCTGATAGGTCCATGTGATCCAATCACGTGGGGCGGCCCGGAAACCGTGAAGTCAGGCTGGGAGGAATCCCCTTCAATTACATCTAGGGGAGACTGGAAAGAAAGCAAGGGAGAGATATAAGGGGGAAAGGTATCCTCGCTTTCCTCCTCCCCCTTGACCCGACCAGGTACGTCGTGACAGTTTTTTAATAGATTTTATGCTATTGGTATATATATATATGCCCTTTCCGCTGCCAACGCGTTTCGGGCCACCGCCCTTCCTCATGGGCAGCCTGTGGATTTGCTGATGTTCCTGTGTTCACCATCATTTCAACACAGGCTGCCCATGAGGAAGGGCGGTGGCCCGAAACGCGTTAGCAGCAGAAAAGGCAGGGAGCTGTGGCTGCGTTGTTTGCTGGTGCCGGCGGAGCGATCCTGAGAGTGCCCTCCACAAGAGGTAACTCTGTATATATATATATACTCGATATTGTGGTATGGGGATATTTTAGGTGTGGATATTCTGTCAGTGAATCATGCTGAACGAATCACGCAGCTGGAGAACTGGAGAACCCTTCAGATAACACATGTTTGCCTTGGATGCATTACATGCGCCCTGGAGTGTAACCTCCCTGCAAACTAGAGAAAGGCCTAGCGTATTCTCACATTCTATACTGTAAGAAAAAGCTCAATGTTGCCATTCCTAAATTTGTATGTAAAGGTAAGATCCATGACTCGTGTACAAACCCCTCTCCTAGTGCTTCATATCTGCCTACTTGATGGTGTTGTAAGCAGTACTTAAAGTGAAACATTGAGATTGGCAGAGAAATAAACCTGTGTATTAACCAATCTGCTGATGGAATTTCCGCAACAGTAAATGGTCATTTCTCCAACTTTTCTATGTGTAACATAGTGTATGCTGCGTCTTTCCGCGCCATAGCAGTCTGTTCTTTAGTTAGATTTTATGGTTAAAAGCAAGCTACTGGCATTTAGGTGTTTCCATGGAATACGACCAGTATGTAGTGTCTGTAGAGTCCAACTTAGTAACATAATAGACCTAAGTTGTGATAGCCCATGTTGCAAAGAGGACATGCCACTCTGTATGTCAATAGCAGATAACACAATGTTACCCAGAAAATATATCCTAGTGAATAAGGTGGTCATACCATTGTCTACTACTGCTATAAATCTTTCCAAATTTGCTCTGTCAATCTCATGCAGTCTCTTAGCAGCTTCCTGCTGCAAAGCTTTCCACACTTCATTGTATATTGCACACAAAGTGCTTTTGACGTGGTTTTTGTGGACCTAGTAAAAAATCCTGTAGACCCATGTCATTAGAAAGAAGGGACAGGCGCTGTTTCACCTCAGACAACGTTGAATATTTTTGCAGATCTAGCCCAACTTTCTAACACAGTATGTTGTTACCACCCCTGCATGTTGTGTCTGCATGTAACGTGGGTCTGGCCTATTAATCATAAACCCCTTTGTGTTGTCTTGAAAACGTGCCTGACATCCGTTAGTATCTAACGGCCACACTAACCATCCCTCTGAATGGGAACGTGAATAATTGTATTTCCCATTTCTAAGCATGTCATCAAACATTTCCTCCATATAATTTGTGAACTGTTGCCAATTCTTGAAATATGAAAATGTGGGAATATGTGGTGTATTTAAATCCTTCTTCTTGGCTAGGCCGAGACAGGATGCCTTCTTCACAGTTTTATGGAGGAATATCAGTTGGTGTGGTATAAGGCATGCTCTAAATAAAGCCTTGATCCCCTGAACCTGCCAATCTTTTGTCCCCCATATAGAGTTTAAAGCAATAGTGACTCTCCAAACGTCATACCCATGTGTCGACAACTGGGAAATAAAAGATGCAAAATAAATCAACATTGTATCAATGAGCATAATATTATTGCTGGAGAAGGTATTAAGTTATAATAATACAACTCTGAGTCTGCTGAATTATGACTAGAAAAGTATACAAACTTCTGTTCAAATGTTTTCGAGCTACCCTGTGGTGGTGTCGGGCAGTGTTCCCATTGTGTGTAATTAAATACTGCGTGAGGAGTACTTGCTTTATGGAATTATAGGTGGCCATAATGGTGAAAACGTAACATTTCATCATAATCAGATGCATCATAATACATTTCTTCACTATTGAAAACAGTATAATGCTCTAAATAAGCAAGCATTTCATGTACTGTGTGAATGTCCCAATCTTCAGAGATAGTTCCAAGAGTAATAACATCATTTAAAGAAATACGAAATACATAAGGTATTTGTAAAGTTTCAGTCGGTCCAAATATATCATAGGATACCTTATCCCAAACATTTCCATCGGGAACTGGAACATTGAAATGTTCACCAGGGAAAGGTCTCTTCATGGGGTTTCAAAGCCTCATTTACCAGTTCTACAGCAGAGGATTCTGGGAGATAGTGTCCATTCATAAGCAAGAAAAAGACTGTTGTAAAACCAATCTAGAAGGAAGAGAAAAAGTAACACAATTGTAATCCATATGCATATCCATGGAGGGATTAAGTATGTCTTTTTAAACCAAATGTAAAATTCATGTACTTCCCTTTGCGGAGGCGGTTCTGTGTCTGACGAATCCAAAGAGAAGTCATCAAAGTCGACAAAGTAGCTGGAGGCTGTTTGTACAAAATTGGGTGACTCGTGAAGCTGTGTAGAACTGGTAGATGACTCTAATGGCAGTACATTGCGGTAGACACCATCGTTGTCTGTTTGCAGAATTGGAATCTGTGTTTTCGTACATGATGATTGTATGGCATTTGTTAAAGTAACAGGAAGAAGTGATACTTCAGTGTGTTAGCTGTCCCCAGCTGGGGAGAAGAAGCTCCAGTCAAAGCTTCTAACGAGACTTCCTGTAGGTAGTGAGAACAGACAGTTAACTACCCAGGAGCCCTTTTGGTCTACTATGTAGAACCAGCCACATGATGTGGTTTGATGAGATCAATAGACACAAATCTCTTGTGTTTGCCACCAGCAAGGGGTGGCGAAAGTACAGTTCTGGTACCTTCAACAGCCAGGACAGTTACAGGTGCTCTATAGGATGCCCTGAATTCCTCCTTGTTCACAATTTCGTCCCAGACCAGATCACCAATCTTTGGAATCCAACCAGGAGCTGCTGGCACTTCCTTCACTTCACCAGTGGCAGAACGTGTCTGTTGGACATTGCTCTGAGCGTCTCAGAAGTCGTTCAGTTCCTGTAAAACATCCAACCGTTCACTGATATCAACAGACATTTCCACTGCCACTGTACTGGGACTGTCAATGTCTGGAACCCATATCTTAACCCCAAACAGGATCTCATAGGGAATTTGACCTCCCAGGGATTTACTAGGCAGATTATTTAGGGCTGTCTGGACCCCATACAGGGGGTGAACCCAACTGCGACCTTAACCTAGTTCTCTAGGTGCTAAAGACTGCTTTAAGTCCCGGTTCTTCCTTTCCACTACCGCGTTTTCCTCGGGATAATAGGGGGAGGAGTACTGTACAGTCACACCCAATTTTCCCATGGTGTGTCTGTTAACTCTGGAGGCGAATGCCGGACCCTGGGCCGAATGGAATGTGGCTACTGCATATGTCCCGATGAAGACTTGCAAGTCTTTTATATCAGTTTGAGTGTCAGCTGATCGCTGTGGCCATACCCGTAGGAACCGAGAGCTCCTCTGCTATCATAATGTACTTGTAAGAGCCATCTGAGTATAAGGGTTCACAGTGGTCCACATAGACACAAGCCAGAGGTTTGTCAGAGATCAATAGAGGTGTCTGTGGTGAGCGAGCTACGGTGGAAACTTTAATCTGCTGGCAGATGTCACATTTAAGTACAAAGTCCTTGGTCTGTTTGAATAGACCTGGCGACCAATAGGGTTGCTGCAATAATGAAATTGTAGCCGCCACCCCTGCGTGAGCAGATGCTAGACCCTCATGTGCTGCTAGGATCAATCCTAACCTGTGATCTGAATTAGGTATTACTCTATCCCCAACTCTGGGAATATGAGCAAATGGAATGTTCTGCGCACTTAACTGGTAGAAGTATTTAGTTGGAAAGCCTTTTGGCAAGAGGTTGCCATCGCGCGTAGCGATGACAGCTGCCATGATGTCCTCAGCTATCCTCGTACTAAAACGAGTAATTAAAGCACCTGCAGCAGTTTGCTTTGTTGCATTTGCGGCTTCTTCAGCCATTGAATTCCCTGCAACATGTATTCCTACATGCTGATGACTCGGTGTGTGAATCACATGAGTCCTTAACAAACACTCTTTTGGTTTGGCCACTTGTCCCCAAAGCATCTTGTGCTTTATCATGTACCCTTTGGAATATCTGAATCCATTCTGTCTTCAGTAGTGTAAGTACTCATTGTAAGATGGGACAAAATAATACGAATCACACACAATCACTGTGGGGAGTCCAGGATCCGTATTTTCAAGTGGCAGAATTATAGCTTTCAGTTCAATCAGCTGTGCAGTGCAATCACCTAGTGACTGCGTATATGTTTTATGAGGTTGGAATTCTCCATCCTGCATTCTACTCTTTACCACTGCACAAGCTGCAGAGTAGTTGTGTTTTGTCCCTACTGCAGGCCGAGCAGAACCATCAGTGTAGATTATGTAATCATACTGATCTAGAGCTGAGACTTCATTGGACAGAAGATATTCGTGTTCATATTGTCAGTGACATTACAGAATGTTCAAGGCACTCAATAATATGCCCACGAAGAAGTGCAATGAAAGCAAAGCCATTTCAGGGAATATTATCCTACACAGCAAATGTGTGACAAATGTCATTTAGGAAAAGATGGCAACTTTAAAGCATAAGCATGTAAAATGGTAATGTACCTACTCGGGCCTAAATGTATCCACTTGACAGTATTCCATGCTGACACTCAAAGAACCATGCAAGGATCTATGGACGAATGGATTTCTTGTCATATGCCTTGTTTGGTTGGATGAGTCCCTCTGAATTGCCCAGCTTTCTAGGTACTTCAGTGCTGTTCTTGAAAATATGTTTTCTGTGGTATCTAGCAAGGATATCAATCTACAATTGTGGGATCATTACGATCACCCGTTTTGTGAATGTGCTTTATAGTAGCTCTTCCTTCGTCAGGAATCATGCAATTTCACCTCTGTTTCCCCAATAATTGAACAGTGTCACACAATCTATCACACAACACTGCAGCTTATATATATTTTTTAGAAATATTTATTATTTTAACATATTTATATAATAACTTGTTTCATCTTTAGTACATTAAACAATAACTAATTATCTCATTGCGGTATATCAAAATTAGGTTTCACGATTCATTTTCATAATATCCCCTCAAGAGGGAAAAGGAGGTACGATAACACTGCTGCAGCACCTCATCTATTGGTTTCCTACAGGTAGGATTTAATGGTTAGGTGGTGTACCATTCAAAGCAGTAGAGCAGAATGTTGAAAAGAGAATAAAAATCAGTATACGATAATGTATATTTGGTGTATGACTTACCCCATCCTCCAGTGGTGGGTCGTTGTCATTCCCAGACATTGCCATAAGATCCTTTCTAAGCTCTGCAGTTCAGGAGGCAGCCGTGTGAATGGTAAGATGGAAACAACAGTTGGTAATTCGCCATCGATGGTGTCACAAAACCTACAAATAGGAAACAAAAAGAAGAAAGGAAGAAGAAAACAATAAAGAACAAATGAACTGAGCAGAGCAGGAACCTTACTGCACACCAAATTGTGAGGCACAGATTCTTTTCTGCTGCTGCTATTTAAGATACCTGGAAGTCCCCCCCTAATCCTTTGACTTAGAAGGGCCACCCTGATTGGGTCTTGGTTTCAGATGGTCCTGCCTGTCTCTCCTTCTCAACCCCAGCCTCCTCAGGCCTGGCCTCCACCCCTGCCACTCTCTCCCGATTTCGTATCGCCTGTGTGTTAATGTCTTTTTAGGAGCAAGTCTTTCCTTCCTCTTCCTCTTGGACCACCTACTACTACTAACATGGACAGGAAATTCAGTTTGGGCTAAGCACTATTATATTGGCCAATATTGTTATCACACATTTGTTTTTTACTACAAAACGCATTTGGGAGCAATGAAAAGTCATTACTGCTTCTTTAATTAATGTATGATAATAAAAAATTGGAAAAATTGACCATGGCCTGTAAACCATTACAAAGGACAATAACTAACCACTTAATTAAACACAGGCATTAGTGGAAAAATATATGACAATATGACTGAACAACATTAAGTCTATGAACAGACTAAGACAGACAAAATATTGTGAAAAAATGCACAAACCAAGAAAAAGCTCAACTCAGTGCGTATCCCAAAGCAATGTTGGCGCACTGTAACACAATAACACAAATGGCTTCATAAAGCTTAGGCATGAGAATGGAAGCTGTCTCGCATCCCATACGTGCCACAAGCACCAGTGACACAGCATCCATGGGTATCCGTGAGAATATACTTTTCTCGTACCAGCATCCTCGCCTGCAAGGCTTAATCTGTGAAAAAAAAGTGTAGGGCCCCAATGGTTTTCGTAGGAATCCACTGCCATTACGGTTCTAAATACAAAATCTTCTGTTCACGAATTTCCTTGAACAACTAAAATATTCTTTGTAAAGTGTTTTGCTGCTCCTTGAAGCTAGATCTATGCAACATCATATACCTAAAATAAAATTGCATTCGGTAGGTCTTCCTTTCTTTCTTTAAGCTTTATTCGGCTAATAAAAATTGTCATAGAAGCACAATAAATACAAGTAATTAAAAGTCAATAAGCATTCTAAGTGGTTAAAAATACATCACAGGACAAAATATGTAAAAGTATCGCTTGATTACCATACAATAAATACCACCAAAAGATAAAAATCAATGTACATTCAACAAAGTTAAAAATACATCATGGCACGATATAATATCAATAAATGATCATACATTACAAAGCAACAAGCATTGAATCAAAACATCATACTTTTCCAATGGCATACTGCTGCATTTAAAAAGCTACTTACAGCATGACAAACTGTTTCATTTGGAAGTGACTGCAGAAAATAAAATGCTGCTATACATTGATTAAAACCTTGGTGTTTCTAAATTTATCTTAAATATCACTTAGTGAACTGCTTATAGTGCCCAGAGAAAAATCACAGATTGCATCATAGTCTGTATTGAAACCTCATCGCATGGACAGATTAGAATAGTAGAAAAGTCGTATTGGCCCAAGGGGAAGGATGAGAGCGACCTAATATGTCTAGCCCAGAATATCTACAAAAAACAGGATTAGGGAGTGAAGAGGTAGTGTCCTTCGTGGGCACTGGAGGTGGATACGTCCTCCTCTAGAGATTCAAACAAAACATAAGGATCCACCTCAAAGGAGGTTCACAAGAGTGTGTTTCCTATCTTGATAGGATGCACACAGTGTTTGCTTAAATACCCCTCACACACCAAAAGGGCCCTTGGTGTCATGCTTCATCATAGGGGTCTTCCCGCCCCGCTGCGGGACGGGGCGTGCTACGACCAGCGACTACGTGGGAGCACTGATTTTACAGTACTATGTGTGGTGTAGGGGTAGTGAGAGGAAGGGTCAGGAGTGAATGCGAAAAGTGAATTAAAAAGGACCTGGCCTCGTGGACTTAAGAAACTTTAATAGGTCGTGGAGGCTGGTGCTGTTAAAAAGGTGGTTCGGAGATGTCCTGCGTGTAATGTGCGGATACTCCTGATCAAGTCAACATGTTTCGAAGCGGCAAGGCTTCTTCATCAGGACTAGGATTGATCCCTTCAGTACTCACTATGTTGCTATCAATGTGTGATAAAAAAGTGTGCTATATACAGAACGGTGAAAAAGATGCAAAATATCATGCACTTTATATTACCCAGTCAGTATTTCTAAAATGTAAGTTGGGATATGTAGGAGACAATGTAGGAGATATGTAGTAGTCAACACTGCCTCGCTCAAGATATCGCCAACCCGCGGCTCCGCGGGTTGGCGATATCTTGAGCGAGGAAGTGTTGACTAATACAATAGAGTGGCAACACCCTTCCCACCCGTTCAAAAGGCTCATGGAGCATTGTCTCCTACATATCCCAACTTACTGGTCATAGTGTGGAGGCTCCAAGAGACACTGGAGCCAGTGTGACAGCTGTCAGTTGTCGGGTGGTGTCTGAGGAGCAGGTGGTCCCCAACAGATTCTACCCAGTAGTTGCAGCTGACAACTCAGAGTGCCTCGGCAAAGTGGCACAGGTTCCCTTTGAGTGGGAGAGGGGGGGAGTGATCTCAGGTACCTTGAAAGTAGCTGTGAGGCCAGGCATGCCTGTTGACTGTCTGCTAGGCAATGATTTGGAGAGCTCCCCTTGGGCAAAGGTGGAGCGGAGGTCTCATTTAGAGATGTTGGGTCTGCCTGAGTGGGCGTGTGTGACCACTCAGTCTATGGCAGCCGGTAAGGGCATTCAAGAGGGCCTGAAAGAGTGGCCCAGGTGCCTGCCAGAAAGAGAAGAAGCAGGGGGTGCGGGAAACCGGCCCCCAAAGTTACCACGGTCCAGGAGGAGGCAAACCTTGAGGGGGATGCCCTGGAGCCTACAGGGGAAGAGGTGGCTCAACTGGGGGATGTGCCTGAGCTGACCCATTGGCAGCAGGAAGGGGGCCCCACCAGGGAGGAATTCTGCCATGAGCAGCAGAAGTGCCCTTCTCTTGTTGGTTTGCGGCAACAGGCTGCAAACCAGGCAGCAGGTGATCAGTCTGGATCACATTGGATTTACTGGGAGAATGGTCTCCTGTATAGCAAGCCTAAGGTTGCTGAGCCTGGGTCAGCCCGTGTGCTGGTGGTACCCCAGCGCTTCAGAGCCTTCCTACTGGATCTGGCTCATGATGTGCCTTTGGCAGGACATTTGGGGCAAGACAAGACCTTTGAAAGGCTTGTCACCCACTTTTACTGGCCCCAAATGCGTATTAGTTCTGATGCTCATTGTAGGTCTTGCCAGACTTGCCAGGCAAGTGGTAAGAGCGGGAGGAAGTGTAAGGCTCCTCTCCAACCATTCCCTGTGGTCAGCACCCCCTTTGAGAGGGTGGGTATTGACATTGTGGGGCCTCTGGATCCCAAGACAGCCATGAGCAACAGGTTCATCCTGGTCTTGGTGGACCATGCCACCCGGTACCCGGAAGCCATCCCTCTCCGGACTGTGATGGCCCCCGTGGTGGGTCGTGCATTGATGAGGATTTTCTCTGATGCGCACCCCATCCCCAGAGCTGATGAGCTCATAGGTCGGTATGGAGCTGTCCGGTACCTCAGTACGTTTGACTTAACGTCTGGGTACTGGCAGATTGTCTTAACTGATGGGGCCAAGGAGAGGTCAGCATTCTCAACGCCAGAGAGGCACTACCAATTCCGGGTGATGCCCTTTGGGTTGAAGAATGCCCCTGCCACCTTTCAGAGGTTGGTCAACCAGGTGTTGGCTGGACTGGAGGATTTCAGTGCCGCCTACCTGGATGACATCGCAGTGTTCAGTGCCACTTGGGAGGAACATCTGTACCACCTCTGGGAAGTGTTGAAGGCTCTGCAGAGGGCAGGCCTCACGATCAAGGCAAGCAAGTGCCAGATCGGGCAGGGTTCTGTGGTGTACTTGGGACACCAGGTGGGGAGCGGCCAGGTGGCGT
This sequence comes from Calotriton arnoldi, assembly GCA_963921515.1. NCBI lineage: Eukaryota > Metazoa > Chordata > Amphibia > Caudata > Salamandridae > Calotriton > Calotriton arnoldi. The sequence continues at coordinate 312,890 of CAWUFW010004232.1, read as the reverse complement.
TCCTACAGCCCAAGATTGATACCATTCTGGCTTGGGAACCCCCCAAGACCCAGACAGAGGTGAGGGCCTTCTTAGGACTCACCGGGTATTACAGGAGATTTGTCAAGGGGTATGGCACCATTGTTGCCCCCTTGACAGAGCTGACTTCCAGGAAGCAGCCCAGGAAGGTGAACTGGACTGACACCTGCCAGAAGGCTTTTGATGCCCTGAAATCTGCCATGTGCATGGCGCCCGTGCTTAAGACGCCCAACTTCTCAAGAGAATTCATTGTGCAGAAAGATGGTTCAGAGCATGGTGTGGGGGCTGTGCTCTCACAGCTAAATGAAGAGGGCCTAGACCAACCTGTAGCCTTCATAAGTAGGAACAGAGGTAGAATGCAATTGAGCGTGAGGCATTTGCTGTGGTCTGGGCGCTGAAGAAGCTGAGGCCCTGCTTGTTTGGGACTCACTTCCGGGTTCAGACCGACCACAGGCCCCTCAGATGGTTGATGCAAATGAGGGGTGAGAATCCAAAGCTGTTGAGGTGGTCCATTTTCCTACAGGGGATGGACTTTACGGTGGAACACCGCCCTGGTACAGAACACGCCAATGCTGATAGTCTGTCCATATTTTTCCGCCTTAGTGAAGAGAACTCCCAAGAGGGTGGGTAGTTCTCCCCACATTTCAGCTGGAGGGGACATGTGCTACTCCTGGCATCATTGGTGTGGGTTTCCCCTGTATTTTTGCCTTGACCTCCTGTGTTTTTGCTGTGTGTTGGACTCCGTTTTGCTGGTCTAGATGGTTTGGGCACTTTGCCACTGCTGTGTAAATTATTGCTATGGATTGGTGATTCCATGATTGCCATATTTGATTTACTAGTCAGTCCCTAGTACAGTGCACTGTGTGTGCCCAGGGCCTGTAAATCGAATGCTGCTAGTGGGCTGCAGCACTGATTGTGCCACCCACATAAGCAGCCTGTAAATGGAACTCAGGCCTGCCATTGCAGAGCCTGTGTGCAGTCTGGTACTGCCATGTCGACTTGGCAAGTGCACCCACTTGCAAGGCCCTACCCTTCCCTTTTCTTACATGTTAGTCACCCCTAAGGTAGGCCCAAGGCACCCCTGTGGGCAGGGTACAGTGTATGTGAAAGGTAGGGCATGCCCTGGTGTGTGTGGCATGTCCTGATAGTAAAATACTGCCAATTTTGTTTTTCACTATTGCAAGGCTACCTGTTCCCATAGGATAGAATGGGGAGTTTGCTTATAACATCTTATAAACATAACTACCCCTGGGAACAAGGTAGGAAAATAAAGTTCAGTATGCCTGAACTCAGAATGTTAAAATGCATCTTTTAGGGAGGGTGATTTTTACATTCTGTGTTTGAAAATACCACTTTTAGAAAGTAGGTATTTTCTTGCTTAGCCATCCAGTGTGCCTCTGCTAGGTTTGTGTATTGCATGTCTGGCTTTGGATGACAGGGGCTCGGGAGGAGCATTCGCTCCAGAGAGTCTGATGAGTCAGGAATGGGCTGAATAGACCTGGGCTGCATTTAGAGTATGGGGAGGAGATTGCCTTTCACCTGCATTGGCCTGGTCTGCCTTCCACAATGCTGTCTCCACCTTCTGCCAGGAATCTGCACCAGAGAGGACAGAACTGGCTTTGACCAAGCACAGGGCTTCTCTGCCACCAGAGAACAAAGAATTTTGTAGTATAAATATTGGGGCCCAGACCCCAGAACTTTAGATCACTTCTGGGAAATCAAGAGGAACCTTTGCCAAGGAGAAGAGCCGGAGAAGCTGAGGAGGAATACTGCCCCTGTGCTGTTTGCTGTCTGGGGGTTGGCCTGCAGTGGCTACTTGCTGCCAAGGAAAGGAGAAAGGACTTTGCTGTTTTCTGTGTCCCCTGCTTGAGGAAGATCTCCAAGGGCTTGAAACTGAGCTTGCCTCCTGTTCTGAAGTCTCAGTGACACAAAGACTTCCCCACCAGCTCCCCTGAACTTCCTTGCTGGGAGTTCTGACCTGCAAAGAGGTGCCTGCTGTTGTTTTGGACCTCTAGAGACTGTTTTCCGATGGGAGCGGGAAAATCACTGCAACACTGAGAAGCGTGACGCCTCCATGCCTGTTTCCGACGCATCGCTGAAGAAACCGTTGCAGCGCCTGCTGCGGCTCGAGAAATCACCGCACACCGCATCGAGTGCAACGATCTCCGAAGTCCGAGATCATCGCACCGATTCCGACGCAAGCCCTGCTGTGTGGCTGCAAGAATCCACGCATCGTCCCAGATCGTCGCATCGAGGCGCCAAGTCTGTAGCATCGTTTGGGGATGCACTAAGAAACCGATGCATCACCTCCCCACGCAGTAAGAAACCAATGCATCACCTCCTCTCCGGTAAGAAACCGATGCATCACCCCCCCACGCAGTAAGAAACCAACGCATCACCTCCTCTCCGGTAAGGAACCGACGCATCACCTCCCCTGTGCAGCAGTAAGGAACCGACGCATCACCTCCCCCGGAGCAAAAAACCAACGCACCACCTTCCCTGAGTGTAAGGAAACACGCATCACCTTCCCTGTGGCCCTTTTGTTTTTGTGCGTGCCGCATCCAAGGTACTTTGTGTGAAAAGTGTTGCATCTGCAATTTGCTTTGAACTGAACTATTTCTACCATCTGAAAGTCATATTTTTAGTACTGTATTGTGGATTTTTGTCATTTGGTCTTGTTTTGGTTTAGATAAAGACTTCTTATTTTTCTAAACTGGGGTGGTGTCCATTTGTAGTGTTTTCACTGTATTACTGTATGTGTTCACAAATGCTTTACACACTGCCTCTGAGATAAACCTGTCTGCTCGTGCCAAGCTACCAAAGGGGTGAGCAGGGGTTATTTTAGAAGTGTATCCCCCTTACCCTGACTAGAAGCAAGGATCCCTATTTGGACAAAGGTGCCTACCTCTGCCAACTAGAGAACCCCATTTTTAACAGGGAGGAAGAGCATATAATTACACAATCTCAGACCGAAGGCTTCTGCAATTCAACATGCTGTCTCTCACTCTTCCTCTTACCCCAGGAGTATTCTTTCACCCAATTGTAATCCCTATTAGTGATCTTCCCAGTTGTAAGAAACAGATCTGGTCTTCCTAGCTCATCCATCAATCTATTAACTTAATTTAGCCATGGTATTTTGTAGCCATTGACACAATTCACTCTGTCATCAATAATATCCCTGTTGAGTCTTGCTTTCTCATTGGTCCAGACTGATAGCCAAAACCATCATGGGGCTAACCTAATTTCGTCTATGACGTAGTTACGCCCCAGCTCATCATGTATCACAAAGTGTGAATTAAAAGGTGGTAGACTCAAGAGTTTTGTGCAAAACCTATTTTCTTCATTCTATATGCAATCGATTTGAGCATAGCCCTAGATAGGTTCTCAATAAGTCAGAACAGGCAAGTATTTACATTCATATATTTACAACAGAGCTGGAAGAGGCTTAGAGCCAATACTCTTAGCAAATCGAAAAAGGGTGCCCGTTGCTTGTGAGAATCTATTAACTCTGTTAGCCAGGCACAAATTCCAATTATATAGAGAATCAAATACCATACCCAAATAGAGAAAGCTATAAATCCTTTACAGATGTCTCCTATTAATAAAAACTGGCCTAATCTTCGACTGTCACTTTCCTACTGCCAGGTAATACACTTTAGTAAAAGTTCGTTTCCAACTCGAGGGTGTCCATAAAGGTCACAAAATTGTCAACTTGCTTTTTAAGACCAGCAGGGGTGGAGCAAGGACAGCATTGTCTGCATAGGAGAAATATTAATTTTTGGGAGATCACAGCCATGCAGTATAAGGTAATCATGCAACCTATTAATATATAGTAAAAATAGAATTGGTAAGAGAACACAACCCTGCCTCACGCCGTGGTCCATCCCAAAGAAATCAGTATACTCACCCCCTACTCCATAGAGGACAAAGGCATTTAGGTTTCGCAGGAGGGCTCTAAGGAAGTCAATCAATTTGATTTCCAAGCCTAAGTCTCTTAAGACATCCCATAGCAATGATCAATTAAACCGGTTAAAAGCCGAGCTAAGGCAAATAAATGCCACTAATAAAACCCCATCCTTTGCCACAGTGTATTTCAGAATTAATAATGTGAGGTTTAGGCTTTGCTCAATAGTCCCTAGGCCTTCTCTAAACTCATACTGGACTGGTGTCATGATATCATTGGCGTCACACCAGCTCATAATTTGCTTCAGGACTATACAACCTACTATTTTAACAGTTGAGTCCAACAGGGATATAGGTCAATAGCACCCCATGTTTTCCCTGCACCTTTCTTAAATACGTGTCCAATCATAGCTGACTGCCAGCAACCAGGTAGCTAAGAGTGCACCAAAACAATTAAGTGCATTAGTAATAACGGGAACCCAGAATTCTGGTCTCGCTTTATAAAGGTCCCTTGGAACACCATCTGGGCCCGAGCCTTATTAGCAGGACCAGAGGCAATAGCTAAATTGACTTTTTTTAGAGTGAACGAAATGGTTAACAAGTTACTGTTAAAACAGGCTTCATTAGAATGGGTTCCAACTGAAGTAAGCCCACAAATGGTTTTAAAATGGGATACCCACTTATCAGCAGAGATAAACTGTACCTAAAGCATCCATCTTTCTGGTGAGGGGATCACCCATATTGACAATCTTCCAAAAAACTCCAGTATATTTTTTAGAGCAATCATTAATGAGTCTATCCCATGTGTCCCTTTTAATTTCCTGTTTCTTTTGTTTCAGTGCTGTTTTATACTCAGCCCGCAATAGGGAAATGGCAACTCTATCCCTGAGGGTTTTATTGATAGCAGCCCGTAGGCACTTATTTACAGATCAACAAATGTTGTTGAACCAGCTAGGTTCAGGTTTGGGACTAATGACAACGGGAATCAACAATATTTTTTTAATAATTTACCCAGAATTAATAAATGGATTCAAAAAGCCCTTGTGTGCCACAGGTTCAATCAGAAAATCATTCATAGACGAGGGAAAATTGGCACTGATCAGTCTTACAGACAGGGTCGTAAAATTAACAGCTCGCCATTTGAGATGAAGTCCTTTATCTGCTGTCCTAACCCCTTTAGGGCCTATTAGTTTTGGTGCAAAGTGAGGTACCTTCTCTCTTTCCCTTATTTTTTTAAATTAACTACACATCCAAAGGTTGAAGAGAGAGTGTATAGGATAGAAAGAAGACTGAATGTAAAGCTCATTCACTTCTGCAAGGGCTTATGGCTTTCAGAGGACCTGGACTTCATGATTTGATGGAGAATCACTCTCAAGGTCGCCATAGGACAAAACCAGTCTCACTCCTACTTCAGTGACGTCTATCCGGGCTGCAAGAGTGGGGACTTTGCAGAAATGCAGATGTGTGGTCGTGTGTGTGATAACCGGCCCCCCAGCTTCAGTTTCTCGTCTGCCATAAGGTTTCTTCGGACCTGTCTGATCTCCTGTGCTGTGTAAGGAGAAATATGAATGACTATTCCATGAGTGTGCTTGTATTTTGCTATTTTTCCTCGCAGAAAGATTGTTGTAAAATGCCAGTGTGTCTCCAGCAAATCTCAGGACGGAATCAGTAGCAATGTAACATAAAGCACATATAAGCTTTGTCTTTTAGCACAATACCATGCATATTCTTTTTGCGTCTGGAGGTGTTGCAGCACATGTAGTGGATGTTCATGATGCCCTTTTTCAGGCATTATTCCTGCTAATGGCTCTAGATGATGAAATCCTTGTATTATAACATTTAATGGAATCTCCTTTTGTGTCTTCCTTCTCCTTTTCCTGTTATCTCATATGAGTATGTGAGCCAGGTGATGTTGCATCTTCACGAAGTGCACTCTACTAGCAGGTGTAGTGCAACTCTGTTGTTCACTAAGAATGGCGTTCTACTTGTGTTTGGGATGGCTGTTGGGTTTGCTGTCATATGTGTTTCATGTCATCAGTAGTTGTGGGTGCACAGGTTAGGAATACCACTTGATTCTAGGTAATTGCAGACACTGTTTTTAGTCATGAAGTATTCACATACAAATCATTTATTTCAGATGTATTGGTCTTACTTCATAGGAAGCAAAACAAGACTACAATTCCTCTAATGCATTAGGCTATCACACTAAAGTCCAGTGCTGGAAATGGAGCCCGTTATGACTTGGAGGAAGGTGGTCACCCTAGCACAGATCCATGAAAGCCTATGAGTGATCATGCTTTATTGATGCAGGTGTTTCCAAAGTGATTCCAAACATGTATTAGTTACCTGCCCTCATTTGTTTGTCATGTTTTCACTTGTTCTTGCTGTTCCGATTTCATGTGCAGTGTATGCATGTTTTTGCTTTATTAATGTAAAGTTCTTGTTTTGTTAGAGTAAGACGTTTTTCTAAGTTTTTTCTAAGTGGATGGGCCAGTAATATACAACATCCATTCATTGTTCAGATGAGAAAATGACGCAAAATGTGTAGGTCACAAAAAGATTTTCCTTCATCCTGAATCGACCATGTTTGGAGCCTCCTCTTAATCTGAAAACAGACCATGGCAAGAGTGAAAAATGTCTCACTGTTGTGCAAAGAGATGACTTGCAAACTCAATTAATCCTTCCAGATCCTTGAACTCTTTGCCCCCACTCTCTAGACGTTCATTAGAAAGTTACAAACTATACTGTTCTGCCAGCATCTTTTTAGGACAGCAGTGGCAACCATCAGCAAGTGATTGTGCTCTACAGATGTCTCCGAATGTTAAACATGGCAGGAGGTAGGATTATTTCCCCTCTAGGTGAAGTGACTTATCTCTCCTGGCAATCAGGCCACGTTCCATGCTCCTGAAGTCGCCATGGAGACCATGATGGCAACCTGGCACACAACTACCTAGAATCGCCTCACCAAAGCCCTGATGCTCAGTAACTGTCAGCAGTCTAATCCGACTTTTTATAAGGCTGTCAAATCACCATTTTAGAGTTAGTTTAAATATTGCTCCTCGTCCTAAGCTGTAGCCTTATAGCGACTACTTTCTCTGTCTGTCGTGTCGGTCTTCGCACAAAAACATATAAATGATCTCATCTATTCTCCTACCTGCAAGGCTCCTCAACACAAACAGACAAAATAAAACTAAGTAATAATTTAGATCATTTTTTTTTCATATATCGTTAACTTGAGTCCAGTTTCAGTTTTTTGTGAAATACAATTCTATTGACTGTCTTTTTTGGAGGAAAAGTCCCTAGTGTCGATTCAGGCGACAGGCTTCTCATTCTTACATATTTTCCTTTGGAAGCATCCTTTTACTGTGCTTTTATGCTTTGATGTTCTAGGTTGAAGGAAAACATTTACATTTCTTTTTAATAATGAATAACACTGCTTCCTATTTACATTTTTAGTAAGTTGTGTCACTCTGTAGTAGAGCTTGTTCGACCTTCTGTTAGTATGTTATCTCCTGAATAGCAGAGATCCGAGAAAACATTGCATGTTTGTACCTTGGGTTAGGTCAGCGCTGCTCAGTAGTTTGAACAAGTTTACCTAGCTAACTAACAAACGGTGCCTTTTTGGAAAACACAGAAGTCCTTTATTACACGTTTGTGTTCAGTCTGTGGTCAACTTCACAGACATTGCATCCCCTCGCATTCTAAGTTTATTATGTGTGTGATAAGGCAAATATCCCATGGGAAACTATTATATTTTCTCACAAGGTTAGTTCTGATAGCGATCGCTAAAACCCAGGGATGTATGCCTTTTGTTGCCATGGGTTAGAGAAAATAAGAGAATGTTCTTAATCATGCACGCAGTTATAGAGCTGCTGGTATAGTAAAGATCCTGTCCATTTTTTCATTTTCTTTGTTTTGCATGGAACCAAGCAGGCTGACTTGCAGTCACTTCAGAGCAAACTGTTGCAATATAATTTGCTTGCGTTTTTGCAGAGGGTGGATGAGATATTGGATCAGAGTTTAGTTACACCTGGGAGCAGAGGTAGTGCTTGCTGCAGACAGGAGCCAGTCCGCAGGCCTTGGATCGGGGCACATTGAGTTCTTGCAGAGGAAGGGAAGGTACGCAGCTGTCTACCCCAATCTTGGCTCCATGGGACTATTCTAATAAAGAAAAAGAAGGCTTTGATGAACAAGCTGATTTTCGATATTTTCCAGCAATGCTTTTCCTATGTTCTCAAGCTGGCATCTAGACCTTTCCATTGCCTCATCGCCTGTAATAATCTGCTGAATCTCTCACTCTCATTTTAGCTGCGTGAATCCAAGTTGATATGCATTGCCAAGTTAGGCCTGACCTGAGGTGCCTAACAGGGACAAGGGGGATGGGGTAAGCTATCAAGCAGACTGGGCCATTCCGTCAAGCAGTGGTGGGCGTTAGTCAGAGAACTTTCATTTATATCCTGTGCTGCACTGAGTGGGGAGCTGGGTGTTTCTAAGGCTGTTTCTTCACACTCTTGGTAATAATACTCAGAGTGAGGTTCCTATAGATAGCGTTGAAGTAGCTAAGTCATAACGTGGCCAGGAGTTGGTATAGAGGACTGGGAGGACCTTACAGAGAATGAACACGTGGAGATTGGTTACCCCTTACCAGTGTGTGACTGCTTTAAAGGCCCACCTTATCCATGTATTACAATTACGTACAGATGGAGAAATAGCACCAGCAACAAAAGACAGAAGAAAGACTAATTCCCAGGGGTAACGTCACGAGCATGATGGTTGAAAAATAAGAATGTATTGACAGCACTGATAGCTTTAAGAAATGAAAGCTACATTTACTGTCAACATACAGAGGCCAGCGTCTAAGCTTACTGTTTTAAGCGAGTAAGTCTACATGTATTATTTAGATATTATAATGTCAAGAGTTATATATTGCTTTATTTTTTCATTTAAAAATGTTTTTTATTAATTCAAATAAGAAAGATGAACAGCAGTACATCAATTAGACCATTAGTGGAACAGGAAAGGATTTTGCAACAAAAGTAATTTATTTTATTATCAGTCAAGTGAATTTAAATTGCATCTTAATGTAGGTATAATGGTAAACTAGTTTACTCCATCAAATGGAAAAATAAAACGACGAAGGACAACAATGAGCAATATATATATAGTGCTTTATAATACATGGGATTCTGTAATCCGTGTATAAATGCACGTCTCTAATTTCTTTATAACCGTCGAAAAGTGACACACTCAGTTGCCGATTTTTAAGAATAGACGTCAGAACTCGACTTTTGTAAGTTATTACAGTCAAGTTCTGACATCACTATGCCTGCTACCAGAGCCAGCAACCGAGGTAAAGGGCAGTCAGGTCACAGCATAATTGAAGCAGCTGTTTATAGCAACAAAAACAGAATGTTGCTTTTCTTTCTTCTGCTCTATTTTAATAGCTTACAATGACAAAGCAGAGAGAAGATGTTTATTTATTTATGTTTATATTTTGCACTCCTTGGATAGAGAAAAGCAAGAAACTTTCTGCACGTTTCTGCATATTCTGGTCTAGTGTAGCTTTTGTTTTTTTGTTACTTAAAAACTGACTTTTATTGAACTGTTTCTAATATCTGTTTGCAACAAATATCTGACAAGTTTATGATATGTTTAATTTGGCACTAGAGGTTTTTATTCTATTCTTTATGTTTGCAACATGTTCGCTCTTTCATATGAAAGAGCTGTGCACGAAGGTTTTAAGTGGTTTATGTGAAAGATGGTATATTGTATAAAGTACCCCCTGGCATACATAATAAGGATATTGCTAGTCACCTCAGAGTTCCATAACCTTATAAAGGAACTCTGCCTTCTATCTCTTTCCTCTATATGGTTATGGAACTCCTCAGTGACTTGCAGTATACCTTATAATGTACGACAGGGGATACTTTATCCCTTACATTATGCAAAAATAAGAGCCCTGTCTATTGAAATAAACATGGTGTTAGAATTGGGGGTCTCTAGTTGACAGAGGTTTGCACCTTGTCCAAGTAGGGACCCTTGCTTCTAGTCAGGATAAGGGAGTTATATACTTTAGATAACCCCTGCTTACCCCCTTGGTAGCTTGGCACGAGCAGATAGGCGTATCCCAAAGGCAATGCACTCAGACACACAGTAACACAGGGAAAACACTACAAATGGACACCAAACCAGTTTAGAAAAATAAAGTATCTTTATCTAAACAAGAGCAATATGACAAAAACCCAACATACACAATTCAAAATATGACTTTTAAGAGGGTTACTGCAAAAATACAGTTCACAGAAACATATAGCTCCAACTGGGGCTATTACGACGTCGTGACAGGCACAAATCCAAAGTACGGCACTGACCGCAAGATGCGCGAGCCAGGAACGGAATCACACGGACCCCCGAGTAACAGTACCCTGGAAAACAAAGTCAAAAGACGTTGTACGACGTTGTGAAGGTGAAGTGTCGATGGCCAGGCCAAGGCCGGCTTCTTACTGCCACAGGGAAAGATAAGCATCAAGTCCACGAGGCGTTGAGTCCGGGCTGGCAGTGGAGGTGAGGCGGCATTGGCGGCGAGGCGTCGGTTCCGTTCAACAGTGCGGTGTTGATGAGTTCTGGACTCATTTATGTCGGCTCCGCGATGTCCAGATGCAGGTGCTGGCGGCGACCATTGTGAGTGCCAGCGCTGGCATCGGAGAGATCGATAACTTGCAGGCGTCGGTGAGCGTTCGAGCTGTGGTGCAGGCAGGGCGTCATGCACTCAATGAGCGGTGCTCACAGCCTAGGTGCAGGTCGCGGCATTACTGGCGACATCGCTGACGGTGTTGGTGTTTTTTTTCTTGGGTTGCAGCACCAACCACATGATTCCAAGGGCTCAAGAACTGGAATTAACACTCTTTGGCAATCAGGAGTCCAGGGGAGGAGTCCAGGTGCTGTTTAGGAAGAAGCAGGTGAAGTTGTTGTGTCCCTGCGACTTCATTACAGGAGGCAAGCTCTACTTCAAGCCCTTGGAGAATCTTCTTAAGTGGAATACCACAGCAAGGCAAAAGTCCAGAACTTTCCACTGCCCACAGACAGAAGCAGCAACCCAACCCAACAGAAGGCCAAGCCAACAAAGCAGCACACAGCAAAGGGGCAGTGCTCCTCCTGCCAGCTCTTCAGCTCTACTTCTTGGCAGGGTCCTCTTAGTCCAGAAGTAATCTAAAGTTCTGGGGTTTAAGGTCTAATAATTATACCCCATTTTGTCTTTGAAGTCTTTGTTGCAAGAGTCTCTGAGCTCAGTAAAAACCAGTCCTGTCCTCCCTGGTCCAGCTTCACTACAGGAGGTGGAGACAACATTGTGTAGAGCAGACACAGCCTATTCAGGTGCTAGTGAAAACTCCGTCCACCACCCTAAATGCAGGCCACGTCTATTCAGCCCAGCTATGAGTCACCCAGGCAAGGCAGGACACACCTCAACCCCCCTTGTGACTGTCTAGAGTGAATGCACATCCCCAGCTCCTGTCACTCCAAAACCAGACAGTGAATACACAAACAGGCAGAGGCACACAGGAGGGTTAAACAAGAAAAAGCCCCCTTTCTAAAAGTTAAAAACCAACTGTACTAAAAGATGTGTTAATAAATTTTTACTTCAGAGAGCCTAAACTCCAAATCTCTATCTGTTTCCAAGTGAAAGTTACACATGTAAAAATGTTACAGTGCTGCTCCATGATAGCCTATGGGACAGCCAGCCTTTCAATAGTGAAAAACGAAATACATAGTATTTCACTATCAGGACATTTAAAACACACCAGCACATGTCCTACCTTTCACATACACTGCACCGTGCTCATGGTGGTAACTTGGGCCTACCTGAGGGCTGCCCTACAGGTAAGAAAAGGGAAGGTTTGGGCCTGGCATGTGGATGCACTTGCCAGGTGCCAGGTCGAAATGGCAGTTAACCAATCATAATCACAATGTACACAGGGAGCACTTGCACTTTGACAGTGATCATCAGTGGCAAAGTGCCCAAACTATCTAAGCTAGCAAAAACGAAATCCAGCACACAGTCAAAATTGCAGGAGGTAGAGGCAAAAAGTCAGGGGAAACCACACCAAGGATGCTAAGTCTAACACATGGAATGTACAATAATAAAATATTTATAGACTCACTGCACCTCTGCAATTATCTTAAACTAAAGAGGTATTATGGAGGGTTGTTAAGGATGAGTACGAGCGCGAATGAGGTAGGATTCCCTTCATATTATTCAAGGCATCGAGAAATCTAGCATTAGTTTAAAAATGTTGCTTGCGTCGGTGTTAAGAGAGAAGGAGTGAGTGGTGAGAGCAAGAGGATACTAGGTCCTGTAGAAAAGAGAAAACATGTTTCTTGCAGCTAAGTGTGTCCAAAGTATTTGGGGGGACATTTATCAACAAATCACGCAGCACAGCACAGCACGCCACCTTGCTGCATTGAGCTGCGTGATAGGAGAAGGCAGGAGTGCACTATACTTAACATTATACAGTGCATTCCTGTCTTTTCCTTGTGCTGACACACATTGTGGTGCCTCGCGCCAGAGATCTTCCCACACAAAACAATCCTCTGAGGCATTTTCCTTTTTCTATGTGTGCTGCATTCTGCAGCACACATAGAAATAGGAAAAACCGAGGAGAAATAAAGATATTTCTCCTCGTTACGCCTCCCCTGGGGAGGCATATTATTTTGACGCATTTCCAGGGAATGCATCAAAATCCATGGGTGGATGCGTGGAACACCTCCCTGGGGCAGAGTAATGCAAAACACAGCTATTTGCCTGCGTTGGGTTATCAAGCCAAGCAGGGCCATGCAAGGTGGCCTTGCGTGGCTTGATAAATCTTACTTAGTAGTTGTGTTGTCCTGCGCCGTATTGCGTGGTGCAAGGGTATTGCAACTACTTGATAAATATGCTCCTTGGGTTTCAGTTAAATTGAAAAAAATTCTTTTTTTTCCTCTAATTTTCACGTCTTTTGTACGAGAGCCCAACTAGTCATCTTCACTTTTATAACGAGTGGAATTCTAAGCCACATTAAGATTCTAGATAGTGCTTCTGTGCCCAAAGAAATATGGGGCATTACATTTTTTCACGTTCAAAAGTCTGCACTGCGCAGAATAACTACTTCTGCCAGGAAATATAAACAAAATTCCATGTATTAAAATTGAATTGTGAGTTGTAAATGTCCTCGTGACGCAGAATGTCAGCATTGTGAATCCTTGTGAAGCAGAAGTATGGTTGGGTCTGATGGCTCCATAGGCCAATGCATCCACTCCAGAAAATCTGTGTTTGGCCTCATAGCTGCAGTGTTCTGGCGTAGAGTGGAATTGCACAGGAATCCAATAGCGGCGTGTGACAGAATCCCACATCCGACAATTAGCATCAGGCAGAAAATATAATCGTCGTCCTGCATTGAGCCCAACATCATGAGCTCTAAGCCATGGACATTTTAATTCAAGAATATATTGTCAGCAATAAATAGTACTGACATCCCGAGGTACAAGTCAAGACCCAATCAGTCTCCCCATACTAATGCTCCCAGGTATACTCAATACGAAATACGGTGCTGTAAGAACAGCAGATTCAGCACAGATACATTGGACATTAACCGGATATCATTGTTGAAGCTCTGTAGCCCTCTTTTCCTGATGAAGGCACTTCCCTGTGCCAAAACGCGCGTAGAAGACCACTGTCAAATATAAATTGTCCCACACTTTTTTGTCTACGAAAATCACAACTGAAAATCAATGATCATGGACAATGTTTTTTAAAAAGTGCTCAGAGTGTATGAGACAGTATGAATGTAGACATGAATGGATCAGCGTAATTGAGTTATTCCATTTTACTTTTTGTCATCAGATTCCTAATAAAATAACTTTGGTAATTTTCTAAGAAACATAGTCATGTTGGTTCTTTCTTCTCTTCATTTGTTAATTGCATTATATCGATTGTAATATGATTGTTTTGTATATGTTGCCTTAAGTATTTACATTGAATCATTCTAGCCCTGCCTTAAGGAACATTACCTCTTAGCAGGGGGCCTCTCTCTTTACATTATATCTAATCCTGGTAGGACCACTCTGTCTTTTAATCCTTCCAAAGTCGATAAAATGGGTACAAATGAGTTGTGTAAAAATAAACACCAGTTACTCAGTGCAATGATGCCCCAAGTTGTGAACTTGTGCTTTACAAATACCCATGTTATGGCAAGGAGGCAGCAAAGAAGTGTAGCCCTCTTCTGTGTGAATAACAAGGAAAGGTATCAATTGTTTGTGACCGATTCAGTAGTCTCAAAGCATTGGAATGTTACTGAGTGCCTGTCAACAGGGCAAAGACAGCTCTGATCATCAGAGTTAAGGGGACGAAGAGTGGTCTTATGAATGGCTGCCACTTTCACACAGTGCCACTTTTGTGGGCAAGGGTTGCAATACTGACACTCGAGACGGAGGTCAGCTGTGCCCTGCAGTCCTACATGTAGACATCAGCAGTCAGTGGCAAGGATTCAGAAAAGGAGCCTGCCTTATGAATATTGATGAGGCAGTATTTCTGTGACTCCTTGCAAGCAACCTCTCGTCCTCACGCCATGCCAGATGGATGTCGCTCCACAAAGACTTGGGAAGAGGCGCTGCAGACACTGAGCAACCATTGACCGCGGTGTGACCTCACCAATAATAAATCTGGCAGAGTATGTGCTCTTTATCACCAAATCAATAAAGCCTTTAAAGTAATTAGTTATAATTGTTGATACGTAGGCTACATATTTAAATGTGGAAGCCTGTGCGGTGAAGCATCACAGAGATAGATGCTGATGGAGCAGGAATTCGAGAAAAGAAACCTGCTCAAATTAATTCCCCATTATACGTACTAACAGTAAGTAGTAATAGAAAATTAATGTGCACCTTACATGAACACGAGGGAAAACTGCTTTGCGCCTGCATGCACTAACGTGAGATAACGCATGAAAGAACTAAAAAACTGTATTTACATTATGCTTTGAAAGAAACGAGAAATAATGCATGACTAGGCCGCATGTGCATTTCGTAGTTTGCATGTTGCAGTTTGCTTTGAATTAATAAATAATATCGTTCTGCTTAAGGCTTATGCTAGATAACCCTAAATGAGGAATAGTGTAGGGAGGGGGGTAAACAGTGAAAACTACATTATCATATAATTAATGAATGTTCATTTTCTATTCGCTATAGTGGGCTGGATGAACTCCATTTTGCTTATGTTGTCAGAAGAAGGGAGGGGTGAATGGAAGAGTGAATCTGTTCTGACAAAGGCACGCTGAAGCGCTGAGCACAGCAGAGGAGATGAAAGAGGGTGAAGGCCAATGTGATGATCGTCTGCCAAACGACGTGACAGCTCGTGGGATAGAAGGGCTTTTCCTGTAGACATTGCTCGAAAATGTATAAAAATTTAACCGGTAAAAGATCATGTGAATGTACAATGTATGAGGTGGTGAGAACGGGCATAAAACAAAGAATAAGCCTAAAAGTGAATGAA
Source organism: Calotriton arnoldi (assembly GCA_963921515.1). Classification (NCBI taxonomy): domain Eukaryota; kingdom Metazoa; phylum Chordata; class Amphibia; order Caudata; family Salamandridae; genus Calotriton; species Calotriton arnoldi. Next base: position 297,445 of record CAWUFW010004232.1, on the reverse strand, counting down.
GTCACCATGGTGTGACATTCCACCCTCAAAGTCCACCAATCAACTGTCTAGTTACGCTGAATGTTTCAACTGATGTGGGACGGACATGTAGGTTTTAGGGTATAATTGGGGTGCCTTTAGGTGTGGGTTTGAGTCGTAGGTGGAGAGGCTGAGAGAGGGGAGATGCGTCGCAGTTCGTCGGTTTGCAGAGAGGCCTAGCTGTTCCTGTCCTGTCCTGATCCTGTCCCTGAAATCTTTGTCCCCTGACTCTATTTCGGGGGATCCCCACCACCACTTAGGCCTGAGGGGTGGTTTTCCCTACAAATCCGTTGGGATTGTATTATTCTAACTCGTTCTTGCATAATTTGCTTGCAAATGTATTTTTGTCTCTGAAACTTTTGTCTCTTTATCTATCCACTCCTTCATGCAACATTGTCATTGTTTTATTGATGAGTTTGTCTCTTTTGAATTGCTGATGTTTTTCTCTCCCTTTGTGAGTTCATTGTTTGCATGTGTGACCGTATGCATTTGAGCATTTTATTCTATGATTTGAGATAAATCTATTAACTTCAACGAGAGTCTGTGTCTTATTTAGTTAATCGATAGTTTAATCAGATAGGGAATATCATTACCATCAACTATTCAACTAATTGGTTCTTCGACCAAGTAGAGGAAGAGTTGATATATATATGTATCACATAAGTATTTTGGAAAGGCCATAAATGAATTCAAGAAGACAATACGATTTTTTTTATCAAATTGACCCCAGCACATCAGGGATTTGGGTGAGTGTGTATGGGCCATTGTTCTGCTAGATTATTGAGTATTGATCCCTGATTAGGCATTGGCCGCGCGCTGGATCAATGCTCCCTTGCAGCACAGACTGTTCTTTGAACTGATACTGAAGCATTGTGCTTCACTGGCATTGAACCTCTTACAAACCAGCCAGGGTAAAGAGTTACACTGAACAGCATTTGAGGGCATGCATTGTAACAGGAATACAAGTTAGGACATGATTGCAACTGAGATTAATCAGAACTGTTCAATGTATGACTACAAAGGTCACAATACAATGCAAGAGCAGGAAGAGAGCACAGGCTATTAAAGCCAATGTAAACATCTGCTTGTCTTTGATAAAGCGCCACAACAATGTGTTTAGGATTCATGCTTCTGTGCACGTTCAGTTTCAGTTTCTAGTAGAAGATAGAGAGACGAGGAAACAGAGTGGAAGAAAAAAGAGAGTGAAGAGGCCACAAAGAGAATGTGAACTATTGAAACAGAAGATGGAGGAAGCTAAAGGGGCCCAGGCTCCGCTGAGAAGCAAAGGGGAGACAGCGAGAATGCCAGTAAAGAGGACAAAATAGAAGGAAGCAAGGTAGTTTAGCAGGTAAAACCCTGCAAACGAAACTAAAAAGCTTACTTTGCCAGACAGGAAGACACTGATGCTGGCAAAGAAAAGCATAGGAAGGGGCAAAAAGAGATTGAGAATGAAACGCACAAGGAATACAATTAGATTAGTCCAGGCACGAAAGAATGTAAGAGTGATTATCAGATAAAACAAGCACTGGCAAAGCCAATAGGTTTCGCCTAAGCCAGAGCTATTGGCTTGGCAATGTGTTTTAGCCATGTTGTACACCAGTGTGGCTGCTGTTCAGCATGACTACACGTTAGTGGCATCGAGAAGAGTGGTGTGGAGTGGAGAGTCATGGAGTGGTGTGGAGTGTTCTGGAGTTTCGTGGAGTGTCATGAAGTGTCTTAGAGTGGCACAGAGTGTCGTGAAGAGAATAGAGTGGAGTGGAGAGTGGAGTGGAGTGGAGTGGAGGGCGTAGAGCGGAGTAAAGTGTCATACAGTGGAGTGGCATAGAAAGGAGCAGAGTGTTGTAGAGTGAAGTGGCACGGAGTGTTTTAGAGTGGAGTGGCATAGTGTAGAGTGGCATGGAGTGGAATAGAGGGAGTTGCTTACAGTGGATTAGGGTGTTGTGGGGTAGAGTGGACTAGATTGACATAGAGTGGAGTAGAGTGTCATAGAATGGAGTGGCATAAAGTGTCGTGGAGTGGCAAAAGGTGTGGTGTAGAGTGTTGTGGAGTGGTGTACAGTGGAGTGGTGTCGAGAGGCATAGAGTGTTGTGGAGTGAGTAGAGTGTCGTGGAGTGAAATAGAGTGGAGGGACGTAGAGTGGGGTAGATTGTCGTGGAGTGGCATATAGAGGAGCAGAGTGCCGTAGAGTGGAGAGGTATAGAGTGGAGTGGATTGTCATAGAGTGGAGCGTTGTTGAATGGATTTTCATAGAGTGGAGTGTCCTAGAGTGGAGTGGCATAGCGTAGAATGGAGTAAAGAGTCATGCAGCGGAGGGGAGTAGTGTGTCATAGAGGGTTGTGGTGAGAGTGGAGTAGAATGTCGTAGAGTGGAGTAGAGTGTCATAGAGTGGAGTGGAGTGTCGTAGAGTCTCATCTCGTAGAGTGGAGTGGTGTATAGTGTTGTGTCATAGAGTGCTGTGGCGTTGAGTGTCGTGTCATGGAGTAGAGTGGCATAGAATGGAGTGGCATAGGGTGAAGTGACATGTCGTAGAGTAGAGTGGCGTGTCATGCAATAGAGTGGAGTGGCCTATCATAGGGTGTCTTAGAGTGGAGTGGCTTAGAATGGAGTTGCGGAGAGTGGAGTGGCATGCCGTGGAGTGGGGTATTTGAGAGTGGAGTGGAGTATAGTGTTGTGTCATAGAGTGCTGTGGCGTTGAGTAGAGGGGCATAAAGTGGAGGGGCATAGAATGGAGTGTCGTGTCATGGAGTAGAGTGGCATAGAATGGAGTGGCATAGGGTGAAGTGACATGTCGTAGAGTAGAGTGGCGTGTCATGCAGTAGAGTGGAGTGGCCTGTCATAGGGTGTCTTAGAGTGGAGTGGCTTAGAATGGAGTTGCGGAGAGTGGAGTGGCATGCCGTGGAGTGGAGTATTTTAGAGTGGAGTGGAGTGACATGCCATAGAGTGGAGTGGCATGTTGTAGAGTGGAGTGGCATAGAGTGGAGTAGAGCGTCGTACAGTGCAGTGGCACAGAGTGGAGTGGAGTGTCATAGAGTGGAGTGGCATAGAGTGAAGTGGCATATCATAAAGTAGCATAGAATTGCATACAATGGATTAGAGTGTTCTGGCGTAGTGTGGAATTGCGCAGGAAGGTTCTCTCTTATCTGCAGTCGAAGTGGGTGGATGTGGCCGTGCTGCAGTAGACCCATCTTGACAGCCTGGAGTCTGCTAAACTACGTCGGGACTGGGTGGAGAGACGCTCTGCATGGGCTCAGTGTATGCCCCCACGGGTGCTAAGTACCCTAACTTCCTCCAACTCAACCGCCTCCTCAACGAGATCGGGACTCCCTTTACCTAATGGAGGGGTGACTGGAACCTAGCGCGGGACATGGTGTTGGACCGATAGGCCCCCTGGACACGGGCAACAATGCGGACAGGGCCCTCCTTGGGGATGTGATCTCCGTTCATGGTCCGGTGGACAACTGGCGACTCTCTCATCGGGCAGACAGAGAGAATACTTTCCTCTTGCCGGATCATGGCACCCAATCTAGACTGGATTACTTCTTGGTTTCTCACCGAGTGGCGGCCATCACTCGGGATCTCCGAATCCTAGAAGCTGTGCTCTCCGACCATGCCCCGGTTCTGTTGTCCCTGGATCCAGCCCTAGCCTCACCCGGCCGTAAACCATGGTGCATGAACATACAGCACTACCGCACTCCCCAACTGTGCACACATATCTCCACATACTTCAACAACAATTGGGGCTCGGTATCCTCCCATAGGGTCCTGTGGGCTGCCCTGAAGGCAACCATTCAAGGCCAGCTCATGAGGGATGCAGCTCTGATGAATGCGCAGAGAGTAACCCCCCAGAGGGAACTGGAAGACGAGATCAAGACTCATGCTCCTTTACAGCGAACACCCCTCACCTCCCGCGTGGTGTAGTCTGGAAAAGGCCCGCATGGACCTCAACGCGTTATACACTTTCAGAGCTGAATACGCGTTGCAGTGGCTGAAAGGCCTCCAGGACGAGCAGGGTGGAAAGGTGGGCCACCTCTTGGCTACCAAACTGTGCCAACAGGAGGCTGATGTACTCGTCATCCACTCTGCAGGTGGTGAGGTCCTCACCCGACCACAGGACATAGTAAATGAGTTTGCATCGTTCTACCAGGCACTGTATACCCCGGAGACAATGGCCGGTGTTGATCAGCTGGACACCTTCTTCACAGGCATCCACCTCCCCGGCCTCACAGAGGATGGTCAGGCCCTCCTGAATGGGGAAATTAGTAACACTGTGATAGCGCAGGCCATTTCCAAGCTCCTCTACCGTAAAGCTCCCGGGGAGACGGCTTCCCCGCAGAGTTATACAAACAAGAAAGTGGGGATGATGTTGACTCGCCACATGCCGCCTTCCAGGAGTTGGAATGGATGGGCTCTATTTCCATTAGAGCCGTGATAGCAGTCCTCCCCAAGCCTGGAAGGGACCCCCTTCTGTGTGGTATCTATAGGCCCATCTCCCTACTTAATGGGGATATCAAAATCCTCACTAGTGTCTTGCCTCCATATGGTGGTTCCATTTCTGATGCATCACACGCAGGTAGGGTTTGTCCCCGGGTGCACCTCCAGAAACCACCTGCGTACCCTCGCTCACACCCTGTGGGAGGCCAAAGATCTGCCGGATGAGGCCCTGGCACCTCTCTCGACATCGAGAAGGCGTTTGATAAAATTGAATGGGGTATCTCTTCGCCGCCTTAAAAAAGTTCTGACTCAGAGACCAGTTCATAGCAAAGGTCATCTTGCTCTATGATCGCCCTACAGCGCAACTGTAGTGGCTTCCTGTCTGACCCCTTCCCAGTTCTGAGGGCAACGCGCCAGTGCTGCCTGCTATCACCCCTATTGTTCCTGCTGGCGATGCAATCCCTGGCAGCCACCATCTGCCAATCGCCTCTTCTCACTGGGTACCCCACCCAGAGGGGAAGTCTAGGGTCTACCTCTATGTGGACGACAGCCTCCTCACCCTCACAGACCTCCAGTGTCTTTGCCGGCCCTGCTGGATATCATAGCCGACTTTGCGGCCCTATCAGGGTATCGGGTGAATTGAGATAAGAGCAAGGCCCTGCCCCTCTCAACCGTGACCACAAGGGTGGCGATCCACCGCTACCCTTTTCGATGGATACAGTCATTCCTCATGTACCTAGGGATCTTCGTCCATCGGGGACTGGACAGTATGGTGGCGGACAATCTTGATCTTCTCATTGCCAGCTTGAAACTGGACTTTGCAAGTGGTCACATCCGGGCCATTCCATGGGGGGTAAAGTGCAAGCGGTGTGGATGGTTACACTCCCATGGTTTATGTATGCCCTGGGTATGCTGCCCCTCGTGGTCCCCCTGGCGATTCTTCGGTCAGTAGACACAGTGTTCCACACCTTTGTCTGGGGCTCCTACTGACCTCACCTACCATACACTAAGTTTCTGGCGCGCTACTCGTGTTGCGGCATGGGCCTCCCATCGGTCAAGTACTGTGGCTTGGCTCTCCACCTATCACAGTTAGCCTACATGCTCCCCGGGATGCAGGATCCGCCGCAATGGGTAGGGATGGAATGCTCGTTACTGTTCTGCCGACACAGTCTTGACCCCTTGTACAAGGGGGGACCGCTTCCGACTCGACCTGAAAACCCGATGCTGCAGGCCATGCGCAAATCCTGGCACAGGGCGTATCGCCTCCTTGGTGTGAACCCCCGGCCCCACGTGCATGCGCCCCTGTGGGTCAACAACTGTCTTTGCATAGGTGGAGAGGTGGGAAGAGGTGTGGCGCAGCGGCCAGGGCGGCTGACTCCTGAACACGGGGCTCACGGTTCAATCCCCGGTGCCGGCGGCAGGTCAGCCCAGCACCATGTGACTCTGGGCAGTAGCTCGCTTAATCTTCCCGACAGCCCCCAGTGCCTTGAGACCCTTAGGGGTGATTAGTTTGCGCTTTACAAATACCGGGTTATTAGAGGCCCTCTGTTGGGAACAGTGGCAGGCGACGGACATTCACAACCTGGACCAGGTCATACAGGATGGGGCCCTCAAATCCTTCAGGTGGCTGCGCAAGGAGTTCGGCCTCACGCCCCATCAGGCATGGCAGCATCTCCAGCTGCATCTCTGCCTCAGACGCAGACAGGGTGCTCGACCATGGACCCTACAGGCCTTGCCGGTGGTATCCTACCTCAGGACATGGGGCTATTTCCGGGGAGTCATGTCAGAGTTTAACGACCTCATTAATCGTCACATATTCTCGCTCCCTCTCCTCAACAGCCTCCGAACCAGATGGCAAACTCGGTTGCAGCTGGAGTTTGAGGAGGAGAACTGGGCCGAATTGCTGGTGGCATCTGACAGGGGGACGCAGGAGGCCCGCCTGAAATTCTGTCTCTTTAAGACATTGCATCATTGGCACTGGACGGCTATGAAGCTGCATAGAGTGGGCTTGTTGCCACTTGCGAACTGTTGGCAGTGCCCATCCACCCGTTGTGACCTTCTGCACATCCCTTGTGACTGCCCCTCGATCTAGCCCTTTTCAATTGCAGTGGGGACTGTGCCGGGCAAGACCCTAATGCTCAGGACCCCTCTTCCCATTCCCTGATTCTCCTGCATGACACGGAGGCCTCCACAGACCTCCCGCCCCCAGCGCCTTCTCCTACACACGATACTGGCAACAGCCAAAATCTGCATCCTTCGCCACTGGCATACCCTCACACCCCTGTTGCAAGAGGAATGGCTGGCAGCGATGAATCAGACGGCCGCCAATGAGCATGTCATCTATAATCTCCAGGACCAGGCAGAGATATTCCTACAGACATGGGTGCCCTTCCTCTGCGACAATGTGCATTGAACCTGGCAGCTTCCATCACCTTGCCCTGCCGGCTGCACCGGGGGGTCATCCCCTCTATTCCTCCCCTCTATTCCCCCTTCTCCTGCATCAGTCACTCTTCCACTTCTCTCGACATCCCTCTCTCTTTCATTATCTCTCTTTCTCTCTTTTTCTCTTTCCCTCTCTATCTCCCTCACTCTCCCCCCTTTTCTCTTTGCCTACCACTCCTGCCCCTCGAACACAAAACCGTACCCGTGCATCATATCATACTTCTCTTAGGCCCGCCCTCTGCCGACTCACTCTGTGGGACATCCTACCCCCTCCATCCCCTCCATCCCACCCATCCCGCCCTGGGGGACCGCATTCCTCCACTTTGTTGACATTTATGCAGTGCTCTCTCTCCAAGGCGAGCTGGGCTCATCCACCCCATGTGCCGCCGTATGTCATTTCCGTGAACCATGTATCTACTGTATGCACTGTATGATTCCTTCCTGTCTACCCCCTCACCCCCCCAACCCCATATTGCACTCTATATTATGTCCTGGACTTATGAACCATTTTTTCGATGTTTCAATAAACAATTGCAACACAAAACAAGCATTGGCATAGCCAATAAGTCTCGCCTTTGGGACCTTCTAAGTGTTTAGCCATGCAACAGTTGATGTTGTTGCACCAAGGATATTGTGCTGGATAACTAAACACTTATAAGGTCCCAAAGGCGAGACCTATTGGCTATGCCAATGCTTGTTTCTATAGTGTTTTACCCCTTCTCAACTCTGCTTTAAAGCGCTGAGTGGGAAAAGAAGACATAAGGCAGAGAAGGACATGAGAGGGCAGCAGGCACTAGACATAGAGCGAGTGTACCGCATATGGGAGGTGTGTACATGCTATTATGTACAGGTGAGTAATTGTGCAGCGCTTAAACGCCTAAAGTTGTGTCAAAGTACTACAGAGGGGCAGAAAGAAATGAGGGTTAAGGGTGAGGATGAGAGAGAGAGCCACCGGTGACAAATGAAAGGCGATCGGCCAAGCCCGGGAGTAAGAGATGCTTTGGATATATAGGCATGACATGACACAATACAGCAATATTTGAATTGAAGATGAGGGCGACTTTTTCAAAAAGGGAGAACTGGCCAGTATGGCTGGGGTCACACGGTGGCAGTGTGCCCCTCCTCCCATCACCCCCCCACTCCCCCCCACACACACTCACACAAACGAGTCATCTTTAAACTCTCCCCTACAGTGTGATTACAAAGGCTGCGCTGGAGCCTCGGCTGAGCTCTGGTGTACACGAAGAAGATGCACAGACTGATGGGCCCTTATCTGGCCTCATTAGACGTGTTTACACACTTCCCCCAGATGCAAGACTTCAGCGTGACACTGTTGATTCAGAACACCTGCTCGGCTGATCAGGCCGACGCCACCACACAGGGTACCAAGGCATTATAAAGTGCCCAACACATGGTATGCCAGAAACACTCCACTTCCTGGGGCTGAAACTCACGTCTTGGTACTCGGTGTTAAATGTATACTCATGGCCTATGAACGGTAACATTTTGGGGGAGTGAGTACATTAATAATTTTAGTGAGTGTACTTTGTGTATTCGAACGATAATTCTGTTCAGGCAGAGATCTCACTCAGTTTCATGCCAAGCATGACAAATGAATCTTGCACTGCATTCTGATACTTAAAGTGTTTGTAGAATGTGTGAATTGGGGCACAAGAAACAAAGGCAAAACGTCACTGGGATGGGGCAGCTCCAGGCCTCAATGCCAAGGACACAGAATGTAATCACCTCAGGGGCCCCTCTGGGTACTCACCAACCTCATCTTCCAAGTGGGCCGCAAGCCCTGGACGTTCACCCAGCAGCTTGGCCAGCCGATACTGTTTTTTGTAAACTAATCCCATTTTTCAGTCACAGGGGATATTTTTCTACTGTACATTCAATAAAATAATCATCTTTGGGCATACCTAAAAATATACCTGTTTAGCCACAGCGCTTGGAAGCCACAAGCTGTGGCATACAGCGCTATCTTCACAGCAAGTTACACAAAACGTCTAACATTGTTTCTGGCGATGGGCTTTGTCCTGCGAGGGAAAGACAACTCTTCAGGTTGAGCGACTGCTCCAGAGCTTTCAGTGTTATCAGGGCAACACGTGTTCGAATAAGTCCCTCCTACTTTCATCTATGTGAGCAGATAAAATGAGTGCCACTAACTTAGATATTAGCTACAGGTATTATTTAACCACCAAAAGGCATTTCCGTCTGTAGCACGGCACGTGGAGTTTATGTTACATTGATAACACTATTATTATAAAATTCACAGCACCTGCTTTTCTTAAACTCTGAAACACAAAACCGTTTTTGATGATGCTTGAAATAGTAGCATTTGACTACATGTACTTTTGGCAACAGTAACGCATACATAGTAACGCATACATGCTCTCTTCCTACAATGCTGTCTCGGGGTTCCGGTGACAGCCACGAGCCACTTGCTGCCGCCTTGGGGTGAGTTTAAGTGCCCCCCCCCCGCAGCCAAACCCATGGGGAGAGGCGCCCCAAAAAATCCGAGCAGTTCCTTCATTTAACTCTTTCAATACTGTGACGTAGAAAACAGTTCCCGTTCTCCCCAAAACACTAACATGCGCCCACCACACTCCTACACCGAGGCCCCTACACCCTTTCATGCAGATAGTTCACCCCAAAAGGGGTCATAATCAGAGCTGGGAAGGCACATATTGTCAGACAGGTACCCTGCTGGAACAAGCGTGAAAGGCGCCGGTAGTAGTGTCATCTTAGTGTTTTACCCCAAACAATTAGTGAAAGTGGGACGAAGAGAACGGTCAGGTGTCTGCGGGTAGAAACTCCCAAGCGTCCATGGAGCAGTCGGGGTCAAACAGTCCTTGAGGTTTCCAAAAAGATTCTGAGTCTGTGTGCGTAAAAATCCGGTTTCTGTGGCCCACTTTTCAGAAAGTTGCTTGGAAGTGGGGTGAAAAGGGGCCCCGAGGCGCTGCACTCGTTGTGGACTCGCAAGCAGCACCCCGGCTGTGGACAGTCACTGTCCACTCCGAAAGTGCTCGTCCCACTTGAGGGGGCTGGTAAACCGTGGTCTGGATCCCTGGAGTGAGCGGACTGGAAGAGATGACGATGCATACAGCGTTCAACGGGACATGCAGAAGGCGATCTCTAGGGCATGGGTGAAGGGCGCACAAGACAGCCTAGCTCACTGAAGCTGTGTTCCAGCACTGCAGGCTCAGACCACAAACTAGTAACACTTGATTATAGCGATTCAAAACATCAGACGTGCGTTACAAAGCGCTATATACAAATCCGTTATTTTGTGCCAGCATAGATTGTTGAGCACTTCACTGATTTTTATTATTTATATGAGCAGGTTTTACTGTCTCACAGCACAAACAAGCGGACCTCGACAACCAAAGACCACTTTGAAAGATTCTTCCCGCCTTGCTGGGTTTACAGACCAGCTTTCTAGTAGTCTGTGTTAACAAAAGAAGTTGCCCCCAAGCTCGCGGCCACGCAGCCGCGAAAGGAATGTGAGGTATGCAGCTGGCACCCGGCCGCGCTTCTGTTCGCTCCCGAGCTCCCTAGGCCAGGGGAGAGAGAATGCACCCGCCTTTGGCCAATTGCGTGCTGTCTTTCTTAGAAAGACGCACGCAAAGGCCAATAGCGGGTCATGAAAAAAAAAAGCACACGCACGAGCGTGTGTTCAGAGTTTAAAGTCCTTACTAAAAGCCTCGCATAGCAGCGCATGCGCGCTGGCTCAGGCGAGACCTAAAAAGCACCAAGCCAATGATAAGCAATGGGCGGGATGCATTCGAAGGGAAGCTTTCAGAATGTCCCTATAACGTTGTTAGCAAACCGGACAGCTGCGCTGTCTGATAGGCTTCGGCCTAAAAAGGGTGAATAAGGTGATGAATGTAGAGGTGAAAACTGCTGGGATGGTTAAGAAGAGACTTATGAGTTGGAAAGGAAATGATCAGTTGATACTAATTCAAAGATTACATGTAGTAAGGGGAGGAGAAGGGAATCAATAGAGGCAGAAGGGTGAAAGTGGAGAGAAATGAAGATAGATGACAGGAAGGGATTTTTTTTTTTACTTGGAAGCTGTAGATAAGAGAAAGCTGAGATCAGTGGTTCTTAACCTTTTGACTTCTGTGAACCACTACTTAGTCATTACTGGAACCCAGGTACTCCCACTGAATCATTATTGGATTCCGGGGCCTACCACTGAGTTATTACTGGAAGCCTGGACCCCGGCCTAAGCATTTTCGATGATTTGAAACACAAGGCAACACACAAAAACAACAGAAATAAGGACTCATCAAACAAATACACAAATGATGAAATATTTAATTTAATTCACAAACAAATATAAATAAACATGAATAGGAAGGATGTAGATTTTCTAAATTCAATTGGGGCCACTCATTGTCCATACTGCATTCTGTTTGATGCACTTACATTGCTCCTATGAACTAATCTAAGGGGATACGGACTGAGGGGCATATTTACAAGCCCCTATCGCCACCACAACGTCTTTTTTTCAGACGTTGTGGTGGCGATAGAGGCTTCCCCTTATTTACAAGGCAGCGTTAAGCCACTTAACATGGCTTAACAATGCCTTGTAAATAATGCCTCTTTCACGCTACACTTAGCGTGAAAATGGAGTGCAATAGGTGTTGTGGTGGGCGTTCCACCGCAACACCCATTGATTTTGGCGATGCCCTCTATTTACAAGGGTGGCGTAAATATGGGGCAGCACCAAAATTAAGACCAGGGAAAACCTGGTCTTTCTCTGGCGCAACGAGGAGAAATGTTTAATATCACCTTGTTTTTGCTGTTTCCATGTGTGCTGCGTTGTGCAGCACACATAGAAAGAGCAAAACATCATTGGTTGTTTATGTGCAGGAAGGTATTCCTTCCTGCACATAAACAATCATTTAAAAAAATGACGCTTTGCACCTTTATGTGTGCTGCATTAAGGGGCATACACAGAAGTTACAAAGCGCCATTGCTGATTGTTTATGTGCAGGAAGGGACACCTTCCTGCACATAAACAATCATTCCCCTCAACGCAGGCACCCTTGCACTATGATGCAAAGGTGCCTGCGTTGGCGCTAGGCAGCTAAATTAGCGCCAGCGCAGGGGGAAACTCAGAGCTGCACTGTATTCTTGTAAATACAGTGCAGCACTGCATTTTCAGAAGTGGCAAAGTATGGCATTAAGTCAAGGAGGATAACGCCATGCTCCGCCACTTTTCTCGTAAATATGCCCCTGAATATTAAGGCTCCATTTTCAAATTCCTTCACTTTTACAGACATTTAAATATTTTCAATTTAAACTGTTGCTTCATCATTTATATTCCCTTTATTAATCTCTTCAAATTATTTATACTTCCTAAGTAGTCACGGACCCTTTGAGTAGGCTTCGTGGACCCCCAGGGTCCCTAACCATAATAAAAACCATTACTGTAGATCATCCAAGATTAGAGAGCAGATATGCTTGTAGAGTGTGGAGACAGTCAAAAAACGAGGCAAAGGAGAAGAAAATCTGAGAGTCATCTGGAGAGAAATTACAGTGGCTACTTGTTGTATTTGGTATGTCTTCTATGTTAATGTATTATGGAACCCTATGTGGTTCCACCTTTTATGTTCCAAGTTTATCCCAGTGAGGATTGTGGTGTCGGTTCAGGAGCTGGCTGGCAATACATTTCTTCATATCATCACCGCTGCATCGGTGTATAAATTATAACACTTTGGTGATGGATATACATTTGACCAATGTGGGAGCATAAGGTACCCCAAAATAGACACCCCAAAATTTACTTTAATCAAACCTCCCACAAATACTGGACTGGAGACAGTGTTAAACCTTAATTTCATGAGGCAATGTGTCCCCTTGTTAAGGTACCTCCCAAAGCATCAAAATCAATCAAAGTACAATTCATTAAAATGTACTGAATTAAAAGAACCTAATCAATGACTGAGTTCCAGATCAATGAACTTGCACTAATTAAACAAAAGAAACCTTGCTTGCTCAAATGTTTGCTCCTAAAATAGGGGGAAATAAGCAAGTCAAAGTAAGACACGTCTCGCAAACAATAGAAAGAAGAGCAGCACCTTTTCGGCACCTGTTCAACTCAATTCACGCTGGGCAGATCCCATCCGGCAACAATCACCCTGGCTAATGCAATTACTAAAGTGCACTTAGGAGCAAAAGACACAGATCTAAATTAGACACACAATCTCCTGAAAAGGAAAACTCATTCATTCAGAAACCCCATCAGCGTGTATACGGCGCCTTGCAAAACACACTAGCGTATGCAGACAAATAAACTACAATAACTTGAGATCTTGGATTATGATGAATCTGGTAACCAAATCAATCAATAATAGGACAGATCACAAAATCAAAATCCCAAATAAGAATAATACATTAACACAACAGTAATCAAACCACCAACTGAGCCCAGAATCAACATCATATAAGACCAAGCACTTCACACGCAGCATAACAACCCATCTCACAAACTCAAAACCTCAGCAGCATACCATGGGCTCCTTAGAAACACTCTCATTCAACAAAATCACTCCACTCTATTCATACTTACTCTCCAAATTGTGCAGGAACAGAACTGCATGCCAGGTGTTCTCAAAGTAATCCCAGGATCAGAAAATTCCACAAGGTAAATCCACTATACCTATAAACTAGGTAAAAGAGGGATACCCTATAGCAAAAGAAGGTGCTCTTTAACGTGCAACCATCCTCTGCTAGAATATATTTGTGGGAGCAAAAGGTACCAAAACATTTTAGACACCCCAAAATGTATCCTAATCAAACCTCTGACAATTACTAGATCGTAAATGGTGTTAAACCTGAATTTCATCAGGCTATATGTCCCCGCTTTAAGGCACCTTCCCAAGCATAAAAATCAATCAAAATAGAATTCATTAAAATTGATTGCATTGAAAAAGCCCAATCAAATACTGAGTTCTAGATTAATGTTAAAGACTTTTATTACAAAAATTCAAAAATAAGCCGTACAGGGTCAACACCATGAAAACTCTCAGATTCAGAATTATGCAGAGTATGCAAAAGTCAGAAAATATTCCAAGTCCCTAAAGGTAGTGAAATCAGGAAATAATCCGCAGCATCCCTAGTAGAACAGGAAAGTCTTTTAAAATTTGTCTCACCCCCAAAATCAAGGGTTTTTATAGATAATTTTTGCATAGAAAAGCAGAACTTTTGCAAAATCTTCCGGTGATGTTCAAACAAACAAGAAACATTTAACAATAAAACGTTCCTCAAATGAATGGATCCAGTGAAAAACAGAAGATGTAGTTTCATGTAGCAATTTTATATCTGAACTGTATAAGATTCACTGTGAGACAATAAAAACAATGAAAATAAATTATTATGACTTCAGCATGACTATGTACAGCCGACCCTCTGGGGATAGGATATGACGGGGGTGGGCGGGACTGAGTGACAAAGATCACTTACATCTTGTTCAAGATGGTGATTTACATAGAAATGTGGTCTAACTAAAACACATTAATAAATATATTTCCATACATCATAGGAAACTTGTTTAGAAAGCAATTCTATTCATTCAGTCTATAGATATAAAACCATGTATGAAATTGCCGATTGCACATTGTTAATAAAAATAAAAAATCCTTACAATTATTTTCCATCAACAATACAGCGGTGTGTGGCAAGCGAGCAGGCGAAGAAATACTTGCTTTCAGAACTCCTGAAGGTATATGGATCTGGTATAAAAGTTAACACTGAATGACGCTGAGCAAAGAGGAGAGAGACTTGCTCCAGGCATAGGCTGCAGGGATGGTGAGAAATTGCAGGAGGGTTGAGAAACGATCGGCATGTGCATGCTACTAAAGCAGGAGCCCTCAGATTAGCAACATTCAAAAGGCAATATTGACTGCTTGGTTCTTTTGAGCTTGCACTGCTCCAGACACAGTGTCACTGTGCACCTCACCGTTCTGTCTCTGACATCCTCCAAGAAGCGCAGGTGCGCGATCAGCCTCCTATGTTCTCAAGCAGTGCACCACACCTGGACCGGCACAGGTACTGCGCACTGCCATGGAGCGCCCTGAAAAAGTTCTGACAGGAAGTCAGCAGGGCGTAGTCATTGACTTCAAGGAACACCACATGGTTGTCGCTGAACTCGAATTGTTAATAAAAAGACCAACCTCAGAGTTTGACTTCTACATGCAGGCACCACCTTCTGACCAAAGGTCGATATCATTCTAAAGCATTCTTTCCAATGACATTTTACAAGTAACAATCCCAAGAAGTTTTTTTTCAAAAAATAGTTTCGGTGGAAATATGGAGACATCACAAACAAATATAACACCCCGTCCTATTTAACAAAGTCTGCTCCACCACCCACTGTGTGGAAAGAGTGGATAGAAACCTTTGAACATTACGTTGAGGCACTGGGAGGTTTAAGTTTCTCTGCTCGGAGGAAGAAAGTTTTGTTGGTGAGTGCCTTAGGGAAAAAGGTCAGCATGTGTTCAACACCTCCCTGTGGCTCTGGATGCACAGGGTGTTGCTATACAGGACATATTTAAAGAAGCTAAAGCAAGCCTAGAAACGAAATCTGCTAAGAGCATAAACATTGCAATGGCTCACCAAACATTTGAAACATAATGGCTGTCTCCGAGAGGAAGTTACAAAATGTCCGTGCTTTGGCCTCTGCAGACTTTAGTGATTGCGGAACGGAGCAGCTGAAATCCTGAGACATCACACTCTCCAATTAGCACAGATTTCAAGGGTGGTTGTTTTAGTTTCAATCAACTCATTGTTATTTATACGTATAACAGGTAATTAAAACTCAGCATTTGTTTGTACGATTTATCCTTTGGGTGTGCTTCTGAGCACTGGGTTAATCGCTTTGAGTTGGATGCACTGAATAGGCCGAATGCTCTCTAAAGATTTAGCAATTGAAACAAGCATTTGCAATGCAATAGGTCTCGCATTTACGCGAGTTTAAGCTATTGGCATTGTAAATGAAAACGCCTTTTATTTATGTTTTGAAAACGAAAACAAAAATAAAAGGCATTGTTATTTGCAATGTCAATAGCTCAAACTCGCGCAAATGCGAGGCCTATTGCATTGCAAATGCTTGTTTTCAGTTGTGCAGGGTGCATTAACACATTCAGACATCCTTCTGAAAGGGCTTGAAGGGTTCGACAGAAACAGCGTTTTCTCCCTATCGAGGTGTGACGGATTTGGGGGTAATACAGCACACCTGGAGTTTTCCCCCTACTCATTTCTCCAGGTGTTACGTGTCGTAATTTGTAGATGCACAAACAGATTGAAGGAGGGGAAATGTGATGCATTCGAGTGCGATAAATCCGATTCTGTAAACATCTCTGATTCTGGGCGGGAAAACCCACGTACAAACCACAAGACGCAATAACTGCCTTTCTCCAGAGCAAGAGGCCTCAGAGTAAAACCAGCCCACTCAGAATTAGAACCTAAGAGAGTCTTTGTTCCTCGATAAGATGAGAGAGTCGGTCTTTGGCTAAACGTGTTCTTTTTTCGATAGTTTGGACCCCAAAGTTTGTCTCGACTGCTCTAAGAAAGATGATGCGAGTTGAAAGGAATCGGTCCGTCAAGGAGCATCTTTACTTGTTTATACACTTTCCGAGCCCAACCTCCGACCTGAGCTCTTTATGAACTAGATAGATTTACACGGCTGGAAGTTTTAGCGCGATAATTTTATTGAGAAGTTTAACTGTATAAAAACGGTATTTACGTGATGCTAAGGGTTGCAGAATAAGCCCTCCCCTCTGTTAAACGGGAGAGGATTTGGCACTATGACCAGAGCTGCCGACTTTGGAATTGGGGAACACGTATCTATTCTCGGATCAACATTTTGTGAACCTTTGCAAATCTCTTAATCTGGCTAACAAAATGAATGTGTTCTTTTGGTGCTCAACTAAAGCGCTCCAATACCTCGGTTAAGTTCGCGCTATATAAAACTGTCCAAAAAATGTTACCTAACCTTGGAAAGCCAGCCCAAGCATAGTCATTTACCCTGTTGTATATTCTGCGAGGAAGGTCAAACAAGCGCCAGGGCGAGTGCCATCTGTTTCTAATTAATGCGAATGCGAGACGCGGGCGCGATAATTAGAAACAGATGGCGATGATGCTCGCTCCCGAGCTCCCTAGGCCACGGGAGAGAGAAGGCGGGACATGCACCCGCCTCTGGCCAATTGCGTGCGGTCTTTCGTAGAAAGACGCACGCAAAGGCCAATAGCGTGACTTTAAACTCGGACCACACGCACGAGTGTGTGGTCCAAAGTTTAAAGCCCTTACTAAATGTCTCGCAGAGCAGCGCATGCGCGCTGGCTCAGGCGAGACCTAAAAATTATTACTGGGGACGTATGGGCTTTACAGATTCTCACTGCTACCCTGTAGTGGCGGACGCCAAGAAAACGGCATATGGGAATTATCCAGCGCCATCTCTGATTAGAGCATTTTGAACAAAAGAACAATATATGTTCTGCCATTTCCTTGACTTCTCCGCATGCAGGGCAGGAATTGGCACCCGCGTGATTGGCTTTCCATTTACAAGTAACAGATGCTAAAGGTAAGGTGCCCAACCTAAATCTGATTATAGTTATATTGCTTTTATGGTTTATGCCAGAAATAAAGTAAATAAAGAAAGAGTTGGATGCCCAGACCATGGTTCTTTCCCTTCTAGAAAAAATCAGATGCTCATTATGCGTCCACACTTCAGAAAATGTTGTAAAATGCATTTTTTCTTATTGCCCTTTTACCTGTTCTAATATTGATTGATGTAAAGAAACAATATTTAGGTATGGCTGGTTAAAGGGCTTGCTGTCTAACACAACCAATGTGATCTCTGCAGAGAGAGGGACAAAAGTTTACCTCCCTTAGTCTCTTGTTGTTGTCTCATTTCCTTGTTGACCAGCTCGCATTCATCAGCCATTGGTTGACTGCTAATGCAATTCATGCTGCATTGAGTTTTTCCAGTGCACCCTTATGCAGTGCAGTGTGATCAGTCTGAAAGGTTGGAGTACACTTCCTCCATTCAGAACAGCCAGTGCTTTAAATGGGCCGGTACTGAGTACCAGCACTTTTTAGGTCTCGCCTACGCAGCGCGCAAGCGCTGCTTTGGAGACCTTTTGCAATCGCTACAGGCTTTTCTTCAAACTCGTGCATGTTTTGCACTGTTTGCTATTGGAACTCGTGCATGTACGGCGATTCCCTTGCGGGAGCGAGCAGCGGCGCCATATGTTTGCAATTATCGCGCCTCGCTGCTCGCTCCCGTAAGGTAAACGATGTAAATGCACTGCGGGCCGCGCTTGTCTTTCAGCGCTTGTTAGGCTTTACAACTCACCTAAATAAACAAATAATTAAATGGTTACGTCGGGCACGTGCTGAAGTGGCTCCCGGTTTTCATCACTCGTACCAGGCGCATAAAAGAACTGAGGCGCTTCTGGTTTGCTGTCCTAAAGCGGAGACAGGAGTATCCCTCGCGGTGACGTAGCGGTGCAGTGCACGCCGTCAGCGCGCGTTTCCCGTCCGTACAGCAATTACAGCACGCTGCTGCCTCGGGAGAAGCACCCGCGGATTATTTCTAGTCAGAGGAACGTCGAGGAAAGAGCCTCTTATTTACTGCGAACTGCAACCAGATGAGAGAGGAGCAGCGTTTGATGTGCGGAGCTGTACATCAATAGCTCTAGATGTTTTTATCCTTCCCGCTCCTAATTTGGCATAATTGAGCGTGCTTAATCCGTCTCTGTGGTCATGCCTGAGAATGGACCACAGCGCCAGACCTTTGGGAGACATGTATTTGTCACTGTCTGCTCTAAAACCAAGCACGGTGCCCCTGGGGATTTTTTAGAAATCGTTGACTCTAAAACAAAGTCAATTTATGTTATAAAAAAGCATGAGATTAGCAGAAAAGTAAAAATCGACACTCATTTCAGAGGCCAGTATAATAACACGGATATTAACTAACAGTTACATCTCCAAGAAAGCTTACACCTCACACACGTTTTGCTAAAGTGTGGATTTAGATGCACATGCTGTATGTGTATTTTAATAGGAGTACAAGATCTTCCAAATGCTAAATATAAATTATTGTTGCAGCCCTATTTGCAATATAGGATTAGCATTCAAACCTGAGGGAGGTCTCTGATTTGATGGAAATGAATAACCAAAGCACACCGCCAGAGTCAGGCGCGTGCACGTTTCCGCCTCCATTAGCTTTGTAAATATTTGGCGGTTCTTAATCCGAACGGCAGAGTGCAGCCCATTGTTCGCGAGAAAACAGGAGACAAAATATGCGCGCCATGCAAGATTTATGAGGCCTGTGCTCTTCGAAAACCTGCCGGAAATACATGAACCCTGCTCAAAATGCAATAAAGCGGCCCGCTGGCTTCCCAATGTGTGCTGGACCTATGAAGCTCAGCACATGCTCCTCGTTAGCTCCTGCTCAGGTAGGATAGGGGGCTCAATACAGTGGTTATTTTTTATTTTTTTTGTTTTTATTTGGTTATGCCTTTTGCACGTACAGAGAGCTCACATTTTCAAAACCCAATTGAGGCTTTTAAAGGCACGCCTATGCTACACAAACAAGGTTTGCAAAGACCCATATGCTACATGAAGCTTTCGGAGTAAGTAAACAGGTTGAGATGAACTTCAGCAGATTTGCGTCAATCAAAATAGAAGCATGCTTACAATTAAGGCCTCTATTGTGCTGTCTTTGTTGTACGTAGTGCTGCAAATGCCCCCAAGAAATGCGGCCATGCTCACTCCAAGGGAAGGTTTTTGCATTTTACTTTCTGTTAAAAGTATGGGCCTACAAGTTCCAGATTGCCAGATACCTAAAGCGTCACACTTGGCTTAGTGCGTCGAACCCAATGAGGATGCCAGGCTTCCTAGTACCTATGGGCATACAAGGTAGGGGGACCAAACGTCTTGGATTTGCTCGGAGAGTTCAGTTTTTCATCCTCCGTCCAGCAGTTTTAACTAAATTCAGCATGTGTCCTGGTTTTTAGAGATGATCGACTGAACACGGAGGGAGACAAGGCTTTATGAGTTTCAGTGCAGTATTAGTGTACCAGCATGCTCAATGCAAATCAATTTAATTAACACAGATGATACCCTGTGTAAAAGTTACATTTAGTTTAGTCCCCTTAAACTAAAACATAAAATCGAAAGAGGAGCTTTACTCCACAAATTGATTTTTTACATTGGTGACATGCTAGGAGCAGGAAAACATTTAAAAAAAGGACAAGCATTGGCATAGCCAATAGGTCTCGCCTTTAGGACCTTATAAGTGTTTAGCCATGCAACAGTTGATGTTGATGCACCAAGGATATTGTGCTGGATAACTAAACACTTATAAAGTCCCAAAGGCGAGACCTATTGGCTATGCCAATGCTTGTTTATTTTGAGAGGGAGAGGACCTGCACTTCTCAAGAGAAACTTAGGGCCAGATGTACGACGCTTGCATTTTGCAACTCGCAAATTGCGTCGCAAAATTCAATGTACAACAGTGTCACAGACACTATTAGCGATTCCCTTGGGACCCCTTCCTGTTTGCGAATGGTTTAACACCTACTTGAAGTAGGTGGTAAACTGCGAGTGTTTTCTGACCGCAAATGAGGTCGCAAAACAATGGTACATACTATTTGGACTCGCTATTAGGAAGGGACGCCCTTGGCACGCCCCTTCCTAATAGCGAGTCGCAAACGCTATTTTGCGAGTCTGTGACTCGCAAAATAGCGTTGGTACATACCACCACCATTTTTGCAGTCGCAAAGGGTTAAATACCATTTTGTGACCACAAAAACGGTCGTACATCTGGCCCTTAATACTTTTAATTGGAGAGTACCAACACTTCTCAGTAACAAGCAGGTACTCTGCTACAGAGTACCTGCACTTCTATTTTTCCATTCCAAAAACTGAGAACAGCAGTGCAAGATTTGAGACATCTGTGCTGGCCTCATGCTTTTACATAAAATGCTCTGCATCACCTTAGGGTTGGAGAAAACTAGCACAAATCAGCTTGGACAAAGATGACAGTGTTTGATCTTTCTCTCTGCCTGACACATTGCCCTGTTGCTCTGTTGATACATGAAGCGACTTGAGAGGGTGGCTTCATCCAGACCTTTGTGAATAATCATGACGCAGTTACTGTCTCATTCAATATCTCAAGTTGCTGCTGGCCTCCTCCGTAGCACTATAAGTGGTGAGACTGTCAATGTCGTTCACATGCACACCATTGTGGTGCAGCTGTTGCAGTTTCTTGATGTGTGACCTGAAGAGTTTAGGATTGAAATTATACTATCAGAGTCTCATGGTACTCCCAGAAGCCACAGGGAACCGGAACATAGCTGACCTGAGGTGTACTCCTTGACAAAAAGATCAAGGAGCATATTTGGCGCAGCACAGCAAGCAATTTAGCAGTGCCGTGCTGAGTCATTGAAAAACACAGGGATGCGCCATATTCACAAGAAAATGGCACACCCCTGTGTTTTCCCCTGCGCTGGTGCTAAAAAAGCTGCCTGCGCTAACATAGACACCCTTGCACCATGGTGCGAAGGTGCCTGCGTTGCAGGGATGACTTTTTATGTGCAGAAAGTGACACCTTCCTGCACATAAACAATCTTTAAAGGCAATTTGCTCCTTCTATGTGTGCTGCAGATTGCAGCACACATAGAAAGAGAAAAAACGAGGCGAAATAAAAGTATTTCTTCTCGTTGCACCAAACTAATGCCTGATATTCAGTGGCGTTAGATTTAGGCATTGCCTTTGATTTACACATCCTTGTACATCTGGGGCAGCGTCATATAGCAATGGGTGTTGCGGTGGAATGCCCACAGCAACACCCATTGCATGGCCTTTTCACTCAGATACCTGCGTGAAAGGTACGATATCTACAAAGCGGCATTAAGCCAAGCAAAGTGGATTAACGCCGCTTTGTAAATATGGAGCAAGGCATTGCGCCACCAGAGTGTCCTAAAAAGTGACACTCCGGTAGCGCATTGCCCTTGTAAATATGCCCCCCAAGTGTCACCATAATTCGAGATACTCGAGAATCAAAGGGGGTCTGACCAGTGCAGGCACTGGTCACAG
Source organism: Calotriton arnoldi (assembly GCA_963921515.1). Lineage (NCBI taxonomy): Eukaryota > Metazoa > Chordata > Amphibia > Caudata > Salamandridae > Calotriton > Calotriton arnoldi. The sequence goes on along the minus strand of CAWUFW010004232.1, from coordinate 275,437 downwards.
CCACCTTGATGTCTCCTGGTTGCAGCGATACTGCTCCACCAGTGTGCAAGACTAGCAAGGCTGGCATGTTTTGACTGATGCAACACAAAAAGATGATGGACCGAATGTAGAACATTGTCAAACATTCACCCCCAGTCACAGATCTGGGTTTAATCCATCATTATTTTGCTCGCCATGCCATTCCAGTTTGGACCCAGCCATATGCAAATCAGCCTGGACTCTGTTCCCCATGGTAACAGTCCAGCCCGAACTGCCCGGCCAGGTCCTCCTTGGATCGGAAAACAAGCATCCTGGGACCGGCTTTGGGGCATCACCCCTCATCAGCCAGGCTAGCTTGAAACCGGTGGCGTAGGGAGCATGGGACCCTGGATTCAAACTAGCCTGGCTGATGAAGGGTGATGCCTCGAAACCAGTCCGAGGATACTTGTTTCTGGTCCAGGGAGGACCTGGCTTGGCAGTTCGGGCTGGACTGTTCCCGTAAGAAACAGGGTCAAGACTGATTTGCATATGGCTGGGTCCAAACTGGTGTGTCGTGGTGAGCAAAAGAACGATGGATTCAACCCAGATCTTTGTGACTGGGGGTGAATGTCTGCATTGTTCAGCATTCTGTCCATCATTTGTTCCTTTTGCTTTTGTCGCCCTAAATGGGAAGGGTATGCCCATACGTGGGTCCCATGCTCACTGCACCACTGGATTCAAGCTAGCCTGGCTGATGAGGAGTGATGCCCCACAACCGGACCCAGGATGCTTGTTTCTGGCCCAGGGAGGACCTGGCTTTGCAGTTCGGGCTGGACTGTTCCCATAAGGAACAGGGTCAAGACTGATTTGCATATGGCTGGGTCCAAACTGGGATGGCGTGGTGAGCAAAAGAACGATGGATTAAACCCAGATATTTGTGCCTGGGGGTGAATGTTTGCTTTGTTCAGCATTTCATCCATCATTTGTTGCTTTTGCTTTTGTCGCCCTAAGTGGGAAGGGTATGCCCAGACGTGGGTCCCGTGCTCACTGCACCACTGGATTCAAGCAGAAGGGTGATACCCCGAAACCGGTCCCAGGATGGTTGTTTTTGGTCCAGGGAGGAACTGGCTTGGTAGTTCGGGCTGGACTGTTCCCATAAGGAACAGGGTCAAGACTGATTTGCATATGGCTGGGTCCAAACTGGGGTGGCGTGATGAGCAAAAGTACGATGGATTAAACCCAGATCTTTGTGACTGGGGGTGAATGTTTGCATTGTTCAGCATTCCATCCATCATTTGTTCTTTTTGCTCACATATGAGCATACCTTTCCCACTTAGGGTGAAAATGGAACACAAAAAGATGATGGACGGAATGTTGAACATTGTCAAACATTCACCCCCAGTCACAAATCTGGCTTTAATCCATCATTATTTTGCTCACCACGCCATTCCAGGTTGGACCCAGCCATATACAAATCAGCCTTGACCCTGTTCCCCATGGGTACAGTCCAGCCCGAACTGCCAGGCCAGGTCCTCTCTGGACCAGAAAACAAGCATCCTGGGACCAGTTTCGGGGCATCACCCCTCATCAGCCAGGCTAGCTTGAAACCGGTGGCGTAGCGAGCACGGGACCTTGGATTCAAGCTAGCCTGGCTGATGAAGGGTGATGCCTCGAAACCAGTCCCAGGATACTTGTTTCTGGTCCAGGGAGGACCTGGCTTGGCAGTTCGGGCTGGACTGTTCCCATAAGGAACAGGGTCAAGACTGATTGCATATGGCTGGGTCCAAACTGGGGTGGCGTGGTGAGCAAAAGAACGATGGATTAAACCCAGATCTTTGTGACTGGGGGTGAATGTTTGCATTGTTCAGCATTCCGTCCATTATTTGTTCCTTATGCTTTTGTCGCCCTAAGTGGGAAGGGTATGCCCAGAAGTGGGTCCCCTGCTCACTACGCCACTGGATTCAAGTGGAAGGGTGATGCCCCGAAACCGGTCCCAGGATGGTTGTTTCTGGTCCAGGGAGGACCTGGCTTGGTAGTTCGGGCTGGACTGTTCCCATAAGGAACAGGGTCAAGACTGTTTTGCATATGGCTGGGTCCAAACTGGGGTGGCGTGGTTAGCAAAAGTACAATGGATTAAACCCAGATCTTTGTGACTGGCGGGGAATGTTTGCATTGTTCAGCATTCCCTCCATCATTTGTTCCATTTGCTCACATCTGGGCATACCTTTCCCACTTAGGGTGAAAATGCAACACAAAAAGATGATGGACAGAATGATGAACATTGTCAAACATTCACCCCCAGTCATAGATCTGGCTTTAATCCATCATTATTTTGCTCACCACGTCATTCCAGGTTGGACCCAGCCATATGCAAATCAGCCTTGACCCTGTTCCGCATGGGTACAGTCCAGCCCGAATTGCCAGGCCAGGTCCTCTCTGGACCGGATAGCAAGCATCCTGGGACCAGTTTCGGAGCATCGCCCCTCATCAGCTAGGTTAGCTTAAAACCGGTGGTGCAGCAAGCACGGTACCCACGTCTGGGCATACCCTTCCCACTTAGGGTGAAAATGCAACACAAAAAGATGATGGACGGAATGTTGAACATTGTCAAACATTCACCTCCAGTCACAGATCTGGGCTTAATCCATCATTACTTTGCTTGCCACGCCATTCTAGTTTGGACCTAGCCATATGCAAATCAGCTTTGACCCTGTTCCCCATGGGAACAGTCCAGCCCGAACTGCCAGGCCAGCAAGCCTGGGTGATGAGGGGTGTTACCCCGTAACTAGTCCCAGGATGCTTGATTCCGGTCCAGGGAATACCTGCCTTGGCAGATTGGGCTGGACTGTTCCCATGAGGAACAGGTTAAAGACTGATTTGCATATGGCTGGGTCTGAACTGAGGTGGCAACGTGAGCTAAAGAATGATGATGGATTCAACCCAGATCTGTGACTAGGGGTGAGTGTCTGAAATGTTTCAGTGCTCTGTCCATCATCTCCTTGTGTTTTCTTTGTTTGCCGTAAGTTGGCAGGGTATGCCCAGACGTGGGTCTCTTGCTCACTTTGCCACTGGATTCAAGCTAGCCTGGCTGATGAGGGGTGTTACCCCGAAACCAGTCCCAGGATGCTTGTTTCAGGTCCAGGGAAGATCTGGCTTGGCAGTTCGGGCTGGACTGTTCCCATGAGGAACAAGGTCAAGACTGATTTGCATATGGCTGGCTCTAAACTGGGGTGACTAAGGAAGTGAGCTAAAGAACGATGATGGATTCAACCCAGATCTGTCACTGGGGGTGAGTGTCTGAAACGTTTCAGCGCTCTGTCCATCATCTCCTTGTGTTTGCTATGTTTTGACTGATAGTCATTCTAACTCTGTGCTGAGTCCTCAAATTCTCTCCACTTACAGACTCAGGACTTCAGGCAGGGAGTTTTGGGAGGCTCCCTCACTGACTCATGGGTCTTGGGTGACATTGGGAGACAGAGGCAGGGCTGGGTTTTGAGGCTGTAGAGTGCATTAACTGTGTTGCTTTAGCTTTCCATTGCATGTCAGGCTGGCTCAGAGGTACACAGGCTCCTGCAACCTCTTTTAGCTATATTAGAACTGTGTCACACGGTGAAAGGACTGTACTTTCTGCTTTGAACTGAGTAAGCCTGTGTGTCTTGAACAAGCAATACCTTAGCTGTCTGTTGGAGACAACATAAGGAAAATGAACTTTAGTTACTTTTGGAGAACAGCACAACCCTATTTTGCTTTATCATGAATATTATAAAAGTGTGACCATGGTGGAAAATCTTGGAATTAGATGGGCAAGTATGGTCTGATTGTGATTATTTCTGTCATATTGCTGACCTTGACATTAATCTGATAATTATTCTTTTACTATGGGCGTTCATTATCATGCACTACTAGTTCAATAGACGTACAGGTGTGAATGGTCGGTTGTAACAATATTTAGCAGGTTGAAGAACAGAAGACTCTTGCAGCTTACTCTGCTGATGGTATGTCTTGCCACCAGGCTATGTAAACATTTCCAAAAAGGGCTCATGTCTCCATCTATCTATACCCTTATTCATCAAGTTTTAATCATTCATTCATCCGTGCACTCACCCATTCATCTGTACAAGCACTCATTCACCTTTTCACTTTTCCATGTACTCACCCATTCATCCAGCTCTCCATGTATGCCCTCATTTATTAATATCTCCAATCATGCTCTTTCTCATCTATTCATCCTTCCATATGCTTATGTACTCACTCTCTCACCCAGCCATCTACTTAGTTACATACCCATTCATCCACCCATGTACTCCTTTACCCATCCATGTATCGAGCAATTGACTCATTAGTGCTCATCTACTCACTTCCATCAACATAACCACACATTACTCATCGTAGGCTCATTAGTACTTCATTTTTCATCATTAAAGTCCCACAATTAAACTTGAACATTATCTTTTAACAATTTAATTGATCTATTAAAATCACCCTTTAACCCTATCTGTCTCAACGTAGTGTTAGCTGCCTTCACTTAAAACTTTTTTTCTAAAAGAAAATACTTAAGGAAACGGGGGACGGCATTGTGAAGTGGGTTCTATGTAGCAAATGTCTTCACACCAATTTTTGTTTGGGTCAATGGTTCTGTTTCTTTAGATCTTGGTTGCAAACAGCTTCAGCTGGTTGTTTGCCACACCTTTTTCTTTCTGAAATCATTACGTATAAATACAATGGACTTTGGGTCAGCCCTTTCTCTTGATTGGGTAGCCCTTGATTCTGTTTTACTTTCCTTCTCCTGATTCAATGGTTTTCCTCCTTATTTTTGTATTGGTACCGCCTGTAGAGGTCGCAAACCTCCCGCTGGACCCTTCGCATGCAGCCCTACTATGCAGCACGTAGCACACAGACGCACACCACTTCAGTGCCGTTATGTGCTTGGACCTCAAGCGAACCTCGCACATTTATTTATATCCTCGGGTCCGCGCCCGGCCCCTCAGATGCATACAGATACACTGTATCGTAGTGGCTGAGTGGCTCACTACATCCCTCATAACCTTTACGGCAACAAAATGAAATAAAATAAAGTAGAAATAGAAGTTCTCCAGACTTCTGCCAACAGGGCCTGCCTTATCTGCTTCTCCAGTTCCTCAGCTAACAAAGGTGCATATTTACAAGCCCCTATCGCCACCACAACGTCACTTTTGTGGACGTTGTGGTAGCGATAGGGGCTTTGCCATTTTTACAAGGCAGTGTTAAGCCACTTAACATGGATTAACGCTGCCTTGTAAATAAGGCACCCTTGCACCCTATACTTAGTGTGAAAGGGGAGGGCAATGGGTGTTGCGGTGGGTGTTCCACAGCAACACCTATTGATTTTGACGCTGCCCCATATTTACAAGGGTTGCATAAATATGGGGCAGTGCCAAAATTAAGACCAGGGAAACCTGGTCTTACCCTGGCGAATCAAGGAGAAATGTTTAATTTCTCCTCATTTTTTCATGCGTTATGCAGCACACATGGACACAACAAAGTGCCATTGGTTGTTTATGTGCAGGATGGTGTGCCTTCCTGCACCTAAATAATCATTTTAAAAAAAGGAAGTTTTGCCACTTCTGTGTGTATGCACTAAGCAGCGCCCATAGAAGTTACAAAACGCCATTTAGAGATTGTTTATGTGCAGGAAGGGACACCTTCCTTCACATAAACAATCTTCCCCTGCAACGTAGACACCCTTGCACCAGGTGCAAGTGTGCCTTCATTGGCACTAGGCAGCTAAATTTAGCTCCAGCTCAGTGGGAAACGCAGGGCTGCACTATTTTTTTGTAAATATGGTGCAGCCCTGCATTTCAGAAGTGGCGGAGCGCAGCGTTAAGCCAAGAATGCTAATGCCACGCTCTGCCACTTCCATTGTAAATATGCTGCAAAGTCTCTCAGCCGTTGACTTGGTCGCGGATTTTCTATCAAACAATATGGATGACTTTGCTGGGTTACCGGAACATCCACCTAGGATGACTGGCTCTCCACAGAATTCGGGGCATATCAGACCGCTGCCTGATGTTGAATACTGTTGAGGCTGTTTTTTCCACAGCAACTGGCTTCAGTCTCCCAATCACCTATGCTCTGATCCACCGGCATTGTATCATGTTCATGGGCATCACATGGATCAGGCTCACTCAGGGCCCTCTTGAACCACGAGATATTTTGCGATACCTCCAGTTCTCCTCTCTTAACTCTCACTTCCCAGATTTCTTTTTTCGAAAGGAGTCCTGAATTTCCAGTCAGGATGTCTGTCTTTAATCACCACTTTCTCTCCCAGTCTTATTACCGACTCCTGCGCATTTCTTTTTTTACTTGCTCGCTCATTGTTTCCTCTTGTTTTGGGCCCCCTCTTTATCTAAAGTCACTGGTGCCCACTCAGAGCTCACCGGAACCAGGTCTCTCACATGCCTTTTCATGATGAGTTCACTCGGAGCACACCCCATGGTGGAATGGGGAGTTTGGTGACAGGATCTCAAAAACTGTTATAAACACACCTCTAACTCAACTCCCTGATCCACGTCTATTCTAAGGGCTTTATTCAGTGTCCTCATAAATCTTTCCACTTCCTTATTCACTTGGGGCCACTGGGGAGTGATTTTTCTATGTTTGATATTGAGATGATGTAGGTACTCCTTAAATTCCTCCCATGAAAGGGTTTCCAATTATCAGTTTTCACCTCGGCCAGCAGCCCAAACATGGCAAATGTTCTTTCTAGAGCTGGCTTGACACACTCAAAGGACGTGGACCGGATAAGTTCCACCGCCGGGAATTTGGTATTGCTGTCTATCATCACCAGCATTATCTGTCTATCCGGTAAGCTCCCAAAGCCCATATTTACCTTTGACCAGGGCCCGTCATAAGGTTCTTCCGTGATGATTGGATTTGCTGCTGAGTCAGCACCAGTGATCAAGCATGAATGGCATCCACCAGCCGCCCTGATAACCTAGACTTTTGCTGGGTCGACTTGAAGGCCCTCCTTGGAGAATCGATAGCTGAAGAATTCCACCTCGTTGGTGTAGAAAGAGCATTTGTTCTTTTGGAGAGTCAGTCCTTGATCAATGAGTCAATGCAAGGTAGCCCTCAGCTGGACATGATGCTCCTCCAAGGTGTTTGAAAATATCAGATGTCATCACTGACGTTGATGACACCGACTAGTCCTAATAGTACCTCTCTTATTGCGTCCTGGAACACCTCGGCTGCGGAAGATACACCAAAACTGAGCTTCTTGAATCTCCTCAGCCCCACATTGGTCGAAAACGTGGCAATATATTGAATGGCCTCATCCATCATGAGTTGATGGTACCCCGAGTTGAGGGCCACCTTAGAGAACCACTTGGCTCCATTTATGTCTGTCACGATCTTGTTGATTGTAGGGGTGATGTGCCTTTCCCTCTTGATTGCCTTATTCGGTAAACGCATGTCCATGCACAATCTTATTGCCCCAGGCTGTTTTGGATTTGGTGCTATTACTAAAGGCGACACCCATGGGGTGGGGCCAGGCACTTTTTCGATCACCCCTGGCTTCTGCAGCCTGTCCAGCTCTGCTTCAACTAGGGGCCGCAGGAGAAAAGGCACCCATCGATGTCGCAGTGCCACTGGCTTGACAGCTCGATCAATGTATAATTTCATTTTGACATCCTCTACCCCTCAAACAACTCCGGAAACTCTTCCATAATATTTTCTGCATGTGATAGGTGCACCTGCTTGGTAAATAGTACCAACCCCAAGTCCTCTGCTGTGTGGCAACCCAGGAGGGTTCCTGTACTCTCCTTCGTAACATGAAACCTTGTCCGCGACGCAACCTTTCCATGACTCACCTCCACCTGTATGACTCCTTGCAGAGGTATAGGCATGGTACTCCCATAATTGTATCTCTTCGCTCTGGTTTTTACCAACAGGGTAGTGGCTCTCGTCGCTGATACTGCCTTGCATCCAGAATGTTCACTGACGCCCCTGTGTCAATGAGAGCTGTTATGGGTGTGCCTCCAATGCTCACCCTTCATATCCTTCCTTTGGTGGTGAGCAGCATAATGGTAATTAGCAACCACAGTGCTTGTACTGGACATGACGACCTTGAGTTTTATGAAGCACCACAATTCACTTTTCAGTCACATTAGAACAATGGATGTTAATCCACGAAACGTCAGGGGCTTTGGAAGTGACCTTGTAAACCCATAACGATAAAGGTCACAGCAAGCTTCACCACTTGTTCACCCCTTGGCTTCTCAGCAGTCTCCTGTTTGCTGCTGAAAGACTAGGAGAAGTCTAGGAGTCAAGGGAGTAGGCAGAAAAATAAAATACCCTCACTTTGAGCCAAAGCTCTGATGGCATCAAGCAAGTGAAGCAAGGGAGCCTAAACCTCCCTCAAAGAGATCCCTCGTCTCTTCCATCCAAGCATCTATCCATTCATCCTTTCACCCTTCCATCTCCCCGCTGATAACCAATGTTTCACCTTTACATTCTGTCATCCATTCATTTTTTCATATATCATTGCATTAAATGCATCAGCCATTCCATCCTTCCATCCATCCATTCCCACATTCATCATCTATGCATGGATACATCCATACACATATACATCCATCTTTTGACTTACCCATTCACCTACATTATCAGATTTCGACTTACTCTGTCATCCTTTCACTTGTGTATCCACATATTCACTCATTCATCATTTCACCAACTCATTCCTCCACCCTCTCATTTATTCATCCACTCATCCTTCCTTCCTATCACCTTTCCTACCTTTCTCCCCCTTCCTTCCATTCAATGTTCCTTCCTTCTTTCCCTTTTGTACATACCCATCTTTCATTCTTTTTTTTCTCTCCTAGTGATGCTGCTACTCCTCTATAGCACGCTGTTTATTTTTAACATGATGATCGATGTTTACTTTTCTTTCTCTGACTGGAAAGTGAGAGAAGTGGTTGAGGTGAATTATGTGACCATCTTGCTGGAGCACAGAGTGTGAAAGGAAAGGCTGTAGGTTTTGTTTTTTTACAACACACAACAATATGTAAATACCTGTAAATGAACTGTACACACATTAGAAATAAAACATGAAGCTCATGTTGTTTGTAATTCTGAAGTGTGCTGGAAACATTTCAATAGGATAAAAACAAATAAAGACTCTTTACTTGGTGATGCACAAATACTAAATATTCAGAGAAACCAGATTTCCACTATCATTTATGTGCGCTTTAGTTTTATCAGTGAAACTACATGTCTGTGCAAATTTTGTGGCCATTTCAATGGAAAAAGTGCTGTCTGTAATGACAATGCGCTACCACACGAAGTTTTAGTTACATTAAAAAATCGCCCACCTCATGTCAATTAAAGCTAGGTGGGTCACGAACATTTGTTGTTTTGAAATGTGGGTCGCCCTTCTAAAACGTTTGGGAACCACTGCTCTCTGGCGTTAATTATGATCCTTTGTCTGCCGAGTTGCAGAAAAAAGAGGTGCATAAAGAATACAACCCACGCTGTAGCTGCTAAAGCGGGGGACTCATGACGCCCCGTCAGATAGTGCAAAATATTTCAATCAAACAAGGCTCCTAAACCATGTTTGAATTTCGATCTTATAGGTGATAGCGTGACCAGTGGGGTCAGGGGCAGCGAGGCCAGTGCCAGTTGTACCAAATGGCATGGGTAGCTGCTGCTACCGATGGTGACCAGTAACTATTGTCTATGGTCACAGCGCCACAGTCAGTCAAGAGTCTTCAATATGAGGAGGCTGAAGCTAGACTTCCAATGGAGCAGGGCGGGTGGTGTTCATGTAAAACCTCTGGTGCTTCTGAAGAAAGAAGAACCATTGAGTTATTTTACTGGTGTGAAACTGGCTTAAATTGGTAATGATATGTGTGCGCCCTACATGCCGTGGACACCTTTGTGTTGGCAGTCTATACATGGCTAGGTGTCTCCAAAAGAAAAATGTCCTAGAATGAATTTAAATTAATAGTCCACATAGATGAAAAGAGGAAGGGGCATCACAGTAGAGAAAAATCAGCAGCCCTTTTATGTCACCCAGACTTAGGCATGCCTAAAATCCTACCTAAAGCTGATAACCACTCAAGGGTCAAGGGCCCGGGAAGAAGGCACGTGGTTTGCTTGGGCTTCCTTTTCTAGTAGTTCACTTCCCTGCTGAACCCGCTGTTGTGCAGTTCTACAGACATTTTTCCTTCATGGATGGTTTCGCTAAATGTCCAGCATTTTGTCCTGGAAAGTGATATACCGAAAGTACCATATTAAATTAAAGAGGTATTGCACGAGCGCGATACCACATATTTATCAACGTTTCAAGAAAATATACGTGTTTCCATAGAGCACAATAGGCTACGAGCAGGCAGGTAATAAAATGGCCATTTTATTTGTAGCCTAAAATAAACACATTCAGCAAGATGAAGGTTAGTGAAAATGAATGAACAGCTACTATGGCCCCAGTTACGAGTGGCAAGACACTGGCCTAGTGTAACCCCTGCACATTGTAATTACCGGTACGATGCAGTGGCACCCCACCAGTACTGTGCAATTAAAAGATAACCCCCATAGAATGGGGGGTAACTACATGGATCCGGTTTTACTGGGTGCAAATCCGCATGAAATTCCACTTTCATGGTGTTTAACCCTCCACTTCCTCTCGGTAGGGGGCTATTTGGGAGCTTGTGTGGTGTGAGGGAGTGGAGGATGTTCGGGGGCAGCTCAGGGTGTGGATTGATGAGAGGAGTAATCCCTGCTGCTCAATGCCACAGAAGGAAGTTGGACGGGGCTGTGACTGCGGCCCCTGGCTGACTTTTAAGCGACTTTACCAGTCAGATATTCTGCCCAGTAAAGTTGGGCTCGTGTTCCCGCAGCTGGTAATGCAGGCTGCCCGGGGTCCACGAAGGAGACCCGCTAAGAGGGCGGCCACCTTAGTGCCACAGGAGGGCACAGGAGGCAGCCTTCCAGTGTTTGGGACCCTCAGTGGTCCAGGTGCCGCGTCACTTCCGGGGAGGGGGCGAGGTACATATACCTCTCCCCGCCCCCTGGGCGCCCTCTTGGCCCATTCCCCTGACGCCGTTTGGACGTGTGCCGATCGCCAGGAGCTGTCCACGAGCTGTTACGAAGTAAGCAACTACCCCGCCCACCACCGCAACCCCCATTACAGAGGTAGCCGCTGGACGGGGGTCTAGCTCGGCCATCGCCGAGGCTGCGGTCCGCATGAGGGTGAGGAGGGGTGTGGGCAGCTCTTAGCGGTTTCAGGCCAGCAGCCCTGGCCTAGGCGACTCGGTGACACATGCGGCCCTGGGCAGGAGCCGGCCGGGGGCGAGAGGTCAAGTGAGAGCAGCCAGGCTCCCGCTTTAGCCGGCGTGGGGACAGGAGCACCTATCGCGTGTTGGCCAGCCAGGGCCCGTGTTCCCGCAGCTGGTAAATCCTGTGCAGGAACGCTGGGCCAGTCATGACTGGGCGGAGTGACATCCCACCCAGTGATACTGCTCCCTGTGACTCATGAGCGGGCCTGGGAACCCGTCAACGTTAGCTGTCGGACAGATTTCAGCGGCAAATTCGTCATCTAACTGAACAACATTATCAGTTCACAGTGTGGTTGGGAAAAAAAGGGAAAAGGCGAGATAAAATGTGATAGGAAGAAAAATATTGAAATTCATGAAAAAGGATCTTGATGTTTTAGTACTTTGTCAGTATTGCTGCTGATACAATGTTTGCAGGGAAAAAGCAAAAACAAAGAATCTTCATTTGCAGGGCAACCGACTTTCACCTTCCCGATTCGTCTCCTCCCACGGTTGAATCTGCATAAACACATACATAGGGTCTGTTAATGATAGGGTGAGTTCCTTCTCCGCCATTGCTTTGTTTCAAGGAATCCCATTGTTCGAGTCTCTGCTCGCCGAATTTTCAAAGTAACCTAATGACATGCTGAGTATGATTACTAGGTGCATTACACCGTTTCTTATGTAAATTTTAAAGTAATACTTATGGTACACGATTGTCTAAGAAGAATCACGATGAACATACCAGGACTGGAATTCTGAGGAGATGAAAGAGGCTTTGAAAACTCTTGCGAACATGGCCGCCGAAGAGGCCTGCCAGATGTCACCGTGTGCTAGTTTGTCCCGGGTGATGTCAAGGGAGGGAGGGGGGGGGGGGGATAGCTGGAGGTGAAGTGCACTTAGAGCAGTCTTCCCGTCCCAGATTGGCAAAGAAATTAAAGTGCTAATTCGTCTATGGGTGCAGGGTGCGTGTTTGCGCACCGCTTGCAGGTTTTCAGGGAACATTAATGGAGGGTATTGTCGTTTGCAATGCCGGTGGCTCGGGCTGTCGCGGGTGCGAGACCTGTTGCATTGCAGATGCTTGTTATATGTGCAAGTGAAAATTTGCTGACAAGATGGGTGCCAAGATATGGGGACCTCTTATATATATATATATATATATATATATATATATATATATATATATATAATGAATGCACACAGTAGATTATTGAACAATAATTTCAGCAACCTTTTTATGCATGCACCTGCATTTTGTACTGCAGTAAAAATATATGTACGTCTCACCAACAGAGGCTAAGACAGCAAACTGTTATTAACTATACAACCAGTAGTACCTAGTATGGACAGAAACAATTCACTTCTAACTGAGAAGAAAACATCAACACAGGACAAATCCCTAAGATTTACCACATAGTACCAGGAATGGCATCAGTACATATGATAAGCGCCGCAAAAATTGGAATGTACTTACCAACAACCTATTCTTCTCAGGAAGTATCCAAATCAAACCCGCAATTAGTTTCCAGATGATCTAAGAACCTGTGAGACAAACTGTATAGGTCCAAACTTACAGATCGAGAACAACAACAAGCAATATTTTGAAAAGACCAACAGGATTTCATATCCATCATGACTGCTCTATGTGAAAAAAAGAAAATAAAAAAATCATTTTTATGTAACCAACAGGCAAAGAATACAAGATCAAGGAATGGTCAGACTGTATGAGCACACAAGTGATATATTGAATAACATGGCGTTGTAATAAGCGCTATATAGGTAGTAACATCAGCCCCCTAAACTGAGGATTCAATAACACTACTGGCAGGCAAACCGCTCTTAGAACATTACAAAAAATACCATGAACACAAACATAGATTACACTTTTTGCAATTGAACAGATTTAAAAAGCAGCAAGAGGTGGAAACAGAGAGCTACTTCTCAGGAAAAAAGAAAGCAAATGGATTGCAGGTTTAAACACAGTCAAGAACAGACTGAATATTGATGCAGAAATTAATTATTGGCTGCAATAGAAACCCCTACATACTCCAAGTTAGCCTTTTAAACACGAATAAAACATACAGTTTGCATTACTAAACCTTACCACCACAAGAACTATCCCTCACACCCACTTCATTAATAGAGATTTAAACTAACAGTTCTTTGACTGCCAATCATCCTCCCCTTAACTTCTGCAAAAATTATGAATACTAGACTTATTTTTAAATTTGACGTTGCAGCATCCCTCCAGCTTATAAATCTATGTGCACAATATAACAGCTAACACTCGTCTGGGGAAACATCTCTGCACTACATCTCTGAATCTATCTCCCATTCACCGCTACTCAGCATCTTGTACTTTATTATTGTAACCGTTGATATGTCACTTAGTTAACGGGCTACTGTTCAGAGTCTCCTTTTCCTCTCCACATTTCCGACTATTGCTATTAAGCCAGCAACAAACTTCGACTCTTACACTTCCAGTGCTTAATTTGCAAAAGAATTAGTGCCAGTGCCCAAAGCTCAGCTTAGAAGCCCGCTGCCGATGCTATGAAATGTTGGCATGTCTAATAACAAGGATGGGTAGTCCTGAATTAATCTCAGTCCTCTTTAATCCACTACCAGACACTACCTGCCCCTTTATCTCACTATTATCCATCCCTTCGTTCTCCTTTTGTGATGATTTTTCTGTCTTTCTTCTCCTCCTCCTTTCCCCTTTGTGCATTCTTCCCTCTCTTGCTTTTGGTAAATGTCGTATGAGGTGAAAATAAGTGCTGGTCCCAAAAAATGAGGGCTGGTGGGCCCCATCAGCAACCACTGCCTCAAATCAAGCACTGCACTTATCTAAATATGAGTCCCATAATGGGACTCTCGTTTATACCTTATTTCTCTTCACAATGTATATACCGTTTATGATTCAATACCTATAATATCTAACCTGTTCTTTACTATATATATTTTTATTGATGACTGTGTGTCTACAACACCTGAAAAACGTAAATAGGACATTTAAAGTAGCCTTTGTCTTAATCTTACTCTAAATAATACAATCAACCTAGATAGGGCGCTATGTTCTAGATCTGCAGTCAAATGTAGGTCAGGATGTCCAGATGTGTTGTCTGGCCCTTCACTAGGTGGAAATGATCCATCACAGTGAAAGCTGGACGAGTCTTGCTCCGATTCGCCTCGAACAAGGCAATCCATTCCGGGTTCCCACACCCTCACGGATCCAGGTCAAAGTTTGTCAAATATATTATTTGCTTAGAAATTGATTTCAACCTTTTGTTAATGATGTCAAGTTAGAAAGGCAAGTGATAACTTTAGATAAAGATGGTGTTAGGTGGTTTAGTAGTGTAACCCAGTCACATACTACAATTAAATCTGAGGTAGATTGTTTTGGTCTTGTACATGCCACTGATCTGTGAACTACAACACAAGCTGCAAGGCAATGCTAAAGAATTCAGCAGCTCTCGAATCGCACATGTCACAGAAGTGAAAAGGTACCCATTTCACATGATTTCAATGACATACTTTCATTCGTGAGACATGTTGTTTAGATAAAAGGACACTAATGCCTAGGTGGAGCAAAATTAGCTCTTGGTTTCATGCGTTAATTGCCATCAGCCAAATACAAGTTTTTTTGACATACGATTTTTACCCAAGCAGAATATGACCCAATTGTAATCTGTTCAGATCCTCCCCCAGCTCTTCCCTCTTCTTCAGTACACTTACCTAGCGCCCTACACCTCTAGCCCCCATCACCCGCACCAGGGGCCAAAACAAAGCCCTGCACCCATTTACCACCTTCTCTGAGTAGGTGGTAAATGGGGTCCTATGCCAGTGCTTAATTTGAGCAGGTGGTTTCTGGTGCTCAGCACTTGCACCTAATTGTCAACCCTGTCACTTATGACGGTCTGCCAAATAGTGGAGATATTTGTGTAATTTAGAGATAAGTAAAACAACAGTTGTTTCTTAATTCAATGCACATTAAAAAATACTAAAACCTGCCGCCCAAGCCAGTCTTATAGCTTCGGGGACCAGGAATATTCTGAATTGTCACTCTTGTAGGAGTGTGATGGGTAGTAGTTGTGGTGACACTGTCATTGGCAGCGCTTGCAGGGGCAATGGGTGATGCAAGCTGCAGTGGCCTCCTGGCGAGCGCCCTGGCACATTTTTTTTGTTTTACAAATTAAGCACTTTTGCATGTATTAACACTGTAATCGGCTCATGTAAAAGTCACTCAACACCTGCAGCTTCCACTTTGCGCTTCCTTCTCTCGTGGGTTAAATTTGCACATAAGAGCTGGTCCTCATCCTCCTATGAAGAAGTCATGCCAGTATTGGGATATGAGCTCATACACAACACTTGAGGTCCTGAAGTCCTCCATAGTACAAGGATAGGACTATGCAGCATTCAAGGCGTGGCTCATATTCTGCCAATTCCGTGTTTGTACCCTCGTGCTGGTTTTTGTTAGAAGATGGCCTATGAGCCTGGGTACTTCCTTAAAAAGATTCCCTGCAACAACTTGTAGTGTATCGATCGCCTTCATTTTCAGTTGTAGTGATATTTTTACAGGATGGCTATTAGGTTGCGACGATGACACTAAATATTGTTTTAATAAATGGCTTCCACTGGGAAACAACCTTTATTTCAACAGGAACACACAGTTGGTGATGGGGCAGGTTTGTGGATATAGGCCTGATGTTGGGGGTCAGTGTCTAAACACAATCAACTACACTTTTCTGAAAATGGTTCACTTCCGACTTAACGTCCATGTCACATTCCGTTTAAATGTAAATTTCACGCATTCGCACTATTTCTGAACCAGGAAATTCTTCACTCTATATAGTTGCAGTCTCCAAGAATACTGGTTGTGGTAGTTACAGACCCAAAAATACCATGCGCGCATGAGATATATTTGCAAACAGGAACAGCATCACAGGAAGTGGCATAAATAACTTCCTGTTGTGCAACTTGCTCACGTCAGAGCACCTCTACAAACCTATCCTGCTACAGAGGAGCACTTGAACACCTGCCACACTGCGCTAGAAGATCCAGTGCACAATTTGGGTGGCCGACAATCTGCTGCCATCCGCCCAGGCCAATTGCCATCTAGCCAAGGAAATACCACAGAAAGAAATATGGCATCAAAGAGACTAAGAACAACAAGGTTTTCAGAGAGGAAACTGCAGCCATCGGAGCTCACTTATGCAGAAAGGATTAACTTTATTCAGCACGCTATCAAAGCAACTTATTTCAGATAGTGATAGCTCTATTTATATTTAACAATATCGTGGGTGCCAACAATGTGTTGAGCATCGACTGATGTTATTCATTCGGGCATTGAGTTGGTTTTTAATTCTAAACTGTATTTTAATTTCTAGGGGTTATATTTAATTATTGCGTTTTGGCTTTAGGTTTTGTATCTTTGAGGAATGATTTTGATGGGGTTTCTTTTAGTCAGTTATATAGTTATATTTAATGAATTGTATATTTAGTATATAATGTGACGTAACTGAATATGTAACTTTTATGGTTTTATTAAGCCAAATAAAGAATTTTGATGGAGTGGCACATTAAAAAATGTAAGTTGTCCTGTTTCCCACGTGGGCGCTGATTCACAAAAAAAGTAGTAAAGCTACTCTTGCAGATTAACACTTGTGTACGAATTTAGATTGACACACATTCCCAGGACTAAGCAAGGACAGCAGCATTAGGAGCAGGCTTCCATGTGCAGTCCTGGGAAGGCTATGTGGCATTCAAAGCAAGTCCTATTCCTGCTCTGTGGAGTTATTCATAGTGCAGAACTCCGCACGGGGTGAATAGGATCCTCTATGTACATGCACATTTTTTGTCTGTAGGTAAAATAGGGGCATATTAGCAAGGAATAGCGATATTTATCGCTAAACGCGCTTAGCGCGAATCCTGTTAACGCCGCCTATCGCTGGAAAATATCGCTGAGATAACACCCTATTAGTAAGGTTTATCTCCATAGTGATAATATTTCCAGCGATAGCAGCAAAATGCGAGAATATCGCTGGAAAACCAGCGATATTCTTGCATTAACGCTAAGGTGGATTCAGCATTAGAATCCACCTCCTATACCTTAAACAGGTAAGTCATAGTCAGTAGCAGGTGTTAAAATCTAGCGATAAACGCGCTTAGCGCGATTTATTTTATCGCTTCGCCTGCCTTGATAATAGGGGTTAGTGGTGTTAGCGACTGTTTACAGTCGCTTTTAGTGGGGAACGCCTACCTTGCATGTCATTAGCGATAAATATCGCTGACATGCAAGGCGATGTAATTCCCGGCCTCTAACGCCTGAAAGCTGTCGCTAACGCCTGTTAGCGACAGCTTGCTAATAGGGCGTTAAAAATATCGCAGATTTAGCGGCAAAAAGTGCCGCTAAATCGGCGATGAAGCCCTTGATAATATGCCCCATAGTTTTCCCCATGCAGCAACCCCTTTCTCCTACACCCCATCAAATTTGGTGGTGATCATTTCTCCCTACCCTGCAAAAGGATTTATGCCAGCATTTGCCTCTCCTGGTTGGCCAGTCTTGACAGGCTGAGCCAAACTGCTTTGATGAGGTGATAAGCGGCCTGCATAGACACAGAGGTTATCTGGTGGGGGGAGATCTGCAGCTGCAGAGAACAGGCCAGGAATGGGGCTGGGTAAACAGACTGGTCTTCAAAGAAAGAAGGACAGTAAGGATGCAAGCCAGGCCTACATCCTGTCTCTGTACCCCTCAGCCAGGAGGTATGGAAGTGGAGTGTTAAGTGAAATGAGCCACACGGGTAGGTTGGCTTAGCCAGATCCTAACCCCAAGGAGAACGTTTCTCCATTTTGAATTTGAAAGTACAGTGCTTTTTGTGGGACAAGAATATGCCACACTTTGGAGGAAGCTGTCATACTTTTGGGTGGCACACTGTACCCCACTGGTCAGAGGTGCCCCCCACTTGTTGCCCCAGAACACTGGATAAATAGGGGAGAGCTGCATAGCCACTCTGATCCCCTGCCTGAAACTACAATGAGAAGAAGGATGGCCCTGCTGGAACCCTGGCCTGCACCAAGAGGACTGCACTCGTAATGACTGCACCTGCTGCACACTAAGGAACTACAGCCCTAAGGACTTTGCCTTGCTTCAAAAAGAGAAGGAGCGGACTCCCTGAAAGCAAATGGTTAAAAGAGCTCCACCTGCATCATCTCCAGCAAGAAGAACTCAGCGGACCACCATCAGCTGGACTTTAAAGGATTTGGCAAGGTGCATTATGGGAACTGTAATCCCAATGCCCGAGGAGCACTCAGAGACTCTGGAACCTTGGATTTTGTATGTGAACACTTTGAACCCCCAAAAGGAACTTTCCAAAGCACCTCCTGAAGTTTGGAGAACTTTTGTGAAAAAGCTCCATAAGGTGACCGACCCAACGTCGAGAGTCAAGCCGACTACGTCAAACAGCGGCCTGACCTGGATTTCAGGTTCGTCCCGCTGAGAGCTCTGGAGTTCAAGACTTCAGGGAATCGACCGGGGGCTCCCGCTAAACCAAGCCGACGAAGCCACTGTGAATCTGGAGAGGCCCGCTCGACGTCGAGAGAAAATCCTCAAGCAAAGTTTCTAAGTGCAAAGGTAAAATTCTGACCGAGGCCTCTCGCTCAGTGTATCCGACCAGGGCTCCATTGCGGTCAACCTCAAACTTTGACTTTGTCCAGGTCAAGCATGACCAGATGTCCCAGTTCGGTGCTATTGTTTTTTAAGCAATAGAAAGTGTTTATTCTTTAAAAAATCATATCTCCAGTTTCCTACAGTGGATGGATATCATTGTGGTGTCATTTTAAAGATGAAGATATATCCTGTTTTTATAAATTGGTTGTGGATTTTTGTTGGGTGTTGTGTCTTACTTATTTAATGTATTGGTGTTTTTAAATGCTTTACACACCGGTCTCCTAAGTTATACCTGCCTGCTCGTTGCCAGCTACCAAGGGTTGAGCAAGAGAATAATTTATTGAGACCTTGTCTGGGTCTTATATTGTGTTGGTGGGCTTATTGCTAGTGGTAGGTGCATACTCACTCCTACTAATAATCCACCTTCCAACATGGGTATTTTACAAACTTCCAAAGCTAACCACGCCTTGGAATGCCCATTTTGCCAACCCATGATAGGGACTTACAGGTTCCAGAGAACTTCAAACTCGTGACAGAGGTCTCTGACAGGGAAATGGGTTTACTCCAGCCATATATCACTTTGTGAATTCTTGGCAGAGGTATAACTGCAGCTTTGAATCACTTTGTGAATTCTTGGCAGAGGTAAACATGGCAAACTTGAGTAAAAAATGTACCTTTACAATCAAATTTATCTTTGTGAATAGGGCCCTTACTTTTCAGCTACCGAGCACACCTAAAATCTCCATGTAAAGCGCGAGTAATAAACATGCACGAATTGGCAAGGAAACACCTAATCACACATTTTTCCCTCAAAAGGTTTAATCCCCTGTTATTTCCAAGCCCCTGACATTACCTGGACTCCAGAAATGGTAATTCCACGGGTGGTGAATTAACAAAAATGATTCCAACATATTTGAATTGAGGTCCAAAGTCTCAGTTACAAAAAGAACATATAAAAGATTCATTTCCATCTCTCTGTAAGAAGCAGTACGTATGGATGACTGCGAATTACACTGCCATTACTCACTCACTCAATATCATTGACGAATGGTGTTTGCCATAAAATGTCCCACATTATGCCATTTTCTTCATGTGAAATCTATATTGAGTCAATGACTGAGGGATACAATTTTGTGTACATCATTGCATGTGACGTCACCCAGGAGGGTAAGCAAGAGGAGCAGGCCTTCACCAGCCGAAGTGCACCCTTAAAAATGCACCCAGGCAGGATACATCCATATGCAAGAATCTCCTCCTCCAAAGAAAAAACACACCCTGACTTGCTGATACCTCGACATTGATTGGTACAACTTCTGCCACTTCCTCTGTTGCTACATTTGTTTTGTCTAACTCACCTCTGCTGTTACTACTATCTCACACACCACTTCAACAATCTCAGCTGACACATTTGCCAAGTCTGATACCACCTTGCCCTCAGGAGCCACAAATGTCCTGTCCAAGATTCTACTGACCAGCCCAGTGTTGACTCATTTGAGAGCCATTTGATAGCTACTTTGGCCAGAATGTGTACAGTCTAATCCCCACATGGATTCTTCGTCTTAAGCAAAATATTGGGCCAGTGACGGAGAGTGTCTTCATGATGTAGGGCCTCCACCTCATCCTGTGGCACAGCACTATGCTTCCTGTGTGTGGCCAAGAATTTGAAAAACATAGTGGATAAACTAGAAGCCCTGTGAGCAGGCCAACAGGCATTGCTGAAGAACTCCAAGGGCTTTGCAAATGCACTGGTAGTGCTTGGAGCTCCTGGGGAAACATTGCAAGAGCTAGTGCAAGTCCAAAGGCAGGAGGCCTGTCAGTGCAATGCCAGTGCACTGAGGTCGCACAGGACATCTGGGGGCAACAGAGATATAGTTATCAAATGGAGGCTGAAAGAGCAAACCGGAGGATGGTATGGCATTTGGCAGCTGCTGGGAGGAACATCAGAAGGTGGTCCAGGTGCAGGTCTCTCTTTGAGACTTAAGAGCACAGCATGCTCAAGGACATCAGGCTGTGACATCATCAGTATAGGCACATCTGTGTGCTTGAAAGAGCAGAGGTGCAGTTGTTGGCTGATGGGGAATTTTCTTTCTCGGACACAGAGCACAGCATCTTTACTTGTTCTCCTATGGCCTCCTCAACACCTTCTTATGCCTCCCACACCGACACCATACCAACCTCAGAGGAGGCCTACACTCAACCTCAGAAGAGGCTTACATTCAACCTCAGAAGAGGCCTATATTCAGTGCCCACCTATCTGGACCAGCCCTGCTACATGACAAGTGCAACAAAAATTGATTGAGACTTATTTTTTTCATAGGAAGCTGGAGTTGGGGACGGGACTACATTCATCCGTCATACAGCCACTACCTTCCATCTACACAGCAACATGTAGAAAAGTCACAGCAAATGAAACTGAATAGTGGACTTGTGGTTGGACACCACAGTCAGCTTGTCTGTTATGTCCTGTCAGAGCTTGGCTCTGATGTTGGCACTTGTTTTACATATACCTTCACTCCTCCATTTAACCATACCACCCAACTAATAAGCACATATGACCATTACATACAAAAAACAACTCACAACTTTCCATTTTCAAATCCACTCCTATCATTCTATCCCTACCCCAAACTTTACTAAACACACAAGAAATCAAGAGCACAATCCTAACACAACTAATACACAAGGAAAAACATTACAAAAATATTGTATTCACTTTCTAGCTACTACTCTTGGGTTCCGGAGTAGCGTGCTACTTGCTGAAGACAGTACTTCAATGCCTCATCAGGGTTTTGTCTGACGGCATGGAGACCAGTGTTTAGATCCGTGAATAGACACACAAAGTGAGAGAGGCTTGGGACGGTTATTGTGAAATGCCCCAGTGGAGTTAGCGCGCTACAAGCAGCTCTAAGATTACCTACAATCGGTGGAGTGAAACATGGTCACAGGTCCGATCTGAATTACCCAGAAGCTGATATTTAGCCGGTTTACCGTGCAAGTTTGTTCCCTTACCCTTGTCCTGAGGAGACCTAGATGTAAATGACGGCCAAAACGCGCCCGCGTCGACAGTTTTCTGACAAGAGGAGTCCAACAGGAATTGAAAATCTTTATGATTAATAAGCACATTTGAACTAAGGTCTTCAGAGGTGTGGTAACCTCATGTGCTTAAGATGACGACCTCATAGTGGATTGCTTGTATCTTATATGCAAACACCACATGATTTTGTATTTGAGTGGGTAGAAGGAACTAATGAATTTTGTTGTTTTTGTTGATTGTGATGTACATTTTGTTTTGTATATATGTCTGTATGTTTTATAAGGAGAAACGAAAAATAATGATAATCATCATTTTTTCAAAATATTTTTGTGTCCGTGGTATGTAATGTGTTGCAGCAAAATAGATATATGAATTAATGACAGGATGATGGACTGTCTCTTGGGGAATATTCAGTCCCCTATGATGCAGTAGATACATACTTATATCTTTTCCTCCTTACCATTCCTTTTTTTCTACTCATCAGGGTTCATAAGCGCTATCATTAACAATTACATTAAGGTGTCTGTGGAGCTTGGCTTTCTCCTTTACTACCTCCTCCACAAACACGTGTCTCCTTCCCAAGCGTTTGCTGGAAGATATGGTATATAATGATGAGGTGCACATGGCTGGATGTATTTGTGCAACAGATGATGGTTATGGTTTCAAAATGCTTAGATCTAATTACCAGTTACCCTGAATTAGGGTGGGCATGCCTGAGGTCCACAGTCTCTGATTCCAGCCAGTAACTCTGCACCTAAATGTGAAGGATTACACATTAATTCCCTTGGTAGGTGTAATAGACAGATTTAGGAATATAGGGTCCAAATCTCCATGCTTCCCCACATTCTAGGGAGTGAGTGGTAAAAGGGGGCAGGTTTTTTTTCGAAGCCTGTGTTCTGGATGGCATGGCATGGCATGGGGGTCAGGAGAGGGCAGGGTGGGTGAGGGGGGATTGATTGCAATTCTCTGATGCTGCAGTTAGTAAAGGCAAATTGGGTCCTGGAGCAGCAGCTGCCTGCAGCCCCACAGCTTTCCTTTAAAGTTCAGACCCAGGTTCCTTGTATCAGGGTCCAGAGTTGGCAGACCAATTCATTCTAAGCGGCCCAGGATCACTAGGAAAGTTAGTATAGCCAGGAGAGGTATCCCCCTTCCCATAGGTACTGCTCTAGGCTAGTCATAATAAGGGCCCTGAATGGCTGATCCAGATAGCCTTGGAGTGCAGTTATCAAATCTGCCTTTGTATGGCTAACTGTGGTGCTATTACCCAATAATTGCAGCTGTGAGCTGTTTTTAAGTACTGCCTGTGATTTAATTATATGATATTACACACCTACTATCTCTTATTTGTGATGCTAGGAATGTTTCTGGTTAATATCCTGACACAAAAATTCAGCTACTCTGAGTTTTGTCCCCAGAATAGGGAATAACACACAGAACCTGAATTACCAGGTCCAGATCTGCATTGGTGGCTGGCCATTTCGAGGTGGTGTTATCCCTTGGCCAGTGGCAGTTGGTTGTTCTGTGGAATGTCATACGATTTCTGTTATATTATGTGTATTTGTAAAGCGCACTATCACCCACAAGGGTATCCTGATGCTGAGCAGATGTGTGTGCCTAGCCCTGCCTATGGTAGGTTGGTTAATTGGAAAGCCAGGTCTTCAGCTTCTTGGGAAAGTTCAAAAAGATAGGAGGCTCTGGTGTGGAGTGGAAGGCTGTTCCACTCTTCAGGGGTGATGTAAGATAACACCTGTCCTACTGATCTGGTTCTGTGAAGGCACTGGATGTGTGCAAGTAGGAATCCTGTAGAGCAGAGGTGTCTGAGTGGTTGGTGGAAGGAGATGCGACTGCTCAGTTAGGTGGGGCCTAAGTTGTGTAGAGATTTGAATGTGTGTATGAGCAGTTTGAAATGAGTGTGTTTGGGTGTCGGTAGCCAGTGGAGGTTTGCAGTCTTATGGTGAGTTGCTTGGTGATCTCGGCATAGAGGGTGTGCCCGTAGTCCAACTTGCTGGTACTAGGGTGTGAGTAACCGTTTTTCTAGTTTTGCTTGAGAGCCATTTAAAGATCTTCCACAGCATCTTCAGGGTGTGGAAGCAGGGTGCACTGCCA
This sequence comes from Calotriton arnoldi, assembly GCA_963921515.1. Classification (NCBI taxonomy): domain Eukaryota; kingdom Metazoa; phylum Chordata; class Amphibia; order Caudata; family Salamandridae; genus Calotriton; species Calotriton arnoldi. The sequence continues at coordinate 251,385 of CAWUFW010004232.1, read as the reverse complement.
TCATTGAATTGTGGTCATGTCCAGTTTGCTGTTGATGATTGTTCTAAGGTTCCTAGCATGGGTGCTGGGTGTGGGTCTGAGTTGGAGTCCCATGGTGTGCTGTCCTTGCCGAAGATCACTACTTCTCTCTTGTCAGTGTTGAGCCTGAGACAGTTGGTTTATTTTCATCCAGATAGCGACTTCGGTCCTGCGGCTGTAAACTTGTTTATTGTGTTGGGGGTCTTGGCCGAGAGGGAGACTATGAGTTGGCTGTCTTCAGCGTAGGAGAGGATGTTGATGCAGTGTGCATGGATGATGTTGGCCAGAGGCATTATGTATGAGTTGAAGAGGGTGGAGCTAAGTGATGAACCTTGAGGCTCTCTGCAGATGAGTTTGCGGCCTTCCAAGGAGTAAGGTGCTCGGCTGACAGTTTGTATTCTATACGTTAAGAAGGAGCTGATCCTGCGCAGAGTGGACCCTACGATGCCAATCTCGTGCTAGGGCCTGATGAGGATGGGATGTGAGGCCGTGTCAAATGCTGCAGAGAGATCCAGGAGAATTAGGGCTACATTGTTTCCTCTGACAAAGGATCATGTGAATGTCATCTGTGGCAGTGATGAGTGCTTTTTCTGTACTGTAGTTAGGCCTGATCCTGGAAACATGGGGTTAAGGAGCTAGTGGTTGCTGCGGAGGTCTGTGAATCATCAGTAGATTAGTTTCTGTAAGACCTTGGCTAGAGAAGGAAGGAGATGGGTCTGTAGGTAGAAATTGTGGCTGAGTCAGAAGATGGTTTCTTGAGCAGGGTTTTGACTGTGGCAATGAAATTTATTGATTGATATAGACCTCATCCGAGATCCACAATATGTTAAAATAATATATACAGATTTCCAGTCCCATAGTATTACAATATATCATGAAATTCTTTATACGCAAAAAAGATTATTGTTCTTATATTATATATCTCTAAAATAGCGGGAATAACACTTTGAAAAAGTTAAAAACTTTGTAACATACAAATTCATCAGGTGGGGTTCTTATAATCTCAATCAGATCCATAGTTCTAAAAATATTATATTTTGTACAAATCGGTTTTAAAAATCGAGAGCGTGCATTAACCAAGCTGCTATTTGGACAGACAAATAGGACATGTACCAAATCTTGGATTCCTCCATTACACAAATCACATTGGCCGGTTTTGTTAAAGTTTCCGCCCCACTTTTTTGTTATATCTTTTAACGGTTATGTCCATCAGGATGCAACGCCTAACCTTATGGTCCAGTGTAAAACTCAAATATTTTGGGATCTCTTTATACTCCACCCTAGCTAATGTGAGCTTGTAATGCGATAACTGTTGACAATAAAGTTTATCCATTTCATAGCTCAGCCTCGGAGTAGATTTTTTCAAAAAGAACTTCAAGAGTTCCGGGGAGCAACTTTGTAGAAGGTTCTTGGAGCATTGAAAGTGCTCCAAAGCGATCTCTAAATTTCAGTCAAAAGTATATACTCCTGGATCAGCCTTAAAAGTTTCCTGATGTATAATTGCTCTTAATGTACCATCAGGTGCATGTAGTATGTTGTAAGCCCATCTGACAAGGTTTGCCATAGCTCTCGCGTATGCACTCACTATCCCTAATTCCAATCGGAGTGCCTGAACGGGAGTGGCTTGGCTTGTAGTCGTAAGCTTACGCAAGAGTTTTCCATCATTGAGATTTAAAAAAACCCCAACGATTTATAGGAATATATTCTAAACCATATGTTAGGATAGGGGTAATCTTGGTATGGTAAACTTCCAGGAGAGCTAAAAAATGTCGAATCCCAGTAGATAAATAAAGCTTTTTTATAGCACTAGCATGGGATACTGTTTTTAATTCAGTCCGTTGAAAGTGCGAAGCAGTACCAGTGGACTGAGAGAAAACTCTCCCTAAATAGATGTAAGTAGATGCTATTTCTACTGTAGTTCCTCCTAGTTTCCAGGTAAAAGGTATAGCTTTTTTCCTGCCCCTAAATGGTACTATTTGTTTTTGAAGTATTTATTCTTAAAAAAAATTCCTCAGTGTAATTAAAAAGAGCCTCCATATTACGCTGCAGCCCAATTGGGGTTAAATCAAATAAAACCACGTCATCAGCATACATTAAAAGATGGATTTTTTGTGTTGCTAATTGAGGTGGGAAATTATTTACCTCCTGGAAACAGTCCGGTAAATCGCTAAGGAATAGTGAAAAGAGGAGGGGGGCAAGTAAACATCCCTGCTTGAGGCCGTTTTGCGTTGAAATCTCTTGAGTTAAGCCCTTATCTCCTCCCATTTGTACCTTACACCATGTGGTTGTATGAAGCGCTACTATTATTCTTAGCTTAGAGAAATCTACAAATAAACTATAGACTACCTGAGCTCTACTAATGACAAATTTATCGATAATAGTTTGCAGGATAGCGATATTATCAATCACAGAGTGGTTTTGATGAAAGCCTGCTTGTACCATAGGAATTACCCCCCAGCTATGGCCCAGTCGTTCAAGTGATCCAAAATGCTGGCCGCAAATATTTTTCCCGTAGCATCAAGGAGGGCAATCTGGCGATAATTACTCTGGGAAAAGCGGGAACCTTTTTTCAAAAGAGGAACCACTATACTACCCGTCCATGAGTTCGGAATTTGGCCAGTTCGATAGCAGTACATAAATAGGGGGCCAAGAATTTACTCTATCATTCGGTGTTTTCTTTTAGGACCTTCACCGGGATCCTGTCTGGTCCCATTGCTGCTCTGTCTCTCGCTTTCCTTATATATACAGCAATTTGCTGATCAGTAGGCAGCTTTATCTGCTGGTCGGTCTTGCTGTCGGTTCCATCGCATAGAGATTTCCCAATATCGATAGATGGTAGATTTTTCTCGTATTATTTGGATAAATAAGCGACACATTCTTTTTGTGGGACTGGAGTTGCTCTCAGTGGTGTTTTGTTTCCACTAGCTTCTGCAACTATGTCTCAAAAGGCTTTAGAATTTTTTAGACGCACTGCTTCTTGCAGGTCTACCCAGTATCTATCCATTTTTGTTCTATTCTCTTTCGTGCGAAGCCTTTTTCGTCTTTTCTTCAGGGTGGAAATTTCGGCCTTCCTAGCCGGAGAGAAGTTAGTAAATTGCAACCTGATCAGCTGATTTAATTTCTTAGAAAGGAGGTTTACTGTCGGATCTTTTATCATTAATGGGCTATTTTTAATGGGAAGAGGCTTCCTCTGCATAGTAGTAGATATCAGAGTTTTAAAGCTTTCAAAATTAGAGATTGGGTTGACTCTCTTGTTGATTTGCTCATGCAACTGGAACTCAATAATCTTATTAATTTCTTTGTAAATTTGCTTATAGTTCTCGCTGCTCCAAAGTATTCGATCTGGCTTTTGTTTGAGTATTACCTCTCCCCTACCAAGTGATAGAGACCATGTAGAAGCTGGCCGAAGACGGAGGTCTATTTCTAGAAGAATTATTGCATGGTCACTACTTTAGACAAATTGGGTAGAGAAGCTGCGAAATTTATTGAACAAGTCATAACTGCTGATGACATAGTCCAGTATAGCTAGCCCTGTTGGACCTTTTCGGGTATATGAACCCGGCACATCTCCTCTCGTTCTCCCATTTAAAATTATCCCATTGAATTCATTGATTCGTTCTAATATAATTTTCCCCCTTTTATTAGCTCTAATATGGTCTGGGAATACTGCCGCTAGAATAAAGCAAGATTCTTAAAGTTCGGCATTCCAAAATGCATACAGTAAAGAAGTAGAGATTTTTGCATTGAAATCTCCCATTAGGAGTATCTGTGCGTTCTCGTTTGAACCTAGGGAGATATCTATTTGGTCAAATAAATTTAAGAGTATTGTGTCGTGTTCAGAACCAGGAGGAACATAAATATTAAACAGAAGTATTGGCTTAACGCAAGGATTTTTATCTAAGTGCTTTAATTTAAGACATTGATCGTTAGGGCTAGTTAAATGAATTATTTCAAAGTCCCAGTTTATATCTTCTGATAGCAGGATAGCCAAGCCTTCCTTTGCATTACCTCGTCTGGTCCTTGTAGCTGGAGTATTAAAGACGAAGTAGTTTTTTTGGTCAGAGTTATCTACTAACCAGGTTTCCTGTAGGCAAACTGTTGAGGGTTGGATATCTAACAACCGAGATATTTTGCTCATGATTTAAACCCGCTAGGTTCCATGAGACGATAGTGGAGTTATTGTTAAAAAGAGAGTTTAGCAGACTTTTCTTGCTTATTTCCATTTAAGTTGTTTGATAACCACGACCATACGTTAACATTTTGAGTGTTACTTGTGTGATGATCATCATCTTGATTCCATATCCGTCTTCCTCCATCCTTAATGCTTATTATTAATTTATCCGGCTGTCCAAGGCTGCATTGTGCTTTTAAAATTTTTGTGGTCTGGTAATTAACTTTAGACCTCCTTCGAGGCTCTGGCACAGGTTTGTTTCCTACAGTTATTACATCAAACCCTTTTCTATGTAATTTTTTGCTTTCTTTCAAAACAATAGCTGGAATCACATTAGACCAGAATTCCACTCGGGCTATATTGTTGTCCAGACTATCAGGGAAAGTCACCAACTTTATCTCTGGTGATGTAGGCGATGGTAGAGAGGGCAGGCTTCTTAGTAACTTTAAAATCTTCTGTCGGTTTAGTGGATCATAGGATGTGGAAAAAAGGTCAGTTATCTCAAGCATATTAGAGGAAATTTGAAGGTCGGTTTGTGCTGTTGGCACTGTACTTGTGTCAATATAACTTATTGACTGTTGCGGCTAGTGGTTGCTCTTATTTGAGCCAATGGTTTTAAATTCAGTTGCCAGGGGATTTAATTCCTGCGGAGGGTCATGACTAGCAGGTGGGCTTATAATAACTTGCTCTGGGGTATGCACAAGGGAACATATTTCTCTATTCCTGTTAGTCACTTTTTCCTTTTTTTTGTCTCTAGCGGAGCTATCGAGTCCCTTAAATTTTATTTTCCGCATTTTTTTCTAGGCGAGTCTTCGTTTGCCCCTTTTCTTTCTCTTTATGGTCGCTACTTTCATTCTGGTAGGGGAGTTCTTTATTAATGTTGATTTTTGCTTTAACTCCTCGTTTGGCTTTATTGATGGATCCGTTATACTTAGTTCTTGATGAGTTGGCTTTTTTTTAAAATTAAAGATCGGGTAATTAGGGAGGGTTTTCTCTCTGAAGTTTTTTGATGATGTTGTTGGTTCTTTTTGATTTACTATTACCGCTTTAAATAATTTCCGTAAGGAGTACACTATCTCTATCTTTTCCTTATTTTTCTTTCCCAACTTTCCAGTTGGCTTATCTACTTTAAGGTCAATATTTATTGTTGTTTCATTTAGGGTTTCTATTTCCTCGGTGCCTTGAGTTATTTTTTGTATCTCTGGCTCTTCCCTTGGCCTTGTTTTAGATTGTGATCTTCCACCAAGGGCGCTAGTTTGATGGACCGCTAGATATTGCAACACCGTCGATTGCATTTCCAGTAGATGGTCTATATTTATTGTAGATTTCTCTAACAATAGCAGAATTGATTCAAGTATCTTTTGAAAGGTGAAAAAGGCATCCGATAGGATTTCTTGTTTGCGGTAGGAATCAATATGGACGGGGGACAGAAACGGGAAAACTGGAGAGTGGGATAGATTATCTTCTACGTTTGTTGGATTACTTAGAGTACTGTTAAACAGTTCCAGCATCTCTTTGGGACACTTAACCTCACTTTTATGTGAGTTTTGATTTATGCTTATATCCGGGAGTGTAAAGTCATGGATGTAATTTCCTTTTCCAGGATCCCATTGGGGTTGTCCAATTGGGTCTTTCGGGGTTGAGATGGCTAGTTGTTTGTTTTCTTCATTTGATTCCATCTGGGCCTTCTGTTGTTTTTCCTCGTTTTCTCTTTCTCCCTCTGCGCCATTTTGTTTTCCTTTTTCTTCTACTTCTATTCCGATTGGCTTGGAGCCTTGCGGTAATGAAGGAGGAAAAAAGTCTGTAATTGTATGAGATCTTGATAGAACTCCAATATGTGCTGATCTCATTTTGCTTTTCGTCAGCGATTGCTCTGTTCCTAATCTTTTCATAATTATTGTTTGGCTCTTAATTTTTTAAAAGCCATCCTTTGGGTTTTTGCAAGACTATATTTCTTTCCCTGGTGACACCAGTGACACTGGCCTCCGGGGTCAAGAGCGTCTCAATATTTATCTACCCCCTCACTGCTTCGTGATTGGGTGATTTTTCCCAGTAGGCTTATAGGTAGGATTTGCAATGTTTTCATCGTAGCTTTACTTCATTGTCCCAGAGATTACACGTTTGCAATTTTTAGGCAACCAAGTATCTGGACCTCTGATGACATACCTAGATTGCCAACTTTATATCTAATGAGGCATAGTATTGGAAGAAGGGGGGAGGCTATTTTACTCGCGAGCTACACCTACTTCCATGGGGGCTGCATCAAATGTATGAGCATTCACTGCCCTCCACCTGTACCACTTATGGAGGATCCCTGCGTCCTTCTAAAAGCCACCCCCAGCCTCACCGGTGTCAGAACAGCAGGCACTGGGGTTAGCAGACAATACTCCGCCAAAAGGTAAAGTCAATAATCACAGGGTCAGGCAAACAGGACCATAAGTAGCAGGATCACATAAGCCCATGAGCAGGTCAAAAGATTACCTCCAATTGTCCTATAGGATTTCCCCAGTCAAAATCCACGAGGTCGCTTTCGTAGGTTCCTTTACTCTCTCTTTTAAACAATCCTCTCTTTCTCCAGGGACAACCAAAAGCCCATCTGCTCGTCGGCTAGACCATTGGAGAAGCAAATCCAAAGTAATACACAGCTAGCCTACAGGTGCCCAGGCTGTCAGAGCCCTGATCTGCGTGAGGGCTGTTTTCCTCTCCTTGCAGTAGCCGCTTCCTCTAACAACTGTTCCAGGACGGGCAGCCCTACTGGAGATGAGGCTGTCTCCGATCCCTCTCCCGAACCGTAGGCCGCACCCGGTCTCCACTACACCGCCACACCTTCACACCGGGCTGCCACCGGGTGGGGGGGAGAAAGCAACCAACTCTGAAGATTTGAAGGGGGCAGGTCCACAAGTTTCGCCGGCGGCGCCTCGCCCTCTCTGCTGATTCCTCCGGGGACAGGGGGGCTTTGGGGGCAACGACCACACACTGCTGTGCGCTTAGGCAGAAGCACCCAGGCAGCGCAGCCCCCGTCGGCGGTTCGTAATGGCAGGATGCGAGTCTTGCGGGTTGCGTGTAAGACACGAGCTCACTCAAATTGCCACACCAGCTCTTTGCTCTCGAAGGGAACAGGAAATGACGGCAATCTGGAGTTAAAGAGAAATGCATAGAGGTGGACTGTGGCATGTTTCCATGTGTCTAAGAATGTGGCTGAATCGAAGGAGGTGTTGAGAATGGGTGTTAGTGCTTTGATGTTCAGCAGTAGTCCTTTGATGAATGTGTGGCTGGGGAAAGGGTCAGATGGGGCCCCCGAGTGGATGCTCACCATGGTAGGTAGCAGCGATTTCGACTGCAGGGACGATGGGCAATGAGGTCAGGGTTCATACTTCGTCCGTGATGGGAAGTTGAGTTGAGATGGTGACAGGGTCTAGTTAAGGGTCAAAGTTGCTGTATATGTAGGTGATTTTATTACAGAAGAATTCTGAGACCTTGTTGCAAAGGTGAATGATAATATATTTATGTTTTCTAAATATTTTTATATACTCCCATAACCTATGCCATTTCTACGTACTGTTATTAATCAGTGTTAGTACTACCCATTTTGAAGGCAGCCAATGCTGGGAGGCTGAGTCCACCTTGCCAAGATTTGAACATCACGATGTGCAGATAGAGCACAACCAATCTCAGCAACTATCATTTAACTCACTGAGACAGCCTGGTGATTTATGAGATAAAAGGGATTTTTATTTTATTTATTTTAGTTATAAAGCGCACACATCATCCCCAAGGGGACATCCTGGTGCTAGAACCAAACAGGGAAGCTCTGCAGATAAATGCCTCTAAAGAGGGTAAAGCCATGTTTTCAAATGCTTACATAACACAAGAAGGTCCTCGATAAGATGCATTTCCAGAGGAAGGGAATTCGAGTAAAGTACCGCCAAATGGCCAAAAGAACGGCCACCCATCCTGGTTTTCCTAATTCTGGTACCACGAATGAGGGCTTGATTGGAGGAATGCAACACTCTACTAGGCTTATAGAAGGCCACTTTACCACACAAAATAGCAGGTCCTGACTCATAAAGTGACTTGTGCACATAGCAAAGTAGGTTAAACCTGGCTCTTTTCTGCTCTGGGAGCCAGTCAACTGATTGAGGCAGATTGATGCTGAGCTCCTTTTTCAGGATATTACAGATCAGTCTGACTGCTTCATTCTGTATAAGCTACAAGCGACTGAAGAGATAGTCAGCTATCCCTAGGTAAAAGGCATTGCTATAGACCAATCTGCTCTGAATGAGTGCCTGAGAGACGGTTCTACGCCAGGCTAAAGGGATCCATCTGAATAGCTATATCTGCATGCGTAAGAGACCAAAACACATTACACACTCCAAGTTTGCCTGGTCCTGCATAGAAAGGGAGCTGTCTAATACGACTCCCAAATTCTTGGTGGCTCTTACTGGTAATGGAGCCGCACCAAGGGAAGTAGGCCACCAGGGATAATTCCAGACTTTGTCCGCCCCTCCAAACAGCAGGACTTCAGTTTATTATGCGCTCAACTTCAAACAATGTGAACGCATCCAGCTAGCCATGTCCGAGAGGCAGCCCAAAGATTCTCACAAATTTGAGGCAGGTTCTCATCAATGGTAATAATGAGCTGGGCATCATCCGCATATGAAAATGTCTCGAAGCCCCAAGATTTGACAATATTCACCAAAGGGGCAACATGGACATTAAACAGAGATGGGTGTAGAGATGACCTTTGTGGGACACCACAACTAGTCTGCAATGGGGTAAATTTAAGCGGAGCCAAATAAACAGAGTAGCATCTGTTGGACAAAAATGCTCCAAGCCATTGTAGAGTGGTAGAATGCAGGCCTGCTTCGTGAAGCCTACAAACTAGCTGGATGTGAAAGACAGTATCGAAGATAGCAGACCAGTCTAATAAGATCAGGGCAGACCTTCCTCTGATCTAATTCTTTCTACCGCCACCTGAGGGGTAGACTCCGTTCAGTTGTTAGCTCTAAAGCCCATTTGAGAGATGTCCAGAATGTTATTGGCTTTCAGAAACCGAGATAGCTAAACATGAACTATCCTTACCAACACTTTTGCCAAATAATGCAAAAAGGAGATAGGACGATAGTTGGAAAGATCATCAGCTTCTGCTCCAGCCTTTTTCAGTAAAGGCAACACAAGAGCATATTTCCAACAAGAAGGGAAATCAGCATTTTCCAAAGGTGGCCTACCCAGCCAAGTGGTGTAAGGGCTTAATACCGGGGCTATCCTGGAAAAAATAAAATGGGGCAGGGGTCCAAAGGTGAACCCGATTTAACCTCCATCATGGTCTTCCAGAGTTTCTTGCGAGTTTTGTTACCATATACAAGGACGAGGCAGAGACCATGTTCCATCATAAAGTTATGCCAGTAATATTTTAATCCTTAATGTGTGATCTCCCCTCACACTCCTTTACTCTTTTAAAACCTTAGCCTGTTGCTTTTTCTGACAGATGAGATGCAATGATTGCAGATATTTAGAACGAAGATGTTGCTTGTTCTGTGAAAATAAATACCAACTTGCACTGCAGTCTGAAGCTTGTTTCAAAAGCATATTTCGATCATATTCACGTAAGTAAATTTCAAAACCGGATGCAGTTTAGAATGTATTATAACTAGGAAATGGATACTTCTAATAGTGCAATAAACTCCAGCAATATAAGAAAAAACCCTTTTATCATGAATATATTCATCACTCATTGTTCAACAAGTAAGAATTCGCAGTGAAAAACATTTTAAGAAAAAGAGATTACAGTCTTTCTATTCTTTTTATTATTCTTCACTGGTGGTAGTTGTAATTCTTCTTTGTGACCTGTTTGCACACTGCTTTGGTAGAAGGTACTGTGATGTAACAAATCCATTATAATAAAGTGTTACAGTACAGTAGTGACGCAGTTCCTGTTACAGGTGAGTAGTGAGTTCACATCTATACCATAATAAGCAAATTAGTTACAAACGTCCATAGAGTTGTTCCAAGTGTTAGACCTGGAACCATTGGCGTGGGTCTACCCTGCATTTTTTAGCTTTGCCTCCTGTGTTTTTGCTGTGTGTTGGACTCCGTTTTGCTGGTCTAGATGCTTTGGGCACTTTGCCACTGCTGTTCAGTGCCAAAATGCAAGTACTCCCTTTGTAAATTGTTCTTATGGATTGGTGTTTCCATGATTGGCTGATTTGATTTACTAGTCAGTCCCTAGTACAGTGCACTCTGTGTACCCGGGGCCTGTAAATCAAATGCTGCTAGTGGGTTTGCAGCACTGATTGTGCCACCCACATAAGCAGCCTGTAAATGTGACTCTGGCCTGCCATTGCAGAGCCTGTGTGCAGTCTAGTACTGCCATGTCGACTTGGCAAGTGCACCCACTTGCCAGGCCCTAACCTTCCCTTTTCTTACATGTCAGTTGTCAGGTGTCCTAAGATAGGCCCAAGGTACCACCGTGGGCAGGGTGCAGTGTATGTGAGAGGTAGGACATGCCCTGATGTGTGTGGCATGTCCTGATAGTGAATTACTGCCAAATTTGGTTTTCACTTTTGCAAGGCTACCTGTTCCCATAGGACAGAATAAGGGGGGTTTGCTTATAACATCTTATAAAAATAACTACCCCTGGGAAGAAGGTAGGAAAATAAAGTTTAGTATACCTGAACTCAGAATGTTAAAATGCATCTTTTAGTGAGGGTGATTTTTACATTCTGTGTTTGAAAATACCGCTTTTAGAAAGTAGGTATTGCCTCTGCTAGGCTTGTGTATTCCATGTCTGGCTTTTGGATGACAGGGGCTGGGGAGGAGCAGTGGCTCCAGAGAGGCAGGGCTGGGCTGAATAGACCTGGGCTGCATTTAGAGTAGGGGAAGGAGATTTCCTTTCACCTGAATGGGCCTGGTCTGCCAAGGACAATGCTGTCTCCACCTCCTGCCAGGAAGCTGCACCAGAGAGGACATAACTGGTTTTGTCTGAGCACAGGGCTTCTCTGCCACCAGAGAACAAAGGATTTTGTGATATAAATATTGGGGCCCAGACCCCAGAACTTTAGATCATTTCTGGGAATCAAGAGGAACCTTTGCCAAGGAGAAGAGCCGGAGAAGCTGAGGAGGAATACTGCCCCTGTGCTGTTTGCTGTCTGCGGTTGGCCTGCAGTGGCTACTTGCTGCCAAGGAAAGGAGAAAAGGACTTTGCTGTTTGCTGTGTCCCCTGCTTGAAGAAGATCTCCAAGGGCTTGAAACTGAGCTTGCCTCCTGTTCTGAAGTCTCAGGGACACAAAGACTTCACCACCAGCTCCCCTGAACTGCCTTGCTGGGAGTTCTGACCTTCAAAGAGGTGCCTGCTGTTGTTTTGGACCTCTAGAGACTGTTTTCCGCTGGAAGCTGGAAAAGTAAAGCAACTTCGAGAAGCAAGACGCATCCGCACCTGTTTCCGACGCATCGCCGAAGAAATTGCCGCAGCGCCTGCCCGTGGCTTGAGAAATTGCCGCACGCCGCATCGAGTGCACCGAGATCACCGCACCGATTTCGACGCAAGGCCTTCTGTGTGGCTGCAAGAGTTCACGCATCATCCAGGATCGTCGCATCGCGGCGCCAAGTTTGTCGCATCGTTGGAGGACGCAGTGAGAAACCGACACATCACCTCCCCACGCAGTAAGAAACCGACGCATCACCTCCTCTCCGGTAAGGAACCGACGCATCACCTCCCCTGCGCTGCAGTAAGGAACCGACGCATCACCTCCCCCAGAGCAATGAACCGACGTATCAACTTCCGTGAGTGTAAGGAACCGACGTGTCACCTTCCCTGGGGCCCGTTTTGTTTGTTTGCGTGACGCATCCCAGGTACTTTGTGAGAAAAGTGTTGCATCTGCAATTTGCTTTGAACTGAACTATTTCTACCATCTGAAAGTCATATTTTTATTACTGTATTGTGGATTTTTGTCGTTTGGTCTTGTTTTGGTTTAGATAAAGATTACTTTTTTTTCTAAACTGCTGTGGTGTCCATTTGTAGTGTTTTCACTGTATTACTGTATGTGTTCACAAATGCTTTACACACTGCCTCTGAGATAAGCCTGTCTGCCCGTGCCAAGCTACCAAGGGGGTGAGCAGGGGTTATTTTAGATGTGTATCCCCCTTACCCTGACTAGAAGCAAGGGTCCTTATTTGGACAAAGGTACCTATCTCCGCCAACTAGAGATCCCCATTTCTAACACCAAGCTTCTTTTAAAGTTTGACTTCCTAAATTGGCAGTGGTCTCTCTATCACAAGGCTGTGCCGTATTCCTTGGGAGTTAGACTGACTGTGAGATCTAATAAGCTGCCAGGCAGGCATACTGCTTGCAGAGTGATCCTGGCCATTTGGAAGAAAGGTCAGCAAAGAGGAAAGAGTGTTTTGAGTCAGAATATTCTGCTGCCTGTGCTTTTAATAACGCCCGCACTGTGCCCACTCCAATATACATGCACTCTCCTATCCCTGTATTCCTTAGAATAAACAGCCAACATTCGTTGTGGTTATGGTGGTCATTGTTGGCCGCAGTTTTATTACAAATACATGCATATACCTTGGTCATAACTGTATGACCCCTGGTCATAAATCATCCTTTGTGAACTGTCATACTTTGGTTGTCATAAATCATATACTTTGCTTGTCATACACATTGTTTGCCGTAAATCATTTGTACATCACAAATTCGTAAATCGCACCGACAGTTCATTGGTCAGTTCTTTTGCAGTCTTATCTCCTTTCTTGTCACTTCTGGGTCATACAATTGTTCGGTTGGTTTCCACGCTCTTTGCGTGTGGGTGTGGGGGGGTAGCTTCTCCCCCGAGTTAGGCCCCAACTCGCTACCTTGTTAGTCAAATTTGTGCCCTGCTGTCCGGCGCTGTCTGGGCTGCGAGTGCCGTCTCCGTTTGCAACCCCGTTTTTGTTAGGCCAACTCACCCTGCCGTGAGGCATCCCAAAGTGAGTGGCCCTACTCCTACACACCGCCCTGTCAGTGTGTCTCCATAACCATCCATTGTACCCTTACATCTCTGCTATCCGTTTGCCTGTTGTCCAGCACTGCGACACTGCTGTTCCTTACGTGAGGGTGGGTCAAAATCCTTGTTGTGCTGCTCCCCCGCTCCACGATGATAGGAGCTGCACAGGGTGAGCGGCAACTTATAACCCCCCTCCACTTTCCCGCCTCAGCCAGCGGTGTCCCCCCATTGGGCGGTTCATACATCGCCAGGACCCCCGTTGGCCGGGGGGCATGGCGCCTCTCTGGCACCCATGGGGCGCGCTGGGCTACTCCCATTCCGCTTCTGGGTGCCTTCGGTGACCCAGAACCGGATCCTTCCAGGGCTCGGCATTGGTTATGGTGCCAGCCCCTGAGGCCCCCTTTGGGGGCGGCCTCTGCAATAACCCCCACACTGTGCCCACTCCAGTATACATGCACTCTCCTATCCCTGTATTCCTTAGAATAAACAGCCAACATGCGTTGTGGTTATAGTGGTCATTGTTGGCCGCAGTTTTATTACGAATACATGCATATACTTTGTCATAACTGTATGACCACTGGTCATAAATCATCCTTTGTGAACTGTCATACTTTGGTTGTCATAAATCATATACTTTGCTTGTCATACACATTGTTTGCCGTAGATCGTTTGTACATCACAAATTCGTAAATCGCACCGACAGTTCATTGGTCAGTTCTTTTGCAGGCTTATCTCCTTTCTTGTCACTTCTGGGTCATACAATTGTTCGGTTGGTTTCCATGCTCTATGCGTGTGGGGTGTAGCTTCTCCCCGCAGTTAGGCCCCAACTTGCTACCTTGTCAGTCTCATTTGTGCCCTGCCGTCTGGCGGAGTCTGGGCTGCGAGTGCCGTCTCCGTTTGCTACCCCCTTTTTGTTAGGCCGACTCACCCTGCCGTGAGGCATCCCAAAGTGAGTGGCCCTACTCCTGCACACTGCCCTGTCTGTGTGTCTCCATAACCAACCATTGTACCCTTACTTCTCCGCCACGCCGTCAGGGAGGCTAACGTCTGTCTTCCTCCGGCTCCCCCTCGCATCCTCCTTTTTAAAAGTTTTTTTTACTTGCAACCTGCCAGAGCCATTGCGCCCCACAGGTTATCCCAGAACACACGCATCCCATCTTCCAATAGGTGAACCCTGTCCCGCCCATAGAGCTCTGGGCGGCCTGGGTGGACGAGGCCGTGCCTGATGCTTTCCAAGCCGTTGGTTTTGCAGAACTTGTTAACTGCGATGTTCAGCTTTCTCCTCGAGTTTTCAACTGCCTTGTGTGATTCGGCTCCCCGCCACACCATTATACTGATCAGCTCCGACCAAATGATGGACGTAGTACCAAAGCACTTCGCCACCTCTGTTAGTTCCGTCTGGATGGCCTGGAGGAGTGCTTTCCTCCCCCTTTGGGCTAGGTCGTTACCCCTGATGTGGATTATCAAGATGTCCGGGTGCCACGCTGTGTCCGCCTGCAGGTCCCTTAGGGCCGCTGGCAGCTGATTCCATCTCATCCCCGGATGACCCAGCCATCGGATGCATGTGTTGACTGGTCTTCCTGTCCGCCTGTGGGCCCCCTGCTGCCACCAAGACTGCATCCTGGATACAAATGAGTGACCCACCACCCATACCGGGCGGGGTCGCCCTCCTGCTAAAGCAATGATCACAAATGTCAGATGGCCTCTCACACCGGAGGCTGGGCACCCCCATTCAGCAGCCCCTATGTCTTTACCAAGAGTTTCTACAGTAGTTGGGGTCTCACATATGCACGGACCGCCATCTGCCTACTGCTTGTATCCCTGCCTCGGTCATCCCGTGTTGCGCTGGTGATGTTGCTGCGCCAATCCTAAATGAGTGGGAGCCAAATGCTGCTGGGGCAAGCCTTGCCTTGGTGAGGACTTGGCGCATCACTGCTGTGAACTGAAATTTGCTTAGGTGGCTCCCATCTTCATGCTTAAAAAGTGGACCCTCCCCTGCTGGTCGCGCCGCCATGTAAGTTAGGAGGCAGCAGACTGCACAGTATCTGTGGTCCTTGATGCACTTCAACTGCACCACTGCCCCCTTGCCGGCCTGATCCGTTTTTTACTGCCTCAGGAGTAGCTCAACCTCCGCTAAGCCGGGTTTGACATTGGCTGCCTGCAAGCACCGCCTCGCTGGCCCAGTCCTCCTGGGCGCTACTAGCTCGCTGAGGCAAAATGCCCCAAAGAACGTGGTTGAGAAGGCCGCCTTGAAAATGTTTAGCTCGAAGGTGTCCTTTGTTATAGCCCCTAGTGTGTCCCTGAGCTGGCCCAATATTGTGAAGTCTATGGGTCGCCTGCTGTCTGCCCTTACTCCCTCTGCCCGTTTCCACCCTTTCATCACTGCTTTGATGTAGTGAGAGGCTGTGGGGTACTGGCCAGAGCAAATTTTTGTGAAGTGAGTAACGGCGGACAGGTGGGCCTGCGCCCACGATCTAGACCTTTTGCTGGTGAATGCCTACTGGATGAAACGCTCGACTGCCCTCCTTGTTTCATCCATATTTCCCAGTGTCTGCATTCCTCCTATTTGCATCACTGTCCCTGCATATTTTCTGTAGCACCTGGCCGCTTCCGGCAAAGGGATTGGTTCAGTAGCGCCGCCTGGTCTATCCCACCAGGCCCCATAACTGTTCTGGAAAGGGGGTCATTACCTGCTCCGCTCCCAGAGCCAATTCCCTGAATCTGCTCATCCGTGCTCGAGAAAGGGCGTCCGCCGCCGCGTTCTCCACCCATGGTACATGACGTGCCTTCAGATCTATGTTCCCCTCCAACTGCAATTTAACCAATTGACGCATTAGTCTCAGCGTATCTGGGCACCTGGCTGAGCCTCTGTTGATTGCCTGTACCACCCCTTTGTTGTCCGACCAAAGCGTCAGCTTCATGTTACTCAGTTCCCGCTTCCAGACTGTTAGGGCCACTACAATGGGGAAAAGCTCAAGAAATGTAATGTTGTTGGTGATGTCCTGTTTGTGCCAACTGTTCGGCCATTGGCCTGCGCACAATTTCTCGCCCAGGATTGCCCGAAACCTGTGTTACCCGCTGCATCTGTGAACAGGGCTATCTGCTTGACTGTCACCCAGCCTTCTCTCCAGATCAGGGCACCATTAAAATCTGCCAGGAATGTGTCCCACATAAGCAGGTCCCGCTTGACCCCTGTCCCGAGCCTGACATGGTGATGCTTGTGAGTGAGTCCTGCTGTTAGCTGAGTGAGGCGCCTGGCAAAAACCCTGCCCGCGGGGATGACCCTGGCAGCGGAATTGAGTTTGCCAATCAACCACTGGAGATCGCGGAGAGCTGCCTTGTCACGGCCGCAGAGGCCCGTTATTTCCTCCCTCAAATCCCTCACTTTCTCCTAAGGCAGTCTGGATGTTCCCACCACTGAGTCTAGCTCTATTCCCAGGAATGTGATTTTTGTTGCGGGCCTACCGTCTTCTCTGATGCCAGCGGGATCCCCAGCTCCCCGGCAAACTCTTGGAATGCCGCCAGTCTGTCACCACACTCTGTTGACCTTGCGGGGCCTGTGAACAGAAAGTCATCTAGGTAGTGTAGTTTACCCCCCGCGGGCTGCCTGTCATGCAGGGCCCATTCCAGAAAGGTGCTAAATTGTTCAAAGTATGCGCAGGATACTGCGCACCCCATGGGCATTGCTTTGTCAATGTACAGAGCCCCTTCCCACTTGAAACCCAAGAGGTGGAAACTTGAGGGATGAATCAGGAGGAGGTGGAGGCTGACTCAATGACCGCTTTTGCCATGAGGGCTCCTTGGCCTGAGGACCTTACTAAGTCGATGGCGTCGTTGACTGTAGCGTAACCAACGGAGCTGAACTGAACTGACCTGGTTCCTTCTTGGGAACTACCCCCAGGGGAGAGACTACTACTTCCTTAGTTATCTGAAGAGGCAGGGGGCCCTTTATCCTACCCAGGGATTTGTCTTTTTCTAGCTTTTTGCGAACCACTTCAGGGTGTTGTAGTGCTGATTTTAAGTTTTTTGCGCCGCCAAGCGGGAGTGGGCCCTCAAATGGTATAACAAAACCTTCCTCAAAACCTTTCACGAGCGTGGTGGCGTCTGTCTTGTTGTGGTATTTGTTGGCTAGCCGACGGGGTTGCTGTGTGTTGATGGGAGACTTGGCTGACCGATAGTTGTGTACTCCCTTTGGTCCCCACCCTCCTTTCATGACTGAATTATTGTTTACTGTTCTTTTCTTTTTTGTCCCCTCTATGCTCTTTCTTGCATCTGCACCCCGCTGCTGGATGTCCTCCGCCACACTCGGAGCATATGTGCTGGAATTTGCACGAGGCCCCCCAGGTGCATTCGTTGGAATCATATTTCCACCAGCTGGCAGCCGGCCCGTTGGGGGGGTGGGGGTTTCAATGTATTAAATGTTTTGGGCCTATGTAATGACTTGCCCTTCCCTTTGTAAAAAGAACCCCGAAAGGGCTGCTCGCTTTTTCCCGCCCATGTTTTAACCTCTTTTGCTACCATCATTTTGTGTATGAAACCAGACACATCTTCCTCATTCCACTCAATTTCTGGGTGTGTCTGCATCTTTAATCTAAAACCTTTGTAGTATTCTAACCATGCATCCCCAGGCAATTGACTCTGGGCCCCGTGGATGTTGGCCTCGTATAGCTATAGATCGGCCGTGCAGCGTGGGAACTTCTCAACAATTATGCAGGCCATTATTCTAAATGCGTCTAGCCAGTTGTCAAAATTCCTTTCTTTTCGCTCCTTTCTCCTTTCCCTTCTATCCTCATCTTTTTGTCACACACTGTCAGGTCCAGCCCGTCTAATTGGATCTCTAACAGTGAGAAAATGTCAATAAATTCCTTCCTCCATATCCTCTCCTTTACTGCCAGGGGGATAAGGCTTGCTAGCCCCGTGGCCCTTGTGGTCATTGATGCTGGACCAGGCGAAGGCCTAGTGTATGCGTCTGGGGCCAAGGCTATTCTAGCTGGGTCGCTTGCTGGGCTTGTGCTGCCCCAAGCTGCTACAGGGGACCCTAACTCCCCACGTGTCTCCTGCGTGACCTGCCCTTGCAAGCGCTCCTGTCGCGCGCAGCCCGGGTCTAACAGGTGCCATGGTAGCCCGGATACTCCCCCTTGAGGTTGTGGGCCTGCTGTCCCTAACCCCTGTGAGCCCAGCCCCTTAAGCAACAATGGTGCCATTGATTTTAAGCATTCCTGCACTATTGTACCAATATGCTCACCCCTTGTTGCTGCGTTGCTGGCGTCACTGTTAGCGCCTGCCATTGCCAGGATGGCTACAGGCGGCAGGTCAGTCCTCTGGCATCCTCTTTAGGCCGCCGTCGTCCGCGGTGTTTTGGACGCTGTCCTCCGTTTCTTCCTGGGTGCTGGCATGCTGACATCCTCTGGCGGCTGGTTGCTTGTCCCTTCTCCTGCGTCTTGGCCCAAGTGTGACTGCAGCCAGCTGGCCCCGTGGACCTCTGATGCAGCCCGAATTTTTTGTAACAAATCCCCCAGCTCTTCTGGCTGTCCATTTCTGCCCTGGCTCTCCATCACACGTGCCTTTGGAGGCCTGCCGGTCTACCTTCTAGGCGGGGTGCTGACGCCCTCCTTATGCACCAAGACTTTGAACAATGCAACTGGGCCTTTAACCGGCCCCTGGTTATCCCCTCTTGATGGGGTGCTGCAGCCTTTCTTTATGCACCAAATGTCCTTGTCCCAATTACTGTGTCCTTTGTTCCCCAATTTCTGTCCTCTCTGACTCCAGAACCAGGCAGGGGCCCGTGCACCCGGCCCTCACTTGGCTGCCTTGCTCCTTGCCCACTGGGTGCTGCACCGTTTGAGCCTGTCCCCCAGCCCAATGCAGATCGGAGGCTGCCAGCAGCTTGTAGTGAGTGAGTCCACTCCAGGTAGGTTATTCAGGATTATGTTTATTGTAGCATACAGGTGCTGCGCAGCAGCCAGCTCTCTCCAACGTCCAGTTCCAACTGTCCCCCCTTTCAAACCAACATTCTAACTAGAATGCCAGTGGCCAGAACGTCATGGCTAAAGCATTCTAAACTTGGAAGGAGGACACTACACAGCTGCTATCAAATACACCCCCCAGCGAACAACACGAATGTCTGGAGACACTGTCTCCCAACCTTTTCCTTCTATATTTTTTATTTTATTTTATATATTGTCCGAGCAGAGGTCGATTCCCACTGCTCCTTGCTCAACTTTTTGGGCAGCGTGATGTTCTCTTGTGTGCCCTGTCCCGACTCCCCTGATTAGGCCCGTCCCTCGCAAAGCTCCTGACACCACCCACTTACCGGCCCTGCGGGGATCCTGAGTGCACACAGCCCGGCCTCCCGGCATTCCAGCGGTGTTCAGGACTATCGCTCCTGTCCTCGGGGGGCCTCTTTTCAAACAACAAAGCCCCAAAACAGCTCACCCGTGCTCCGGTGGT
Organism: Calotriton arnoldi; assembly: GCA_963921515.1. NCBI lineage: Eukaryota > Metazoa > Chordata > Amphibia > Caudata > Salamandridae > Calotriton > Calotriton arnoldi. The sequence continues at coordinate 231,759 of CAWUFW010004232.1, read as the reverse complement.
TGCGGCCGCTCGAAGGACCACACTGGTGTCACAGTTGTCAGTGGGGGCATGACCCCGAGAAACCCAGGGGCCCGAGCAGCAGCTGCATGCAATGTATCCATGCTGTGCCTGCCTCGCTACCTCCTCGTGCAAAAATTGGGGGAGACGGCAGCGCTCAGGGTCCGCACAGTGCGCCGCTACAGCCCATGCAGCAGTACCGAGGCAGCGCCTCAGAGCACGCTGGAGCGGCGAGGAGAGGGGCACGACCTTGTGCTCCGGGACCCGGAGACCTCCGAGCTCTGCGCCGGCAAGTCTGCAACGGTGCTCCTCTGTAGCACGCTGGACCGGCCACACCCAAGGGTCGACCTCGTCGGCCCACACACAATCCTGTCCTCCACGCCGGGCCGCAGGGTAAATGCTTGCAAGTTTCCAAAACCCCCGGCGGTCAACACTCTTTGTGGAGCCTCCGGTCCGCAGTAACGAGGTCCCGCAGCAGAGCTTTGCCTTGCCTCGACCAGATAAGATACGTTCAAAATCCTTGTTGCGCCACTCCCCCACTCCACGATGATAGGAGCTGCACAGGGTGAGCGGCGACTTATAACTCCCCCTCCACTTTCCCGCCTCAGCCAGCGGTGTCCCCCCATTGGGGGGTTCGTACATCGCCAGGCCCCCTCATTGGCCGGGGGCATGGCGCCTCTCTGGTGCCCGTGGGGTGCGCTTGGCTACTCCCATTCTGCTTCTGGGCGCCTTCTGGCACCCAGAACCGGATCCTTCCAGGGCTCGGCGTTGGTTATGGCGCCGGCTCTCGAGGACCCCTTTGGGGCGGCCTCTGCAATATTCTACTTTTTAATATTTAAAATCAGTTACTCGCCATAATCTCTTGTCATTATTGATCGGTACACCCCTGCCTTTGGGCAGCAGCTTAGCATCACCCATACATTGAATGTCCGAGAGGCCCCAAGCCCTCTAAGGACCCCAGTGGCCAGAGTATGGGTCGAAACGGAGAGAGTGTGGAGTGAACTTTAATGAATTCTGCAGGTTACAACCGGAGATAAGGCAACTAGGCATTTCCTGTTATATGAGGATTCAACATAAAACAGTACTTCGAAGACACAGAGAGACCCAGCTCTGTTGGAGTTGGAGGATGAATGTATGGCCAGAGGTAATGAATACATGGAGAGATTAAAGATGCTTAAACACCCTTCAAACGAAGTTGGAGACCATTATTCTATAGAAGATGACTAAAGATGCTTCAGTGGGCACGGCCACGCTACAGGAGGGTTCTCCTCAGCAGGACTGACGCACCAATGACCTGCGGCCTGTGAGATGCTCGCCCTATCACCGTCTACAGAGCTTTACGTGTGAATAACGCAGCACTTTCAAGTTCTCCTTCCAACGTTTTTCACTGCAGTTATAGTCTAATGGAAAATATTGGTTTGAGATTATTGTCTCGAGAGTCTTCCAAATCAATCATCTGGGCCTCGAGTGCCAATAATGACATCATGGTGCTAAGGGCTGAGAGGAAATGGTGTTCGATGGCCGATGTTGCGTTTCAGTCACTTCCCCGGCCTTGGCTGCGGTCCATGGATTGTGTCCCACAGGGTTTCATTCAGAGACACGCTGACGCTTCCAGCCAGAGGTGCTGCCATTAGCTGGCTCTGGCAGCAGCTGAGACACACCATACAGAAGACCGGTAATCCGCGGATAGCGCTCGACTGTAACTGTATATAGGATGTCCGTATCCAGTTGCCGAAGTAAGCAGATGATTCCAGCCATTAACCTCTTGCCACGACCCCTTTCCATGGGAGATACGACCCGCAGGCCACAGACGTGGCCCACTCGTGGTGCAAGGTCACGAGGAAAAGATGGCGTCATGGCCTGGCAGCAGAGCTCTTTGTGGAAAAGGTCAAACGATTAGACAGAGTAAGGGGCATCTTTGTATTTGTACCTCCTCATGCTTGCTCTGCTAGGTTGACCCAGTCGACGGATGGTGGAAAGGGAGACGTCAACTAGTCTGGCGAGGCTTATCATATTAAATATGCGTAAAGAGCGTTCTTTGTTTCTGTCCCTTCTAACGCTTTTCACTCGCAGTCTATCAAAGAACATCTGTCTATACTTGAGAACGTGATGATCATATGTCAGTGCAGAGGATGGAAACAGTGAAGTCACTGAAAAGGGCCCTTTCTGCGGGGGCACAGCAATGCGTGTCCTTCGGTTACAAGATGGGCTGACAGGAGAGGGAGCCCTGAGGGAAGAGTTACCTAAGAATGTGAACATTTAGGTCCCTGAAAGCAGATTGGGGTGTAGGCCATTTCCTGTTAACCAATACATTCAGAAAACTGTGTTATTTTCACAACTACTTGCGTTTCTAGATTTTCCAAAACACTGAATAATGGGATTAGTCGTGCGTACATTTTGTATTTTTAAGTAGCAATGTTGTGTTGCTTTATCCCACAAGGTCTCAATAAGAAATTAAGGCTTGATATTAAAGGTAACTTATATTTTCTGAAGTGCAGAGCTGTAAGGCTTGGCTGTCCTTGGACCAAAGCATCAGGTTAAGACCCTCTGACTTGTCCATAAAATCTACTACAAGAACACCCCATCGGACTACTATGATAATCACCTAAGGCACTAACACCCACAAAGAGCCCCGAGAACCGCACGACATTCTCTTCTTCAGGTTCCCGGGATAAACAAGGCATTGGAATACACTTCAATCAATCAACCCTTTCCTATTTAAGTAATTGAGGTGCTGGCCATTTCCCTTGCGCATCGTAATGCTTGCTTTTGAACCAAATTTTAGGTTGAGCTAGTGCCAGAAAGATTTTTTTTTTTGTAGTTTTGACTATATGGGATATGTTCATTGAGGTTTGAACGAGATGATGAAAGCAAGGCGTGGCAAGTTCCAGTCCGCATCAGGTGTAGTGGAGAGGGTGGGAACAGAGACCATTGCCAGTGTAGTTCATTATCAACGTTTGCGCAAAAAAAACAAAAAATCACATGTAGATTAATAGTGTCCACCCATTGAAGGCAACGTTAAAACACTGAGTAAATTCTTTGCAGATGTACATAGGACCTACTTGTAGTAGAAGCTTCACTTTAAGTACTGGGGCCACTTTTGTATGTGTTTACATAGACATGAGAGGAGTTGGCCTAACAGCTAGGGAGGTCGACCTCAATACTGGGAAACCGGGTTCGTGTCTCGGCAAGGACACGCAACATCCTGTGATTCTGGGCAAATCACTTAATCTACCCGTGCCTAGCAAAAATGAATGTGTCCTCATGTAACGCAACTGGTGCTCGTGTAAAGCACTCTGATACAGCCAATACCCTCGGGTCAAGTTTGCGCTTGTGTGGTGCTCATCACCCTGAGTATGTCTGTTGGTACTACTGACAAAACAACATATGTTAATTGTTTCCAAAGTCAATGGTACTCATTTTGTGAACCTCAAAATGATGAAAGGCTGAGTGGTTGAACCAGAGTTCGAACCTGTGACTGTGGCATTACAGATTCCTAGAGTGGATAAATTAGCTCACTGGACTACCATATCTGGCTGTTGTGGTGTCAGTGTTGTAACCCTCACTTTCATCATTTTCGTATAACAAACATATTATGACTTGAGTTTTATGCAGCACTTGCTGTGGCTAATGTTGTTAATTTCCATGAATTCCGAGTTACCTGCTTATTCATTTCAGGAGCAAAGGTTAAGATGCCCATCCCGGAATTCAGATAGAATTTTAAAAAATGAATAAAAATGTTAAGAGAAGTTTATTTTAAGTACAAAGTGCTTTGAAGACTGTAGTTGGCACAAAACTAGCACACAAATTCAACTGTACACACATACATCATCTGCACTAATTAGAATAGAATTTGATGTCATGCCTTGTTATGAACGTCTTCAAAGCACTATGGGGCAGATTTACAAGGAAGTGCCGCAGTGCGGCAACGCAAGCCCTTTGGCTGCGCCACGCTGCTGCACTTCCACAGCACAGGAATGCGACATATTGACAATAATATGTCGCATTCCTCTGCTCTCCCCTGCGCTGGTGCACAAACAGCTGCCATGCGCCGCCGTCATGGGGAGATTGTTTTTGTGCAGGAAGGGGCACCCTCCTGCACAAAAACAATCACTACAGGCATTTTCCTCTTTCAATGCGTGCTGTAGAATGCAGCACGCATTAAAAGAGGAAAAAACAAGGAGAAATGAAAACATTTCTCCTCGTTGCGCCTCGCTACGCCTCCCCTGGGGAGGCGTAGCATTCTAACGCATTTCCAGATTTACGATTCCTTCTAAATCTGGAAATGTGTCTTGTTCCATGGGTGTTGCGTGGGAACACCCACAGCAACACCCATGGAACGCCCCTTTCACGCAAAGTGCTACGTGTAAAGGAGCCATATTTACAAGGACAGGAAAAGTCACGCAGGGTGGCTTTTCCTGTCCTTGTAAATAGGGGGCAGAGAAATACGCCACCAGTTCGTCACAAAAAGTGACGTACTGGTGGCGCAAGGGGCTTGTAAATCTGCCCCTATGTAAATAAAATCAACTTCTCTTAACATTATTATTTTTTTAATTAGAAAGGCAAAATTGTTCTTCACTTGTTTCTGTTTCATTACTGTCTTGCTTTTTTAACAACCTGAGTTTATATGCCTGGCTTTGGTTGTACTCCAAGCGGGCGTAAAAACCCCTGCTGTTTTCTTGTCTTTTATGGATCCTGCGCCTCCTTGCATCAATCAATCAATCAGGGATTTGTAAAGCGCTGCAAATCACCTATGAGGGTCTAAAGGTGCTGTGGATGCTGCTGCTTCATGGTGGACTGTTCATTCGAACAGCCAGGTTTAAGTTATTTCCTGAATTTCTGGAGCGATTATGTGGACCTGAGGTGCAGGGAAGGTCGTTCCAAGCTTTGGCCACCAGGTGTGAGAAGGAGCGACTTCCGCTGTTGACTCTGAGTATCCGGGGATTGTCTGTGAGGAAGAGGGAGGCAGATCAAAGGAGTCTGGTTGGTTAGTGGAAGGTCGTGCGTTTGATGATGTATGCTGGTCCTTCATTGTGAAGAGCTTTGTATGCGTGGGTCAACATCTTGTACTTGCATCTCTTCTGGATCTGGAGTCAGTGTAGCTTCTTGAGGTGAGGTGCGATGTGGGTTTGTCTGGGGAGGTCGAGCACAAGTTTGGCTGCTGAGTTTTGTATTGTCTGTAGTCCCTTCAGGAGGTGCGCGGTGATTCCTACATAGAGACTGTTCCCGTAGTCCAACATGCTGGTGATGAGGGCCTGCGTGACTGTCTTTCTGGTATTGACTGGGAGCCACCTGAAGATCTTGTGCCTGGATACCCCTCAGGGTGATTAGCTGCACTATACAAATACTACTTGATTGATTGATTGATTTCAGAGCATACGCAGGGTGTGTAAGCAGGCAGATGAGACTGCGTTTACTTGTTTCTTCATGGATAGCTTGTTGTCCAAGATGATGCCGAGGTTGTGGGCTTCGTTTGTCAGGGTGGGAGAGGGGCTGAGTTCAGCAGGCCACCATTCTTTGTTCCATGGTGAGGTGTTGTTCCCAAAGATGAGGACTTCCGTCTTGTTCGTGTTTAGCTTGAGGCAATTGTCCTTCATCCAGTCGGCAACATTCATCATACATCTGTGGAATTTGGCTCTGAAGGAGGAGGGGTCTTATGACAGTGAGAGTATGAGCTGGGTGTCGTCCGCGTAGGAGATGATGTTCAGTACATGTGATCTAATGGTGTTGGCCAGGTGGTCATGTACGTGTTGAAGAGGGTGGGGCTTAGAGATCATCCTTGGGGGCTGCCGCAGATGATCTTCTTGGGTTCTGAGATAAATGGTGGGAGGCGGATACTCTGGGTTCTTCGGGTGAGGAATGAGGCAATCCATTTAAGGACGTTTCCCTAGATTCCGATTTGGTGGAGTCTGTTGATCAGGATGTGGTGGGAGACAGTGCTGAAGGTGGCTGAGAGGTCCAGCAGCATGAGGGCTGACGTTTAACCATGGTCCAGGAGGGCTCTGATGTCGTTGGTGGTTGTGATCAGGGCTGTCTCAGGGCTGTGGTTGACTCGGAATCCGGATTGAGAGGGTTCCAGGAGGTTGTGTTCAAGGTGTTCGGTGAGTTGCTGGTTGATGGCCTTCTCGAGGATCTTTGATGGAAAGGGGAGTAGGGAGATAGACCGGTAGTTCTTTGGATCTGTTGGGTCAGTGGATGGTTTCTTTAGGAGGGGCCTTACTTTGGCATGTTTCCAGTCCTCAGGGAAGGAGGCCAGGGTGATGGAGGTGTTTGACTTTCTTGAGCTCATTGAGAAAAGTCCTGCTCTCGACCGAGGTTGAAGATGTGGTGGCGCAGGGGTCCATGGGTGCTCCAGAGTACACAGAGTTCATGATGGAGACTGTGGCTTCAGTCATGAGAGGGTCCCAATATGTGAGCAGGTGTTTGTGGTTTGTTTCCATGGGTGTTAGCAGGCTGATGCTGTCTGTAGTGGAGGTTTGGGGATCAAAGTTTTTGTAGATGACTGAGATCTTGTCGTGGACGATGTCTGCCAGGGTGTTGCACAGTCCTTGGGAAGCGGTGATGTAATTACCAGTGGCTGCGGGTTTGGAGAACTCCCTCACCTTTGGATTCGGCTGGTTTGGCGGGGGCTATTTTGTCGGCACATTCAGTGATCCATTGGTAGAAGTTCTTTACGGCCTGATCCAGGTTGGATGATGTGTCTGGGAGGTGGGAGTTGAGAGCATTGTTCCACTGGTCTCCCGATATCTTTTACCAGTTTCTGCACATGAAACTCGGGGGTGGTGCCAGTGTTGGTCGATCCTGAGATGGTGAAGTGAATGCAGTAGTGGTCGGTGAGCTGTGAGATGTGAGCGTACTTGACTCTATCACTGGAAGGAAAAATGGGGTGGAACGTGTGTCCTGCGATGTGGCTGGGGACGGTGACAAGTTGCTTGAGACCGATGATGTTCATGCTTTCCAGGAGGTTGGTGGTGTTGGTTTTGCTGGGGTATTTGAGGTGGAAGTTGAGGTCCCCAAGGAAGATGTAATGTTCGGAGTCGCTAACGATTGAGCGATGAGGTTAGGGATGGCATTGCTGAAGCTGGGGCGTGGTCTTGGTATGCAAAACCCAAAAAATCCTCGTGTCTAGAGTGCCGGTGAAACACCGACACGAGACTGCAAAAGAGATATCTTGTTGCTAGAGGGGGAGTCCTTTAAATAGGACGAAATCCCATCACCCACCAAGGTGGCAAGCTTCATCATCTGGGATTCTCCTCTTGGCGGAGTCTCCTAGCCCCGCCAAGGGCTACAACCCACTCACTGTGAGGGAGGAGCTCAGGGATGTTTTTTAAGGTTCCTACTAGGTGAAGGATATCCTAAAATCCTCAAGATGTGAAACAAAAAGGTTGGGTGTCGAGCGCAGTGCAGTGAAAGTGATCTCAAAATGTGAGGAACGTGATTCTAAAACTAACTACTAAGAATGAAAATAACTTTATTGGCTCACTCTTAGTGTTAGGGTTAAAAACAGCGCACTTGCAGTGTGAAAGAATGGTTACTACATGTGATGGATGAAACAGGTCTACATGTTTCGGCCAGATTGATCCGGGCAGGTGTCACGGCCTTCTTCAGGACCTATAGATAGAGTGCTACTGTGTGAACGTAGTGAGACTATAAAATGTAGTCAGTGTTGAAAAGAAAAAAGAAAAATAAAAAAGATACAAAACCAGTAATCCACTTGTGTTAAACACAACTTACTGGTTTTATCTGTAGGGAACAGAAGCATCAAGAACAATAAAATGCATATGTCTCTAATCATTGAATCAAGAAAAAATACAAGTAGTGTGAGTCGAAATGTACTCATCACTGGTAATGCCCTAAAAGTGCAATCAGATCAAGTAAACTAATAGTCTTACCCGTGGATTACGGATAAGAGGCCTCACCTCCGCCTGGCAACAGCTCAGGGGAGAGGCACCGCTCTGAAAAAAGGATGTTAATTTGTGTCAAAGCAGTTCAGACAAAATCCAGTCAGACATAACTCCAATCATGCATATTGGAGGAACCTTATCATAGTATAAACCAGGGCACCTGGAAACCAGTGAGTCTTAAATCTAATGATGTGGAGTAGGTGTATGCTCACTTACTGACAAACAGAGAGGAATTTTAAATCAAATGTTAGTTAAAAGGTAGTTAGAGGACATAGAGGTCAGAGAGAATTATTACAGCATACTTGATACTGGAAAACAGATATATACAGAAAAACTTATCCAGAATACAAAGGTAAAGGCACTTGTCATGAGTGTGTGGTCTAAACATCCCACGGTGGTCTCTACATGGCGTTCGGTGGTACTTTGTGTGTGACATAGGTGGCAGATCAGTAGTACATTAGGTAAAGTGACAACTGCCTGAATTAATGATAATGGGTCACTAGAGCGTCCCTGTGGATGCTAGCAAATGTAAAATAATAATTTGCAGCAGTTGACGCTTGATACAGGTGCCTAGACTATAATTTCGAGTAGGTAAATGACAAGTGATGCGAGGATCTACGGCTGCGTGAGGTAGCCATATCAGGTATTGATCAAGCTCACGGTTACTTGCGGCATTGTGAGAGCAATATGTTATGCGGTATTGTGCAAAAGGGCCAGGGTGTAAATAGTGTATACTCGTAGCAACGTCAAATACGCGTAAAGCAGTGACGGCTACACCGTGGGTGCCTGGCGTGCACCTTCAATCAATTTAAAAAGGGCACCAATTACGTCAAACAAGTGAGCGCCTAGCACAGACAATGGAAGAGCAAAAATCTGTTGCACTTACATGCTCATGGCAAGAAACAGAGTAAGCGCGGCAAAGTAAAAGACCGTTACATTCACATGCTTGTGGCAAAAAGAGTGTGGCAAAAAGAGTGAGCGCGGCTCCAGCCAGGCGTGCACCCTTAATCAATGAGGGAGACCGTCACTATTTTGTGCCATGGGGGCAGTCAGAGGTAGAAAAACGCCACACTGGGAATTAACATGCTGAGGGGAGCAGGGCTCAATATTCCTACCTGTCCGTCGGTACCCCGGGCGGTACAGAAGCTGCGACCGGAGGTGGCGGACGGGCAGTCAAGATGCAGATAAATAGGCTTGGTAAAGGGCGCGTGCGCGTCGCAAAAAGTTCTGACGGCAGGAGTGTGCAGGCATAGGACGTCGCAGTGCTCATGGGATACGTAGTTTCGTGAGCGCTGTAGGCAGAGTGCCTCGCAAAAGATGCAAAAGATGCAAATAAATGCTTAGTTTCAAAGACGCCGGTGCATATAGTATGCTGTGTTCTGACAGGATGTCTAATAGTGCCTCAAACACACTCCCAAGTTGGTCATTGATCTTAGCTCAACTGATATCCGACCTGTTCAGCTGCACTTTGAAACTAAGCATTTATTTGCATCTTTTGCGAGGCACTCTGCCTACAGCACTCACGAAACTACGTTTCCCATGAGCACTGCGATGTCCTACGCCTGCACGCTCCTGCCGTCTGAACTTTTTGCGACGCGCATGCGCCCTTTACCAAGCCTATTTATCTGCATCTTGACTGCCATCGGCCACCTTCGGTCACAGCTTGTGTACCGCCCGGGGTACCGACGGACAGGTAGGAATATTGAGTCCCGCTCCCCTCAGCATGTTAATTCCCAGTGTGGCGTTTTTCTACCTCTGACTGCCCCCATGGCACAAAATAGTGACGGTCGCCCTCATTGATTAAGGGTGCACGCCTGGCTGGGGCCGCGCTCACTCTTTTTGCCACACTCTTTTTGCCACGAGCATGTTAATGTAACAGTCTTTTACTTTGCCACGCTCACTCTGTTTCTTGCCACGAGCATGTAAGTGCAACAGATTTTTGCTCTTCCATTGTCTGTGCTAGGCGCTCACTTGTTTGACGTAGTTGGTGCCCTTTTTAAATTGATCGAAGGTGCCCGCCAGGCACCCACGGTCTGTAGCCGTCACTGCTTTACGCATACTTGACGTTGCTACGAGTATACACTATTTACGCCCTGGCCCTTTTGCACAATACTGCATAACATATCGCTCTCACAATGCCTCAAGTACCCGTGAGCTTGATCAATACCTGATACGGCTACCTCACACAGCTGTAGATCCTCGCATCACTTGTCATTTACCTACTCGAAATTATAGTCTAGGCACCCGTATCAAGCGTCAACTGCTGCAAATTATTATTTTACATTTGCTAGCATCCACAGGGGCGCTCTAGTGACCCATTATCATTAATTCAGACAGTTGTCACTTTCCCTAATGTACTACTGATCTGCCACCTATGCCACACATAAAGTACCACCGAATGCCATGTAGAGACCACCGTGGGATGTTTAGACCACACACTCATGACAAGTGCCTTTACGTTTGTATTTGGAATAAGTTTTTCTGTATATATCTGTTTTCCAGTATCAAGTATGCTGTAATAATTCTCTCTGACCTCTATGTCCCCTAACTACCTTTTAACTAACATTTGATTTAAAATTCCTGTCTGTTTGTCAGTAGGTGAGCATACACCTACTCCACATCATTAGATTTAAGACTCACTGGTTCCCAGGTGCCCTGGTTTATACTATGATAAGGTTCCACCAATATGCATGATTGGAGTTATGTCTGACTGGATTTTGTCTGAACTGGTTTGACACATATTAACATCCTTTTTCAGAGTCGTGCCTCTCCCCTGAGCTGTTGCCAGGCTGAGGTGAAGCCTCTTATCCGTAATCCACGGGTAAGACTATTAATTTACTTGATCTGACTGCACTTTTATGGCATTACCAGTGATGAGTACATTTCGACTCACACTACTTGTATTTTTTCTTGCTTCAATGATTAGAGACATATGCATTTGATTGTTCTTGTTGCTTTTGTTCCCTACAGATAAAACCAGTAAATTGTGTTCAACACAAATGGATTACTGGTTTTGTATCTTTTTTGTTTTTTCTTTTCAACACTGACTATTTTTTATAGTCTCACTACGTTCACGCAGTAGCACTTTATCTATAGGTCCTGAAGAAGGCCGTGACACCTGCCCGGGTCAATCTGGCCGAAACATGTAGACCTGTTTCATCCGTCACATGCAGTAACCATTCTTTCACACTGCAAGTGCGCTGTTTTTAACCCTAACACTAACAGTGAGCCAATAAAGTTCTTTTCGTTCTTAGTATTTAGTTTTAGAATCACGTTACTCACATTTTGAGATCCCTTTCTCTACACTGCGCTCGTTACCCAACCTTTCTGTTTTACATCCTGAGAATTTTAGGATATCCTTCACCTAGTAGGAACCTTAAAAAACATCCCTGAGCTCCTCCCTCACAGTGAGGGGGTTGTAGCCCTTGGCGGGGCTAGGAGTCTACGCCAAGAGGAGAATCCCAGATGATGAAGCATGCCACCTTGGTGGGTGATGGTATTTCATCCTATTTAAAGGACTCCCCCTCTAGCAACAAGATATCTGTTTTGCAGTCTTGTTTTGGTGTTTCACCGGCACTCTAGACCCAAGGATTTTTTGTGTTTTGCATTACACTTTGGGGAATTAATCCTCGCCGGTCTTTAAAATCTCTCTTGGACCCTCCCACCCCTCCTTTTTTGTCCACGTGGTCTTGGTAGTCTGTAGGTGAGGGTGCCTCATGGTGTTTTTTCCGTCTGTGTGAAGTTGATAATTGAGATGCTCCATTATAGGGATTGAGTTGTCTGAGGAGGTCGTGCAGAAGAAGGTGTCCTTATAGATGATGAATGAATGATTGATTTATAAAGTGCAGCAATACCCTGGGGTGTCTAGGTGCTACTTGAAACACACACAGCTGGATGACAGAATAAGAGAGTAGTGTTATGCTCTAAAAAGCCATGTTTTTAGTATCTTCCTGAATTTTAACAAGTTTGTCTCTCTCTTCAGAGAGGTTAGCAGGGTGTTCCAGAGTTTTGCAGTGGTGGTTGTAAAACTCTTTCCACCCCACTTAGTCTTTTTTATCCTGGGAACAATCAGATTCCTAAGTTCTGCTGATCTTAACGGTCTGGGTGGAACATATGGTTTTAGATAGCTTGCTAATTGGGTTGGACCCATTTGATTGAGTGCTTTAAATGCAATGCAGAGGGATTTAAATTGAATCCGCTTTGCTACCGTCAACTAATGGAGCCAGGGGAGAGCGGCAGTTACAGACTTCTATTTAGGGATTCCTAGGAGAACCCTGGCTGCGGTGTTTTGTACAATCTGCAGTTTTTGGATACTACGTTTTGTTGTGCTGGTGAATAGGGCGTTACAGTAATCCAGTCTTGACGATATGATAGCAGCTGGAGCTGATGGAGTTAATTTGAGCCTCAAAGGATAGTTTATTGTCCAAGATAACGCCAAGATTTTTTGCTTTTTGAGTAATGCGTGGGTAGTGGTCCGAGCTGGGCCGGCCACCAGTTGTTGGTCCAAAAATGGGGATTTTTGCCAAAAAGTAAGACCTCTGTTTTGGAAGAGTTCAATTTCAGACAGTTGTCTGACATCCAATTCCCGATGTGACTCATGCAGTCTTGAAAGCTACTTGCAGTGCTGCTAGAAGATCCACTTACAGAGACAATTATTTGTGTATCGTCCGCTGACGATACAAGGGCAAACCCATGACTTTTTATTAGTCTGGCCAGCGGGACGACGTATAGGTTAAAAAGTGTGGGGCTCAGGGAAGAACCCTGGGGTACCCCACACTGCAGTGAAAAGGGAGGAAATACAAAGTCGCCTAATGCGACCCACTGAGATCGCTCAGATAGGAAGGAGCCTAGTAGGGAGAGCGTCTTGTCCCTGATCCCGATGGTAGCCAAACGGTCCATCAGCAGCCCATGACTGGCAGTGTCAAAAGCTGCCGATAGATCCAATAGGATCAGGGCGGCGCTACCCCCGCCATCCAACGTACGTCGAGCTCCTCGGTGGCCATAATCAACACCTGTTCTGTGCTATGATGTGCATGAAAACCAAATTGGGAAGGATCCAGGATTTCGTTACCCTTGATGAAAGGGGAAAGTTCTAAATTGATGGCCTTTTCCACCACCTTCGAAGGGAAGTGGAGTCTGGAAATAGGCCTATAGTTAAGCGGATCCTTGGTGTTCAGTGTGGGTTTTTTTAATAATGGAAGTATGGATGCCTTCTTCCATTCTAGTGGAAACCTCCCAGAAGTGATCATGGCATTAAGATCACTGTAAAATAGCGTGCAAATGTCTCAGGCGATAGGAGTAAAATTTTAGGGGGACAGGGATCTGCTGGAGAGCCTGATTTAATAGTTCCGATTAATTGTAAGGTTTTATCGATGGTTAATGTGTTAAACGAGGACAAAGTGGCATATGGTGCCTCTATTGTAGCTATTATTTTATGAGGTTGGATAGGGGACTGTGCCTGGCCATTGGACTGTTGTAGAAAAGAATCATAGACAGCTTTGACCTTATTTTGGAATGTGTCCGCTAAGGTATTACAGAATTCCTGGCTGGCAGCGGTGTCTTGAGTTTGAGTGACTGACAGTTTGGACAAGCTTTTTACCGTGGTGAACAGGGTTTTGGGGCATCTGTTAGCTGCTCTAATTTCCTCGGTAAAGTAGGCAGCTTTCTCCCTGGCAATGAGGTTTTTATATATCTGAAGGGATTTTTTATATTTCTTTTTGGTGACGACATTATTGTCTAATCTCCACTTCCTCTCAAATCTGTGGCAAAGTTGCTTTTGCAGTTTGAGCGTATCATTAAACCATGGTTCGGAAGGGGTGCGCCTAATCCGATGGCTAATTGTTTTGGGAGCCAAGTCTGTCATGGCTGAATCCAGCCAGGAGTGATAATTCGCGACGGCTGAATCCAAATCGGAAGACAGACTAGTAGCAGATTTTGATAATTGGGCTACTAGCTGATTGGCCTCAATTTTTTTCCAGGGTCGATTGATAAAGGATTCCACTGCCTGTTTGAGGTGTGGTCTTTGTGGTAGAGTAATTTAAAAAAGGACTGCAAAATGGTCGGACCATGTCAAAGGGAGAGAATCAGTCCAATTTATGTGTGGATTATCCGTGAAAATCCCGTCCAAGCAGTGGCCAGCGGTGTGCGTCGCACCTTCAACCAGTTGATGAAGGTCTACACTGGTCATCTGATCGGGAAGTACTTTGGTGTCCAGATCTGCAGTGTTTTCAAGGTGAAAATTGAAATCACCTAAAAAGATAGAGTCGGGATGATCCGCTTTAAGAGTTAGAAGATGGTCGAGATTCTCAATGAAAGGGGACTTGGAGTTGGGTGGTCTGTACAGAAGGATGCCATTAAGAGAGTAATGTTTGTTCAACTCAACTTTAAAGCTCATGGCCTCACAGGCTAGATTACCAGTTAATTTTGATGTACAGGATTTAAAGTTAGAATTCAGGATGAGCGCTAAGCCGCCCCCTTTCTTTCCCACTCTGGCCACATTGTGGATTTTAAAGCCCGGGGGAAGGGACAGGAGTAGGTCAGGGTCAGAGGAGGCCTCTGCTCAGGTTTCTGTTACGAAGGCTAGGTCAATAGCATGTGATTCTAAACAACTCTCGGAAGGAGATGGTGTTTTTAACTAACGATCTATTTATTAATAAATGCTAAAACATGGGGAAATGCTTATGCGCATGCGTAAACTAATGTGTGTACTAATGCATGAGACTAGGCCGCAAAAATTGCTTCGATAATAAAAACTAATGCTGCTTTTGTGCACGTTAATAATTGCTAGGAATAATATGGGTTGTGCATGGGTTAGTGCAATGCTGGGATGGTGCGCTTTGAAAATTATATTTCATGAAGAATAATAAATGCCTGTGTTTCGTTTTCTGTAGAAAAACCTATACTTCTGCATGCCAGTTTGGGGTTAATTTGCCAAGTAAAAATGAAAATGCTCGAGAAAGCTTTCAAAGAAAGAGAGAAATAAAGAAGCACAAGTGAATGACCTTCGTCGTGTGCTAAATGTCCCCCAAGCTACGGAAGAGTAGATAAACAAGTGGAAATGTGTAGCTTTCTTTACGAGATGGCAGAGGCGAACAATAGAGGCGTAGAGACTTGCAACATGTAAAATGTTGAAGGAAATATTTACTATGATTGTGTTCAAAGTTGTTTCCTGAAATGAATCTTTGTAATGTTGAATGTTTAGAACAAAGAATTGTTTAATAAAGTGTTAATGATGAAGAGTGGTGTGAGAGTACACCCCAAATCTTAGCCAATGGGAGATGGAGTGCGTTTTAAAAATGAAACAAATGTGGGTTGGACATTTAGGTTTTAGGGTATAACTGAAGGTCCCTGGGGGGAGTGGTTTGGGTCGGCTGGTGTTTAGCTAGCGGGAGATTGTCGCTGTCGTCGGTTTGCTGTTTCCAGATAGAGGCCTACCTGTTTTCCTGACTTAAACTTTGCCATTCATCTCTACTTGAGTGGCCTTACTGCCCTAACTGGCCAGTGGGGTAGTTTTCCCGATTCTTACTTGGGTTAGTATAGATAATCTACTGAATTTGCATAATCATTTACAAATGTATTTGTCTCTGAAACTTTTCTCTCTTCGCCTATCCACTTCTCAATGCATTGTTTAATTTAATATGAGTTTGAATTTATACATTGCCAATGTTTTCTCTCTGTGATAATTCATGGTTTGCATTCGTGTAACTGTACTTGATGAGCATTATTTACTTACATTATTTACGATAAACAACATAAAACTACACATTTGAGTCTGTTATTATTTAGTAAAAATAGATGCTTAGATAAGTACATATTATTGACATCAACTACTCAACTTTAGGTCCATCGACACAATTATTTGTTAGGAGAAATGCAGGTTCTGATGTGTATTTTGTGAATTAGGAATAAACTTGCATCACACTGAACCCCAGCGTGAAGGGATTAGTTGGGTAAAGTAAATGGGCTTATGTTTGTGAAAATTATCGATCCCTGATCGCTGGATCAGGGGCTTGGTTCCAATGGTGCCCTTCCTAAATAATTACTCCTCGAGGATCGTGGAAGGGCAGTGATCTATGAGCAGCAACCCATAACAGACCACCATGGTGGTTGTTTTGTTTTTCGGGTGTGGCCCCCGGACACGGGGCTGACTCCACTCAATAGACCAAGTTGTTTTAGAACCTTTTGCCTTGCCTGAATGGGGTAATTGGGCCTCGTCCCCCCATTAAGCCCTCATAAGGAAGAGAAACTGGCCACAACCATGTTTTGTCTGTGGTCAATGCTTATCGACCTAGCACCACCTCAGGAAGATTCAATGGCAAGAGAGAACCACTGAAAAGAGGAGATTCCCCACTTTCCAAAGGTGTACCTCCCCAAAGGATTCCTGCTCGGGGATCATGACCCATGATCCCTGAGCAGGAACCCTCCACAATGTCCCAGGGATTGTTTTGTTTGAGAGGACAGCCTGTGGCAATGAGGGCCACCTCCCTTGGGGCCCAAATTATTTTTTAACCTTTTCCTTTCAATTAGCAGTGTGGGCGGATTAGTCCCAGCCTTGCTCAATCTGCCACCCTGCCCGTGAGAGGGAAAGGTTCCATGGACACTAGGGAAAATGACATCCACCATTTCTTTCAACTGCGGTGTGCGCCAAGGGAGCTAGCACTACCCCCAAGTAAATTATTTGGTCGAAAAGACATCAATGGAAAAGAAAGAAGAAAGTTACTGCTTTCAAATGGTGCCCTTCCCCAAAATATTCCTGCTTGGTGATCACAACTGGAATCAAAAACCCTGAGCAGTAATCTTTCCACTACGCACCTGGGATTTGGGGAAAATAATGGCACTCTTCTGGCCAGTTAGAAGATCAAAGAAATTCAAAGTATATATTTTGGTTTTTTTTCATGTAAGATGCTATCTACTTTCCAGATGTCTTTTTATTGAATTTCTTGGTTGTTACAAGAGACTTTGTGGCTGGTTTGATTTTGGGTTTTGCTGTTTGTTATTCACAGTTTGTTTACCCTACCCCCCCCGCACCACAGTGCATCCTCACTTTCAGCTCACATCCCTCGCACATTTCTTATCATTCACAGTTTACAAACATTTCTAAAAGTACTTCTGTGCCCTACCTAGCACCAAGGGGCAGATTTACAAGCCCCTTGCGCCACTTTTGCGTCATTTTTAACATGGGAAAAATGACGCAAAAGTGGCGCAAGGGGCTTGTAAATCTGCCCTCAAGTATTTAGGGAAAATAAATGTATACAGAAGACAGGCATGGCCTTTCTATGGTTGACTGCTGCGTAGGTCTTACGTCAAATATTGGAGAAGTGCTATGAGGCTGCATCCAACGGTGAGGTTCATGGATCAGAACCTGGGAGTCATTTTTCCAATGGTGGAGTTCATCAGATAATGACTACTCTCAAGTGAATCTGAAGATCATAGCCATGCAGCACCCCTAGGCAGTTGTGATGACCTTCACAAGCACAACATGTGCTGCTGAGAGACAGTGGCGTCAAAGCACAATACGGAGTGCATAGAGGTGCCATGCAGAGCACAGCAATGGTCCTCACTTGGAAAACCCCCTATAGTTTCTATCTTGTAATATGTCACTATTTGCTGAATGTAATGTCAAAACTCAAATATTTTGGCCAATAACTATTTTCAACTATTTGAGGATGAAATGTTCTGTTTGGCATTTGTGCAGAAAACTAATTTGTGTGCCAACCTTTTGTGAGGGGGCATGAAGGCACTGTTGTGCCTCTTCTAGGGCATATCTGTGGACTCAAACCTCACTTGGGGAGCTGAATATTTGTTTCGGCCTTATGTTGTGCTTGAGAATATTGTGCAAGTCATCAGTACAGTCTTACTGGTCCTCTTTCTCATTTAGAGCAGCACCTAGCTTCCCATCGTTCAACAGCAGAGATTGAGTTTAATTCTCCAAAGTACACTGCATTTCAATGATAACTCTGCAGCATAACCACTGAACCATGCTTGACCATGAAAGACTGTTCACATTGTGACCTGTTGTGGAGCATTTCTCAGCAAAGTTTGATGAGGTTCATACACTAGGGCAAAATATAGCAGTGGACCTTGTACAACGCATGGCTACTGTTCAAGCAATAAATACCTAGTAAGAGCCCTTGACACGGCATCAATATGTATGTGGACTTAGAGCGTATACTGGAAGGGATTCGAGCAAATGATTGTGAAGGATCTTGCTCGCTCTCTCTTTCATAAAGGCTATATCTTTTATATATCTATATACAATTCCTATACAGGAATACAGATGCTCAGAAACCCGTACAATGTTGGTACTGAGATGTATGGGGCAATTTGAATTACCCACAAATGATTTCCTCAAACACTTGTTTGCAAAAAGCTTTAAAAGGTGTGTGTAGAACCGTGCTTTACAAAAAACTGCTAGCTATGAAATTCTGTGGCAAATAAGTTATTCATCTACTCGCTATATCTTGTGGTGAAAGCACTTCTCCTGTCACAGTTTGGGGCCAGTTGACAGAAGTGCATTAATCCAAATCTATACTTGATTATAACAATAAAAGGGATGGAGATGATAAAACTGACCAGTTGATTTAACTATGCAATTTGGCATGCAAAACCTGCACTTGGTCCAAGAATTTTGCTATGTACCTGACCCACTTGGCAGTGTATGATACATACATTGCCTGTTGTCAGACTACCACCAGAAGGCTGATGAGCTTCCTTGACATTGCTATTGCCATTAGCATCCGTTTCATAATTTTCACTGCTATAGAAGCAGCATCTTCCGCTTCAACTATTTTAGAGGATATTGCAAGGCTGAATGACGGAAACTGTGCTGGTAGCATTCCTGCAACAGAGAAAAGTCAACTATTTCAAAAATGCAGATTCTTTTAAGTTTAAAAGAAGAACTTTATTGAAATAAAAATGCAGCAGAGCATATACAGTCAATTAAAGCTTAAATACAATTATTAACAATGGATTAACTAGTAATACAATAAAAATCAGGAAAATCGAAAGGATTGCATATATGAGAAAGGTTACAACAAATCTAAAGAGAGAAAAACAAGAGGGGGATAATGTTATAATAATATAATGCTAGTAATAAAGGAGCAGGAGAGCATAATACATATTAAAATTATCGACATTGTAAAAAGTAATGGCTGTAATATGGAATTTAGATTAGAAAAATAGAAAATAAAAAATACAAAAAAATGCAGATTTTTAACTTGGCAAAAAAGGAGGTTGGCAACTCTATGCTACTGTCAACAATGCTCATCTGTGCCAGGTTGGTACATTCAGACTTGCTGCATGTGTACCATACAAAATTAAAGTTCTGGTATATTGAATGAAGTGAAATAGTCAGTTTGAGAGTTAGTATGTACCTTTAAATTGACTTGCATGGCTATATAACTTCCATGGCTCATTTTTTGACTTGCCTCTGTTACCTTTGTACTTATTTCATCTGAATTTGAAATTCATAGAAAAAGGCTTTCACCCAAAGAATGACCATAAATCATAACTGTTTTTCTTTACTAATTATAGTTGAGTTTTTGTGTTTCTAATTAACTTCAGTCGATTGGCGACAAATGTGGCATGGTTGATTGGGCCATGTTTCATTTGGCTATGTTTTTATGGAATTTGGTTTTAGGGATTGCAGGAGTGTCTGCCCTAGGAATACTATGCTAGTGTTCAAATATAAGTATGCTCACAGTGTCTAGGATTGTTCCCATAGATGTCCTCATACAAACCTCAAATTTCCACCATGCATCTGAAGGAGTTAGATTTCGGCAAATATTAAAATAATGTTTGGCAGTCCTATAGCCAACCAATAACCTAATTCTACCCAAAGGAAGCCTCCTGCCAAGCACAGTGAGTGTGCTAAAGGTGCAGGTCCTTCTATGCCTATCCTGGTGGCCATGGTCAGATGTTACTAAAGCTTCAACTGCTAAGCCATACATTTTTAGTCAGATCTCACATTGAGACAAAGGCAGAAGGGATAGTCAGAACTGTAGACTTGTTATCATAAGGATCTCACATTTGTGTAGAAAGGAGAAGGTCATGGGAGGAGTGACACACTAATCACTACACCCAACACTATTCACATAGTCCATATCAAAACCACACACCTCTGCAACCACACATACTAGTCCACTTGTTAACTCCACAATAGTGGAAGTTGTGCAACAAAAAGAATTTACCAGTGCTAGATGGGAAGATAGGATGATAAAGCATGCCTCACTATGTCCTCCCACCCCCTACATTCAGCTGATCTTCACTTGGCCACTATCTCCCGAGTCCGGAGGTCCTAAGCTGGAGGTCGCTCATTTTGCACCAAGTCTTCTGTTCTTTAGAATGCACTTCCTCTTTCCATCAGGACACTGAAAACCATCAGGAAATCTCTGAAGACATGGTTTTTCTGCCTAAATTGTCTGTCTCTTCTCTCTGAGAGGGCAATAGCACCAGCTCTTTATCTTCAAGGTCTAGCACTAGGAACCCCTGTTGTTGGGGCAGCTATGCTTTCAACTATTGTGATGCTGTGTTGCACCCTTTGTAACTGTTTCCTTTGATATGTATTTGATGCCTGCCTAACCCTGACCATCCGTAATTGTGAAGCGCTCTGATAGCCCTCGGGATCATGTTCGCGCTATATAAAACTTTATAAATATGCGCTCCATAAAACCCTTATAACATAATTTAACATGTCAGTGAGGGCCAGACTTCGGGCTGAACTGTTCTCATGAAGAGCAGGGTAAAGACTGATTTGCATATGGCTGGGTACAAACTCAGGTGGCCTGGTGAGCAAAAGAACACTGCGTTGGAATGCTACCCCAAGCGATTGCCAGTGGTTGAACAAACTGCAAGCATTCCTCCCATCACCTTTTGTGAGTTTGATGATTTCTCTCCGTGCCAGCTGGCTTCGATCTAAGTACTGCCGCTACCCATATTCCCAAATGATTGAAATTCAGAGGAAATATCTGGATGTGTTCACATTGCATTGTGGTGTCTTTTCTGTATCAGGCAATAGGCCCACCCACAAAAGTTGAGTGCTATTTTTATCACAAAAAGTTGGAAATGCTGATTTGCAGGATTGTTGTCAAGACATGCAGATCCTGGAACTTTCTATCACATTAACCTTGTGAAAATCTGTTATGTTAGCCAAAGTTTGACATTTGCAGGGCATTCTGTGCAAGATAAGGTAGGGAAATCTACACACACCAACCTGGAACTCCTAGGTGTCTAATTAAAAACAAAATGTCTTGGATTGGTAGGCATCTTTGGGTGCTGGCCAACCCCAGGCTCAAATACTGCAACTACCCATATCCTCTTGTTGGTTAAATTCAAACAAAAACACTCAAAGTCTCCACATTGTGTTCTGGAGCCTTTCCTGTTCTGGGCAGTAGGCTCAACCATATTAATAGGGGACCACTTGCAAAACTTTCTGAGTAAAACAAAGTAGAGGATCCACACAAGCCACACCAACATGAACTCCGCCAGATTTTTAGTTTTCAGAAATGTGTGGGGTTGGTAGGTTTCCCTTGTGCTGGCTGACCCTCCGTTCAGATACCACAGCCAGCCACATTCCCAGAATGATTGAAATTTAAAGGAAAAAGTTGAAGGTTAAACATTGCATTTTGGGTCTTTTTAAGTCACAGGTAACAGGCCAATTTTACCTCATTTAAATGTAAGTTATATCTGTGATTTTAGATGACGTTTGATGCTTGCAGTGCATCTTGTTATGAAAAAGTAGTGGGATTCACGAAAGCCACACAACCCTGGACTTCCCCAGGTGTCTAGTTTTAAAAAATGCCTGGGATTCAGGGGCGGCCGGCATGGCTCGCAGGTGGTGGGGTGGGCGCGGGGTTCAGGGGGGTTAGCGCGGGGGGTGGGGGAGGGGGTTAGGGATCAGAATAAAGAATAAAAAAAAAACTTACCTTGAGGCCGGGTCCCACATCTTCTCTGCTCCTGCTCTCCTGCCACCGTCTCTGACAGGAACAGGAAGCAGGCAGTGAGGCTCCCGCCCCTAAGCCAATCACAATGCTGCAATGCAGTGTAGTGATTGGTCAGAGCGCCGTGACATGGCGCTCAGCCAGGGGCTGTAGGAGTGGGCATGTTCTCCATGCAGGCTGTAATGCAGCCTGCATGGAGAAGGGGAAAGTGCGCATGACTGGTTTGGGCGGCCCGAGAGGGCTGACCAAACAGCCATTGCACACTTAGGAGTGGGCAAAACACTCCTCCCATGCCCTGCTCCAAGAGCAGAGCAGCCCCGCCCACTCACTCACCCGCCCGCAAAGCAGCAGGAAGCAGCCTAAAAGGATAATAATGCAAAGATATCATTTTTTGTTTCTGCTTCTCACTGCTTAAAAGCTGCTGGGATTATTAGACTTCCCTGGATGCCGATCGGGCCCATCTCCAATACTGCTTCCACCCATGTCACCAGGTTGATTAAAATTCAAAGGAAAACTCAAAATGTTTCTACCTTACGCTTTGGGGCCTTTACAGTTGCGGGTGATAGATCTACCCGCATATATAAGGAGAAGTGTGGGAATCCGGAACAGTAGAATCTTTATTATCTGCTGAATTTCTCTACTTATAAGTCATTGTGAAAAAAAATACGTTATGTAAAACACCCTCAAAATCCCCAGCTATTAAGGATAATCCCAAAATCAGAGAGGTACGAATAACATCTAATTCTAAACTCAGATTCTTGGCCACATTTGAAAATGCATAACATCCCTTCATGCCCATTTTTCTATTCATTAGATTTTTGCTCGTCAATTGATACATAGTCAAAACATAAATGAAAAATCATTATATGTCACAGCTATCTTGTGATTTGTACAATCGACGAAGATTATAGCTCTCTGTGACCGGAAGAATCTGATGAACAAAATTGTATATTGCATTTTAGACCAGCCCATTACAGATGAAAAAGTGGTCACCCATTTCTGTTTTTGTTTACTTCCTATTTTATTTCAATGATTAGTGCCTTTGGGAAACCACGAGCAATCTACAGAAATGACCCCGTGTCGATTTCAGAATTTTGTCTTCTTTTCAGGAATATATAGCTTTACAGGTTAACCGACAGGTTTCATACCTCTTTTCCCCCTCAAGCTAGTATGTGGAAATCTCAAAATAGGAACACTTGACCACCAATTACAAACTAAGGTGATTTTGTTTCTAACATTTTTGATCTGTCTGTTTCTGAAAGATTAGAAGAGTGAACACTAGCACAGTGGACCTTTTGTTGCCATTATTTGGAAAAAACACACATGCTTTCTTCCACTGTACTTTTTCCCATTTTTGTAAAAAAATGATGTTTTGACACATCGTGCTATTTTTTTTAGTTCCGTCTTGGGAAACCACAAATTCTGGAAGCTTTCCGAATCCACAACAAGTAGGAAAAAGGATACAAATTGGCATGGATATTATTTTTGTTGAAAAAAGTTATGAACGCTTAAGTGAGAACTGCCCCAAATATCAAAAAGTGGTTCAGCACTTTGGAGAAAATACACTGCACTTAAGGAGTTAAAAGTTTGTTTGATTGCGCCAATAAACAGCCAGAGTCCCACCAAACAGAAATAGTAATTTGGGTCGGATTGTATTTTATATTTTCTTAAATTGTCTGACGTATAGGAACATGGTTAGCAGTGTCTTATAATGGTGATGAGATGTCATTATCTGTTATAACGTACTCTGTACATAATAGTGTCTGATAGTACTTTTTGTAATGAGGGTTTTTACTTGCTTTTTTGATTTACTATTTGGCATTCATCCATATTATAACTACTACATTACTACATTTGGAAACTGCACAGTAGACATTTTTGTACTGTGGTATTGTGTGCGTCAGATCGTGTTTCACGTTTCTGGAAGGAATATGGTTATGACAGGCTCCCAGATACTCGTCCATTTCTTTGTGATAACATTCTGCACAGTTGATTGTGGTCTTTTGTGTTGTTATTTAAAGTTTGAATTCCAGCCACACCGGATTTTTAAACATGTAATTTAAGATGTTGCACACTGTGTATACTTTGTTACTTGGTATGTGAACATTTGTTTGACTACCTTTTCTTTCGAATTTTATTTATTTTTTGTGGCGCAGCCACTATCAATATATCAGTCAACTTTAATTGCATTTCAACTTTAGATTTTTTAAGGAATCTCATGATTTTTGGGGGATTTGTTTGCTTTTGTGCGTAAATTGGTTGGTGTATTGGTGTATGTTACTAGTTGTCTGGGCATATTTTGTTTGTTTGCTCTTGGAT
The DNA here is from genome assembly GCA_963921515.1 of Calotriton arnoldi. Classification (NCBI taxonomy): domain Eukaryota; kingdom Metazoa; phylum Chordata; class Amphibia; order Caudata; family Salamandridae; genus Calotriton; species Calotriton arnoldi. The sequence goes on along the minus strand of CAWUFW010004232.1, from coordinate 207,602 downwards.
GTATAGGTGTATGAGGTAGGTTGTGGGGATGTATGATGTTGGTGACTTGGCATATAATGTTGGTTGAACAGACAGATGATAATGAGTTAGCTGGCATAATGATGAGTGTCTTGCTGTATAATAGACTGTTTGGACATATGAAGGTGAGTGTATTAACTTTTGATGTTGCTTGTGCGGATTTATAAAGTTGGCAGTGTTAGCAAATGATGTTGGCTTTGTGGATGTAAGATGGTGAGGGTGTTGCATTATGATGGTGGTTATGTTGGTCTAGGAGGTTGTATGTGTTGACATATGATGGTGGGTTTATTGCAGTATAATGTTTGTTGTGTGGACGTACGATGCTGGATGTGTTTCTATATATTGGTGGGTATGATGACGTATAAAGTGAAAGTGTAGTGGTGGGTGTGCCCCTGTCGCACTGTGTGGTGCCCTGGTCTGTAATTTGCATCCACAATTGTGTCTACCCACACCCTTAAAGCACCTCTTTTGGCATTTATGTTGGCTTTTAAAGCCTAGCTTCTGTCTGTGTTTTATGGGGTTGTAGGATTTGAATTCGAACCCATCAGAGTTGGAAATTTGAAAACAAGAAAAAAAAACACCTTGAAGTTAGAAGAAAAAATATTGAGGCATTTAAAATGAACAATAAGTTATCTAAGGACTGTGGCTTCGTGCTGGTGGAATCATCATTCTGTCCTCCCTCTGTTCTTAATTTAGGTGCACTTCAGTTGCTTTGAGACATGCACTATAGCAAGTACTGCATTAAAGAGCTATAGTTAAAAGAACGCCTGTTTCTCCATGCTTCCCCTGGGTCAACAAACACTCAGCCTATTCTGTCTACAGTTACCTCCCAACCACTAAAGTTAAAAAACAAAGAATTTTGTGTTTCTCAAAAGGATGCATGCCTATAGTTCACTTGCATTTTTTCTATTCTGTATCTATTGAAGATTACTAACATTTCGACAAGAAATTGCGTACAATGAAAGCCATGGTACATAAAGGCCATGATTGGTAGGTGTTTACTTAAAGCTGTGACGTTGAAGGTTATGAGGATCGTGTTAAGATAAGAACACTTTACAGTATGGTCTAGATATGATACCTCCATTATGTTTTAGGAAGGTTTTTGGTAATGGAGATCTGTGTTGGTGAATTTTGAGCACCCTTTTCAATGCTAGTAGGACGGGTATAACACTGAGGCCAAGTGAGAGGTCTTTCCAGAACAGCAGGGCTAGAGATTGTGTTAAAAACAATAGAGAGATCGTAGGCAGTGGGTTTTAGAACAGTGAATATATAAAGATGATCGGAGGGCAGAAGTTGGGAGGGTGAATGGAAAGAGTGTCTACAAAGCAATGAGTTGACTTGGGGACTCGGATAAGGGGCTTGATTGAAGTTTGGTGAATGATAGCAAACTAGTTGGCCTGTCATCTATAGCAGGAGGTGGACGGGTGTCGAAGGTGAGTGAACAGGGTTTGAACTGAAAAGTTGATAACTTTACTTAGGAGATCAAAGATAGACTTTGGGAGATGGAAGGTAGATTATTACCGTCATCTTATTCTGACATTAATAGTGTGATTATGAGAGCCATAGCTGTACTGAAAGCGAAGTGGAAATTTATTTTTGTGATAATGAGCAGCTGAAACCTGACACCTGTGGCTTTGATGGAAGCGAAGCTACTGCACAATACTGTCCAATAGTAAGATATTTAGCAGAGGGGGAAAGAAGTCAAAATGTGAAAATATAGTTGGTGCCAAGTTGGAATGGCTGGATGAGGCTGCAAAGCAGATAATTATTGTTTTCGATTGATTGCCCATAAGGGATTATAAAGTCATACTGTGCCCGTTTACGGTTCAGCTTGTTATTTTAGGAGTGATAATACCACAGTTGACCAGGCTGGACATGAAAGAAGTTGCCTAGAATCCTCTAGATAGGAGTGGGTTGAGTAAATTTGAAAGAGATGGAAGAAATGGAAGAGATCATTATGACCAGTAACCCTGCTTATCTTGCTGACAATATCACTGTGATATGGAGCTCCAGGTAGCCGGGGACTCCAAGATGGTGCCCAGCCCTCGACAATCAAACGAGGAAATCGACAGTCGAGAGACGCAGGTCAACCACGGGATGACGTCACCCAGGGAACCGATGGGCGAGGTGAAAAGGAGGACGGCGTGTGCAGGAGAGGCGTTCAGGGAAACCAGGAGCAGCAGAGCCCACAAGTTTGGAAAAGAAGAGCTCCACACAGGACAACGAACGGAGGAGACGGAGACCTCCCAGAGAAGCAGACGGATCGAGGGTGGCTCGGAGGAGAACACACCGAGGAGTCCAGAGGAAGGAGGAGCACCCAGGGAGAGCGAGGCTTCCCCAAAACGAGACGCCTGTGTATCCAGACGTCCACGAGGAAGCCAGGATGCCGCAATACCCCTTGCTACGGTCCCAGAGGACCATAGCTCGAGGCAAGTGCCGTTATTAAGTTATTGGAGGAGATTGACTGGAAGGGGGTTAAAGGGGACACCACATGACTAAGGGCACGGAATAGGAGTAGGTCCCACCCCCCCTTTCCCTCACACACTGGTGATGGACTGCACATGTGGAGGAATCATACACTGGTGATACAGTACAGAGGACTGGCCAGTTCTTTATCTTTGTTTGCCTTTTGGGAACCTCGGAATACTTAAGTGGGAACGAAAGAGTCCTAGAAGGTTTCCGACCTAACGGAAGAAGACTCACACCCAAAGAAAACTGTATACCAGAGACTTCCCCTTTTTGTTGTTTGGAGTTCCATGTTCATGCTTAGTTATTTGGCCCTCGTGTAAAGACTGTAACTGGCTAAGACAGCCAAATCAATAAAACAAATTAAGTGCTATCACGTGCTGTCTAGGGTCATGCTTGCATAAGACCTATAATTCCCTGAGCCACCCTTTCCCCAGTAGGGAATTATATCACAGTGGTGTCAGAAGTTGGATAGGTCATCTGAGGCTCGAAGATGACGCAACCTGTAACCATGAAAGCAATGATAGCCCAACTGGCCAAAGGGCAGAGACATCTCCAGTTGGTCCTGGAGCAGCAGAACCAAAACGCGCAGCAAGAAAGGGAATCATTCCAAGCGGCCTTGAAAGAACAAGCCGTTATATTAACCAATAATCAGAAGGTACAGGACACAGCCTTTCTGCGCCTCACGGATGCTATTTCCAGCTCTAGGGTCCCACCCCAATGTTCCTGGAAGTGTTCTTCAGAAGTTTCAGGAGGGCGACGACCCAGATTATTTCTTTACGAACTTTGAGAGGGTAGCCACCACAGCCACTTGGCCTCCAGAGAGATGGGGCCAGTATATCGCCCCGTTGCTGTCTGGAGAATTACAGGCAGCCTATCAAGCGGCTAACCCCACCGGAGTTACTCCCTATCACGACATAAAAAGGGCCATCCTAGAAAGACTGGGCTGTGACCAAGAATATTACAGGGCTCGCTTTCGCAAGGAGAAATGGGGAACTGGAGACAACCCCGGGCTCTCTTTTGCAGGATCAGGTATTTAGGGAATCGCTGGCTTCAGCCACACTCATTCACAGTTGAAGACGTCACCGAGAAAACTTACCTGGAACAGTATTTGGGGGCCCTACCTCTGAACACCAGAGCATGGGTGAAACAGCATCCGGGTCTCACTCCACAGTCTGCAATAGAGTTAGCCTTTGCCTATCATAGGTCTCCGGACTTTAAAGCACAGACAGGAAGAGCTCCTCTCCCTTTTCCCAAGCCTACTCCCCGAATCCCAACAGAAGGGGGCGATAAACTACCCTCTCACGTCAATAGGCCTATGACTAAACCCCTTCCAAAACCTTCCCCGGTACACTTAGGACCCCAGTGTTTTTCCTGTGCAGAATGGGGACACATTGCCCGAAACTGTCCTTTACAGATAGATAGCTCCGAACCCATGGAAGTAGGTTTATGGAATGGTTCTTGTCACCGGAGCAATTAGACAAAGGTACAAGAAAACCATTAGGCTGAATGGCAGACCAGTCGACGCCCTGCTGAATACAGGGTGTCACCACACAGTGGTTTCAACAGAACTGATCCCGTTAGCTAAAGTGTGTGAAGGGGAAACCGTACTAGTTTCCTGCGTTCATGGGGATGTTAGACCTCATCCCCTAGCCGAGGTCTTGATAGAGATAGATGGATATCCCCAAGTCAGAAAGGTGGGGATAGTCCCTGAGCTTCCCGAATAAGTCCTATTAGGCACAGACTTACCTCACTTTCATGACTATCTGACAGACATGACAAAACCCACCCCGGATGACGAATGGCTACAAGAGGCACCATTCTGCGGAGAAACAATACAGAGTCCCAGAGATAGGGAAAAGAAAACCCGAAATGATTAAAGAAAAGAGAGAGATACACATATGCCTGCCAAACTATTTCCTCATGTTTGCTCTCTTCCCCAGAAAATGGAAACACCCCCTCACGGAGCTTCCGCGCTGCCCAGAAAGACGACAGCACACTAATGAATGCCTGGAGCCAAGTGCAGGAAACAGATCCAGACAAGGTAGACCCATTTTTTTTTTATATAAAAAAAGGACTGCTGTACAGAGCTAGTGGAGAGCCAGGCAACAAGATGGAACAGTTACTGATTCCGATGGCATTCAGAGAACAAGCTTTGCAGTTAGCGCACAACCAAGCGGGAGGGGGCACTATGGACAGTAGCTCACGCTGAGGTATCTATTAGAAAGGTTTTATTGGCCAGAAGTCTATCAAGAGACCGCCCGGTTCTGCGCGGCCTGTCCCAAGTGCCAGTTAGTGAATCCCTCAAAAGACAGAAAGGTCCCCCTTCAACCCTTACCGATTATTGATATTCCCTTCCAGCTAGTAGGTATGGATCTAGTAGGGCCCCTAACACCTTCAGCCAGGGGACATCAGTATATATTGGTTCTAGTGGACTATGCCACCCGATACCCCGAGGCTATACCCCTCACAAGTATGACCACGCTTGCAGTAGCAAAGGCCATGATTTCCTTCTTTTCCCGGGTGGGTTTTCCCTTAGAAATCCTAACCGACCAGGGGACTCCGTTAATGGCTAAATTGATGAAGGAGATATGTAAACTCCTAGGGGTACACCAAATTCGGACTGCTGTGTATCACCCCCAGACTGACGGTCTGGTGGAAAGATACAATAGGACAATCAAAACTATACTCAGGAAACTGATAGGAGACACAGGGAAAGACTGGGACAGTAAACTGCCTCTGGTGCTCTTTGCCATCAGAACGCATGAACAAAAGTCGACAGGGTTTAGCCCCTTCGAACTATTGTTTGGGCGGAAACTTCGCACTCTGTTGGAAATGGCCGCCGAACAGTGGACAGAAGAAGAAGATGAAGGGAAACCCCTCCTAGGTTACATGCAAACCTTGAAAGAAACCTTAGCCACTCTATGGGACACCGTCCACAAGAATATGGATAGAGTCCAAGCTAAACAGAAGGAACACTATGACCGTATCAGCCAGATGAGGGAACTATCAATAGGGGACAAAGTGCTGATCTTTTTGCCCTCATTATAAAAGAAGTTGTTAGCCACTTGGCAGGGTCCGTATGTTGTTACTCATAAGGTGACTCTGGTCACCTCTAGAGTAGCCGTCCCTCACACCAATAAAACGGGGCAGACCCATCATATCAATCTCCTAAACAAATGGGAGGATTCTGCAGTGCCATCAGAAGAAGGGAACAGAGTAAATCCTCACTAAAACACTGGGCATACCGGTCAGACCAATGGGAGAGGACAGAGAAGAGCAACCCCAAATGGGGCCCAAACTCTCTCTTGATCAGCAACAACAAATGGGGCAACTACTAGACAGGTACCCGGGACTAAGTTCCGGTAACCCGGGAAGCACTACCTTGGTAGCTCACGACATCATCCCCTAGGAAGGACAGGTAGTGAACCTGAAACCAAATAGAATACCAGAAGCTAGACGGGCAGCGGTAGAACAGAAGATAGAGGCCATGCTTAGAGCGGACATAATTGAACCGTCCCACAGCTCTTGGCGCTCGCCCATCGTGTTAGTACCTAAGCCGGATGGGAGTCTATGTTTTTGCATTGTCTTCCGCCAGTGAAATGCTCATTCAAAATTCGATAACTACCCCATGCCCCGAGTGGACGAACTGATAGAGAGACTAGGCGAAGCCAAGATCATGTTCATCATTGATCTAACCAAAAGATATTGGCAGAGTCCCCTGACTCGGTCAGCCAGAGAAAAAAAGGCCTTTTCTACGCCGTCCGGGCTCTATCACTTCAAGGTGATGCAGTTCGGCTTACACGGAGCTCCAGCAACTTTTCAAAGGCTTATGGATGTCTTATTACAAGCACACCAACAGTACGCTGTAGCTTATTTAGATGATATAGTGGTTTATAGCCCGGATTGGGAGACCCACTTAGGTCACCTAAGAAATATTTTCGATACCTTGACACAAGCTGGCCTTACTTTGAACCCAAAGAAGACTACCCTCGGCACACATCAGATAGAATATCTGGGGTATACCATAGGCGAAGGGACCATTCAACCACAACACAATAAGTTAGAAGCCATTCAAAACATTCCCCAACCAACCACCAGAAAAGTGGTACGAGCCTTCCTTGGCTTGGTAGGTTACTACCGAAGGTTCATCCCTCAGTTCTCCAAAGTGGCTAGTCCTCTCACAGATTTGCTCAGACAGAAGCACACCCGGGCGAGGATAGAATGGAATAAGGCCCAGGAAGATAGTTTCTGTTCCCTAAAACACTTGTTATGCAATCCCCAGTTCTGACATGCCCAGACTTCAGAAAGTCATTTGTGTTGCAAACAGACGCTTCTGACAGAGGACTGGGAGCAGTGCTGTCCCAACCAGATTCCCAGGGTATGCTACGTCCAGTATTGTTCCTGAGTAGGAAGCTGCTTCCAAGGGAAACCCGTTATGCCACTATGGAGAAGGAATGTTTAGCCAGAAAATGGGCCATGGAATCATTACAGTATTACTTACTGGGACGACCCTTCTTCCTTTTGACGGATCACGCTCCCCTTACTTGGTTAGCCACTCACAAGGATACCAATTCCAAAGTACTTCGATGGTTCTTAGCCTTACAGCCCTTTTCGTTTCAGACTCTGCATATCCCCGGGAGGTTACAGGGAAACGTGGACTACCTCTCCCGCTTTCCAGTTACGGAATGGCCCGATCGTCCATCCCGGGAAGAAAGGCAGTGTGATATGGAGCCCCAGGTAGCCGGGGACTCCAAGATGGCGCCCAGCCCTCGACAATCAAATGAGGAAATTGACGGTTGAAAGACGCAGGTCAACCACGGGATGACGTCACCCAGGGAACCGACAGGCGAGGTGAAAAGGCATGTGCAGGAGAGGCGTTCGGGGAAACCAGGAGCAGCGGAGACCACCAGGTCGGAAGAGAAGAATGCCACGCCGGACAACGAACGGAGGCGATGGAGACTTCCCGGAGAAGCGGAAAGATCAAGGGTGGCTCGGAGGAGAACACACCGAGGAGTCCAGAGGAAGGAGGAGCACCCAGGGAGAGCGAGGCTTCCCAACACGAGACGCCTGTGTATCCGGACGTCCACGAGGAAGCCAGGACGCGGCAATAACCCTTGCTTTGGTCCCGGAGGACCGTAGCTCCAGGCAAGTGCCGTTATTAAGTTATTGGAGGAGATTGACTGGAAGGGGGCTAAATGGGACACCACATGACTAAGGGCACGGTATAGGAGTAGGTCCCACCCCCCCTTTCCCTCACACACTGGTGATGGACTGTACAGGTGGAGGAATCATACACTGGTGATACAGTACAGAGGACTGACCAGTTCTTTATCTTTGTTTGCTTTTTGGGGACCTCGGAATACTTAAGTGGGAACGGAAGAGTCCTAGAACGTTTCCGACCTAACGGAAGAAGACTCACACCCAAAGAAAACTGGATACCAGAGACTTCCCCTTTTTGTTGTTTGGAGTTTCATGTTCATGCTTGGTTATTTGGCCCTCGTGTAAAGACTGTAACTGGCTAAGACAGCCAAATCAATAAAACGAATTAAGTGCTACCACGTGCTGTCTAGAGTCATGCTTGGATAAGACCTATAATTCCCTGAGCCACCCTTTCCCCAGTAGGGAATTATATCACAATCACCATCTTCGGTGACTCTCTGCACATCTGTAGCCAAACCACCATCAGACTGCAGACTAACAAGTGTAAAAAAAAAAAAAAAAACAAGGCAGCAAGCCATTTTTATCTATGCACCTAGGATCTGGGACAACATCCCCGTATCCATAAAGACCGTACCAATGCTGCTCCAATCTTTAAAGAACAATTCATCACAATGCTGTAACAAACCAATACAAGCAATTTTTCGTATGACAGATTGGCTGTATGCTTCCTCTGACCCTGTACAGAACTCCACTGCCTTTTTCCCAAGTCTGCAGAGTACAAATGACCCTAATATACATACATAGAGACCTCCAAGTCTACATCAGCGCTTACAAATCTGCTCTATCCTCCCGCCCAACCCCTACAGAAGGATAATGACAGATGTTCCTTATTGTACAATCAGACAGATAGGAACAATTCAACTATGGATAGTTGCATAGAGACATACTGATAATTTATAAATAAAAATTCGACATTACAGGTTTAAAAAAATCCCATAGTTACAAAGTCAAGGCAGTCACTGGTATTCTGATTAGTCTAGCTTGTGGACATAACATCTGAATCTTTCATCAGATAATCTTGTCTTCATAAAAACGTGAATGTCCTTACTACTTACATATCTTCACCTGTCAGAAGGGTACTATTATGTTCTGAATCACAGAAATGTAATTTCGGCACTTCATTAAGGAATACGATCTCAATCAATACAGTACAGCTAACGCTTGTTTATGCAGATCCAGGACCTTATAATGAATCTTCAAAAGTATCTTTCTCCTGAAGTTATGTAGCAAATATTATTTGTTAAGAGTTTGGAAATATGTGTACTCTAGATAATGTAGAGGAATTTTACACCAAGATCCTTACTCCCGAGCACAGTTGCTGATGATGTCTTCAACAAGCAGCAACTGAGTAAAATACAACATTTCCGCTCCAAGACTACTAGTGACCTCTCACATACAGGAGCCTCTGTTAATTGTTTACTTTCCGTGGTAAAGAAATCGGCGACCTTACAATCCAGTTTAATAAAGATCGCAGCTAGAACGTTACTTTTGTCAGTACATCTGAGGAAGTAGCTGTAGAGGAACATCAAACACTCGATTGGAGATCAAATACTCTCTGAGTAAGCTGGTGTTTAAATAAGACCTGCGGCTCCGAAAGGTCACTGTTTGGTAACCAGGCTATTCATGTATGAATCAGAATGCGGCTGGAAACACGGTCTAATTACATGCAATACAGCAGCTTTTAAAAGATGAATGAACAATGAAAACATATTATCTCTGTTGTTGAGCCACAATGTTATTTGCCTATATGAATAATGGTATACGGATAGTGTCAGTTTAATGGACTATTGTTGCTCTGCCATTAAAGGGCTTAAAATAGTAATTAAAGGGATTTAGATAGTCATGAAAGAGGTAAGAGAGGATTAATTACTTTATTAAACATTCATTTAACATTCATCAAGAATTGACACTAAATGCTGCGAAACTGTAAAATGTTCTTGGAGTCAATAACTTGGAGGGGCTAAGAGATTTATTTTAGGTGACCTTTATTTACACCAGGTAAGAGGTGATATCAATGTACTAGAAACCAGTTAATTAAAAAAATGTGAGACCTTGAAAGACAAATATCCTCATTCTGTTGTTTTTACCGGAGACTTCAAGTGTCATTTATTGTGCAGTACACCTTCCCTGGAGGAGCTGAGGATATGCAGTACCTTTCAGAATATACAACCTCAAATCTAAAATCAGACAAGGCCTTCAATAAGTGATACATAGAAGTCGCAGAATTCCTTATAAGCAAAGATTTAAAACGTCTGATTGGCCAGCTAGGTAATAATCAACAGCTTTGACCTAATCATTGCTCAGCAAAGGTTATTTTTCTCTTACAGATTATAGTTTAATTGATATAACGTCTTTTAAGTGTGAAGCAAATTATCAAAAATATCCCCTTGCTATAAGCGATCATTTGCATCAGCTAATTCAGATTGTACTATTCTTATATAGTAATATGCATACAATTAAATTGGTTGGTACTCTTGATAGCACAACATCATGGGGAAGCACATCAGATGGTCTGTAAAATAATTGACTTAAGTTCAACACTAGTGTGGAAGTAATCAAGAAATGGCACTTCTTTTAGAGGAGAAAAATCTGTTTTCATCTTAGGATCTATTTTGCAATTTATTTGTGATACATTTGGTTGTGATCTTGGACAAAATGATACACAATGCAGTTGACCAAAGAGCTCAGCCAAAAATTCTAGCCAGTCATAGTTTGATACTGTTTGCAAAGTGTTGAAAAATGGCCCTCTCTGAAGGGTCATCCCAAACGTTTTGACTTCCTCCTCCTCTTTTTCTGACATCTTTTGTGCTGGCTTAAGGCCTCTGGGCACTTTAAGAGTGTTAACTAGTGCTAAAGAGCATGTGCTCTCTCCCTAAAACGTGATCACATTGACTTATCCACAATTGGCATATTTAATTTACTTAAGTCCCTAGTAAAGTGCACTACAAGTGCCCAGGGCCTGTAAATTAAATGTTACTAGTGGTCCTGCAGCACTGATTGTGCCACCCACTCAAGTAGCCCTTTAAAAAGCCTGTGTGTGCAGTTTACACTGCCATGTCGACTTGGCATTTAAAACCCCTGCAAACACAAAGAGATGATGGACGGAGTGCTGAACCTTTTCAGACACTCACCTCCAGTCACAGATCTGGGTTGAATCCATCATCATTCTTTAGCTCACTTCGCCAGCCCAGTTCAGACTCAGCTATATGCAAATCAGTCTTGACCCTGTGCCTCATGGGAACAGTCCAGACCAAACTTCCAAGCCAGGTCTTCCCTGGACTGGAAACAAGCATCCTGGGACCAGTTTCGGGATAACACCCCTCATCAGCCAGGCTAGCTTGAATCCAGTGGCAAAGTGAGCAAGGGACCTATGTCTGGGCAGACCCTGCCAACTTAGGGCGAACAAAGCAAACACAAGCAGATGATGGACGGAGTGCTACAACTTTTCAGACACTCACCCCCAGTCACAAATCTGGGTTGAATCCATCATCGCCACCCCAGTTCAGACCCAGCAATATGCAAATAAGTCTTGACCCTGTGCTTCATGGGAACAGTCCAGACCGAACTGCCAAGCCAGGTCTTCCCTGGACCAGAAACAAGCATCCTGGGACCGGTTTCGGAGTAACTCCCCTCATCAGCCAGGCCAGCTTGAATCCAGTAACAAAGAGAGGAAATGGCCCACATCTGGGCATACCCTGCCAACTTAGTGAGAACAAAACAAACACAAGGAGATGATGGATGGAGTGCTGAAACTTTTAAGACACTCACCCCCAGTCACAGATCTGGGTTGAATCCATCATCGTTCTTTAGCTCACTTCACCACCCCAGTTCAGACCCAGCTATATGCAAATCAGTCTTGACCCTGTGCCTCATGGGAACAGTCCAGACCGAACTGCCAAGCCAGGTCTTCCCTGGACCAGAAACAAGCATCCTGGGACCAGTTTCGGGGTAACACCCGTCATCAGCCAGGCTAGCTTGAATCCAGTGGCAAAGTGAGCAAGGGACCCACATCTGGGCATACCCTGCCAACTTAGGGCAAACAAAGCAAACACAAGGAGATGATGGACGGAGTGCTGAAACTTTTCAGACACTCACCCCCAGTCACAGGTCTGGGTTGAATCCATCATCGTTCTTTAGCTCACTTCGCCACCCCAGTTCAGACCCAGCTATATGTAAATCAGTCTTGACCCTGTGCCTCATGGGAACAGTCCAGACCGAACTGCCAAGCCAGGTCTTCCCTGGACCGGAAACAAGCCCTTGCCAGGCCTTAAACTCACCTTTTATTACATACAAGTCACCCCTAAGATAGACCCGGGGTAGTCCATGGGGCAGTGTGCTGTGTAATTAAAAGGTAGGACAAGTACTGTTAAGTTTTGCATGTCCTGGTAGTGAAAAACACCCAGATTCATTTTTCACTGCCGTGAGGCCTACCTCTCTCATAGGTTAGCATTGGGAATTTCTTATTACACTTATAAACTGTACTTCTTGATTGAGAAGGAGTAGTTCTGTCATGTTTCATATCATTGGAATGATGATGATTAATCCTCTTTACTGACAAAGTTGAACTTATCATCACTATTTTAGAAATGCCACTTTTAGAAAGATAGGAAAAAGGGGTTTTACCTAGACCTTGTATCATTAAATACACTTATGATTTACCGTGAAGGTCAAAGATAATTATTTTATTTGACCAAGTTTTTATTTTATTTTTACTTATCAAAATTCATTTTGTTTTTCATATTCATTCAGTTGCAAACAAAGAAGACACACAAAAATATTAACAACTTTCTATACAAAAGTCACAAAGACTCGATCATCAAATTAATAATACATGAAATACTGTCATTAATGACAACCAACAATACAACATCACCACATAATGTACAACAAATACACAAGAAGCAAAGATTATGTGCAATCAAAATAATAAATCAAATGGTTAGCATGTGTAATCAAATAATGAATCAAATGATTATCATAGCTTATAATCACAAAGGAACGAAACATAGTGTCCATAACAGGGAAAACAATTTTAAAACCCTCCGTATGGCGTGATAATTGAATCTCAGTTCCTCAATGTCAGGAAAAATGCCAACGCGTTTCAAGTCCTAGGCTACAAATACAAGGACTCTCATCAGGGCTTCTTAATTCAATGCACCTTGTTTCTGCGTGCGATGGTATTACCTGGCGAGAGTTATTAGTTTTTCTTCAGGCAATTTGGAATCTCTTTATGGAGAAACCTGCAGAGATAAAATATGTTCCCTGCTTGAAAAGAATACTTCCAGTAGCGTCAGTATGCAGCGGAGTATCTGGCAAAGAAGAATTGCTCACGACTTTTTCTGCCTTAATTTTGTGCCTTCGATTTCCTCAAACGTTCTCCATTGAGCTTAGCTCCTACTCGTGATTTATTCAAAATACCGCATGTCTCAATTAGGCATAGCCTCTCAGTGATTTTCTCCTCGGGAGAAAATCACTGAGAGGCTATGCCTAATTGAGACATGCGGTCTCAATATGCGGTCTCCTCGGGAGAAAATCACTGAGAGGCTATGCCTAATTGAGACATGCAGTATTTTGAATAAATCACGGAGTAGGAGCTGCTTCCGAATGGAGAACATTTGAGGAAACCGAAGGCACAAAATTAAGGCAGAAAAAGCCGTGAGCAATTTTCTTCTTTGCCAGATACTCCGCTGCATACTGACGCTACCGGAAGTATTCTTTTCAAGCAGGGAACATATTTTATCTCTGCAGGTTTCTCCATAAAGAGATTCCAAATTGCCTGAAGAAAAAACTAATATCTTCTCGCCAGATAATACCATCGCATGCAGAAACAAGGTGCATTGAATTAAGAAGCCCTGATGAGAGTCCTTGTATTTGTAGCCTAGGACTTGAAACGCGTTGGCATTTTTCTGACATTGAGGAACTGAGATTCAATTATCACGCCATACGGAGGGTTTTAAAATTGTTTTCCCCTGTTATGGACACTGTTTCGTTCCCTTTGTGATTATAAGCTATGATAATCATTTGATTCATTATTTGATTACACATGCTAACCATTTGATTTATTATTTTGATTGCACATAATCTTTTGCTTCTTGGGTATTTGTTGTACATTATGTGGTGATGTTGTATTGTTGGTTGTCATTAATGACAGTATTTCATGTATTATTAATTTGATGATTGAGTCTTTGTGACTTTTTTGTATAGAAAGTTGTTAATATTTTTGTGTGTCTTCTTTGTTTGCAACTGAATGAATATGAAAAAACAAAATGAATTTTGATAAGTAAAAAATAAAATAAAAAACTTGGTCAAATAAAATAATTATCTTTGACCTTCACGGTAAATCATAAGTGTATTTAATGATACAAGGTCCAGGTAAAACCCCTTTTTTCCTATTATATGGCCCTACCTGCACTTTGCCCACTTGGGCCTAACTCCTTTGTGTTGATAACTTTTAGAAAGATGGCATTTTTCTGCTCTTAGCACAGTGTCTCTGCAGCCTGTCTCCAATGCACGTCTGGGGTGGGTGACAGCTGGACTTTGTACATTCCCTCTAGACAACCAAACAGAAAGGAAGGTTGGGTGTGACTGAGTGGCCATCTACAGCCTGACAGTTCATCCTGGGCAGAATGGGAGGGAGGAGCTGACACTTACACCTGAATAGGCAGTGTCCTGTCCCCAAACAAAGGGCTGCATACACCCTTGTAGTGAGTCTGGAGCCACAGCTGGGAGGGGTGACCTCTGTGCACTTCAGAGTCCCTCTTTGAAGTTACCTCCACTTCAAGGGTACAACTGGGTATAAGTACTGGCCACAACAAGGTTATGTTCTACCCTGAAATATGGCATATACTGATTGTGCGTATCCTCCCTTCCACCCGCTCTTTGGCACTAGTCTTGCTTATTTATGTGTTGTTTTCATTATTTTTACTCTTTATGTTGTTTATCTATTTCTAATATTGTGCAGACCGTATTTGCAACCCTGGTGGCAGTGGTAGGACTACTACTTTGTGATTATAATTGGTTTCATCCTTGGTGGCAAATGGCAGCCCCAGGAAATCCATAAAACACTGTTTATTCCCTGGTAGCCACGTGCAATACACGTTCTTGTTACCGGCTATGTAATTACAAGAACCGCTCCCTATGCAACACGTGCAGCACAACGGCAGGCAACGGTAAGTGAGCAACTCCCTCCATGTGTTTCCCAAGGCACGGCTATATAACCAGCATCCTCCTTCTTACAATGGTTGGCCTCGTCTGGACTACTTACCTGATTCTCTGCTCCTTTTTCCTTGTGACAGCGTGTCTTCCAGCCTCAGTGAGCTTCTCAACAACGCATCTTCCGGCCTTAGTAGGAACTCCGACAATGCCTCTGTCTCTTTGCCCGGCGTCCTGTCACCACAGCACTCATGGGCTACACTAACCATTCCTCCTCAAAAGAAAATAGAAACAGAAGATCAAGCAAGTATTTCATGGCTCCGCAGCTTGTGACGCCTGTTTTGATTCACGTTGTACAAATAGAGGTACGCTTTATTTCTTTAAGAGCACTCTAAACGCATTGTTTGACAAACATTGTTGCTGAGCTCCGGCAAAGTTTTTAGGCATAGCGCTTGATTTAAAACAAAAAACTTTGCTTGCAGCTTCTCCATAAAACTCCCAGCTGCTCAAAAGTTCGGGGGTACATATGTGCCCAACATAAAGGACTTCTTTCAGAGACATTTTGAGTCTTCCAAAAACGAATTACAGGACATTGTTTTGGCACTCTTCCAGTATATTGTTGTTAATCTACTAGCACATTTTGTAAATCTGCCAGTGCAGTATTTGGTATTTAGTTAATGTACCCTAGCCCTTCTGAGACAGGTTTTCAATATCTTAAGCGTTCCTTCTATGGTATGTAATGAAGCTAAATAACAAGACAACGTATGTACACAGTTAATGGTTTGGAAACTAATGGTGCCTGTTCCTTTCAGATCCCTGTCATTGCCACATTCGACCTGCTGCTGATAACCTGATAACCTAAAGTCCTGAGTACCAGTGAATCCTGTCCACCCAGCCACTAACCAAGACAAGTAGACGTGCTGAGACCAGTGCGGTTTATTTTTCTCTTTCCCCTCCGGTGCCCCTCTCCTTGAGATCTCCCTTGGTTCAGTGCGCTTTATCACCATTGCTACCACAGTTAGGTCTCAGAGGGAGTTGGGTCCACTCGTCACCCCATAGGAACTATCTGGAGATTCAGGTGAGTGGCTGTTAGAAATGGGGGTCTCTAGTTGGCAGAGGTAGGTGCCTTTGTCCAAATAGGGACCCTTGCTTCTAGTCAGGGTAAGCGGGATACACACTCTAGATAACCCCTGCTCACCCCCTTGGTAGCTTGGCACGAGCAGACAGGCTTATCCCAAAGGCAATGTGTAAAGTATTTGTACCAACACTCACAGTAACACAGTGATAACACCACAAATGGACACCACACCGGTTTAGGAAAATAAGGTATCTTTATCTAAACTTAACAAGACCAAAACGAGTATTAATAAGAAAAAGGACTTTCAAAAGGTTTTAGCAACTGAAAGCTATAGAAAGCTATGGATGCGTGATTTCTTGCAAAGTACCTGTCGTTGCGACAAAATTCACCAAGCCAAATAGCCGCAGCGATGGGAAGGGTAGAAAAACAAAGAGATGCGTCGATTCCTGAGACCTTTGTGAATGCGATGCGACAGTTCCGCTGGACATAGGGGAGCGGAGCGTCGGGTCCGCTCTGTAGGGGGAAGCGATGCGTCAATTATGAGATGACTCCGACCCGCAGGTGATGCGTCGGGGAAAACTTGCCGCACAGGGACGATGAGTGGAAATCCGGGATGCGGCGGAAAACGATGCGGCGGTGTCGAGCGGCGCTGCGTTGGTCTCTTCAGCCGCGATCCCTCGATGCATCTATTCTTGTAGCAGCGACAGGTGCTGCGTCGGAATCAGCAGCGGTGCGGCGGTGCGGGGAGATTCTTCTCGCACCACGGCGTTGCGTCAGCAAAACTGTTGCAAGAAGAGCGATGCGTCGATTTTCTTGTTGTTGCGTTGCTTTCCAGCTCCCAGTAGCAGAAACAACCTCCAGAGGCCACACACAGTCACAGGCACTCCTGGCAGGTCAGAACTCCCAGCAAGGAAGTTCAGGGGAGCTGAGGGTAAAGTATTTGTGTTCCTGAGACTTCAAAACAGGAGGCAAGCTCTACTGAAGGCCTTGGAGACTTTCCTCAAGCAGGGGACACAGCACACAGCTAAGTCCTTCTCCTTTCCTTGGCAGAAACAGCAACTGCAGGCCAACCCCAGACACACAGCAAGGGCAGTACTTCTCCTCAGTTTCTCCAGCTCTTCTCCTTGGCAAAGGTTCCTCTTGATTCCAGAAGTAGTCTAAAGTCTGGGGTTTTGGGTCTGATACTTATACCCCAAAATGTCTTTGTTCTCTTTGTGCAAGGGGCTCTGAGCCCAGCTCAAACCAGTTCTGTCCTCTCGTTTGCAGCTGCCCGGCAGTAGGCGGAGACAGCATTGTGTAAGGCACACAGGCCCTATTCAGGTGCAAGGGAAATCTCCTCCCACCACTCTACATGCAGACCGGGCCTATTCAGGTGAAAGTGAGAACTCCTCCCCCTACTATGAATGCAGCCAAGGTCTATTCAGCCCAGTCCTGACTCATTCAGGAAAGGCAGGACACACATCAACCCCCCCCCGGTGGCTGCCTGAGAGAATGCACCTCCCCATCCCCTGTCACTACAAAACCATACAGTCAATAAACAAGAAAATGCCTACTTTCTAAAAGTGGCATTTTCACGTACACTAATTTAAAAACCATCTTTAGTAAAAGATGTGTTCTTAAATTCTGAGTTCAGAGAGCCTAAATTTTATTTTTCTATCTTATCCCTATGGGAAGATATGCTTGTAAAATGTTACAATGCATTCCCCATTCTGTCCTATGGGGCAAGATAGCCTTTCAATAGTGAAAAACGAATTTGGCAGTATTTCACTATCAGGACATGTTACACACATCAGTACATGTCCTACCTTTCACATACACTGCACTCTGCCCAGGGGGGTACCATGGGTCGACCATAGGGGTGTCCTATATGTAAGAAAAGGGAAGGTTAGGGCCTGGCAAGTGGGTGCACTTGCCGAGTCGACATGGCAGTTAACAACTGCGCACAGACGCTGCAGTGGTAGGTCTGAGTTACCTTTTCAGAGCTACTCATGTGGGTGGCACAATCAGTGCTGCAGGCCCACTAGTAGTATTTGATTTACCAGCCCTGGCACACTTAGTGCACTTTACTAGGGACTGACCAGTAAGTCAAATATGCCAATCATGGATAACCAATCATGTTCACAATTTACACAGAGAGCATATGCACTTTAGCACTGATTAGCAGTGGAAAGGTGCCCAGAGTCCTAAAACCAACACCAACAGGTCAGGAAAAAATAGGAGGAAGAATCAAAAAGTTTGGGGATAACCCTGCAAAAAGGGCCAAGTCCAACAGTGGCTTATGACACTGGCTCTCTGACCCCACCAAATCAGACACTGCTGGACCTGTGAAGAAACTTTGCCAGGAGGAAGGACTGCTGTGTTGCAACAAGGACTGCCACTCTGCTGGACTGCTGCTCTGGAACAACTGCTTTTCGGCTGTGCTTCCCTGTTGCTTGCTATCCTCTGTGCTGTGGAGGAAGAATTGGACTCTTTGACTTAAATCCAGAGTGATTACCAAGGGCATGCTGGCTTGCCTTGTGTTTTAAGCCTCAGGGATGTCAAGGTCTTACCCCCTACACCTGTGTCTGGTCCATTGGTAGTGGATCCAGGTGATTGCTGCAGTGGAGCCGATGTATACTCTGCTGTGT
Organism: Calotriton arnoldi; assembly: GCA_963921515.1. Taxonomy (NCBI): domain Eukaryota; kingdom Metazoa; phylum Chordata; class Amphibia; order Caudata; family Salamandridae; genus Calotriton; species Calotriton arnoldi. The sequence goes on along the minus strand of CAWUFW010004232.1, from coordinate 189,038 downwards.
GAACAAAATAGACGCTTCGCCGCTGTTGTGGGAACAGAACCGGTGCATCATACCTGGAACATGTGTATCGCCATTGGAACTGACACATTGGAACCACCACATCGCTGCCACGGAAGAGACATGATTGGTGCATCCCCTCGACTGCGTGGACAAACCCAGCGCATGGCTTCAGAACCAATGCATCTGAGAACTACAAAACCGGCGCATCACCATAGTTGCTTGGAGAAAATAGATGCATCCTCTCAACTGCAGGATCGACACCAACGCATCTCTCGGCTGTACCCCACATCACATAGTGACAGCCAGGATCAAGGTACTTTGGTTCAGCGGGCCTTGCGTGCCTCCTGTATTCGGCCGGTGCTCCATTGCGGTCAGCCTTAACTCTTGACTTTGGCCCGGTCCAGTGTGACCAGATAACCCCATAAGCGCTTATTGCTTCTAAGTGCTATTTTTTACTTTTATTCTTTAAAAATTCAAATCTCGAGTTCTCCTTATTGGATTTTTGTCATTCTGGTCTTGTTTTATTTATAAAATCATAATCTGTTTTTCTAAACTGATATGGAGCCTTTTTGTGGTGTTTTCACTGTGTTACTGTTTGAAGTGTTGCATAAATTCTTTACACATTGCCTCTTAAGTTAAAGCCTGTCTGCTCTGTGCCAAGCTACCAGAGGGGAGCACAGGTTAATTTATGTTATGTATCTGGCTTACCCTGACTAGGATTGTGGTTCCTGCTTTGACAGAGTACATACCTCTGCCAATAAGAACCCAATTTCTAACACAAAGTATCTCAGAAATGTTAAAGTCAATGCTTGGGGATAGCCTTTAGAACAACCAGTAATTGCACCATTCAGGACATTTTATGTATTGCACAAACAAAATCACATTCAAAAAACAAAGCAAACTTTTTATGAATCTGAATGGTTCAAACTATTGTAGGGAGTTTTTGCATGTTATCCATAAAGCTGATGCTATTCTGAAGCATACTCCTGACACATACATCAATGAAGCTCAATGAGAGAAGCACATTACACAACTTTACTTCAACCCTAGACTGAGTGTTATTGAAGATAGTATGGGTTCTGCAAATTGTACGGGGGAACTGTATCAGAGCTTTACTATAGCACACTTTTTAACTAAAGTCTTAAATTCTTTGCGTGCTCCAGGACTGAATTTTCTTACTGCCTTGGTACTGAAAAGAAATTTTGAACTTCTTTGGTTACACCTTTGTTAAATGTGATGGTTAACACAGTCACCATCCCAGAATCTGGGAGAGTATCCATTCTGGTACCACTATGTAAATAAAGAAAACAACTGCAACGCAAAACCACATTGGTGCTCTAGATGCTGAGTGCAAAATCTTCACCAAATCAATAGCAACTCACCTAAATGACTGTCTGAAAGCTAAAAACATTATACTGGTTTCAAATGGGCTTTTGGGCCAGGTGAAACACATATGATAGCCTCTTGTCATTCACCTACCTTGCTTCTCGGTACCGGGTGTAAAATGACTTATGTCTATATTAGCTTCTACACAGATTTTAGTATCACCTTCAGTAAAGTTGACAACATCATTTTATGGCATAAACTCTATCCTAGGAGTCAATGAGCTCCTTCAAAAACTAATTGTAGACCTGCATTACAACATGTATGTCAGGGTACAGCTTGGACAAAATGGGACTTCTCTGATAGAATAGAAATGAGTTCTGACCTTCTCAAAGGGTTCATTCCAGTCCTTTCCTTGCTTAATGTGTATATATGTGATATACCGTTATCACTAGAAAAGGTTAATTCATTACAATCCTCCTTGGTTAGCACCTGTCCTTGCAAGCTTATGTGTTCATCTTGTAATATCTATTAAGCATGTAAAAGCAAGATAATGGTTTTTGGTAAGACTGACAAAAATGTTGTTGGCACATCACAGTCAGAAAAATCAATTGTGTAGCACAGTATAATTATTTAGGAATGATTATTGAAAAAAGTCTATAGTGGAGGACACAAATGAATAAATTGAGATCTAGGTGCTGCAGAATGGAGGGTTCTATTTAATGTTCTATTGTACCTCTGGAGCAATATTGGCAGTATCTGTCCTTTGCATTTTAGGCAAAACTAAATTCCATCTTATGTTATAGTAAATAAAAACACCAGTATTGCAGAGTTGAAAACCATGGAGGCAAAATCATCAATACATATATTTAACCTTTGCAATAGTACTCCACAGACTGTGACAAGTCTTGAAATCTGACAGATGGCTGCAGAAGCTCATGCTGATGGATTTGTGTTGTGACATTTCTTCTATAAAGCAATCTCAAACACTAGATGAAATTACTCTAAATCTGTTTTATATAATTTTTCCAAGATGAAGGCAATCAATTTTATCCAGGATATAAAATGTGGAATTAAGAGGAGTAGACTGGGGCATGCCTTAGAATTTAGCTCTGAATGGCTGGTACCACAATGTTATTTGGGCGCATATTCTGACACCACCAATAATTCTGAAATTTCTGTGCATAGGATTTTATTACATCCCAGTCAAGATCTAATTAAAATCAGTGATTGGTTTGGGATTTTATAGTCAAGAACTTTAAAGACTATGAAGTGGTCCAGTGGTTCTTACAACTTTTGATTCTGTAGACCACCCCTATATCACTACTGGTTGCTTGCGACCCTAAGCTAAGAAATTACTACACTTTGAACCTCAAAACAGTGCATAAAAATACAGAAATAAGTGTACATTAAACAAATACACAAATTATTAAATATGTAATTTAATTCACAAACAAAAATATTACAAAAATGAGAAATTAAATTTTGAAGGGAAGGTTGGACCTTATAAAATGTTGATTTATTTCTTGAAAGAGAAAGTCTTTAGCATATCACTTTGTATTTTTTGCTCGTGATACATTTTCTAATTTTGATGGCCTATATGAGTGCTTCAATTGTGATCACCAATCGTCCATACTTGATCTGTTTACTGTACTCACACTCCTCCTACAAATACCAACTCAATTTTGATTTCCTTCACGTTTACAGAGTGTTTTACAACTTTATATTTTACATTTTGTTGTTTTTCATCTATATGTACTTTATTGATCTGCTAATTTTATTTAATGCTCTAAGCAGTTGCAAACCCACTGAGTAGACAGTGCATATCCCCAGGGGCCCAAGGACCCTAGATTAGGAACCTCTGGTCTTGATTCAGAATCCTATACACTTTATATTTGCCTGTGCCCAGCACTAGAAGATTTACATAAACTTACACTGAAGACCCTTTAAAAAAAAGGCAATGTCAGGTCACTATGGTAAGCTGAATCAATACTGTTTTCAGTTCTGTTTGATGAATCTATTTTTACTGTGAAATTATTCAAAATAACAGAGGATAGAGTTAGCACTGTCACAAGGTTTGATTGTGCCCAGGGCAACCATTTTGGTAGGGCCCCCTCATCGACCATTAAAGGATGAAAAGCTGAGTGGATTTGCTATGAATCAAATCTGTGATTTACAGGTTGTGCACAGATACATACATGGTACATTAACACACATCTTTTGCTATGCTTGTCAACGCTTTTAATTAATAAATCAAATGGGGTGAAATGCAGGACAAGGGCTGTGTGAGTCTCTTGAGATGATAGCCCATATGCAAATAAAGAAATTCATAGGACAAAATTCAAAGTCAAAGAATTTTACAGACTGCAAAAAGTAGTTAGTTAATCAAATTCAAATCAGCATCAATTATTAATCAAATAATGCAAATGTGAGAAAATCAACACTAGGTGCGTCCTCCAAAGCAAGTAAATAAACAGAACCAAAGTATAGTTTAGCAAGAGTACTAACATAAAATCTGTTCAGTTCTAAAGTCAAAGAAAAACTAAGTATAAATCAATTGACAGACTAATGTAGAGTCTGCTTATAAGAAAATGAACAATAAATCTGAATAATAATCAGAAAGCAGAATGACAAAGAGGTTGCATAGTCTGTAAGGCAAGAAATGTCTATGTACAGGCAGACTGGCATGGCATATTTAATTTACCTATAAGTCCCTAGTAAAGTAGTACTAAATGTACACAGTGCCTGTAAATTAAATTCTACTAGTGGGCCTGCAGCACTGATTGTGTCACCCACTTAAGTAGCCCCTTTAAGCATGCCTCAGACCTGCCATTGCAGCCTGTGTGTACAGTTTTTAAACTGCCATTTCGACCTGGCAAAATAAAGTGAGTAGTTTTGAAAGATTTGAGTGAGTGTGGTGTGAGTGGTGTAGATAAGTTTGTGTTTGGGGAAGTGAGGTGAAAGTGTGGAGGTGATTTGGATAGAGTGCAGCGCGAGTTTGTAGTTAAAAGTGAGCAGTTTTGAAAGATTCGAGTGAGTGTGGTGCGAGTGGTGTAGATAAGTTTGTGTTTGGGGAAGTGAGGTGAAAGTGTGGAGGTAATTTGGATAGAGTGTAGCGCGGAAAGATGTGGCCGATGTCGAGTGGGTGTGTGAATCGGTTTGTGGATAGGGAGGTGGAGTACGAGAGTGAGGAGAATGTGGAAGGTTGAAAGTTAGAGGTGTGAGAGCCTCAAGTCGAATGTGGGTTGAGTTTAAATGGGAGGGGAGTTGGGATGGATTAATTACTACGGGGTTGAGAAGGTATGAGATTAAATGAGTTGGGCACTCGGGAATTTTTTGGTTCAGCAAACAGCATGAATAGCGAATGAATTTAGATTGTTTATGAATGCTTTAGTTTTGGCATATGTTTGGGATTTAATTAAACAATATGGATTATATCTGCTAAATGAAGTACAACGTAGTAATGGTGACTTTTTGATATTTGCAGTTACCCCTGAAGAAGAGCTTGTGTAGCTCGAAATGCATCGGGTATAAATAAAGAATATTGCCGTGGATGAAATCTTGCGTTTCTATCGTGTTTTTGACAGAGGTCCGGATGGGCACATCTTGAACATGTGAAGCTTTGAAACAGCATGACACCTGACATGTGGATTAAATTAAACATAAGCTTATATAACTGGAGCAAAATACAGAGAAAAAGGAGTAAAATGAGTAAATCATTTGGAACATTCTTGTAATTATACAAATCAGCTGTGCGACTAGGTTCGGGGTGAAATGTCGCCCCATATAGCAAAATAAACCTTTTGCCAGACCCAAACTTTCCTTTTTAATCCATACAAGTCACTCATAGGGTAGGCCCTGAACAGCCCACAGGGCAGGGTGCAGTGTATTTAAAAAGTTGGAGATGTAGGTGTTACATGCCCTGGTGCTGAAAAACTCTTACATTTGTTTTTCACTACTGCTAGGCCTACCTCTCCCATAGGATAACATTGGAGTTACCTTATTACATTTAATAAGCGCTCATTTCCAAATGGGAGCACATAACTAGTTCATGTTTGGTGTCTTTAGAATTGTAATGAAAAATCCTCTCTTATGGTAAAGTTGGATTTTAAATTACAATTTTGGACTGCCACTTTTAGGAAGTTTACATGTCTTCTGCCTTTGCCATTTAGTGTCTGTAACCTGTCTCTGGGTCACATGACTAGGTGTAGCTGGCAGTTGGACTTTGGGTATTCCTCGTAGACAGCCACACACAATAGACAGCCTAGGTTTGCCTGGAAGGGCCATCACTGTCAGGATGGGTGGGTGGAGCTGGGCACAGCCCTACTTACACTTGAATATGCTGCGTCCTGTCCCCACACAAAGGGATGTACTCCCTGTAGTTAGTCTGGAGCCAGGACAGGGAAGGCAGGTTGCCTCGGGACTTCAAAGGAAAACCTCAGAAGCTTCTCCTACCTTCCAGAGGAAGGGCGCCAGGTATAAATGTTGGAGCTCAGACACCAACTCTTCAGTACACTTCTGGACCTGTGGATACTCTGCCAGGAAGAAGGACTGAGTTGCTGCTGAATGGACTATGGACTGCCATTCTGCTGGATTGATGCTCTGATGTCCTCTTGCATGGTTGAGAAGGACTGGACCTGCATCTCTTGAATCCAGGACCCCAGAGTGACTCCAAGGGATAGTTGGCTGGCCTCCTGGCTAGAGCCGCAGGGACAGAAGGCTCAACAACCTTGAACCCAGCACCTGAACTCTGCCATCTGTGAGTCCTACCCTGTCAAGTGGGCCCAAAAGTGCTCTTCCAGCCCATCTGTGGACCCAGCAGAACCAACGCAACTCCTCTGATACACTGTGTAATCCCGGGCAGAACCGATGTATCACCTCTGCTGCAAGGGCTCTCCTGATGCAAAGGACTCTACATCGACCTCACAGCCTGCATCGGAACATCGGCCTGTGCAAAGCTTTCCCAAACAGGCCCTCGCATCGCAAATCTCTCATCGACGGCAGTCTCAATGATGAAGTTTCCCACATCGCAACCTCATACCTCGTCGGAACTGACGCATCACCTCGACTGCGCAACGCAACCTCAACACCAGACTTCACATTTCAAGCCCTTCTCGATGGGATCTTCGACAATGACGCAGGCCCTCATACAGCAGCCTCACCACATCTCAGAACCGATGCATCGCTTCGACTGCACGACACATCTGCAACACGGATCCTAGCAACGCCCCGCCAATCAGGATTTAAGGTACTTTGTTCAGCGGGTCTACCTGTAGCCGACCCACGCTCCATCATGGTCGGTCTGAACTGATGACTTTATCCTGGTCCAGCATGGGCAGATATCCATAGTTGGCGCTTTGTGCTTTTTGGTGTTATTTTCACTACAAACTTTAAACCTGCATATCTCTGATTGTACTCATTGGATTTCTGCCATTTTGATCTTGTTTTATTTATTAAAAATCACTCTATTGTTCTAAATTGCTGTGAGATCCTTTGAGGTGTGTTTTCACTGTGTTACTGTTTGAAGTGATGCAGAAGTACGTTGCACATTTCTTCTGAGTTAAGCCTGACTGCTCTGTGCCAAGCTACCCGAGGGTTAAGCACAGGTTAATTTAGGGTTTGCTTGTGACTTCACCCTGGTAAGGATTGTGATTCCTGGTTGAGATGGGTGTCACCCCCCTCAACCAGTAACCCGGTTTCTTACAATCTCCGACAGGGCAATACATACTCACTAATATAAAAATCAATACTAAAAAAATAAAAATCTTAAAAACGAATTATAAAGCCAATCAAAAACTTCCTTTACATAAAGCCATCTTCTTTCTATAAGCAGTGCCTTTCAATAAAATCTCAATCTCAAAAGCAAAATGCAAATGTTTCAAAAATGCTCTAAAATGTTAGTTGTTTAAAATGATTGCAGGCATTTACTAAAACAGTCCTTCTGAATTCTTGATATAAGCATAAAAAGACAAAATGTATGGCGGCGAAATATTTTCAGCAGTTCAAATGTTCTTCATATTAAGCAAATGTGAAAAAAAAGTTATAATACTAAGTTCAATTCAAATGTTCACAAAAATTTGCAGGTACAAATGTATCTTCAATTGAATTCCTAAAAAATACAAAATCAATCTTATTCAGATGAGGGTCTTTAGTTGTAGACAGAATTCTTAAATGAGGGCATAGACACAAATAAAACTAGTACTTCTAATCCAAGAGAATTATGCAGGCACTCATACGAAAAAAAAAAATTAAATCAAAATTTTCTTTTCTTAAAAACTAAAAAAATCAGTTCTATCGGGAAATTATTCATTATTAGTCACTTTCAGTCTCAGTCCATGCCAGTTCATGGTGGTTCGTCAAACAGAAATCAATAGTCTCTCAGATCAATCTCTCTTTTTTCTGGCTCAATCTTAGTCAGATATGCCCATTAAGGAACAGCATATTTCTTGTTTATCACTTTTGTTCTTGTTGATATTCTGACTTCAGGCTTTTCAAAATCTTTGTCATTCAGATCTCTCATTGCTTCAGCTGATTGTGCTTCAATTCTCTTTAGACTGTCAGATGTTTGCAATGCTCTTCTTCTTTCTCTTACACCTTCAGGCTAAGCAGCTTGAATCAAGCTTTCATCTTCCATCACATTTGCTTCAAACGCCGCATTTTGTTTTCTCACTTTTTCTTGATTTGCACTAATTGCAAAAGAAACACCTTCAGTTGCTCCTGGAGTTTTCAGAGTTAGAGTATTTGAAGTTAGGTTTTCTTGTTTTTGATTTTGTTGTTGTTCTACCTGGTGTTTTCTTGATTTTATTCTTCTTGGACTCTTTGTTATCACCTCTTTGGATCCACATAGTTAATTAGTAGTTTGCGTCACCACTTCTTCATCTGCAGTCTCCAATCTTTTCGTATGAGATGCTTGGATCCAATGCAGCAAGGCTCCACACTTTACAGCAGTGTTCATCACCAGGATCACTTGGTATGGGTCTTTCCACTGAGGCTCCAAACACGTCTACCTAACATGCTTCTTTACCTCACCCCAGTCTCCAGGCTCTAGGTCATGGCAGGGCTCTTCACTCATTGAAGTTGTTACAAACTTTACCTGACGAGATATAGAGCTTACCAAGTCTGCCAAACCTTTGCAGTAATCCAGTACTAGATTATAAATACGAAACAGAAGAGCAGCAGAAGGAATACCAGGCATCCTCATGGCCCTCCCCATTAGCACCGTGTTAGAAGTTAATAATGTACTTTTACTGAGTGTTCTTCTCATACTAAGTAGAAACAGAGTAAGGCAATCTGGCTAATTCAGTGATTTTGAGGCACAAACTGTTGTCAATTTTGCTTTCATCGTACTGTTGGCCCTCTCCACTACACCTCATGCTTGGGGACAGTAACTATAATGGAATTCCTGTTCCAATTTTAGTGCTATGCAAAGTACTCTCATTGTCTAATTTTTAAAATTAGTTCCTCTATCTGATTCCAAAGAAGTTGGCAGGCCAAATCTAGGATAATATCTAATCCTTGGATTGGAGTGAAGTTGGACTCACGTCCATACGCGGTTGACGGGCGGCGACTGCATGTGTCTACAGGGGATGTGTGGCTAACGAATTGAGAACACTGCCCAGGAGGTGTGTTGATGGTATGAACTCTGATGGCAACCACCTGTCACCCTTGGCTCAGATTGAAGTACCAGTGAGGTGAAGACTGGCCCCGAGCCCTGATGAAATTGCCGCAAGTTATTTGGCAATGAAACATGTTGGCCTTTCCTAATTGAAGTGGTCTGAAACATGCTGTTCCTTTTTTACCCGTGAGTGGGATCACAGCATCTAATAAAGTAGGCTTATTTGCAAGTGAGTCACAACTCATTTTAGCTTGGAGAAGCGAGTTTTTTTTTAAAAATCTGTTTATTGGCATTTCAAGTAAAGCACACAGTTCCCCTGCCGTGCAAGGCAGTATAATAGCAACAGAACATATAACTACATTGTGATTGACCTCGTACCAAACATCGGAATGTCCACACACCCATCCATATCAATGTGTATAGTTGTGACAACATATATTCAGGATTATACTAACAGCTTTATTGATCAGTGTCTGAATCATTAACAGTCAATCTCATCAGATATTGTCGTAGAGGTTCCCATACGTCTCTGGGTCTTGACGTTACCGGTAGTTCTTCTGCATATAGTGCAAGGTTCTCCGAACAGTAGACCATGTCTTTCAACCATTGTTCGGGTTTTGGAGCTAGTTTACTCTCCCAATGTAAAGCTACTCGACGTTTGGCTAGCAGCAGTGCGATACGCACAAACTTACCCGTTGCCCCTTTTAGATGCGGTACATGACATAGTAAGCAAATTGGTTGGAGAAGCGAGTTTACCCTTTCTCTCACCAAGGGATCTAGTTGGGATAGAACGACACAAGCACTCTTTGTGCATCCTTCCACATATCACTTTTTTCTCTTTTTCTTCACCTCCTAAATATAAGCTTGACACCTATTTAATTTTTTCATGGTCATGAAAGTCACCAATGATGAACAACGTGAGCAAACTGGTGAGTACCTACCAGCAGCTCCCTTGGTGATGCTTACTTCAGGTACTTTCTGACCTTTCACATATTTTTCTTCTTGTATACACTACCAAGCGGGGGTACAAGTGTGGTGGACTGACAAACATTAAAAATTGGACACCCAGGTCTGGCTGCTATTGGCATTTTTCAGAAGCCAGCGTTTGGGCAGAGATATTACCATCCTGTCCCCAGGATCCTTGGAAAAGTCTTTGCGCCCGAGCACAATCAGGTCTAATAGATATATGAAGTTGTTATGAGTGGAGGGCGACCTGATTGTTAATTCCCTCTGATGCTCTTTATTGTGGATGAGGCCAAATCTAGGAATCAAATCAATCAATAATAGCTTGGCAACAGTAAGTGCATTGCTGTGCCTATTGCGGTATGCATCGATCCATCTACTAAAAAGACAGACAATCACTAAAATGTACCTTAACACTTTATATATCACCTTCTTTACAAAATCTCTTAATAATCTTGTGAAAGGGCCTTCTGATCTTCCCCCGAGACTCATGGTCACTTTTGTCTTTCTGCCAACATTTCCTTGCTGACAGATGATACATCTCTCACATAAAGTTTCAGCAATCATCCTAAAATGAGGATTAAACCAATACTTTTTAAAGGCATCTAGCATTCCATGTTTAGGTCCATGTATGTATCTTGCCATTTGCTGTCGCATTGAATCTGTCAACTCAACCCTCCCATGTGCCTTCACAAATCATCTTTGTTTTGATAACATCTTGCCTTTTGCAAACATTTTCTTTCACCTCAATCTGCCTTTTGCAGACTTTTCTTTCGCCTCACTCTGCAGATCTACCAGTCTTTAAATATTTGCACTGCTTGCACTGACAGTGACAAAAATGTATTTACTTTACTCTCTTCTGTTTCAGAATTTTCATTTAGCTCTAATGTACTAGACACAAGAGCACATCATTTTGCAATTTCATCTGAAAAGTTGTTGCAAAATGAAACCATGTCATCTGCACTCGTGTGTGGCATAGTTTACAATACCAATTCTCTTTGGCGTTTGCAAGGGCAGCAAGTAAATCTAGAGTTCACAGTCCATTTTTAATGGGAGTTCCAGATGATGTCTTAAAATCCCTTTGTGACCACAACTGCCCAAAGTTATAGACCGCTCCAAAACCACATTGGCTATCCACTTTCTAACCATTTAATTCTAAATGTTTAATGCCTCTTTTTGTTCAAATCCACATTTAATTCTTTAGCCAATTGTTCAAGCTTCTCAAATGCATTATGTGCATGCTTTGCATTTTCTGCACTCAGAAATGCCATTTCATATTATATGTAGAAGTTTTGTCACTGTAAATTCCTGTTTCTGCCCTAATTTCTAAACCCCCGTTAAGTTTGAAAGTATTAATCTCCACCACTTGCATCTCTCTTTGTGAAGGTGACCTAGCATCCATCTCATCTCTCCTCATGTGTGGCTCTTGTGCTCCTAACTCTTATATGTGGACTTGCAAATGACCCTCTCTATACGGAGGTAGTCCCACTTCAGTGAACAATCTGCCCAGAAACTCATCCTCTCCCTCAGAGTCACTCTCATTCTTTTCAGTCTCATTCTTTATCACATTGTTCTTTATATTTGTCATCTTTTGCTTTCTTTTTGCCTGATTCATCAGTAATTGCAGGAAAAGTATCTACAGTTTCCAGCACTTCCTGACACCATGCTTTCTTCCATAAACACAATCTCACATCCAGCCAATTGTTAACAGCTTTACCAATTTGTTCTTTAACATTCTCCTATGTACTTTCTCATTCTCGATATACTGTCACTCATTGAAGGCTTTAAACTGCGCCGGTCTAGGCTGTGACTTCATCTCAAACATGACGTCTCAGATTCTCAATTTTTCACTTCAAAAGTACCGTTCTCAGGGGACTGTATATTGATCTTATCTACTTGTTATATCGCAGTACATTTTGCATGTTCCAAGATGGCACCTGATTCCGTCAGCTTTTACCTTAGACCAGAGGTCTTCAATCTGTGGGGCGCGACCCGCAGGGGGGCCGTGGAGTCCTGGGAAGGGGGTCGCGCATTTCCAGGCCTCACTTCTGCCTGGAATCTAAAACATGTGCTCTTCCTTGTGGAAACCGAAACGCTTCATTCCGGTGTTTGAAATGCTTCAGCTGAAGTTAAATGAGTCTCCTGTATTGTGAAATGAAGAGGCTGGGCAGATAGGTAAAACAATCCTTCATGCCAGGTTGCCTGAATGAAATGCAATTGTGTGTTATGAGTTAATCTGCAAATGTAAAGGTGCTTGGGAGCGATTCTGGCCTTAATTGCTTTGTGATGGCAAAGATTTGGTTTTGTTTTGAGTGGTAGTAGGAAGAGTTAACAACTGGGCTGTGAAGTGCATGCTTTTAATCATAATTTACACAGCGCTTAGTACCCTTGAAAAGGTGCAGAAGGGACAGTTATGCAAAAAAAAAAAATGCATCTCTTATGCTCCGGTATTACTAAAATTTACATTTTTAGAAGCTCCATTTTATCCTAAAACTATTTGTAGTTTGTAGCAGTCTATCTTATAATGTGTGTAATGCAAAAATAAAATAATGACTTACACATTCACAGTGCTTTCTGTCACAGGCTGTGACCTCGTAGCACTAAAAATACACGTCACTATTCTTCACTGCGTCAACCAAATGTAATTCTGTGGCTCTCTGGTTACACACAGACCTTTACAGTGCATTAACTAATAAAGGTTTCATAATGTACTACAGTGCATTTCCCACTGAGTAAAAACGTTAAAAAAATTTTTTCCATTTAAGCTACCCATTATTTTATATGTACCTACCTCATGGTGAAAGACCTAAAAAAACGTGCAAAATATTTTGGGGCTGATTTATGAGAGGCTTGCGCTGCCGGAGCGTCACTTTTTTTTTAAGCTCCGGTGGCACAAGCATCTCAATCATATCTATGAGGCAACGAAAAGTCACCCTGCATGGCTTTACATGGCCTCATAGATATGGAGTAAGACAAAGCAGCGCAAGTCGCTGCCTTGCCTTAGTCTGTCAAGTAGGTGTTACATGGGCATTGTGGTGGGTGTTCCCACGCAACACCCATGGATTTTGACGCTGCCCCAGATTTACAAAACCATGTAAACCTAGAGGAGCGCCAAAACCTTATGCCTCCCCACAGCAGGCGTAACGAGGAGAAATGTTTTCATTTCTCCTCGTTTTTCTCTTTCTATGTGTGTTGTATTCTGCAGCTCACATAGAAAGAGGAAAACACCTCTCGGGATTGTTTTTGTGCAGGAAGGTGCCCCTTCCTGCACAAAAACAATCCTGCCTACATTGGCGCTAGGCAGCAATTTGTGCGTCGACGCAGGGGAAATGACAGGAATGCACCATATTTCATAAATAAGGTGCATTCCTGCCCTTTCACATTGGCGTAGGCCAGCGAAGCAGGAAGACTTGTGGCGTTGACCTATGCCAATTCCTCATAAATGAGGCCTTTTGTTTTTAGCAAACACAAGGAGATGATGGACGGAGCGCTGAAGCTTTTCAGACACTCACCCCCAGTCAGAGATCTGGGTTGAATCCATCATCGTTCTTTAGCTCACTTCGCCACCCCAGTTCAGACACAGCTATATGCAAATCAGTCTTGACCCTGTGCCCCATGGGAACAGTCCAGCCTGAACTGCCAAGCCATGTCTTCCTGGACCGGAAACAAGCATCCTGGGACCGGTTTCGGGCTAACAGCCCTCACCAGCTATATAGCTGGGTCTGAACTGAGGTGGCGAAGTGAGCTAAAGAATGATGATGGATTCAACCCAGATCTGTGACTGGGGGTGAGTGTCTGAAAAGTTTTAGCGCTCCGTCCATTATCTCCTTGTGTTTGCTTTGTTCGCTCTGTGTTTTTAGCCACACCTTTGACAACGCTTCCATGCTCACTGACCTTTGGTGTGATAAACACTGTTTAATATTATTTCCCCACTGTAAAAATGATTTGCTATGGGAATTGTGGGCATTTATGGTTGTCGATAGTTGTCAATGATGAGGAGTACCAAGTTCTAGAAATTTTTGTCCGGAGGGGGTCCTTACGCCTAAAAAATCTTGTCAGGGGGGTCTCGGCATCAAAAAGTTTGAAGACCTCTGCCTTAGACTAAATAGTCCCTCTTCACTTTTCATACCCTATTTCACAAGCATCCATTTCCCCTCACGGGTGTTTCACCTCTGGTCGTCAGATGTGCGTCACCGCGATTTCATCATTGTAAATATAACTGTGTGCATGCTGCGAAGCTTGCGGGCACCGAATGTCTCTTTGAACTTCTATTTAGACACTTGCAGTTTTAGAGCACTCACGCCGGATAACACTGTACACACATGAGTTATCACGTTCATCTTCGATACGGTGCCTCTGTTTGCACTTTCACCTCTACACCTCGCTGGATAATGCCACACGCATATCAATATACTCGTTTATTGTTGTATAAGTTATTCTTTATATGTTTACTCACTCTGCCTATCCTCGCGTTCATACTTACCTCACCATTATAGATTTTGTTCACGTTTTTTTCCAGCATGTTTGCACACCTATGGAATGATTTTAATTACACCGCACAGTACTTATGTTCACTTTGTTGAAATCCGCATTGATGTACACACTGTTTTTGAGATCTCATCTTTACATGGTCACTTCCACGATACCATTCACCCGGGTTGAGGTGATGGTATGTGATCCTCATGGTTTGGTTTCCTCAAACTATTATTGCTTGTTTTCTTGTAGTTATTTTCCCCTGACGAAGGGCTGATATTGCCCGAAATGCATCGGGAGAGATGATTGAAATTTGTGATGGCCTCATCTAAGCCAATATCATCATACATCGCTATGAGAAAATAATATCGAACTACTAATAAAGTCTTCACAATCTTACCGCTACTATCTGAGACTACATCTCTTGTTTGCATGATTTTCTAACCGACTTCATATATCCCGCTAAGCGGGTCTCGCGCAGTGCTCAGGGAGACGTCCCCTAATCAGGAGATGCTACTTCTTCATGACTGTAATTTTTTATCATCAGCAGTAATTCTATTCCATTCGTTAAGCCACAGGCATTTGTGCTCACCTGAGTTAAGCATTGTCTCGTGAACTAGGTTATCAACTGGGACCAGAGTCTCTCCCCCACGGGTAGGAATCCTGGATTTATTCAAAAGTGCACCCATTGTAATCTCAACCTAGCTTCACAATATATGTAATACTAATACAGTCAGTTACAATGCGATTTTAGAACGAGACCTGAAACGCAATACGTAATGTTAATAGCCAAAACAAAAATAACCATTATCTGCCTACCAGGAAACAGGATGGAAAATCAAACTCACTACAGAAATGGGATAGCACCCAGAGTGCTTCCAATCACACTAAAATAGGCTCTTGATCAGCAGCAGCCTACCCTTAGAGTCAACGTATCTTTCCTCGAGCACAGAATAAACACAACTACACAGTATTAATTCTCATACTCAACTAGACTAATGATGTGATATGTGAGGTCATAAGCAGCGTATGGTGGTGGCACAAGTTATAGTTAATTCACTAAATTATAACTAGCAAATTTCAGTGTATTTTCATTTTTTAAACATTAGTTCTTATCTCATTTCAATGCATAAATATAATGTCAATTTAACCTTTGTTTATTTCAGTAATTTTCTCTATTTGATAATTTAATCAATCAATCATTTGTATAGCGCACTAATCACCCGTGAGGGTCTCAAGGCGCTGAGGGGGGCGGTGGGGTGCAGCTACTGCTCGAACAGCCAGGTTTTGAGAGGTCTCCTGAAGGTCAGCAGGTCCTGGGTCTGACGCAGCTGTGTGGGTAGGGTGTTCCATGTCTTGGCGGCGAGGTAGGAGAAGGATCTGCCGCCGGTGGTGGTCCTGTGGATGCGAGGGACGGTGGCGAGGGCAAGATCGGCGGAGCGAAGCTGGCGGTTTGGGGTGTAGAAGGTGAGACGTTTGTTGAGGTACGCTGGTCCGGCGTTGTGGAGGGCTTTGTGAGCGTGGGTGAGGAGCTTGAAGGTGATCCTCTTGTTGACTGGGAGCCAGTGGAGTTCTTTCAGGTGGGCGGTGATGGGGGTGTGGCGGGGTATGTCGAGGATGAGGCGTGCGGAGGTGTTTTGTATGCGTTGGAGTCTTTTCTGGAGTTTGGCCGTGGTTCCTGCGTAGAGGGCGTTGCCGTAGTCCAGTCTGCTGCTGATGAGGGCCTGGGTGACCGTCCTTCTAGTTCCGGTGGGGATCCATCTGTAGATCTTGCGGAGCATTCAGAGGGTGTTGAAGCAGGAGACGGCGTTGACTTGCTGGGTCATTGAGAGCGATGAGTCCAGGATGAACCCCAGGTTGCGTGCGTGGTTGGTGGGTGTGGGTGAAGCTCCCAGGGCGGTAGGCCACCAAGAGTCATCCCAGGCGGAGGGGGTGGAGCCGAGGATGAGGACCTCTGTCTTGTCTGAGTTAAGTTTCAGGCGGCTGTTCTGCATCCAGAAGGTGACGGCCTTCATTCCTTCCTGGAGGTTGGTTTTGGCGGTGGCGGGGTTCTTGGTGAGTGAGAGGATCAGCTGAGTGTCGTCGGCGTAGGAGACGATGTTGAGGTTGTGCGAGCGGACGATGTTGGCGAGCGGTGCCATGTAGACGTTGAAAAGGGTGGGGCTATGGGAGGATCCTTGGGGCACGCCACAGATGATCTTGGTGGCTTCAGAACGGAATGGGGGAGGCGGACCCTCTGGGTTCTGTCGGTGAGGAAGGAGGTGATCCAGTCCAGGGCTTTGTCGCGTATTCCTGCGTCGTGTTGGCGTGTGCGTGGGGTGTGGTGGCAGACGGTGTCGAAGGTGGCCGAGAGGTCCAGGAGGATGAGGGCCGCGGTTTCGCCGTTGTCCAGTAGGGTCCTGATGTCGTCTGTGGCAGCGATGAGGGCGGTTTCGGTGCTGTGATTGCTGCGGAATCCGGATTGGGATGGGTCCAGGATGTTGTTCTCCTCAAGGAAGTGGGTCAGTTGCCTGTTGACGATCTTTTCGATGACTTTTGCCGGGAACGGAAGTAGGGAGATGGGCCGGAAGCTCTTGAGGTCCTTTGGGTCCGCTGTGGGTTTTTTGAGTAGCGCGTTGATCTCGGCGTGCTTCCAGCTTTCCGGGAAGGTGGCGGTCTCGAAGGAGCTGTTGATGATCTTCCGGAGTTGGGGTGCGATGATGCGATTTGCTTTGTTGAAGATGTGGTGAGGGCAAGGGTCGGATGGTGAGCCGGAGTGAATGGTGTTCATGGTCTTGATGGTGTCGTCGTCGTTGACGTGGGTCCAGGAGAGCAGGTGGTTGGTGAGGCAGGGGGGTGGTGAGTCTGCGGTGTCTGTGGCTGTAGGGAGGGTCTGGGCGTTGAATCTGTCGTGGATGTCTGCGATCTTGCGGTAGAAGAAGGTGGCTAAGGAGTCTCATAGGTCTTGCGACGGCGGGGTGTCGCTGGAGCTGGGGTTGGAGAGTTCCTTCACGATGTTGAAGAGCTCTTTGCTGTTGTGTGCGTTGTTGTCGAGGCGTTCCTTGAAGGAGGTCCTTTTTGTGGCTCGGATGAGTTGGTGGTGCTTGTGGCTGGCGTTCTTTAGGGCTGCGTGGTTGTCCGGAGTCTGTTCGTGGTGCCACTTTTTCTCGAGTCTTCGGCAAGTCCGCTTGGATTCCTGGAGGTCGGTGGTGAACCAGCTGGCCTTTCTGTCGGTGCGTCTGTTAGAGGGTTTTTTGATCGGGGCGAGTGTGTTGGCGCAGTCGTCGATCCATTGCCTGAGGTTGCGGGCAGCTGTGTCGGTGTCGGTGGTGTCTGTTGGTGGGACTCGGGCGAGGGTGGTGATGAGCTGGTCTTCGGTGATCTTGCTCCAGCTGCGGTAGGGGATCTGTTGCAGATGGTGGTGCGAGGTGGGTTTCTTGAAGGTGAAGTGGACGCAGCGATGGTCGGTCCAGTGGAGTTCGGTGGTGTGGCTGAAGGAGACGTGGTTGCTGGCGGAGAGGATGGGGTCGAGTGTGTGTCCGGCGGTGTGGGTGGGGGTCGTGACGAACTGTTTGAGTCTGAGGTTGGCGAGGTTATCGAGCAGAGCGACGGAGTTGCTGTCATCGGCGTTCTCGAGGTGGAAATTCAGGTCACCGAGGAGGATGTAGTCTGTGGATGCAAGAGCGTGCGTGCTGACGATGTCGGAGATGGCGTCGATGAACTGTGGCTGGGGTCCGGGGGGTCTGTAAATGAGAGTTCCTCTGAGGGTGGTGTTGGGGTCTGTGTGGATCTGGAAGTGCAGGTGTTCGGCGGTGCTGGAGGTGTCTGCTGTGCAGGTTGAGACTCTGAGGGTGTTCCTGTAGACGATGGCGATTCCTCCTCCTGGTCTGTTGGTGCGGTCCCTTCTGGTGATCTTGTAGCCGTCTGGGATGGCTATGGCGATGTTGGGTGCTGTTTATGTTACGATCCTATTAACATATCTAACTACAACATCACTTTAACTTTTTTACAGTGGATTTCTGTGTTTCTTTGATCATATTCTAAGCTGAGCATACACCCAACCCCTGTGGGCATCCAAGCTACCTCAATGCTAAGGAGTGCACATTGGAGGTTGATGGCAGGGTTAAGTCTCCGGCCCAGCTTCCCACAAAACGTCAAACCCGCTCTGGTTTGCCAACCCACTCCCACTGCACACAGACTTCACCCGTGCATAGTGGTGGTTTGGACACCATGCAGGCATCCAATCCTCTTTGTGTATGGCTTCCAGCCCTGCACAGTGGTAGTTGGCTTCAGAGTCTGGGCTATGGTCGTTGTTTTTAAAGTTTTATTCAGTACTGTGGTTCCTGGTTGATACAGTCAGGAGGCCAGCAGCTGGAACTGCGGTTTCTGTGATCAAAATATTTTTTTTATTTACATTTTACCCCTTATGTGTCCTTTTTCTCTTTTTCTCGGAACTCAGGACTGAGTCCCCGCATACTCTGGCAGCCCCAACATTTTCTTCAATGAGGCAGCCAGGCAGTCAGATACTGTCAGTACCATGGGTTCTTTTCGGGATCCATGGTACAAAATGTCTGATGGGAGAAAAAGCTCCTGGGACCAATGAGAAGCTGCTATTTTAAAACTTTTTGGTGCTGCTGGAGTACTGAATTACTCCCTCATTACCTAACAGCCCAATCTGAACCCATCTTTCAATGCTAATTCCTCCAAAACAGCTGACGGGTTTACACCAAATCACAAAAAACTAGCTTTCTGAGTGAAGTTATAACTTTATGCCAAAATTGATGTAATTCCATTCATCTATTTTTCTGTATCAGGGAGCAAACATTTCTATGGGAATTAAATTTGGAAATCACACTTTTAGGCCCTCTTCTTTTTTCCCGGCCCCTACAGGATGGATCAGCTCAAAGCTTTCCCTGAAGGAACCAAAGTGGATGAACTTATTTTGGATAGTTTGGTGCAGATTCGCCAGACGGCACAAAAGTTATTAAGATAAAAAAAAGACTCTCCTATGGAAAGTCTGATTGTAACATGTACATACAAATATCTCGCCTTGTGGTGTTCAAGAATGTGTGCTTTTTGTAATGTGGTGTAAATCCATTTAGTCATTTTTTGAGGAGTTAATGATCAAAAATATCGGTATATCCGGACTCACAAGAGTCGCTCAAAACCAACTTTAAAAAAATAGATCCTTCTGGTTGGCCTAAGGGACTTTTTTTCCTTTGGACCTCCTCACTCCCGCAGGAGTGCACTGTGATTGACTGGCTGCAACCTGAGAAAAAATGTTGCAGGCAGCGATTAAAGGACCCAGGGACTAATAACCCACTCCTAAGTTTGTTTAAAGAAAAACATATAACGGGAAGGGTAGGGATGTCCTGCTCCCCTTGCCCTCGTGGGGGGTGGGGGTCCCAGAGGAACCCCTCCCAGAGCCAAAAGACAAAATAATTGTTTAATTATGCCACAATCTCACAGGAGTCCAGTGGGATTCCCTTGGCATATTAAAAAAACAAATGCTGGCCTGCATTTTTAATAAAGCAATTTGACCCCTGGGGTGGGCAGGGGCCGGGGTTCCTTATTTTAAAATATTTGAGGAGAGGGGCATGTGTAGGGCCCACATGCCTCCCTCCCCAAGCCAGTCGTGTCACTGGGGACCCCATCCCCCGGGGCACAATGCATATTAAAGGGGATGGTGGCATGTGGCTTTTCTCCCAGAGCCTCAATTGAGCCCAAGGGACCCCATCTCTTGGGGACGAATACTAAATAGAGGAGAGGGGGCATCCCCTGGGGTGTGATACTTCACAGTGTCCTGCGGAGCCTACCCTTGGGACACTGTGGTCCCCTGCCCGAGAGAGCGTGGGCATACTCTGCCCACAATCTCCCAGACAGGGAACTTCACTTTGCTCCTGCTGGGTAGGAGTAGTAAAAAAATGCTGTTCCTGCCTGGGTGGAAGCAAAGAAAGGTGCTGGATTCTGCCAGCACCCAGTATGGTGCTGGCTGGGGAGCTGGCTGGGGAGCTAGCTGGGGCCACAGGTGCCTTGGGGTGTCCCTGTAGCCCTCAACATGGTGTAGTGTGGTTGCCTTGGGTGGACACTGGGGCACCCGCCCACGGCCCCATGGGATGGGTTCCGCAGGGCCACTATTGGCTTAGGGAGGGGGCCTTGCAACCTCTCCACAATAATTTTTTTTTAAAGGTTGTCACGGTTGGGCATTGGTTCACCAAAATGAACAGGAGCCACTCATTTTCTTGTTCACTGCGGTTTCTAGGAGTGTCCCATAATGCACTGCTAGGGATTTTTTGTAAATGTATTTTTTTAAGCATGGTGATGCCCTTCCTATAGGGAGGGCACCACCAAGCATTTTTTTTTTATGTTTTGGGATGCTGCAGGAAGTGAAGCAGCTCCCCAGCAACATTAAAAAAAAACAAGTCTCCTAGGTCATTAAAACCATAACCCAAGGAGAGCTTACCATATGTTTTAAAACACTCCTAGCTGGAGCTCTAGGCTCTTCGGCTGGAGTGCAAGACACTCTTGTGATTACATTTAGTGGCCTAAAAAGGTGAAAAAAAGACTCAGAGACATGTTGATTTTTTTTTTTTTTTAAATGTCTCTGAGTCTTTCTTTTAGCATTTGTCAAAACACAAAATGCAATTATAAGAACTGTTTAAAGAAAGGCTCCTCCCAGACATGTTTTTTTATTAAAACTTTATTAATAATGTGTGTAATAATCAGTATTATTAAACATTACATTGTGTGAATTACTAAAATATACACTAGATTAAAAATATTGGTGATTTTTGGAGGAAGATAATATGGTCACTTTTTATGTTTTGGTGGTGTGACTCTTTGGTAAAGTCAGAAGGTCTACCTGAATGGAGCCAGGACCTGTGCCAGAAGGTTGTGCTTGGTGTTGGGTTGGCTGTTCACAAGGGGTTGGTTGCAGGGTCTGGCCACAGGCCAGGACATGTGACCAATCCAAGGCCTCTCAAGGCTGAAGGCTGTGTGCAGCGTGGGATTGGCTACCTGCCATCTGGTTGGCTGCCTGCGGGGAATTTGATGGTGCCCAACCCCTTGGCATGCATGGCAAAGCCCGTGCATGGGGGGGTGGCTGGCTTTATGTTACAAAAACCCTACAAATTCACTGAAATGAAAAAACCAAAGGTTAAAGAGACATTTATAGGTAGGTGAAAATTTCAGTGACAATACAAAGTTTTAAACTAAAAAAAAACATTGAAATTAATCAGTTATAGTTATCTTAAGAAACTGTAACTTGTGCCCTAACCATACTATAACTCGGCCCTCGCCATGCACGCTATATGCCCTACATATTACATTACTCATGGCATGATCTATAACATTATTGATAACATAACTGCAGCATTTGAAATTATATTATTGATGACAAATACCAAAACTGTGCATGGCAGGGGCACGAGTCATAGTTACTTTAGGGCATCAGTTATAGTTGCTTGAAACAACTATAACTGGTGCATTTCAATGGCTTTTTGAGTTTACAACATTACATTGTCACTGGGCAATATCCTGAACCCCTAGGCCTGGTGGTGGGCTCCCACAAGGACCCGGCTGGTGGGCCAGAAACGTTTATTTTTAATTTTTCCAAGAATCCACAGAGGATCCGCTGGAAACTTTATTTGGCCCCCTGGGTGGGCCAGGACCCAGGGGTAATTAAAAAATGCTTTTGTGGCACATGTGGCCCCCCTCCCAGAGCTGATTGTGGCCCTGGGGACTGCTATCATCTGGGGCCCAGCCTTATTTCATAGTGGGAGAGTAGCACACGGCCCACCCCCTGCGGTCCGTCTGTGCAGTCAAATTGGAAGGGGCCGAGCGGGCCCCCACCCGGAGCCACTAATGGCCCCAGGGGCCCATCCCCTAGGCCTGGCTCTAGCTATGTCCCGGCGTGCCCACCCACTGGGACATAGCGGTTTTCATTCCCGCACTGATGCAGGCAGAGAAACATGTGTTCGCTCTCGCTTGGCAGGAGCAATTTCAAAGCTCCCACCAAGCAAACCACTAAGTCCGCTTCCTGCAGGTGAGAGTATGAAAAATATTCCCACCGCCTGGGTGCTGACGTTTCATCTGTTTCAGTGCTTCAGCGCTTGCAAAGAAACAGATGGAAATATTGCTCTAGCCCATAGGAAGCAGCGTTTTTAGCTGTTCCCTGAGAGCAGGAGCAATGCCGCTGGAGGCGGGGAGCCGACTGGGACTGCGGGGGCATTGGGGCTCCCCTCGTGGCCCACAAAAATGCTGCAGTGGGTGCCCTGGGTGGGTTCCAGGGCACCCACCATTTATTGGCCGGGCCCGGGGGATGGGGGTCCCCGAGGCCGATATTGGCCAGGGCACGGGGGCTGCATGCCCTCCTCCCCATCTGAAAAGGTGGAGGGCCCCGGGAGATGGGGTCTCCAGGGCCAAATCGGCAGATATTGGCGCAGGAGGGCTGTGTCCCCCACTCCCCATTTGAAAAGGTGGTGGCCCCCAGTGGATGGGGTCCTCGGGCCGTTATTGGCCCAAGCACTGGGCTGCGCGCCACCCTCCCCAAATCGGCCCGGGGAGAGGGGCTACATGCCCCCTCCCCATTTACAATATGACTGGGACCCGGGAGATAGGGTCCCCAAGGGCCGAAATTGGCCTGGGGAGGGGGGCTGCATGCCCTCCTCCCATATAATTCCTGCAGTGGGCCCTGGGGGATGGGGGCCATGTCATGACATCTTTTATGACATCATTGATAATATCACTACAACATTTGCTGTAAAATTATTGATGAGCATGACGGGCCGCGAGTTGTAGTTACCTCAGGGCATGAGTTATAGTTTCTTGAGATAAGTATAACTTTAACTGCTGAATTTCTATGGTTTTGTGTGTATAAAATCTGAACCTAACTATAACGTCTCTGTAACATTTACTTTTTTTATTGAAAAAAAGAAATAAAAAAATAATATATATGGGGGGGGGCAGCATTTTTTCCCAAATGTGGGAGTGTGCATTTAAAAAAAACACAATTGCTCAAATTTGCAGCACAATTTTAAACTATATATGTTTTTGGCCCTGCGACGGTCCCTCTGGGACCCCTCCACCAGGCCTATGGGGCAACGTATCCCTACCCTGCCTTCCTTATATCTTTTCAACATTTTCCTAGGATCAGGACTGAGTTTGAGTCCTAAGATGGCTGCTGCCACATCGTTATTGATGTGGTGGGTGTCAATCAAATCTCATCTTGAGATCTGCCTGCTCCACAAATCGACAGCGGTGTGAAATATCTATAAATTTCAAGCCTTATTTTTTCTCAAAAGCTACTGAGCGGATTTAGACAAAATCACAAAAAACCCACCAAAAATGCAATTTCTGGGATCAAGATCTAACTTTCTGACAAATTTGCTGTAAATCTGTTCAGCCGTTTGGGATGTAGCCGTGTCTAAATTTCCTATGGAAAAATGAATGGGGAAAATGTGTTTTGGAAACCGCCCTTTTTCTCAGCTCCCAGCTTAACGAATCACCCAGAAATTTCCAGGAAGTTGCTGAGGTAGATGAGACTTGCTCTAAACTGACTTTATTATACAGTTAATTAAAACTGTAACATACAAACATCACGTTGACAATTAAAACAAAGGTTAAAAATTGAAAACACATTATAAAAGCAAGCAGTACGAGATAAGTGACAATTCCAAAGCAGCATTTCTGGTTGATGTTAAGTATGTCAAGATAGGCCGTTTAGTGCCGGAAGGAAAGTGCGGAGTGCAAAAGGCAATGGCAGAATATCACAAAGTTACTTAAGATGCCGATACCTGGCTTTCAGCAAAGTCCATTTGTGCAATAGCACTATGAGAGAGAATTTGGGATTACTTCAACAGCTCTCACTGAGCAGTCTCTGAAAGTGCGTTGTTAGACTCTACAAGGTGATCAGATTTAACCCCCTGAAGCCCGTCTCATGTTCTTTGTCTATTTCTTGATGTTGAGCTGTGTGCAGTGCGATTAAAATAATGTTAATAAACTTCCTAGCCCTTGCTAGAACTTGAGCGGAATTGTTGCTGAAGCACAAATCAGATGCTTCCCTGCAGTGCCTAAGAAACTTGTCACGATAGACTGGGAGCAGAAGGCGGCGACGGTCGTTAGCAAGGTGGGGACAACAGCACAGCAGATGTAGCCAGGAGATAATTACAAAGCCTACACGTTATCTGTCCATTCCTCCGATCCCAAAGCGGATTAAAGTGGCAAATTGTAAGGGCTAACAGCCTCATATAAGTAATTTTGTTGCGAGTCTGTGGTTGAAGGGAGTAATTGAAGTATGGTTGAGGTTTCCCTTTGATAAACGAGGCGTCCATAGCTGTGAAGAGTGGTTTTTTGGAAGCCTTGCAATGTCTCTCTCAAATGACACTTGGATGATTTCGTTTTTTATTGTTTTTTTCCACTTTGACAGGGGAATGGTTGGGTTAGACAGGTTTGTGGTTTCAATCTTCAGTGTGGAGATGGCCAAGTGCAGTTGTCTGTGCCAGGGGGTGAGTTTGTCAGCGAACATAGATTGAAGTTGTTCTTTCAGGGATTGAGCTGAGGCGCGCAGAGTGCAGATATAACATTTCTTTAAATCGCCTAAGCAGTGAACATCTGCACTTGCCAGGCCCAGCTCGAGCCTCAACCTGGCCCTCCTTGCATGCTGGGGAGTGGAAAGTATTTTCTTATAGGCCGTTGTTTGATAGTTCGCAAGGAATTAATCCATTTTGCCTGGAAAAGCCAGGTGGCCGTAGGAAAGTGCTAGGAGCAGTTTGACACGTAAGACCCTTAAGATCGGCTCGGTGGTGGGAATGTGCAAGTGCCGATTCAGGCGCCTCAGGCTATGTATAACCCCAGCTCCCTTGGGCCGAAGATGTTTGAGATGGGCCACTTGGTTTGCCTTTTCATTGAACCAGAATCCCAGATAGTTGTAGCTGGTGCAGGTTGCTATTTGTGATCCGCCTACTCTCCAAGACAAGATTTTCTTTTTTTGATGTTTCCCAAAAATCATGGCTTTAGTTTTTGACTGATTCATTGAGAGTTTGTTCTTTATGTTTATGTGTTAAGGGCGGTGAGTGCTCTTTGTAGACCCGTTCTTCTGTGGTCCATAATGACGATGTTGTTGGCATATTGCATGATCTGGAGTCGCACACCTCCCAAATTTGGGGCAACCAAGGTTGCGCCTGCCAGTGGTTTAGGCAAGTCGGCAGTGTAGAGGTTAAAAATAGCGGGCTAATACGCAGCCTTGTTTTAGGCCATTCTTCGTTGGAATTTTTGCAGATACTGTTGTGGCGCTGGTTTTAATCCTCACCCAGGTCTTCTGATGTAGTGACATTAGTGCAAAGAGAAGTGTGGAGGGTATCCTCCAAGAATTTAGTTTATTCCATAGAATCCCTCGATCTAAAGTCCACAAAGTAGCAGAATAGGGGTAGATGGTTACCCAGAGTGGATCTCCAGGATAGGTAGGCCAGCGCTGTTATGTTGCCTGTTGTGGAGCAGCCTGATCTAAAGCCTGACTGGGTACAAGGGAGGATGCTATTTTCTGTGACCCAATTTTCTAGTTCAGTCAGTAGGGCACGGGGTAGGCCTTGGCTTCGATGCCCAGTAACGCTATTAGCCTGTAGTTGGCAGGGTTTGAGCGGTTGCCCTTTTTGTAAATTGGATGTAATATTGAGCCCTGCCATGTAGATGGAATAGTGGCTGTAAGAAAGGCTTGTTTAAAGAGCAGCGTGAGGAGCTCTGACCAAAAGGATCGATTTGATTTAAAGGCTGCAGCGGGTATTCCATTGGGCCCCGGCGCGCCGTCGTTCCTCATACAACTAATGATTTTAATGACCTCGGCTTCTTGAATATCGGGAGCCTGGATGTTTTCAAAGTTTGGTGTCTGGAAAGAGTGGAGGGCTTGCGGCTTCCCTGTCTCACTACTGTAGAGCTGTTTAATGTGATTGACCCAGACATTCTCAGGTACCCCGTTCTCCTTAGACTGGCCGCAATTGCTGACTTGTTTGATATATTTCCAGAATGGAGCTGGATTTCTTTCTTTAAGAAGGGAGAACATTTTGAGCCAGGCGTCCTCTATTCGTTTAGTACGTTGCTCCCATGCATGTTTCTTGTAGACAGCTCGAAGGGGTCCAATGGCAGTACCCTGCAATGCTTTGTCCCCTCTTTGTTTTGCTTTTGGGGCCTTTTGAAGATTCCATTTACTTGCCAGCATTTCCTTATTCAGGTACCGGTTTGGCTGGTTTGGCCCCTGCTTTTGAAGAGCGTCCGATATTCCACCCAGTGCCAGATGCAGGTCCGTGAGGAGCGTGTGCCAGTATTCTAGAAGGGCCTGCGGGCTGAATGAGGTTTTTAATTGTTCATTTTTAGTTGTCCATACGGATAATTTTGTGCCAAGATTGAAGGTCCGTTCTATCCTGTGGGCGACTTTATCACATTCTTCCCCCGTGGGTTCACCTACAGGTGTAAACTTGCAGGATACAGCAGTGGAGAGACTAAAGGATGCTCTAAGGGGCATATCATTGCTCTTTACTCGATTGTCAATGTCGAAGTCATTCAGGTGTAAAGCTAGTGTAATGCCGACAAACAAATAGTCAGTTGTGGAGATGTTCCTATATGTTGGGAGCAGGGCCCATGTCTGATCCTTTGCTTTCTTGAGGTTGTGAGCGGATAATATGGAGCAGGTATCAAATAAGGTTTGCAGTACAGCGACCTCTTTAAGTTGTTTGTTATCCTTTCCTGTCTTGCCAAGCGATCTATTGTTAAAATCCCCAACTATAAGTGGATTGTGATAAGGGTATTTGATGAGAAGATCTCCAATGATGGCTGCCTGGTCATCGAGTGCTTGGTTTCTCTGGTGCAGAGATGGATTGACAAAGCAGTTGAGTAAAAGCAATCAGAGCGGTTGATGATGGTTTTTTATTCCATTGATAAGTAGTGCTTGGATTCCAGGTGGGAAGGGTGCAAGCGTAGTGACTTCCAACCTTCGGGAATGTTTTATATAGACAGAGAGGCTGCCCATTGGCCACCCAAAAATATTGCGTCCTGAAGCCGGGACATGGATTTCAAAATACCCGGAAAGAGTTGTATTAGACATTGCCTATGTCTCCTGGAGGCAAATTATGTTGCTGCTTTGAAGGTACTCTAGGGTGGATTTTATCTTGATCAGTTTCTGAAGGCCAGCCACGTTCCAAGAAATGATCGTTAGGTGATTATTTTCCTCGTTCAATGTGTATTGCCTCGGAGGGACTTAAGAGTGCCTTCGAGCCGAGTGGTGGCCGCACTGAGCCTGATGTCCAAATTGGTTGTTGGTGTCCTGTTTACTAGAGACTCTTGTTTGATTTGTAGAGCAGATGATCCTCAAAAATTCATGTTGGGAGAATGTCCTAGAGGGTTGTTGCCTGGGCGGATGCCATCGGCGCATTTTAAGATGGAATAGGTTGATGAATTTAAGAGTTTGATGTCTAGAACATGAGGGTATCTGTCTTGAGACTGTCGCTTAATCTCAATACCCCAGTCCGCCAGTTGATTGGCTTCGCGCAGCATTGCCGTCTGGTGTGACTGCTGGTATAGCCTGACCACTGTGGATTCACCGTGGGAGTTCCCGGGCAGGCATTGAAATTTAACCTAGGCAACATCTGCTGAACTTAGGTGCTCCAATGATGGTATATGAGTGAATAAGCGGAGAATGTTGCCTCTGTTCAAAGTATCATAGTTGACTTTGGCGTGGTATCTCGGTGTAAGTACGACCTCCACCACTTCTAGATTTGAACGGCTGCTGCTTGTTGAATTTCCAGGTTTGACTTTATGGTCAAGTACTAGTGAGGATTGATATGTTGGGAGGGATCTGTATGCCGTTGTTCCGGGAGGAGATTTTAGCACCTGTTGGTGCTGCATATTGGAGCTATATGCAGCGCTGGACAGTGCTTGCGTGCCAGCCTCCCCCTGTGTCCCTGAGGTTGTAGGCAGCGGTGTCAGCCCAGGGACGGGGCTAGTCCTCACACCTGGTCCTTCCATGGGCTTAGACTGAGTTGTTGTTGTATGGACCGCCACCGTCTCCTTGTCAGGAAGGGAGGCGGAGGGGTCATTGGGTGAACTTGCCCCTCGGGCGGGATCATCCGCTGCACCCTTAATTGATGGTCGTTTGCTGAGTTGTGAATAATTTGATGTCATTGCCCTGTCCCTCTTGCCCGGTGTCTTTGCTGTAAAAATTGGATAGAGCTTAACAGGGCCAGTGTCTGACTCAGTTGTACATGTACGAGTAAGGAGGGACGTCGCTCGATTTTTGTCTTTCGCCCTTTTTTGTAATTTCCTCCGTTTTTTCTTTGCTTTGTTAGAGACCGAGCCTTCCTTCTGCTTGGTCTCTGGAGCGCCAACAGGTTCTTCTGCTATTTGTCAGCTAGTTAGAGGGCTAAGCGCAGCAGTTATGGGCCCCGTCGGGGGTTCCGAGCTTGAGCCAGTGGGTGATGGCAGATGTGATGTTTTGGTTGATCTTGCAGATGGGTTTTCAGGTAAGTTAGCTTGATTATTGATAAGTTCAGTATTTGATTCAAGATTGGTTGGAGTCAGTTGTGGGGGTGGCCCGGGGTGCCCCTTATGACCCGGATTGAATCTGCTAAGGTGGTCAGGACCGCAGGAAGGTTTGCCCACTGATCCACGATGGCCGCACATAAGCAGGAGCAATTCGTTGCGAAATATGGATCAAGTTCGTGATGTGGTCCATTTTTCCTTTCAAGTCCGTCAAGCACAAGGCTATTGACTGCAAGAGATCTATTTGCAGGTCTATCTTGGAGGATTGCCAGAGTAAGGCTTTGGCCGTTATATATTGTGGATTAGTAAGTTTAGGGGACTCAGAGGCGGCCGTGAAGCATGCGTTTTCTATGTTTTGAGAAGTGCTGTGGTAATGGTTTGCTCCGCTAGATGGGCTGTACAGCTGTGGAGTAGACTCCAAGGTTTGTTCGATTTTAGTTTCAAGTTGCTGTAAAAATAGTGATGAAAGTTCTCCCAACTCGAGTTTTTTCGTGGCAGTGGGGGAACCTATGACAGTGGCCAAGGCTGGGTGCTGCCGGGTGGGTGCATGAGGGTGATGTATTTGTGCCTCAATTATTATAGATCTTCCTGGTGCACATGAGGCTGATTTGGGGCTGTCAATGAATGATGAATGAAGGACCGTTGGAGCGAAGCTCATGTTAGCATTAGTGGCAAAGTCTGGCCCGAGAGCAATTGAGTGAGACTGTTAACACCCTCCATGTTTGGGCAAGAAAGAGAACGGTGTTTTGTCTCCATAGGGCATAAGCCCTGGGAGTTTGTTGCAGAGGAGGAGAGGTCTTCCTTGGTGCCTAAGTTGTTTCTTAGGTGGTCTGCGCTCCATTGGTTGAGACTCCATTTGAGGGGTTGGGAAGCAGGTATTTAGTTATTCGGCCAGCGTTGGCGATTTGTGGGTTAGTCTGTGTCTTATGGAACCCTGAGAGATGGTCTGAGTCCTGAACATTTGTGCGTGTTATGCAGGGATCGTTAGTCGGTAGCCCTGCTGAACCTGCACCTCCATTGGCGTCGACAGCTGACCTTGACCTGGTGACTGGGATCCTTTTTATCATCTTGGAGCAATACGTTGTAATATGCAGCACGAAGCACGATGTGCGCTGCAAATGCTGAGGTAGCCGAGAATTTTTTGGGTAAAGTTTCATGAAGATTCGTCGGACGGCATCAAAGTTATAAGCAAAGCAAAAAAAGCTTTTCCTATGGAAATATTCTAACTATAACTACCCAGTGGCGACCGCCATTGGGTAATATATATATATGTATTTGCATTACTTAGACAACGTTCCAGGTCCAACAAGTTTTGTGCTGCAAAGTAAATTACAAAGCAATACTTTGTGCCAGTTTTTGTCACTTTGGGTGAACTGCACCAGGGCAAAGTGTTGATGAGTCTAAGCCTCAATCTGAATATTCACTGCTATGACTTACCACCAGTAGGAAACTAAAACTTGTTTCACATTGTTGCCACATCATGAAGGCATTCCACACTGCTCTGAAAGGACTCTCTGATAGTCTGTCAGTTCATTTCTGGCTCGCTGCAACCATGGGGAGCAGAAAGCACACCTTTGGGAAGGTGCAGGTCGGCAAAAGGCACAGAGGGTGGTGGAAGTGGGTGGCAGGAGGCTAGGATTTGTTTTTAAATTTGGGGCAAGGAGGAGAAGCCATGTTATCTGGCTTCCCCATTAGTCACTGACCCTGCGCAGCAGTTGAAAGCAGGGGAAGATCATTTTGGGGTCTATAAACAACGTAAACTTATAGATGGGTAAAAAGTGAATAATGGGGGTGTTTTTCACCTCAGGGTTCTGAGTGACATCATTGCTCTTGGACCTTTGTCTTGCATATTGTTTCAGTATCGAAGCATAGTTTTGTATATAGGTACCATATTCAACTTAAAACCTGTATCCATTTAGTATAGTACCAATTTTCGCTTTTTGAATTTGCACACAAGCACTTTAACACCCATACAGTGTTTTTATGAGAATGATAAATGGCAGCGCTATAAACTGGTTGTTGCTAGGGTCCTCTAAAATGGCTGTTCCCTACCTCGCTTTTGTTAAGGCAACAATTTTATTTAACTTGCCACATTCGTCTTGCACATTGGTCTCTACTAAAGCACAGTCTCGTACCTGGGTACTATATTTGACTGAAAACTATTGTTTGCTTAGTATAGCACCCACTACCGCTGCTGTGCGAATTTGCACTTAAGAACTTTTACACCTATAGTGGTGTTTTTAGGAGAAAGTTAATTGGCAGTATTACAAATTTGTTGTGGCTTGATCAAGTTATTGCGAGACTTTTTATTTTTCTGCATTGAGCATTTTTACTACAATTGATAGGAAGGGCTAAAGGAAAATGTAAAGGCCCATAAGCATGAGTTTTTACGGCTGAAGTAGTCCTATGATGTTTTTGTATGTTTTCTTTGTTTTTTTACTGTCTGGTATTGTGTATTATGCTATGTTTATGGTTTTAATTGACTAATAAACAATAATAACAATGCTCTTAGTGCCTATTTGATGTCATTCAGAACCTCTCTGTGAAAAATTTAAATTATTCCCTGTTACCTATCTATAATTCTAAATGTGCCATTCCAACGCAGACAACAGTATGGCCTTGAGCATGGACGACAGCAGCAGTGCCCCTTTCTAATGCCAACTTAATCTTGGATTACCAAGTGCAGTTTTTAATATTCCTTAAAATTCTTTACCCGATTTTCGGTAAGGTTTTTGGTTTACTGAAAGACTCATCACAGGCTCCAAAAGAAACTGTCACATCTCCCCTGACCTTCGTGCCCTCAACTTGCTACCTTTTGAGGCCAGAATCCATTTGAAAATCGCCTGTATGACACACAAGGCATTGTATCACAAAACCCCGAGATACCTAGCGGAGAAATTAGTACTATCGGGTGGTAACAGAACTACTAGGGGTAATGCCCCGTTACTACGCGGGCATTACTACGATGTGCTTTTTCTCCGCATTTTATAGTGCGCGTTTACCATTACTACGCATGCTGCTACATAGCATGCTTTTACTTCGCAAATGCTTTTAGTACGCATTAGTTTACTACGAGCTGTGGGAGTTACGAGGAGACGGGACGTGCACCGAGGAGAGAGAGGTAAGAGGGACTGTGTATTTTTGAAGGGTTTGAGTTTGAGGAGTAGTTTTTTTAGTTTTAGGGTAGTGCAGGGGGTAGTGTTTTAGGGTTTAGGGTAGTGTTGTAGTGTTTGTGTAGTGTAGGGTAGTGTTTTAGGTTTAGGGTAGTGTCGGGGGGTCGTGTAGGGTAGTGTTTCAGTGTAGGGGACGGACTGGGGGTAGGGGTGGGGTCGTGCTGGGGGTAGTGTTTTAGGGTTTAGGGTAGTGTTGTAGTGTTTGTGTAGTGTAGGGTAGTGTTTTAGCGTTTAGGGTAGTGTCAGGGGTTTTCGTGTAGGGTAGTGTTTAAGTGTAGGGGACGGACTGGGAGTAGGGGTAGGGTCGTGCTGGGGGTAGTGTTTTAGGGTTTAGGGTAGTGTTGTAGTGTTTGTGTAGTGTAGGGTAGTGTTTTAGGGTTTAGGGTAGTGTCGGAGGGTTGTGCAGGGTAGTGTTTCAGTGTAGGGGACGGACTGGTAGTAGGGGTAGGGACGTGCTGGGGGTAGTGATTTAGGGTTTAGGGTAGTTTGTAGTGTTTGTGTAGTGTAGGGTAGTGTTTTAGGGTTTAGGGTAGTGTCGGAGGGTTGTGCAGGGTAGTGTTTCAGTGTAGGGGACGGACTGGTAGTAGGGGTAGGGTCATACTGGGGGTAGTGTTTTAGGGTTTAGGGTAGTGTTGAAGTGTTTGTGTAGTGTAGGGTAGTGTTGTAGGGTTTAGGGTAGTGTCAGGGGGTCGTGTAGGGTAGTGTTTAAGTGAAGGGGACTGACTGGGAGTAGGGGTAGGGTCGTGCTGGGGGTAGTGTTTTAGGGTTTAGGGTAGTGTCAGGGGGACGTGTAGGGAAGTGTTTGCGTGTAGGGGCAGGACTGTGGCACAGGGTAGGGTCGTGCTAAAGGTAGTGTTGAAGGGATTAGAGTAGTGTTGAGAAGTTTGTGTTGTGTAGGGTAGAGTATTTGCATTTAGTATTTTGCGTAGTGTTGGGGTATTTATTTATTTATTAAATGTTTGAAAAATATTTTATTACGTTTCTAAGTGTTTGGGTGTTTTATTAAAGAAAAAAAGCGAAGTTAAACTATGCGGTGTATTAAGTTTCATACCAGAGTATTAATTTTAGAAATATATTTAAAATTACTCCCCCACCCAAAACCCCTATTTCCCTGCAATCCCGTCCCAGGGGTTAGGTTACTTTATTTAAAAATATTAAAAAGGGTCCATCTTTGCGTCGTAGTGGTATGCGAAGTAATTAACAACGCAGTAAAAGCAGATTCTTATATTCTAAATGCATTTGCGTAGTAATGGTTTGCGCATTAAAAATATGCAGAGTAATGGTAGTTGCGATGTAAAAATATTGCACTAAAAGCATGCGTAGTAATGGCATGCTAAGTAGCGTCATATATTCCAGGAATGGCTCCCAGGATTTGGAACGCCTTCACCCCAGAAACGAGACTGAACCCCTCCGTGGCATTCTTCAAAAAAGAAGTGAAATCGATTCTGTCGTCCAAATTCACCTGAACTATTTTATACAATCTTGTAGATATGTGCTAGTCTGTAATAGTTACTACTACTGTATTCACATAATTCATAGTATTTTTGTTATATGTCTATCACCTATATTTGCCCTGTAAAGCGCTCTGATCCCGTAAGGGTCTTGTTCGCGCTATACAAAACCTTCAAAATAAAAAAAATAAAAAATAATAATATTGCGCACATGTTGTGTAAACTCATGTTATATTGCGCACATGCTATGTAGTATTTAGGTATCAGAAGGATTATCCTTTGTATTGCGTGGCTGTGTATTCCTATGTAGCACCTCGGGTTTATACAGTTCTGAGAATGTTGAGGGTGAATTACAGTTGGTGAGTTGCCTGCGAGCAGCCTGAGGTGACCAACGAAGTAACGCTTCTAAGAATAAACATACAAGCAGAATCTACTCGTCTTCCGTAGTTTTTGGCTTACCATAAAATGGTTTTCAGAAACGTATCTTGAGTGGGTGCTTTTCGTACATTTTTGGTTCTAGTTTTGAAACCAGTTGCAGTTCAAGGGGATTCTATCTAAATTCTTATGTTTCCATTTCACAGTTCGAATAGCCTGCACTTCTATATTTTCCCTTTGCCTGCCTGCTTTGCGTCTTCATTCACCTGTGTGGGGAATGAGCTCAGTAAATGCAATTTACGCATAGTGCCTCAGGCATCCTCAGTCATTACTGCCAGTTGAGTCTACTATAGAGTAATTACAGCTGGCTGACCTTTGCGACAGGGTGAACAATTGACCCGCCCACCATACCGCAGCCTGTTTATGAAAAGTAAGGCTAAACATCCTTAAAGAGACTAAACCCAGCCCTCTAACCGCGGCTACCACAATACTCGGAAAACAGAGAATGAGGCACTTATGCAAAAGATCCTTTATTCAATTACTTTATTTAGAGAGGGCAGTCTTTGTGCACGCACATTCATACCTATTATGCTGTCGGAATTTGTATTTGAAAAAAACACAATGTTGAAGTCCACTGTGAGCCTTTTCTGCAGTGCCACTCAGCTGTATAGTTTTGCTTCAGTATGGTTTACAGGCTATAATGCATTTTATAAGCCATACCATAGCGGTCTGTAGACGTTCAATGCTGCTCTATATTCATTATACTGTGGAAAACTCCATAAAATAGTTAACTGCTCCTAGACCACATAGTGAGTTGGTCACAGATGCTATAATAACGATAACAAAATATGTCAGTGATTTCCCCACTTGCAGTCAGTGCCTACCTATGTGGTATTTTGCGCGAACATAACTACAAGGCACTGGAGGGTTACTCAGGGTCAGATTATTGAGGGCCGCTATTCAGATAACCCATTCAGGAAAGCTGTAGCGCACACCATTGAGAGTTAGGAGCTAAAAACAGTGGCACCTGCGCCCGCAGCGTCTGACTTTGTAATGGGTCCACATAGTATGTGCTTTGGTATTACAGAAGAGACTGCAGGCCCCTGTGGTGCTGCTTGTGTAATGTGGGTCACGCCAGCACAACATGTGTGCCAGCACAGTCTCAACAGAGCATCCCTTCATTTACATGGCAGCAGAGCCCCAGGCAAAGAAGGGCATGCTTTTGCCATGGCCCCATGTCACATTACAGATGCAGGCAAAAGAGCAAACGAGCCATCAGCAGCTGCATTGGTTGTGTGCCACTTATGCGCTGGCGCAAAGTAAGTCTGCTTTCTTTAGGCCTCCTTGGGAGAGGAGCAGAGGGTTCCACAGAGGGCCCTTTGGAAATACCCCCTGCAGGCTGATCCGGCCAATGGGGATCCCTGCCCGCTGTCTGAACTGTCAGAGTTTGCGTCTGCGCTGGGGAAAGCATCTTTCTATATCTGTGCACACGGTCCCTATCTGCACTGGACCCACATAATCAAGGCTCTGCTGGGCACATCCGGGGACAGTAAATATGCCATCTAATGAAGCACCAGGAAGCTACATTGTTTCCAGTAGTAATAGGTAGTAAAAGGTAATTAAATGAGGTGTTTCCATGACAGGAAGTTGGAGGTTACTGTTCTTTTAATAAGTGCTCAAGAGCCGTACATAAAATGGCAGTAAATTGCCTAATGGTCTGGTGTCGGTCTTAACTTGCCTCAAAGAGTCAGGTTCTGAATGTCTAGTTTGAGACTGCATCTGTATTTTTGAAAACATAACAATAGGTGGGTGGGGTGATAGACATGCTTCCCCTTCCCCGAGTTCCCTGGACTTGGGAAATCATACTGTGAGCAAAAAATGTAGGGGCATATTAGCAATGCCTGGCGATAATTATCGCAAAGCGCAATTAGCGCTTGGATAATTATCGCCAGGCATCGCCGGTTTCTATCGCGGAGTTAGCGTGCAATCAGCAATGCTAATCTCCAAAGCGATAGAAACCTTGGAGAACAGTGTGAATATCGCCTGAAAACAGGTGATATTCACACTGTTCCCCAGTTTCAGCTTGCTGATAGTGCGAGGGGGACTTAGCCATGTAATCCACCTCTCATTGGATTACATGGCTAAGTCAGGGTGGGACCAGGTGTTAGCAAACCAGCGCTAAACGTGTTTAGCGCTGGTTCGCTAATCACCGCCCCTGCCTACGCTGATAGGCGTTAGCGACCTCAGCGACTGCTTCCAGTCGCTGTTAGGTGGGAACGCCTACTTTGCATGCCATTAGCGATAAATATCGCTGGCATGCAAAGCGGCACCCAACCCGGTCGCTAGTCGCCTTACAAGCTGTCGCTAACAGCAGTTAGCGACAGCTTGTTGATAAGGCGATAATATTATCGCCGCTTTAGCGGGAAAAAGTCCCGCTAAAGTGGCGATAATCGCCTTGCTAATATGCCCCGTAAATTACAGCCTCATTTTCAATACTAAGAAAAACTTAAAGGTGCAAAATGTGCAAACGATTTCTCCTTCTGAGTTATGGACACAATCCTACCCCCACCACAGCCTGAACTATATAAAACAGCGCCCACTGAAGAATCAAACATTACTCACATTCTTCTTTTTCTTCACGATAAATGTAAATCATCCTGATACGGGGCTCGAAAAATCCCAAAAATGTTACTAGACCTGCAGGTCTAGTAACTTAAATAATCTACTCGACCTCATTATAATGCTCTTGACCCATAAACTGGTTTCAAATTATGTGATCCTGGGCAAGTATTTTAATTCACTGAGACGTCATTTTCTTCTTTATCACATATGAGAGCACCTTCAAATACGCATGTTCAGCACGTCTGCTGTACAGAAAATGCTTTGATTTAATAGACTAAACATTAGCTCCTTATAGAATGCAAATCTAGCCACATATAAGATACACTTGACTGCAGACTTGCCTCTTAATTCTTTAAATGCATTGTCATCAGGGCTTGGCCAGGAATGTCTCTCACATCATGTTTAAAAACTATCACTTTTAATAAATACATAACAAAAGCATAAAGTAGCAGCCCACTGTTATTTGTAATCAGCAGATTTTACATTGAAATGGCCACAGAATTTGTCACTGACGTGGTTTTAAAACTATATAGTGTACAATGCTTGGAAATAGAGGGGCATATTAGCAAGAAGAGGCGATAATCATCGCTAACCCTGCTTAGCGTGATTTTTTTTATCGCCGGCTATCGCTGGAATATATCGCCACGCTAACGCTGTATTAGCAACGATTAGCGCTATGGCGATGAATATTCCAGCGATAGCGGGAAATGGAGCCAACATCGCTGAAAAACCAGCGATGTTGCATGGAGAAGGGAGAACACCTTGCTGATACGACCCTGTGGTCGTATCAGCATAATCCACTCCCCCATGTTAGGTATGGCTAACACCTTCTAATTGCAGGTGTTAAATAAATGGCGATGACCCCGGTTAGCGCGACTTTTCACGTCGCTAACTGGGGCCATGGCCACCTTGCTAATAGGCGATAGGCCTGTTAGCGAGTGTTTCCCAGGTTTGTTCGTCGGGAACGCCCACTTTGCATGTCATTAGCGATAAATATCGCTGACATGCAAAGCGGTAAAAATCGGGCGCTAATGCCCGCAAACTGTCGCTAACTGCTGTTAGAGACAGTTTGCTGATAGGGCGATATAAATATCGCCGCTTTAGCGGCAAAAAGTGCCGCTAAAGCGGCGATAGTGCCCTTGCTAATATGCCCCAAAGTTTCTGCAAATATTTGTCATTTGCACATCACCAAGTAAAGTGTCCTGATTTGCTTTACTCCAATTTAAATCTTTGTTTGCATCACACTTCTGAATTACAAAAAAAAAGTTCTTCCGTAATTTCTGATCTACTTGTACTATTGAAATTGAAATGAAATGAAATTTAGATTTATAACGCGCACTAATACCAGGAGGTGTCTAGGCGCGGCGGCTCCCCATGATGTACTAACCAGAGATGGTATTTATAATGCTGTAACAGGCCCGTTGTTAAAGAGCTGAGTTTTTAAAAGTTTATGAAATGCCAGTAAATTGTTTTCTGTCTTGAGTACCAGTGGGAGGGAGTTCCACAATCTGGCTCTGCCTGAAATAAAACTTCTCACCCCCCCAAGAGGCCGTTTTGGCCCTGGGGATTATCAGATTTGCCGATGTCGCAGAGCGCAGCTGCCTCTCTGGAATATACCACTTGAACTTGTTTGCGAAATAGTCGGGGCCCAGTCCATGTAATACTTTGAAAGCGATACATAGGGCCTTGAATTCTATCCTTCTTTTGACTGGTAGCCAGTGTAATATTGGGAGGGCGTGGGCCACTGATTGACGTTTTGGGATGGCCAGTAGTAGGCGAGCTGCTGCGTTTTGGAGGACTTGCATTTTGTTGAGGAGGCGTGACTGTATGTTGAGAAACAGCCCACTACAATAATCTATTCTAGACAGGATCAAGGCTGTAACCACCGTTTTCTGGAGTTCTGGCGGGATGTAGGGGAGAATTTTCCTGATAGTTTTAATCATGAAAAAACAAGCGGAGGTGATTGCATTGATTTGCCCCTTGAAGGACAGCTTGGTGTCAAAGTAGACTCCTAGGTTTTTCACCTTGGAGATGGGAGTAGGGATCTCTCCCATTTCCTGAGGCCACCAGCTAGGTTGCCAAAAGGAGATATCTCGCCCAAATAAAAGTACCTCAGTTTTCCCTGTGTTCAACCTCAAACAGTTTTGGGACATCCAATGCCCAACTTTGCGCATACAGTCCTGAAATCTCCGAGCAGTGTACGATGAGTCCCCTGAAAAGGACGCAATGATTTGTGTATTGTCGGCATACGACACTGTCTTGAAGCCGAAAGACCTTATGAGAGAGCAGAGGGGGGGCTACATATAGATTGAAAAGTGTCGGGCTCAACGAGGAGCCCTGTTGCACCCTGCATGGAAAGGTGAACCAGGACGATGTGTGTCCACCAAGCTCCACTCGTTGCTCCCTGTCACGGAGAAAGGAGTTTAGAAGGGCCAAAGCCTTGCCCCTAATCCCTACAGAAAACAGTCAGTTTATTAGGAGATCATGATCCACCGTGTCGAATGCCGCCGAGAGGTCCAAGAGGATCAGGGCAGTCTTCCCACCCTTGTCCAGTACCTCTCTTATTTTCTCCGACACGTTAATCAGAGCCAGCTCAGTTCTGTGTTGACTTCTAAAACCATATTGGGCACTGTCTAGGAGATTGTTATCTTTCATAAACTGGGTGAGTTCTATATTCACTTACAAGCTGTTCAAATGTTGTTTTAGAGAAAAAACTGGCATTTTACTGCATTTTGTTTCACAATTATTGTCAAATAGCTCACTTGACAAAAAGCATTAATTGTAAAAAGGGAAAGAAAAGTAAACAGCATTGTACAGGAACACATGAGCAACAATTAGTAAAAAGACAAACTGACATTTGACCTCTGTCCTTGAGCAGTTGGCAAATATGTCAAGATAAAACAAGGGGGCATATTAGCAAGACCGGCGATAAAATTATCGCCGTTTTAGCGGCAGGAAACTGCCGCTAAAGCGGCGATAATGGACTTGCTAATATGCATTATGGAATTCCAATAGAAGCCCAGGTTAGATGTGCAGGACATCTAACCTGGGCTTCTATTGGAATTCTATAACGCATATTAGCAAGCCCATTATCGCCGTTTTAGCCTGCAGTTTCCTGCCGCTAAAACGGCGATAATTTTATCGCCGGTCTTGCTAATATGCCCCAAGATTTAAAGGAGTTTTAATTGCTCATTCACTTTCTGAACAAAAAGAACACCTGTTTCTTCCAGCTTAAGTTTACTTGCCAGCAGGGTAAAGTGCTAAAAATAGCTTGACCTACTAAAATTTCACTGGCAATTGCCAGGGGCGAGTGGATTTTTCGAGGCCTGTGGTAGAGTTTATGTAACACGTGCTAACTGTAACTAAAAGTAATAATTGCCCAGCTAAATAAATAGATATATACACAAATAGCAACTCTAGAGTTCATTGTGGTTACTAAAAGTGTAAGAAGGTGAGTTATTAGTGGCAAAGGATGTGTTTTAAAAAAGTCTGCAACCTTCCATCTATTATAAACCAAGTACCGCGTTGTAGCACTAGAATCATAGGCATGCAACAAACGGTACCCTATCATTCATTATTGAGACAGTGCTTATCATGCACACACTACTAAATACAATGCAGAAATATTTCCATGATGGCATGTGGAAACAGTTCAACTAACAAGCCCTGAGTTATCAGGAGGTAGGCCTACTGGCTTTGTGTGTCACCACATTAATAAATAATTCAAGCATTCCACCCATCACTGTTTTGTATATTGATTGTGCTGCCCTAAGTGGGACAGGTATGCCCAGACGAGGGTCCGGTGCACACTGTGTCACTGGAACCAAGCTGTACCCGGCTGATGAGCCAATAACTAGGGTGAAACCGGCCCTGGATTGCTTATGTTCTGGTTCAGGGAGAACGTGGCTTGGCAGTTAGGGCTCGACTGCTCCTAGTGGAGCAGGGTCAAGACTGATTTGCATATAGCTGGGTCCAAACTGAGGTGGCATGGTATGCAAAATAACGATGGATTGGGATGTGGTGTGAGTGATTATCAGTGGCTGAGATTAATTCAAGCATTACACCCATCACTGTTTTGTATACTTATTGTGTCGCAACGGGTATGCCCAGATGTGGGTCCTGTGCACACTGCGTCACTGGAACAAAGCTGTACCTGGCCGATGAGCCCATAGCAAGGGCGAAACCTGTCCTGGGTTGCTTGTGTTCCTGTTCAGGGAGGATCAGGCTTGGCAGTTTGGGCTGGACTGTTCCTATTGGAGCAGGGTCAAGACTGATTTGCGTGTAGCTGGGTCTAAACTGAGGTGGCATGGTGTGCAAAATAATGATGGATTGGGATGCAGCCCGAGTGATTACCAGTGGATGAGATTAATTCAAGCATTCCACCCATCACTGTTTTGTATACCACGTTAAAAAAAGCAAAATATGGCATACCAACAAAACAACACCATTGTACAATGACATTCACTAGGACATGTAAAGACTCACTGTTAACTTTGTGATTGTCAATAAGGCATTTCAATGGCTTCCGGGGGGCGGAGTCTGCCTGACCCGAAGATGACCACCTGCTAGGCGAACTCCTTTGAACATTTTGTATATCCTGTATTATCCTGCCCCATCGAGCGGCAGAGCACTTCACAAAACACTGCTGTCAGCTGCCCGTGCACCTCTGCGTTTACGAAGCCTGAAATTTCCAGATAGGGACGGCTCCTGGGGGCTTGCAGCGGATCTTGCGGCCTACTCTGCGGCTGGGGCGTGGTACCCGCTAGACCTGTCCCTGAAAGGTACCTGACTGACACCTGCTGCTGCCATCGATTGGAGCTCCTGATGTCTTGAGGGAAGCCGCTTGGGGTGACGGTGGCTCGGGATTGCTGGTGAAGCCTCTGCAGCCCAGGATAAATTGGGACCGACATCTGTGCCTTGCTGGGGGCTGGGCTGCATAGGCTGCAAGACTCACTTCGCCTGTGACCTAGGGGACTGGGCATGCACCATGCCATACTGCGACAGGCTGCAGCGGCATGGCCTATGAACCCTCTGCTGCTGGGGGTGGAGCACTGTTCTACACCCCGGGGACTGTGCTTGTTTTGCTGCCTGAAGCTTGCTGCCTACACTCTGGGCTGGATCGGGCCCGCATGGCTGGTGTCATTGAGCAGGGCAGGAGCCCTGGCCTACATTGACTGTGGGGGCAGAGTCCATCACCCTGCCACTAGATGCTGGGGGCGCCAGGGTCTGTCTGTCCTGCTGAATGGGGCTGATCACTGCCAGTATTAGCTGTCGCCATTTGTGTAAGCAATACGCACAGATGGAGTCCCTGAACGGCTGAGGTGTTGGTGTCTGGCGGGACAGTGAGCTGTGTGGAGAATGCGGTGCCATCAGCTGCCAGAGACACGAGAGAGGGCCCAGAACCTGGATTACATTGCACATGGTGGAGCCTGAGGTGGTAAAGTTGGGGGGGCATCCCTAGTTCGAGGTGACAGCTGTCATATTTCCCTGGCAGGTGCTTGCACCTGTTGTGCCTCGCAGAGTCCTTGACTGTTTGGTCTGTTGACGTGATACCCAGTGGCACATATCCTCAAGACATTACCACACCTATTGTCCGCATAATGCCGCCCACGATGGGGAAAACTGATAAACGCCAATCCAAGTTGCAGTTTGAGCAGCGCAAAGTCTCAAGGCTCTGCAAAGAGGGAGCGGCAGCGCTCAAGACTGGCGCGGATGCTGCGGGGTCGGAAATGGAGAATGTGTTGCACCAAATCCTAACGTCTATGCAAGTTAGCCTCACCAAGATCGACAAGAAGTTAGATGTCCTCTCCTACAGAATGGATAGGAAGTCGGAGTGCATCAACAAACATGCGGAACGCATTGATATGGTGACAAGGAGGGTATCAGAAGCCGAAGATAAGCAGGCCACAACGATGGGGGTACAGAAGCAGCTAGAGAAGGCATTATCGACCTTATAGGGAAAAACCGAGGACTGAAAGGCCCCCTCACGGCAGAATAATCTTTGTATAGTAGGCCTGGCAGAATCTACGAATGTTGGCAACATGGAGACCTTTGTGGAGTGCCTTCTAACCAAACCGCTAGGACATGAGACTTTTTCAGATATGTTCGTTGTGGAGCATGCTCACCGGTCATTGGTGCCGCGGCCGGTGCCAGGGGATCGACCTCGCCCCATTATTGTGAGATTGCTCAACTATAGGGACCGCACTGCAGCGCTGCGCCGATCTAGGGAAATAAAATCTCTTTGATATGAGGGCACAGAACTTTCTATTTTCCCTGATTTTATGCCACGAATGCAGGAGGCAAGGAGAAAATTCCTCCCAGTAAAACGGAAGCTGCAGGAACTGAAACTTGACTA
This sequence comes from Calotriton arnoldi, assembly GCA_963921515.1. Classification (NCBI taxonomy): domain Eukaryota; kingdom Metazoa; phylum Chordata; class Amphibia; order Caudata; family Salamandridae; genus Calotriton; species Calotriton arnoldi. Next base: position 146,183 of record CAWUFW010004232.1, on the reverse strand, counting down.
TGCAATGCTTTTTCCTGCATGCCTGCGAGTGACCGTGGATGGGAAGACTAACATTTTAGTGGCCCCAAAAGGGTGCAACAGTTCCTCAAACAGCATGAATCATTGAGCGGTAGACGGGGTTCCCTGAGATTGGAGGAAGATGAGCAGGGATCCTCCCATGAACTTGATGGATGGACATGGCTGAACTCTACCTGCTCAGTGATCCTGTCATATTTTCAAGACTACGTGCCTTTTTCTTTTCTGATATACTATGTTTAAGTGTGTTGTTAATGTCTTTGTCATATCCTACTTGAGACCATGTTGCTGCTGATTGGTCCCATGTGGGAATTTTCCTGGGCGAATGGATGGGGTAGCACTCTACCAGCTGCTGTGTGGGACTCACGCGGCTGTGATGCCATATGATGCGTGTGAGTGGATGTGGTGAACAGGTGTATACTCACGATTGCCTGCCATGTGAAGGGAGCGCTTCATCTTCCTGAAACAGCCTTCCTATGACCTTCAGTTATGGCAGTGCTCAGCGGGCATTATCTGCCACAATGTGTGTACCACATTGTTATTGTTGGGGTATAATGTTTGAGGGTATGGGGGGATATGCGTGGGTTGCGTCTTGCTGTATCAGTTGTTGGGGGCCATAGCATGGGTGGGGGCGGTGGGGGAAGTATTCAAATGCTCTCATGGTGCAGACTAGAACAGAACCAGATGCATATATTGGGTTGCGATGCTTGGTTGTCATGGATCAGGTATGGCAACACTTAGTGGGAATGAAAATACTAATACGCCTGCTGGGCATGTGTCACGATTGAATTTCTTAATGTTGAATGCTAGAGGACTGAATGATTGTTGTAAAATTCGCAAAGTGGTATTGTATCTTCGGAGCCATCAGATAGATGTTGCTTCAGGAGACATATTTGGCCCCAACAGTGGGCTGCTCACATCCAGACATATGAGAGGAGAATGTATTGTCACGGGGTTTGCCACGCACGCACATGGAGTTTTAGTTTGGGTTCGCCGAGGCTCAGGCATTACACTGCAGGAGGTGTGTGTGGACACTGGGGGTCGCTTTGTGGTGAAAGGGTGTCGCAAGGACCATAATCACATACTGCAAGTGGGTGTCTATGGATCCAACTACAATGATCAGCAGTTCTATTACACTTTGCACGCTAAGCTTGCCACTTATTGCACTATGCCACAGATATGGGGTGGCAACTTTAATAGTGTTTCTGTGCGGGAGCTGGACCGATCACGGGGCACTCCTCGGAGACCTCAGCAGTGGCCCTCGCTATAGCAATGTTATCTGATAGCTGTGGCCTTGTGGATGTGGAGGACTAACATTTGACCACATTTGACCATTTAATAGAGAGGTCCTTAACCCAGATTATCGCCCGAGATTCTACAAGAAGATAGTCTCACCTACTGCCAGAACACTTTGAAGATGCTACATCTCGCTCAGTGTTGACAAAGCCAAGTCCTGGAGGAAGGCTGCTACAGCAGCACCTGGGTGCCCTTTGCAGGCATAACAGCCTTCACGCCTTCCCTGATAAAGACATATTTTGCTGTCAACAAGGTATGCAGTGTGTCACTTCTCCCTAAGAAACTCTAGACTGCAAGTTGCTCTGCTTTCTATGCGCTCTCAGTGTAGCGCATAGAAGTAGGTTTTAGGGTGTTAGGTTTTAAACTACATTTTAACCATTTTAGAAATGTTCATATTATTCTCGTTGTTCACAACATGCCTTCTTGCTATTTTTATGATATCCTGTGTAGTTGTTTTAGATGTACTGAGAAACAGGTTATTCCTGTCATAATAAATGATTTTTAACCGCTTCGATGCGGCGCACATTTCCCCGCTGTGCGGGTGAATTCTACGCGTGCGCAAACCGGACGGCCCCCGGCCGTCCGACGCACACGCCCACCGTGATGTCAGACAGCCGGGGGCCGTCCGACGCACGGAAGAGGTTATTTGAAGTATCTATTCTTTTTAGTGCAGTGTGTGTGTGATACTGTGAATAATGAAAAAGGCTTGTTTCTGTTACCACGGTGCCCCTAATCCCCTTATAGGAATTATTAGTAACCCAAAAGCAATAACTCTGTTTCAACATTATATTAGGTAGGGTTCTGCAGGACTACAGTAACATGTCTTTCACATTCAGTGCTGGTGCATTGAACTGAGTTCACTTGTGTCACTTGTGTGTGGGAAAGCAAACGTTTTCCAGGCAAATTCCTGGAAAATATTAGTGAATTTCATTATCACATAAACAAATATACAAGTGTATATTTGCTCGCACAAAAACTAATAGGCAAGTGTATAACTATTCTTGCTCTTTTTTTCAGAAGAGAAAATATTTTTCTTTTTTTAGAAACCCCTTCCCATACACTTCCATAAATTTGTGGTTTGTTACTTTATCCTTTCAACCCTGAAAAAAGCATTTGCTCCTGCCCTCGTAATTTCCAGAGTGGGAAGAAGTCAGGCAAAACGTTTGCAGGTGTGCAGGAAATCATAGAGCATTCCAGTCTTGGAATGACTACTCCCCTCCCCCTTCCCACCTATGTGATAGATTTACTCCATGAAAATCTTTGTGTGAGCGCGAAAGCAACATTTGGGAAAGTAGTTTTGCATTCATGAAAAAAGCTATTTTCATGTTTGTGCCAAAATTTCCTGTGCAAATAGCATTGTGATTCAGGTCGTAAGTACATTCTGATACTTCAGGATACATTTGTGCATTAAAACTGCGAAGCCTTTTTAATATTTCCCCTCATTCTGGGTTTAGCATCTAATAAATGCACTTGTCTGCTCTTGTGAGTCAAATATGATGCAACTCAGTAATGAAAGTGTATTCAGCAAATCAAACTAACCATAGGCACTCTACGGGCCTGATTCACAGAACTAACTTACGTCAAAATCCTAAACTTACAACAATTTTGGTATTCACAGAATGAACTTACACATTTGGGTATTCACAGAATGAACTTACAACAATTTTGGTATTCACAGAATGAACTTACACATTTGGGTATTCACAGAATGAACTTACAACAATTTTGGTATTCACAGAATGAACTTACACATTTGGGTATTCACAGAATGAACTTACAACAATTTTGGTATTCACAGAATTAACTTACTCATTTTGGTATTCACAGAAGGCACTTACTCATCAATGAGTAAGTGCCTTCTGTGAATACCAAAATGTGTAAGTTACACAAAATGTGTAAGTTACACAAAATGTGTAAGTTACACAAAATGTGTAAGTGTCTTCTGTGAATACCAAAATGAGTAAGTTCATTCTGTGAATACCAAAATGGTAGTAAGTTTAGGATTTTGTCGTAAGTTAGTTCTGTGAATCGGGCCCTACATGCATAATAGTGCACTCAGCTCAGCATTACTCTCTAGGTGAACCATACTGATGATCTGGAGGGTCTCACAAAATAGCACAAGAACATTACAGTAGTAGGTCCACGACAATATGTGAACTATCTCATAACGTCATCAAGCGGGCTTCCCTTGAAGGTCTTTACATAGTTTTAGTGAACCTGTCTTACCTTTTGAAGCAACTGAGCAGTCAGAAGCAGAGAATAACAAAAATACCTCGGAGAGAGGGTGGAGTTGATAATTTTAAGTTTCCACATCTCAGAGCGCTGCATGAGAAACCTGTGGGACAAACTTGTAATGTTTACTCTTCTGATGCATTTGGGGGTTTCCCCGCACTTTCTGGCAACATGATCCTGCCAAGTTTCAAATCCTCCAAAATCTTCTTGCAGAGACCTGGGGTCACCCGTTCTCACACTGCCATCCACTGTTCTTCTGACTTATGTGGTGTGTTTTCTGTCTGGACTTTTGTCAGCATTTTTGCTTCTGTGCTTAATGAGACCTAGGTGCCTACTTATACAATAAAGAAGTAAGCATCTACGTCTCACCCACCTTCATCTATTATAAGGTAGAGGCATCTTCAATCAAGAGCATTTGAAAAAAGAGCCCTATGGGTGCCCCTCATTCAGAGTGATTCCACTGGGAGTTTTTTCAATTCAGTAACCTTGTCTGGATCCTCACACTGAATGTGGCTCTGAGACTCTGTGTCCTCTCAGAAACCTCTCAAAACACCAACTATCACCTCAAAACAAAAGCTTCACACACATTTTTTTAATTCAATCACTACACGCAGTGGCGTAGCTAGGCGGAGGGGCAGTCCGCTTCGGGCATCACTTTTTTGGGAGCGGCAAGGTAAGTTTCGTTTTTTTAGGTCGAGCCTAGAGTCAGCGTGCATGCCCTGCTCAGCGAGACTTGCTGTAATCCATCGGTAGAGTTTGAACACCCCCCCGCTTTTTGATAGGATGCTTGGTCTGACTTTACAAAGTCGATTGCTTTCGTTGGTGAACAGTGTTCACTTGTTCCGACTTGTGTTTGATTTCCCTTGCTACTTGGATCTTTTCACTAGTGCCCATATGTTTTCTATTAGTGTACTACTTTTTAGGTCTCGCCTGAGCCAGCGCGCATGCGCTGCTCTGCGAGGCTTCTAGTAAGGACTTCCAACTCGGACCACACGCCTGTGCGTGTTTTTTTTTTTGCTCACATGCTATTGGCCTTTGCGTGCATCTTTCTAAGAAAGACAGCACGCAATTGGCCAAAGGCGGGTGCATGTCCCGCCTTCTCTCTCCCGTGGCCTAGGGAGCTCGGGAGCGAGCAGCGGCCCGCACTGTGCCTGCTGCATTCCTTAAATTCTTTGCAGCGCGCGCGCGCACCACTCGCAGGCTTTTGTTTATTTTCTTCTATCGTCTTTGCAGCGCTCTCCGTTTTGTCATTTCTCCTTCCTATTACCGTTCTGCTGCAATCTGCTGTGGTACATCTTGTGTTAGTGTCTTACCAGCTCTTGGAGGAATCCATCTTCAGAGATCAGTCTCGGCCTGCCCGTTACCTCAAGGCAAGCCCATGTGCTCTGAGTAACAGCATCCTGCAACCAGTGCTCGAGTGGGGGACACTGGGCTGCGTTCGGCGTTGTGCCCGCTCTGAGTCATTTTGTTTACAGGTGGCTGTGTGCCTTTGAGCTACTCTATTAGCCCCCCCTGCCTAGCGGCTGCCACGTTCTCACAATGAAAATATGATTCCTAACGGAATGTTGGCAGTTTTCTTTTCTTTACTACAATCTCGTCATGACTCGCTGTCTCTATAAAGGGCCAGGTTGAATGCTAATTATATAAATTTTCCCACTCTTTTAAATATGAAAACATATTTTCAGTACCGAACTCCTGTTTCAGTGACACAATTATTTTTGCGTGAACGCTCGTAGTTAACGAAACATTAAATTCAGCGGTTTTGCGCCCAATCTTAGGCTCTGTCGCACTTAATTTTCTCCATTGCATGCTATATTCTTCAACATTGACAAGGACGTTGGTATTTTTCGTTTTAATGTCTGGCCCCTTGGTAAACAGACATTTGAAAGTGCGTGCGTATTGAAATGCGTCATTAAACTGAGAGCAGTTTCTATACCAGTGACCCGTCCTACTGACTGCAGGCAGGGACAGAAGGAGGCAGCTGAGAATGGATGGCATTCACCAGCTAACAACACCATAGCTGCGTTTGTAAATTCCGAGAACGTGCCTTTTGCTCTTCCAGCTCGCCCGACGAAGTGCCACAACTTGGGTGTTGCTTGCGGTGATGCGTTGGATATACTCAAGAACTGTACAGAACAGAACTTGGATGTGTTTATAAACGAACACAAAATTGTGACTAATGGTGTTCTGATAGTTAGCTAATTGGTCTTTACAATCTTAACAGAAAAAAAACTTACGGAATCACTTTTTAGATCTAGGTGAAATGAGCCTTCGCTTTTTGTCCTACAGATTTACAGATAATTCAAATAATATATAAATATTGCTGCAGCAATTATTATTTTTTCCCCTTACTTTTATAGAACGCGAACTTGACTCGAATGTATCTGAGCACCAGTTGCGTTAAACAAGGAGACATTCATTTTTTGTAGGCACGGGGATAGTAAGTGATTTGCCTTGAATCACAGGATGTTGAGCGTCATTGCCGAGACTCGAACCCGGTTCCCTAGATTAGAGATCGACCGCCCTAGTCGTTAGGCTACATCCTCTCTCCAGCAATACTTTCGGTATGAGGTGCACAAGAGGAGTGTAAGAGTAGCAGTACTACCTGCATAAAATGTGTTGAACCAGAGTAACAGTGGCACTACTACATGAAGTGCATAAACCATGAGACAACAGCAGTACTAGCATCATTAATAAAAGACAAGCATTGGCGAAGCCAATACGTTTTGCTTGTATACTTGTTCATATGTGAATGCTTTCAGTCGATGTTGTGTGGCTGCTGCATAAAAAAAGGCAGTGACGTGGCCGCTTTTGCCAATTGCGTCATTCTGTAGCAGTGTGGATACATTAACACGGAAGCCCTCACCCAGAGAATGACATGGGTGCCAGTTCCTTTTCTTTTTTTAAATTGACAGACGTAAGCTGGGGGACGCCACTTAAATCAGTATACAAAAAAACTTTTTAAGTGCTGGAAAGTGCTTTTCTTATCACAGAGTGACATATGGCAGCTTCCTGGTTCTCCAGCGAAATTTAGCTTAAAAAAGTAAATGTTAATGCATGCAAGGGAGGGATGGTGGGGCAACAGATAGTAGGGAGGTTGGAAGGCTACGGCTGAAACGCGTAGGCCATTTTTTCACCTTGGTGCTATGAAATAAAATATATGAACTGAACTTACAACTTGAAGAAATGCATTTTTGGTGGTGCTGTGTCCTTCTGTGCGCAAGTGGGGGCAGTGTGAGAGCGCCCCGAGCGCTGCGGAAAAGATTTATTGACATATATATATATGTGTATATATATATATATGTGTATATATATATATATGTGTGTGTGTGTTAGACTTGGCTTTTTCAGCGGGTTTACCCCCAGACTTTTTGCTTTTTGGCCTCCTGTTTTTGACCCTGTGTGTGTTGGTTTTAGGACTCTGGGCACTTTACCACTGCTAATCAGTGCTAAAGTGCATATGCTCTCTGTGTAAAATGTGTTATGGATTGGTGTTTCCATGATTGGCCTATTTGATTTATGTGTCAGTCTCTTGTAAAGCGCACTGAGAGTGCCAGGGCCTATAGATCAAATGCTGTTGGTGGGCTGCAGCACTGGATTGTGCCACCCACGCAAACAGCCCGTAAAGTGTAACTCTGGCCTGCCATTGCAGAGCCTGTGCGCAGCCTGGGGCTGCCATGTCGACTTGGCAAGTGCACACACTTGCAAGTCCCTAAACCTTCCCTTTTCTACATGTTAGTCACCCCTAAGGTAGGCTCAAGGTACCCCTGTGGGCAGGGTGCATTGTATGTGAAAGGTAGGACATGCCCTGGTGTGTGTGGCATGTCCTGATAGTGAATTACAGCCTATTTCGTTTTTCACTATTGCAAGGCTACCTGTTCCCCATAGGCCAGAATGAGCAGTTTTGATTATTACAGCTTATAATCCTAACTGACCCAGGGAACATGGTAGAAATTCGAGTTTAGTATGCCTGGACTCAGAATGATAAAATGCATCTTTTAGTGAAGTTGGTTTTAACATTCTGTGTTTGAAAATACCCCTTTTAGAAAGTGGGTATTTTCTTGCCTAACCATCCAAGCCTGCCTCTGCTAGGTTGTGTATTCCTTGTCTGGAGTGTGAGTGACAGGGGCTGGGGGATGCCAGGAGACAGGGTGAGTCAGTACAGGGCTGAATAGCAAGATCTACATGTAGATGGGTGGGAGGAGATGCACCTGGGACCTGAATAGGGCTGGGCCTTCCCTCCACAATGCTGGCTCCACCTCCTGTGGTGCGTCTGATGTCCCTGGCCTGCACTGTGAAAGGAAAGAAGGAGACTTGTCAACAAAGTGCTCCAGGACTGACCAGAACTGGTTTGGACTAGGCAAAGGCCTCTCTGCCTTCAGAGGACAAAGAGAAATTGAGGATAAAAAGGGGACCCAAACCCCAGAAGATTAGATCTCGCTGGAATCAAGGAACCTGCCAAGAAGAAGAGCTGGAGAGCTGCTAGGAGGAGTACTGCCCCTTTGCTGAGTTATTGCCTTGTTGGGTTGGCCTGCAGTTGCTGCTTCTGCCTTGGGCAGTGAAAGGACTGGACTGAACTTTCTATTACTTGTGCTGAGAATCTCCAAGGGCCTGAAACCGAGCTGGCCTCCTGTTAAGAAGTCTCAGGGACTGCAAAGACTTCACCACCCTCTGGGTACCGCTTCTGGAACCGCTGTTTCAGTTGCCACAGAGGAAAGGGAACCGCAACCGACTCCGTCAACCGACTCCATCGCTGGCCCGGTGTCCTGTTTGTACCGCAGACCGCACCGTCCGCATCTCGCACCGCAACCCTGGTCTCACCGACGACGACGTCCGACGCCATCGCCACCGAGCCGCTGCTTGCACCGTGACCTGTGGGCACAGCAGTTCGCATCGCATCGCTTCACTGTGCCAGCCGGACCAGACCGACGCCGTCGCTGCAACTGGCTCAACAATCGGGACTGCATCGCAGTTGGGGCACCGCTCGCACGCTTCGCGACGCACCGCTCCGACTCGCACCGCTGTCCGACGCCAGCTCCCGCACTCCGGCTTGGTTGCCTGCATCGCAACCTGCCAGCACCGCATCGAGCACCGTCTCGCCCTGCCCCGCACGCCTTGGACTCACCGACTCCGTCTGCACGATTGTCACCGAGCCGCTGCCTGCACCGCATCGAGAGGACACCGCGCCCTGCACCGCTTCCATCTTGCACCGCAACCGTGACGTACGCCGACCGGCTCGCACACTCCGTGCCCGCCACAACGAGAAAAGGTACTGTGACCGAGTCTGTTCACGACTCTGCTGGCCCGTATCGACGCGGTCAGCTGGAACTGTTAGATCCTGTGGTTTTCAGCATCGCGGTAGACTCGGACGGAGCTACCGACTCGTACGAACTTTGTTTTTGAACTATTCCTACAAAGAAGAAGTTATCTTGCAACGTAATCACTTTTAAAGTACTGTATTGTGGATTTTTATCGTATTTGGTCTCATCTTGAGTATATAAAAATATTGGTTATTTTTCTAAACTGGTGTGGTGTCCTTTTGTAGTGCTTACATTATATTACTGTTGGTTATGTGCAAATGCTTTACACACTGCCTCTAAGATAAGCCTGACTGCTCGTGCCAAGCTGCCAAGGGGGTGAGCAGGGGTTATTTTAGGAGTGTAACTCCCTTATCCTGACTAGAGTGGTTTCTGCCTGGCTTTGGCACATGCCCTAGCCTACCAAAAATCCCATTTCTAACATTGGTTGTCAGCGGTGAGGATAGGACTTGTGTTTGCACTTGACTTACAGTGATTGGTGTGCACTACTACCATATCGCAGACCATTACGTACCACATACAGGTTCTTTTTTCTTTTTGGCCTATTTTTGATCTTGCCAGTTTGAACTTGCTACTTCAACATGCCTGAATCAAGAGCATCATCTGTTGCATCCTGGGAAATTGCCTTTGAGGAGGATAGGTTGGAATCCTACAACAGGAAGGAGTTGAAAGTGATTTGTAAAAACCTGAAAGTCCAAATCAGAGGCCTCACTAGGAAGGAGGAGCTACAAAAGGCGCTGAGGGCCTGGGTAGCAGCCAGACATGCCAGTGGGCAGCCTGGTGATCTCAGTGGAGAGGCGGAGGAGCCTATTCCTAGGATGGATGTGCTTTTGGGAGGGGGGGGCCCTCCAGGCCAGTCAGCAGTGGCTTGTCCGCAGAGGAGCTGGAGGACAGGCGGGAAGCAAGGAAGTTCGAATTAGAGAAACTCAGGATGGAAAGTGAGAGGGAAGACAAAAGAATAGCCATGGAGGAAAGGAGGATGATCTTGGATCATGAGCTTAAAATGAGAGAGCTGGAGCTGGATTGGGGAGCTGGTAGGGCTTTGTCCAGCCCAGATGGTGGCAGAAAAAGTGTAGTGTCCACTACTGAGGATGAGGTAGACACACACACAGATTTGGGGCCCTACTTCAAGGAGGGGGTTGACATACACCAAGGGGTTCAGGATTGTGAGGTAACTCCAGTGGTGCTCAGTGTCCCTGAGGTGGATTGGGGAACTGGCACAGGGGATCATATTCCTGGTAGTGGGAGGGACACTCTACTGACTCTAGATGAGAGGTGCAGGGAGAGGGGTTCCCCCATGGTAGAAGCCCTGGTAAGTGAGTATGAAGACCAGCCAGAAGAGTATGGGTTGAGGGACAGCAACAGTCAGACACTGTCTCGCCAGTCTTGTGAGAATGATGTGGGGTACTTTTCTGAGGCACTGGATGGTTGGGTGAAGGGTAGTTTGGTTAACACCTGTGTGGGGCTGTGTGATTCAATTGTTGGAGAGCATATTTTAAGTCCCTGTTTTCCAGAGCTATGCCAACACCCAGTGGAGTGTGAGTTCTCTGACCCCAGGGAGCTTCCACTGGAGGCAGACCTTTTGGTGGATTCCAGAGGGTCTGGAGAAGCATCTGGGGGTGATCCTGGAGGAAGTGGCTTAGGTATTTCCCAACCAAGAGTGGTGGGAAAGGTTTGTAATAGCCCAGATAGGTCCCGGTGTCATGGGAAGGGTGTAGGGACTCACGTCCTGTCTCTGCGGAGAAGGAGTGAGAATGGGCTGCGGCCCAAGGTGCCCAAACCCCGGTCCCGAAGCCTGGGTGGTTCCAGGAGGGAACCCCAGGTGGGGAGCCTAGACTGTACTGGTAGGCTGTCCGTTGAGGGAGATCTCCTACTGACAGGAGAAACTGGAGCCTCTGTAAACAGAGCTCCAGTGGTTCTGGTGTCTGGCAGTACCGCTCCAGTTGGGAGGGTGCAGAAGTCCAGAGTGAGGGGTGAGAGGGGGATGTGTTCCCCAGTGGGAGAACCAGTGAGTCAGAGGCCAGCCAGAAGGGCTGAGCCTCCTAGCAGTGACCATGGTGACACCACTTCTGTCCTGGGGGTTCTTTGCGCACTGTCAAGTGGACAGTGGTCGGGAGATCTGAGCCAGGCAGACTGTCACACAACGCATGAGTCATGTGTTACCCTCAGGGGGGGCATGCGTGCTCCCAAGGAAGTCCTGGTGCGCCGGGCAGGTGCTCATCTGCCGGGGTTAGTCCCTGGGTTGGGAAGCCAGGTTTAGGTCCTGCCTGACCTGGAGGGAAGGATGACTGTAAGCAGTGTCCTGACCGGTTTGTCTTCTAGGGGTACCACTCCAGGTGGGAGGGTGCAGAACTCTGGAAGGGGGTGCAAAGGGAGGGAGTCCTCGCCTCTGACCCCGGTTCAACTTGAGGGTTTAGACCCTAGGTTGGGAGACCAGTTGCTGGAGGGAGGTCCTGAACTGGTGGGTGAGTTGGGCAGGACACCTGCCACAGGTGCCCTGACAATTTTGGAAGGACCGGTAGGTCAGGGGTTGCCAGCTCTGAGGTCAGAGCACCCCAGGACTGACCCTGGGGAGGCCACTTCTGGCCTGGGGGGTCTTCATGCTCTGTCAGGTGGACAGGAGGCTGGAGACCTGCGCCAGGCGGATTCTGACGCAACTCATGAGGGGTGTGTTTCCTTTGGGGGGTTGGTGTACTCCCCGGAAGTCCTGGGTTGCCAGGCACAGGTCCAGCCTAAGGGTACAGGCCCTGGGTTGGAGGACCAGGTTCAGGGTGTCCCCCTGACCTGGGGGAAGGGGCAACTGCTAACAGTGCCACTACCAGTTTGTCTTCTGGGGGTGCCGCTCCAGATGGGAGGTTACAGTGCCCCAGGGAGGAGGACCGGGTGTGGGAGAGCCTACACCAGTCCCTTGTTCAGCCTCAGGGTACAGACCCTGGGCTGGTGTACCAGTTGCAGGATAGGACCCCTGAACTGGTGGGTGAATTGTGCAGAACGCCTGCCACAGGTGGCCTGACAATTCTGGAGTTGAGGGGGACTGCTCCTGGTTGGGGGATGCAGTGCCCCAGGGAGGAGGACAGGGTGTGGGAGAGGCCACCCCAGTCCTGTGTCCAGCCTCAGGGTACAGACCCTAGGCTGGTGTACCAGTTGCAGGATAGCACCCCTGAACTGGTGGGCGAATTGTGCAAGGCACCTGCCCTGACAATTCTGGAAGGGGGTACCGCTCCAGGTGGGAGGGTACGGAGCCCCTGGGAGGAAGACCGGGGGTGGGAAAGCCTACCCCAGTCACCTGTCCAGCCGCCGGGTCCAGACCCTAGGCTGGTGGGTCAGTGCCAGGATGTCATCCCTGGCCTGACAAGAGGGAGAGTGGACAAAGGGTGCCAGGCACCTGGGGCTACCGCCCCCCACTCTCTGACACCACAGAGGTTAGAGAGCCCTGAGAGGCATAAGGCCTGGGTCTCCCCACTGACAACTGCCAGAAGCCACTGTGGCTTATTGTCCTGGTGGACAGAGTTGCCCCTGGGAGGGGGACAGGAGTCACACCCTGGGGGTGGACTGGGCCACACCACTGTGTTGGCCATGTGGGCACTGTCGGCCTGTTGGGACACATCTGTGAGCAAAGTAAGTTTAGGCGCTGCACAGATGGGGTTCACAGGTGAAGAGAAGGGTACCCCATGGGTCAGCTTAGTGGGCCCTGAGAGTATGGATAGAGGGATCCAACTGGGTTTGGAAAGGCGTAGAACCAGAACGTGCCCCCGCTGTTGTGGGCCAGGTCTATGTTCTATCGCCCCAAGCAGGAAAGTCCATCAAGGGATTGATTAGTCTACCCTGGCTTTAGGCTAGGAGGGGTTGTGTTAGACTTGGCTTTTTCAGCGGGTTTACCCCCAGACTTTTTGCTTTTTGGCCTCCTGTTTTTGACCCTGTGTGTGTTGGTTTTAGGACTCTGGGCACTTTACCACTGCTAATCAGTGCTAAAGTGCATATGCTCTCTGTGTAAAATGTGTTATGGATTGGTGTTTCCATGATTGGCCTATTTGATTTATGTGTCACTCCCTTGTAAAGCGCACTGAGAGTGCCAGGGCCTATAGATCAAATGCTGTTGGTGGGCTGCAGCACTGGATTGTGCCACCCACGCAAACAGCCCGTAAAGTGTAACTCTGGCCTGCCATTGCAGAGCCTGTGCGCAGCCTGGGGCTGCCATGTCGACTTGGCAAGTGCACACACTTGCAAGTCCCTAAACCTTCCCTTTCTACATGTTAGTCACCCCTAAGGTAGGCCCAAGGTACCCCTGTGGGCAGGGTGCATTGTATGTGAAAGGTAGGACATGCCCTGGTGTGTGTGGCATGTCCTGATAGTGAATTACAGCCTATTTCGTTTTTCACTATTGCAAGGCTACCTGTTCCCCATAGGCCAGAATGGGCAGTTTTGATTATTACAGCTTATAATCCTAACTGACCCAGGGAACATGGTAGAAATTCGAGTTTAGTATGCCTGGACTCAGAATGATAAAATGCATCTTTTAGTGAAGTTGGTTTTAACATTCTGTGTTTGAAAATACCCCTTTTAGAAAGTGGGTATTTTCTTGCCTAACCATCCAAGCCTGCCTCTGCTAGGTTGTGTATTCCTTGTCTGGAGTGTGAGTGACAGGGGCTGGGGGATGCCAGGAGACAGGGTGAGTCAGCACAGGGCTGAATAGCAAGATCTACATGTAGATGGGTGGGAGGAGATGCACCTGGGACCTGAATAGGGCTGGGCCTTCCCTCCACAATGCTGGCTCCACCTCCTGTGGTGCGTCTGATGTCCCTGGCCTGCACTGTGAAAGGAAAGAAGGAGACTTGTCAACAAAGTGCTCCAGGACTGACCAGAACTGGTTTGGACTAGGCAAAGGCCTCTCTGCCTTCAGAGGACAAAGAGAAATTGAGGATAAAAAGGGGGACCCAAACCCCAGAAGATTAGATCTCGCTGGAATCAAGGAACCTGCCAAGAAGAAGAGCTGGAGAGCTGCTAGGAGGAGTACTGCCCCTTTGCTGAGTTATTGCCTTGTTGGGTTGGCCTGCAGTTGCTGCTTCTGCCTTGGGCAGTGAAAGGACTGGACTGAACTTTCTATTACTTGTGCTGAGAATCTCCAAGGGCCTGAAACCGAGCTGGCCTCCTGTTAAGAAGTCTCAGGGACTGCAAAGACTTCACCACCCTCTGGGTACCGCTTCTGGAACCGCTGTTTCAGTTGCCACAGAGGAAAGGGAACCGCAACCGACTCCGTCAACCGACTCCATCGCTGGCCCGGTGTCCTGTTTGTACCGCAGACCGCACCGTCCGCATCTCGCACCGCAACCCTGGTCTCACCGACGACGACGTCCGACGCCATCGCCACCGAGCCGCTGCTTGCACCGTGACCTGTGGGCACAGCAGTTCGCATCGCATCGCTTCACTGTGCCAGCCGGACCAGACCGACGCCATCGCTGCAACTGGCTCAACAATCGGGACTGCATCGCAGTTGGGGCACCGCTCGCACGCTTCGTGACGCACCGCTCCGACTCGCACCGCTGTCCGACGCCAGCTCCCGCACTCCGGCTTGGTCGCCTGCATCGCAACCTGCCAGCACCGCATCGAGCACCGTCTCGCCCTGCCCCGCACGCCTTGGACTCACCGACTCCGTCTGCACGATTGTCACCGAGCCGCTGCCTGCACCGCATCGAGAGGACACCGCGCCCTGCACCGCTTCCATCTTGCACCGCAACCGTGACGTACGCCGACCGGCTCGCACACTCCGTGCCCGCCACAACGAGAAAAGGTACTGTGACCGAGTCTGTTCACGACTCTGCTGGCCCGTATCGACGCGGTCAGCTGGAACTGTTAGATCCTGTGGTTTTCAGCATCGCGGTAGACTCGGACGGAGCTACCGACTCGTACGAACTTTGTTTTTGAACTATTCCTACAAAGAAGAAGTTATCTTGCAACGTAATCACTTTTAAAGTACTGTATTGTGGATTTTTATCGTATTTGGTCTCATCTTGAGTATATAAAAATATTGGTTATTTTTCTAAACTGGTGTGGTGTCCTTTTGTAGTGCTTACATTATATTACTGTTGGTTATGTGCAAATGCTTTACACACTGCCTCTAAGATAAGCCTGACTGCTCGTGCCAAGCTACCAAGGGGGTGAGCAGGGGTTATTTTAGGAGTGTAACTCCCTTATCCTGACTAGAGTGGTGGTTTCTGCCTGGCTTTGGCACATGCCCTAGCCTACCAAAAATCCCATTTCTAACAGTGTGTATATATATATATATATATATATATATATATATATATATATATATATATATATATATATATATATATATATATATATATATATATATATATATATATATATATATATATATATATATATATAAGCATCACATAAATGAGAGCACAACACTGGAACAGGGGAGTTTGTTAGGGAGAGAAGCATACAAGAACGGGAGAGCTGGAAAACATTTGCACTCTCATCGAGTGCTTAACGTAGAAGAAGTATGGCCCTAAAAATGAGCAGGAGAAGAATACAAGTCAGTCAGTCAGAAGGATGGCAAAGCGGCAAAGTCATTGAATAAAAAGCAAGCAAAGGAGTGACAGCAAAGCCAACTAATGTAACTAGTGTGCAGTTTCTAAGCCCACCGTAAGTTCATGGTAAAGCCCAGGGCCGGACTGGCTACCGGGCGTTTTGGCATGCTGCCGAGCTGGGGGCTGATGTCACTGCGGTGGGGGCTAATTTCGTTGATGGAGACCTGCGTGTGCCTCGAAATAAACAAAGCAAAACGAATTTCGTTCAGCACACGGAGGTCCCCATCAACGAAATCAGCCCCCAGCTCGGCAGCATGCCAAAACGCCCGGTAGCCAGTCCGGCCCTGGTAAAGCCCACAAAATGTCTTTCACAACCAAACAGCCAAAAGCTGGCTGGTATGCGAGGCCTAAACACATACTTTTTTTGTTCCTTCCCTGCACATTTTTACTCTGATTTCATATACTTTTCAGTTTATTTCCAGTTGGTGATTTTTAAAGGAAATGGAATTACCTATTTTGTTCTTCCCACAGTACCAACGTGCTCGTCTTCTCTGACCTCTATCTTGGTTTTCTTGATACCCACACTCTGAGATGAGCTGCTCCAAAAAACATTGTCCAAATCTAAATGCTGCCTATATTGAAGGATATTTGTGAAGCCTGAAATGTCCACTTTAAATAACATGCATGACTCCGTTTATTATTGCTTTGCTGTGGAGTGTTTTGTTGAAAAGAACTAAAAACTGGATTGTTAAATCCGCAGTCCAATAACATTGTCATCTTTGCAAAACAATTAAAATACAACTTTCAGACCTAAACGCTCTAGTCCCCCTCACGAAACCAGTGCTACATTTTTAACAATTGTTTACACCTCTTTCCACATACCACCGTACAAAACTGTGCACAAGCACATCGTTGTGTTCTAAATAAACAGGATTAAAACCCTAATAAAAGTTGTAAATAAAAATACTGCATTTCTTGCATCCTGATGGTCCATAGTCAGTCGAGAAATCTTCAGTGAAATAACCAAGCTGCAATCCATCAGATATTTTGTAACAGGAACTCCTGAATTATTCTTGACTTCTTTAAATCTAAAACTGATTATGTCCAACAACCCACCTGAGGCTCACAAGCCAGATCCCCTTTAAAGCCCTCTAACTACCTACACTGATTGCTTCCCTAATTTCTTTTACTCATTTGTGTAAGAAAGGCTTCCCATATACCACGAAATATGGGCATCTAACTTGCCAGCTGTCTCCTCTCTGGCAGCCTGCAAAAAGAAATGGATGGCCACTCTAGCGTGGGGTATGCCTGACCTTCATACGACATCAGTCGCTTGGCACCCAGCTTTGTGAATCTGCGGATGGGGGTGCAGAAGAGCAAGTTCTATGGCCTAATGCCTATGTGAACTTCACAAAATATATATTGACATGGCATATTTATATCAAAGATTTGTTTGTTTTCTGATCTGGCAGTAAAGTCCAGAGATGAGAATTTATACAAGTTCTGAGTGACAACCAATTGAATTTCAAGTTTACAGGAACGATTGATATGAAGACAGTTATTTTTTGGTAGCAAAAAATGAATTGAAACTACATTATTCCTTAATGCTAGAAACCTGATTTTGCAGACATCATGTTGGCATCTAAAGAAATTAAAGCAAAGTATCTCGTATGGAGAGCTAATAAGAATAAAATGTAACTTTACTACTGATGAAGATTAGCAACGGGAGAACAAGGCTGTCACAAAAAGATTTAAAGAAAGAGGTTTCTCCAAACAACTCCTAGAAATAGCAGAAAAGAGAGCAGATGCAAGGACGAGAAATGAATTGTTGGTAAAACAGGAAATGAAAGTGACTCTTGTTTTCATAGATATTTGGAGTTTGTAAGATTTTAAGGTGTTGGCTGGCCCGAAGCCCTAATATTGTAGTCTTCCCCCATGGGATCTACCCTATCAAAGGCTGCTCAGACCCATTGAAACCCTTCATTTTTGGTATCCTCACACTCAAGAGACCCAGAGGAACATAGCTGTAGGTCAGGCATTAGCAGAGACATGTTCTTGCATGTGGACATTGGAGAGAATTGTCATTTTGGGTGAAAAATTGCTGAAAATCTGACAAACGTCATGTTCAGCGCATGTTCCTGGTCAGCAATTAGTGCGAGGTAGGTATGGCACCCAGTGATAGAAGCTTGGAATTTGAAGATTTTTGAGATATATGGTTGACTTTCTATGCCTCCTAGGTGATATCTACAACAAGCATTGGCATAGCCAATAGGTCTCGCCTTTGGGACCTTATAAGTGTTTAGCCATGCAACGGTTGATGTTGTTGCACCAAGGATATTGTGCTGCATAACTAAATACTTATATGGTCCCAAAAGCGAGACCTATTGGCTATGCCAATGCTTGTTCTTTGTGCAGTCTCTTCGCCAATCGTGGTTGCAGGGCGCTGCCTCCAGACCCAGTTCCCTTAATCATCCTGTGCCTTCCCCCAACACCTCCTGCTTGCCACTTCAGAAGCATCTGTTGGTAATTGTTCATGATTTTAAGAGCCTTTTATTTATTTATGAACTGTGCCACTTTAACTTTCAATTTAAGGAGCTAGCACCGCGCTTCAACACGCGCCATTTTTTTTACACAGCACAGTTGGGTTTGCCTTTGATATCGCATTGTCAAGATTTCTAAATATCTTCCCACGGTGTTGCAGATGTTGTTGTCAAACCTGCAGCTGTGCGCACCTCTGGGCTGTTTGTCAGCAGCTTGTCCACTACCTATTTTTATTTCCCAGTCTAGTAACTACAGTGTGGAATTTATTACAAAAGAAGCATAACTGCAAGTTGAAAAACGTAAAGAATAAAACTTGATTGAAGCGCCTTCTCCGGTGTCCCGGTAAACGTCACAGCTGTTACTTAAAGACTGGGCACCAAAATATTTCTACTCAGAGGCCGACTTTCCCACCACTTCCCTTCCCCTTCATCTAGTGGGAGCCTCAATTCCGCCATGTGCGCACAGGACTCTTGTAAAGTCGGGTCGTAAGCAGCGTAAGGAACCATGGACACTCAGTTGCTTATCAACTTCCTTTAATTATCGCAGGGAGAGCGCGGGGCTTACGCTTCACTCAGTGCCCCCGTCTCGAATCGCCGCCGCCTGTCCCGTCATGCATTGCACCCATCACGTGGTGGTTGGGCTGCTAGACCGCAACACCACATATCTTCCCCCTTTAACAACAATAAGTCACAAAGCTACGCATATACAAAAGCACAAAACAAGTGACGCCAAACCATAGTTGCGCAATTACAACTGGTAAACATGTTTTCACGGCAAGGGGATGGAAAGGAAGGAGGGTGGGGGGGACAGGGGAGAAGGAGAAATCAGGAATCATCGTAATGGAAACATAACGAGACAAATAAGCTCTACATATCAAATTCACAATATCTCTTAGGTAGTACAACTGCTCTACCCGTGCGGGTGCGTGTGAGGGGTACCCGTGACTCATGAGCTTCTCTTGTGTGGAGACTGGCATCCCCAGTACTCCCTTCCAGGGCTCCGTCATGTGAGGTGGAGGCGACCTGTGTGGTGCTTGGGTTGCGGCTCTCATTGGTATCTTGGGATGTCGTGTGTTGTGTAACCCCAGAGTTACTCTTTTCCCCTGTGGTCTCCACGTCACTCCCTATTTCCCTCATCGTGCCACTTCTAGGTGTGTTTGTGGCCAATCCATCTTCATCAGTATTGAGCTCCCACCCAATATGTCCGGTGCTTGTAGTGGAATCATCCGTGTTCCATCTGATCACTTTGTTGCACTTGGCCATCCTACTCTGTGACCATACTTTGCCGTCACTCAACAGGGCGGAGAGTGAGTACGTTTCTCTGACTTGTAAAGGCTTGCTGAACTTGCTGTCTCCCTTCTTGCCTGGATGGCCTAGCTTCACCCGGACCCAGTCCCCCTTTGCTAGGGAGACTTCTCGCACTCCGTGCTTCTTGTTGTAGTTGTCTGTGTAGATTCGCTGCGCCTTCTCCAAGTTACTTCTGACCACCGCTGGGGACCATTTGCTCTGTAGTTTGAGGTTCATCCAAACGGTGTTTTCCCGTGTGAATGGTTCCCGGCCTCGTAGGATCTTAAATGGGCTGTAGCCCATCAGGGTGGGTGTGATGCAGTAGGCCCATACCGTATGTCTGATTTCTGACTCCCAGTTCTTTCCCGCACTGATGGCTGCTTGAACCAAGCCCATGAGCACTCGGTTAAATCGTTCTGTTAGGCCGTTACCTGCAGGGTGGTACACAGGCGTGTGTTTGGTCGTGACGCCATTTCTTTTGACAAAGGCGTTCCATTTC
This sequence comes from Calotriton arnoldi, assembly GCA_963921515.1. Taxonomy (NCBI): domain Eukaryota; kingdom Metazoa; phylum Chordata; class Amphibia; order Caudata; family Salamandridae; genus Calotriton; species Calotriton arnoldi. Next base: position 126,457 of record CAWUFW010004232.1, on the reverse strand, counting down.
TCTGACGTAAATTGAGGACCGTTGTCACACTTAATGACTCTTGGAATCCCTTCTCTCAAAAAAACCGTGGTGAGAAAGGCGATAATGGCGTCCGTGTCCACTTTCTCACATACCTCTACCTCCGGCCACTTGGAGTATCGGTCAATCAAGACAATGGCGTATTTGGGTACACCCCATGAATCCAGAATGGGGCCCAAGATGTCGATAGACAACACTTCCCAGGGGTTGTCCGGGTTGGTGAATTTCCCCAGAGGCGGTCTTAGCAAGGTCAGTGACTTGTCCGCATTGCTGCAGTGCTCGCATGCTCTCACGTACTCCTCCACTTGGTTGTCAATGGCAGGCCACCAGTAAGACGGTTTGACTCTTCTCTTCAACTTCACTATTCCTAGGTGGCATTCATGCATGATGTTGAGTAGGCGATCTGTTAACTGTCGAGGGGTAATGACTTTGTCTCCTCGTAGCAGAAATATGGCATCATCGCTAATGGAGAGTTCATCCCGCACTTCCCAAAAGTTCCTGAGGTCATCGTTCACGTGCCTCTTCTCCGGCCATCCTTGTGTAACTAACGTTTTAACGCGGGAGAGTTGGGGATCCGTGTCATATGCTGTCTCCCATTCTTGTGTACTAATCACATCCTCCTGGTCCGTTGTGAACGCTATGGTGTAGTCATCCCAGTCCGTGTGTATCGGTGCCCTCTCCATCGCGGCTGACCGGCTCAGGTAATCCGCCACCTTGTTCTTTCTCCCTGGTAGATATTCTACATCGTAGACAAAGTCCAGCAGTCTGAGGTTCATCTTGGCGATGCGCGGGGTGGAACTGGCATGGCCACTGGACGTGAGGACTTTAACCAATGGCTGGTGGTCCGTTCTGAGGGTAAAACGGGAGCCCCAGAGATACTGCCGAAATTTCTCCATGGCCCATATGGCTGCCAGCATCTCCTTCTCAATGACACTGAACTTCTCCTCATTGGGGTGAGGGAACGTGAGGCGAAACTGATGGTGGTTTCCGTGCCATCAGTGGCCATCTGCGACAGGACTGCCCCTAAGCCTTTTTCACTGGCATCCGTAGTCAATACGCTGGGCGCGGAGCTGTCGAAGCCGTGCAGGGGAACAGCGTCGCATATGTCCGTCTTGATTTTCTCAAATTCTTCATTAGACTCGGGCGACCAGCTGAAGACGTTCTTCTCTTTTAAGATTTGACGTAGATGGTGCGTCTTGGTGGCAAAGTTGCGGACGAATTTGCTGTAGAACTCAGCCAATCCTAGGAATGAGCGGACCTCTTCCTTGTTCTGAGGCGTGGGTGCGGACTGGATAGCTTCCACGTTGGCTTTCTTCGGAGATATCCCACAGTCACTTATTTCGTGCCCCAAGTATGTGACGGAGCATAGTCCAAACCTACATTTTTCCAATTCAGCCGTGAGGCCATTGGATGACAGTGTCCGTAGCACCGCTGTCACCTTTGTGTCATGGTCCGCTTTGGTTTTTCCCATGACGAGTATGTCGTCTTGGAAATACAAAACTCCGCTGATGTCTCTGAACAGTTTGTGCATCAATTTTTGAAAAACAGCGGCTGCAGACGCCAGCCCAAATGGCATCCGCCGAAATCTGTAGCATCCGAATGGGGTGATGAAGGACGTCAATTTTCTGCAGGAGGGATGAAGCGATATCTGCTGGTACGCCACTGTGAGGTCAATCGTGGAGAACCATTTGATCCCCTTGGTCTGAGCTAACATTTCACTGATTTTTGGTAGCGGAACTTTATCTACGATTATATTTTTGTTCAAATCCCTGAGGTCTATGCAGAGACGCTCCTTCCTGCTTGGTTTGCGTGCCACCACCAAGGGCGCCAGTCATTCTGCTCTGTCGATAGGTTCGATTATGCCGTTGTCTTCCAGGCACTTCAGTTCCATCTGTACAGCTTCTCTGCAGTTGAACGGGATGTTCCGGACTTTATGACACGCTGGTGCGGCGCCGTCCTTCAGGAGAATCCTGTGCGTGAATTTGGATAGTTTACCTATGGTACCTCCGAAGACTGAGGGAAATTCTTCTTTAAGTTTGGCTTCAATCGATGCTGGTGGGTTGTCTGTCATGAGCACTTGCGTTGCTCCGCCAGGGTTGAGCTGGATTCCTAATGCCCCTTGATCGGCCCACCCCAGGACAGAGGGCCCCTTTTCAGCAATGTACAGTTTCCCTACAGAGGTCCTCCCTTTGAATTCAAATGTGAGTGGGCGGAAGCCTACCATGGGAATTTTTTACCCCGTGAAGGTGACAGGGTGTACATCGGTGGGGTGTAGGTGACTTCCTATGGTGCAGCTAAAGTCTCTTTCCCAGATATTACGTTGAATTATGGTGTAAGGTGACCCTGAGTCTGCTACCATGGATACTTGGACACCCCCTATGGTCAACATACAAGAGGGCTTCTTATTGCTATTGCAATCGATCCCCATGATTTGGTCATCAATGCATAAAATACAGTCATTATCAGCATCGCCCTCCGCCCCCTCGGTTTCAGAATCGTAGATAACACATTTGACAGTAGCAGTGCTAGGTTTCCGCCTGCAGACTTTCCCAAAATGACGCATCACCCCACAAAAGGAACATTTGACTCGGAAAGCAGGACACCGCCTGTCATTGGCCATATGCATTTGACTCCCACATCTGTAGCAACTGCCTTTCTGGTCACTAGGGAATTTGTTGTGACCCATAGTTTTCTTCATCGGCTTCCTGCTGTTTCTGGTCCCAGCATTGGGCGGAGGTTTGTCATTAGGCGTTTTTGTGCCGCTCACTTTGCACACGGTGGGTTTGTTCTCGCTGTCCTTCTTTGCTGCTACTGCGCATCTTTTGGACAGTTCTGCCTTTTTAACAATCGCAATAATCTCATTAAGGGGGGCATCCCCACTAACCCACAACTTCTCCTGAACATTCGTGTTGACTGTGTGCATTATTATCTGATCCCGCACTAGATCATCATGAAGGTGGCCAAATTTGCAATTAACCGCCAGTCTTTTCAGCGCAGCCACATAGTCCTCCACAGGCTCCGTGTCATTCTGCTTCCTTTGAAAAAAATTGTAACGGTCTATGGCCGTGCAAACCACTGGTTGATAATGACTGTCCAAATCTTCCAACGCATGCTGGAAAACATCAGTGTCATTGGGTCCCCTAGTCTTTTTTACCATACTCTCATAGACTCGTAACCCCTCCGGTCCTAGATTATGTAGCAGAATTTTCTTCCGGCGGTTACTCGAAAAGGCCTCTTCCCCTTCATCCTCCAGGGCTGACAGATAATTTAGGAAGTAGCCCTTCCAATCAGTCCATTTCATGGCTTGCTCGCCTGGCTTCGGCAGGAACGGGACGGGGTTGGTGAGCGAGAAGATCTGTGCACACATATTGGCTGGCCGGTGGACGTTGGACTGATGACCCCCGTAGATGAAAGGAGGAGCGGTGGGCGGAGAGCCCTCTCAGACCGGTGTGGCACAATGCAGGTGGAGGTGGTACCAACGTGACCTTTACTTAGTGTAGCAGGAGTATGTACTGGCGTGTGCCCGGATATCCCACACAGCAAACCAGGGCATCTGGACATGTAGGGCCATGGAGCTGCAGGAAGTGTGTCTGGCTAGGTAGGGGTGCCAGGGCCACAGCAAAAGCAGGTAAGGGAAGCAGCCTCTGAGGGACTCACGGCGTGTGGGCCAGACTGTGTTTAATGTCCTTGGGGGCGTTGGAGAGAGTCTTACTGCCGGTGGCCTGGCCAGGGACGCATTGCAAGCACTTACTTCTCACTGCTGCCACGTGGCGCTCTCTCTCACAGGGCCTCGGATGTAGGTGCGCACGTGCACCGGAGCAGGAACTGGCCTTGGAATGCGGCCGGCAGTGAGGCTTGTTGGGACAGCAGGAGGGAATCGGAAGACGCACCCTCCGGGCGGGCGTTGCACCATTGCACTCCCCCTCCGATGGCTGAAACACAGGTCCGTGGCGGCGCTTGACGGCTCGGTGCACACATGCAAGGGCAGGTTCGGAGCGTGGCGGTCGGCGTTGCAGGTTCACCCGCCTCGTCGCCACTGTAAAATCGGGTCGTAAGCAGCGTAAGGAACCATGGACACTCAGTTGCTTATCAACTTCCTTTAATTATCGGAGGGAGAGCGCGGGGCTTACGCTTCACTCAGTGCTCCCGTCTCGAATCGCTGCCACCTGTCCCGTCATGCATTGCACCCATCACGTGGTGGTTGGGCTGCTAGACCGCAACACCACAACTCTCACCCTCCGCACTGCAAGCTGCCCTCAGGCTCAGAAAGGCTTCAGTTCCTACGGCTGCCGTAAGCCCGATCTCAGCTCCGCTCATGCCTCTTTGCCTGTCACAACGAAGCGCAAAATGGCGGATTTACGACTGTGTCGTCATAACAACAGGGTGGGGAGAGAATGGCTGAACACAGAGGAATGACTACACATGATTGCCCGGGCAATTAGCGATCGTTATGCGGACAGAACCACATAGCTGTCCATGCACGTCTTCTACTCTGCCCCCGCCCCCCTCTATTCGCACTCTCGATGTGACCAACTGAATACCCTTTGGCTCTGAAAACACTACCTGTACACCACGTTACAGTGTATGAGTTACACGGCGAGGATGTACGTTGTGATTCTGGTACAGTGCATAGCTACCAAGTTTTCAGATTGCTTATGTGTGACGTTTCTTTGGTGAGTGTGCTCATGTGTGACATTCCACTATAGAAACGATCATTTATGCCTTGTGCCATTCTGCACACATACCGAGTATAAGTTGTGTAGAAATGACTGTGAGTGCTAGCATTTGTTTACTTGGCAGTTAGGAGTTGCATCACGCTGCTTAAGAAACACATTTACTTTAATTGCCGATATTAAAGAAGATTATCACATAAACGTGTTGCTGCAATACATCACTATGTGATTTGACTTGAGGCATTTAATACAGCAGTCCAACTAATACTGGCCTGATATGATTAACAGGCAATCTATCAGATGCACATGTGTCAGTACAGGCCCCAATCTGACGGCCTTTCTCAAATTGCATTAAAAATAAGGATTCTGATTCAATGACATTCCCCATCTTCAAAGGAATTTGCAATATGCATATTCTCAATTTGCTAAACATAACTTTTGGGAAAAAATATTTGAACCTCCAAATGCATTGTCCTGCTTCAGTGAAGTTTATTTTTACTTTTGGATGGTTGTAGCAGTGTTGACCCACTTCTGCCACTGTAAGGAGTTGAAGCTTTTGACTGGTGCCTTTGCTTCAGCATCATGTCATGAAAAGCCAGAAAGGTGATAACCCATGTGTCATCATTATGTATTAGAACTTTAGCCGGCCGTGGTTCTTGTAGCCAACCCCTTATTGCATTCTGGGATTTGTAGTTTTACTTTTTTTTGCTATGGTCTGTTGCCTAAAAATTCCTAACTTGCTGAAAGTGCATTAAGATTATCTCAGCCTACATAATTTAATGTAATTAATAATTTACCATAACTGCAAGGCCAACAGATAGTTGAATGGGTGTGTGAAGGGATTGCATCATCACTAAAAGGCCTTTAAAAGAAATACTATGCAATAGCTACATTATCCCTATACCCTATTTGCCATACTGATTTCATGTGCTTAAACACTAGCATATCTGCAATTGCATAGTTTATGTTTGAAGGTTTGAACAGAGAAAAGTAAAGACATATGTTTTCGTTATTTGTCCTATAATTGGCCTGTTGCTGTTTCTGCAAACTCTTCCTTAGGCTGGAGGCTTCCTTTCAGTCCCCAATGGCAATTTCTCAAGATGACATTCTCGATTTTCCTCGGTGGCATTTCTACTGCCAATCCAGAGCCATCAAGCTGCTGTTTTAAAGGGCCATTTTAAAAGTTGCATTTTACACACACTTACCAGTAGTATCAGACTTCATGACCCACTGTGTAACAATTGTATAGCAGTGGCGGCTGGTGACATTTGAAAATGGTGTGGCGTAAATACTGCACTGAGGCGAGCGAGCCTAGCGAGCAAGCCTGAACTACCTACAGGGGCAAATGAAATGAAAAAAAGAGTGGGCAAATGGTGCATTCTCAAGCAAATTTGAGGAAGAGGTGGCTTGGCGAACACATCTCTGGGAGTAGCCAGACAAGTCTCTTTGCACTTGCACAGATACATCACTCTCCCTGCATTCACATAGGCACACTACTCACCCTGCACTCATAGACCCATTACTCACCCTTCCCTGACACATCACTAACCCTGCATTCACCCATTCACATCACTCATACAGGCACACTGCTCACCCTGCACTCACACAGACACCACTCACCCTTTGCTGCACTGCACTCAAAGATGCACACTGTTTCGCTCTCCCTACACTCACAAAAGTAGACTGCTGTGATGGTGTTTTCTACAGTTCTCCCACGGGATGGCTTCGCAGCGCTTTGTCGTGTGAGCATCAACACTTCCTAATTGGAGAGTTCACGCAGCACTGCTTTGGACATGAACACAGTAGGGACCATTTGATTCGCTCTCCTTGAACAGCATCCGTTGCCTGACCTCACATCCCCAATCTGATGTGGATTTATCGTCCTTTGCTTGTTTTTTAACAATCCAGTAACATGCAGATTTATAATTTTAAAAAAATGGAATGATGCCATACAGGACAGCCATGCCAGGAAAGGCGGCCTGCGACGCTGCCACCGGCTTTGCCCCAGAATACCTGGGGCAAAACTCCCCAGCGCTCTCGTTGTCGTCTGTTGTGGTCTGTTGCCCTGACCCACCCCCGTGCTCGTCATGGTCTGTCGCTAGCACCCCCCCTCCCTACCCCACCACCCCGCACTTACCGGCACTGGACACAAACTAAGGGATCGCCTCAGGTGTCAAAACCTCTTGCTACGTCACTGACTACACGGCTATTTAGAGCAATTGTGATGCAGAACACTGCATTCACACAGCATACATGAAACCTCAGTTCGAAAATACAGCACGATGTTCACTTTCAAAATCAAGTCATTCCTTGTTAAACAAAGTTACCTAAAAATGGTAGTGGGAGTACTTACATTAACCCGTGTTTTAGACAATTAGTTGTTGCGTATACTGGTAAATTCGAAATTTCCCTAAGGCTTAAAAAGTCTTTTAGTTTCCTTAAATAAACGGCGCAACCTCTCATACAAAATTGGTGGCATGTTTCACCATAGGAGTGCTCCTCATCAGCAACAACTGTTACTAGGCGGGATCCCAAGGGGCTTTTAGTTGTTTGTAATTTAGGTGATATTGTGAAGTTGAAAGAAGTATAGTGTCTCTGCTTCTTTGTTTGCACCGGCTCCTCAAAATCCCTTACGTTTTTACTGGCAAGGAGCACCCCTATGATGTAGCACGATGCGTGCCACCAAGTGTGTGTGAGGGGCTGTGTGGTTTTTTCTCCAAATAGTTGCTACATTTTGTGGGTTCAACATGGTAACACAAATAAGTGACTCCCGGCTCACCATAAGAAGAAATCAACCACCCACTACAGATTGTCCCATATTTCGATTTGTAACATGAAATGAAAGGACCTAAGCACCTATGCTAATAGCGAAGAGGTTCAGCTATACTTTACCTATCTGAGGTAGGACAAACTGTGCTGTGGAAGCATGGGTACAGAGCATGCCCACAAGCTTCAGCAGGATGCCTTGCTTAGGTAAAAGACGAGCAACAGATTTTTCTTCATTTAATTGTTCATTTTATTTCATCATGTTTTAATTTTTATATTTTTCCTGAAGTATTTGTAAGGTGGACCTGGGATCATACATCGTACCCTTAACTCACTCACTTGGCTTGTCAGTAATATACTGGGCCACTGGAATTATGCGGCAGAGGAGGACCAAATTATGTTGGTAGTGTTGACTAAATTATAGGGAAAGAAAAGGCAAATTGTGCAGCGTATGAGGCACATTTTGTAATAGTATTTGTTAGAAATGGGGTCTCTAGTTGCAGAGGTAGGTACCTTTGTCCAAATAGGGACCCTGGCTTCTACTCAGGGTAAGGGGGATACACACTTTAGATAACCCATGCTCACCCCCTGGGTAGCTTGACACGAGCAGACAGACTTATCCCAAAGGCAATGTGTAAAGTATTTGTACTCAAAGCACACAGTAATACAGTAATAACACCACAAATGGACACCACACCAGTATAGAAAAATAAAGTATCTTTATCTAAACTCAACAAGACCAAAACGACAAAAATCCAACATACATGTAATAAGAATATGACATTAAAAAGGTTTCAAACAACTTGGTCCATAGAAAAGTATGGATGCGTGATTTCTCTCAAAGTACCTGTAGTTGCGACAAAATTCAAACAGCCAGAGATGGGGAGCGTCGAGAAACAAAGATGCGTCAGTTCCTGAGACCATGGGGAGGCAATGCGAAAGTTCTGCTGCACGCAGGAGAAGTGATGCGTCAAATCCGGTTTGTAGGGGGAAGTGATGTGTTGATTCCGAGACGGTTCTAGTTCGCGGATGATGTGTCGGGAAAACTTGCCACACAGGACCGATGCGTGGAAATCCGGGATGTGTCGGCGTTCGATGGGGCGGCGTCGAGCGGCGCTGCGTCGGTTTCTTCAGCCGCGATCCCTCGATGCGTCAGTTTCTTGCAGCGGTGACAGGCACTGCATCGTTTTCGGCAGTGGCGCAGCCAGTGCTTAATTTGTAAAATATTAAGTGCCAGGACTCTGACCAGGAGGCCACTGCAGCTTGCACCACCCATCGCCCTTGTCATCGCTGGCAAAACAACTACGAACCATCTCTCTCACATGTAAATGCGACAGTTGAGATTATTCCAGGCCCCCAAAGCTAATGGAATGGCTGGGGAGGCAGGTTTTAGCACTATTTTACTGTATATTGTATTCATACACAACTGTTGTTCTGCTCATCTCTAAATTAGATGAGCAGCGCCACCATGTGGTAGACTGTTCTAAGTATGGTGTTGACAATTAGGTGCCAGTGCCGAGCACCGGAAACCAATTAAGTGCCGGTGCTGAGCACCGGAAAGCACTGGCTCAAATTAGGCACTGGGCGCAGCGATGCGTGGAGATTCTTCTCGCACAGCGGTGCTGCGTCGGAAAAACAGCCGCAAGAAGAGCGATGCATCGATTTTTGTATTTCTTCAGGTTTCATCCAGCTCCCAGCAGCAAGCACAACCTCCAGAGGCCCAGAACTGGAACAGGCACGTCCTGGCAGGTCAGCACTCTCAGCAGCAGGGGAGCTGGGGGTGAAGTCTTTGTGGCCCTGAAACTTCAGAACAGGAGGCCAGAACACACAGGCCCTTGGAGATCTTCAAGCAGGTTCAAAGCAAAGTTCCAGTCTTTGTCCTTTCCTTGCCAGAAACAGCAACTGCAGGCCAACTCCACACAGCACACAGCAAAGGGGCAATACTCCTCCTCACAGCTTTTTAGCTTTTCTCCTTGGCAGAGGTTCCTCTTGATTCCAGAAGTAGTCTAAATCTCTGGGGTTTTAGGTCTAATACTTATTCCCCAAAATGTCTTTCTTCTCTTTGTGCAAGGGTCTCTGAGCCCAGTCCAAGCCAGTTCTGTCCTCACTGGTGCAGTATGACTACAGGGGGTGGAGACAGCATTGTGCAAGGGAGACAGGCCCTATTCAGGTGCAGAGAAATCTCCTCCCACTACTCTAAATTCGGCAAGGCCTATTCAGCTCAGCGTCATCCACGGAGGGCTGGGCACACCTCAACCCCCCCAGTGGCTGTCTACAGTGAATGCACATCCCCAGCCCCTGTCACTCCAAAACCAGACAGTCAATACACAAACAGGCAGAGGCACACAGGATGGTTAAACAAGAAAATGCCTACTTTCGAAGGTCGAAACGCGTCGGCACCCCCCACACTGAGGCCAAGAGTTTCCCTGTTCTTAACTACTCAGCCCTTGAAAGACATCAAGCCTAAGCTGGACTTAGACAGCTTAGTTACAGACTTTGACAGGCTTTCTCTGACCTCACCACTTTGGACCCATGAATGATTACAGTATCGAGGACGTATAAATAAATAAGGCCCGATACATTACAAATATAGTAGGACTATTTAAAACAATAAGATGCAGATCTTTGTAATCTATGTAATGCATGTCATGGTTTGATGTGTCACTGTATATAGAGTGTTTTATGTGCAAAATTTGCTGAAGAAAGCTGCAATTGTGCTTGTACTATTGTTTTTGTCACAAGAGAAAGAAAACAAACAAAAAGAAAAAGCAAAAAATACATTTCTTGATAAGATGAATGATATGTTTTGTTTTCAGAGAATAATGTTTGCATGTTGGCTCTCATCTTTGTACACAAAATGAAAAAGTAAACAAAGTTTATTAACATAAACACACTTGCAGGTATTAATAGAGGACCTGCTTAGTTAAAAGAATATAATATCGATGGTCCAAGAGGTAATTGTTCATTGTATTGAATTTCTAAAAGAGGCATTTTCAAACACACAATTTAAAACCATCTTTACTAAAAGATGTGTTATTAAGTTCTGAGTTCAGAGAGCTTAAACTTTATTTCTCTATCTTGTCTCAATAGGAAGTTATACTTATAAGATGTTACAAAGCATTTCCTATTCTATCCTGTGGGGCAAGATAGCCTTTCAATAGTGAAAAACGATATTGGCAGTATTTCACTATCAGGACATGTCACATACACCAGTACATGTCCTACCTTTCACATACACTGAATCCTGTTCATGGGGGTAACTTAGGCCTAACATAGGGGGTCTTACATGCAAGAAAAGGGAAGGTTAGGGCCTGGCAAGTGGATGCACTTGCCAAGTCGACATGACAGGCAATAACTGCGCACAGACACTGCAGTGGCAGGTCTGAGATACCTTTTCAGGGCTACTCATGTGGGTGGCACAATCAGTGCTGCAGGCCCACTAGTAGCATTTGATTTACAGGCCCTGGCACACTTCAGTGGACTTTACTAGGGACTTACCAGTAAATCAAATATGCCAATCAGGGAGAACCAATTGTAACAACAATTTACACAGGGAGCACTTGCACTTTGACACTGATCAGCAGTGGCAAAGTGCCCAAAGCATCTAAGCCAGCACAAACGAAATCCAGCACAGCATCAAAAATACAGGAGGTAGAGGCAAAAAGTCAGGGGAAACCACGCCAGAGATGCCAAGTCTAACACATGTCCCCTCCAGCTGAAAGATGGGGAGAACTACTCACCCTCTTGGGAGTTCTCATCTCTAAGGCGGAAGAATCTGGACAGACCATCACCACTGGCGTGTTCTGTACCAGGGCGGTGTTCCACCGTAAAGTCCATTCCCTGTAGGGAGATGGACCACCTCAACAGTTTTGGATTCTCACCCCTCATCTGCATCAACCATCTGAGGGGTTTGTGGTCTGTCTGAACCTGGAAGTGAGTCCCAAACAAGTAGGGTCTTAGCTTCTTCAGCACTCAGACCACAGCAAAAGCTTCTCTCTCAATTGCACTCCACCTCTGTTCCCTGGGAAGTAGCCTCCTACTAATGAAAGCTACGGGCTGGTCCAAGCCCTCATCGTTCAATTGTGAGAGTACTGCTCCCACACCATGCTCTGAGGCATCTGTCTGCACAACAAATTCTTGGGAGAAGTTGGGTGCCTTGAGCATGGGCGCAGTGCACATGGCAGATTTTAGGGCGTCAAAAGCGGTCTGACAGACATCGTTAAAGATCACTTTTCTTGGCTGTTTCCTTGAAGTCAGCTCTGTCAAGGGGGCAACAACGGTGCCATATCCCTTGACAAATTGTCTGTAGTACCCGGTGAGTCCTAAAAAGGCTCTCACCTCTGTCTGGGTATTGAGGGGCTCCCAAGCCAGAATGGTGTTGATCTTAGGCTGTAGGGGCGCCACCTGGCCGCTTCCTACCTGGTGCCCTAAGTACACCACAAATCCCTGCCCTATCTGGCACTTACTGGCCTTGATAGTGAGGCCTGCCTTCTGCAGAGCCTTCAACACTTCACAGAGGTGCTGCAAGTGTTCCTCCCAGCGGGAGCTGAACACAGCAATGTCATCCAGGTAGGCAGCGCTGAATTCCTCCAGCCCGGAGAGTACCTAGTTGACCAGTCTCTGGAATGTGGCAGGGACGTTCTTCAATCCAAAGGGCATGACACGGAACTAGTAGTGCCCCTCTGGCATTGAAAACACAGACCTATCTCTTGCCCCATGAGTCAAGGCAATCTGCCAGTACCCAGATGTTAGATCAAACGTACTAAGGTACCGGGCAGCTCCCAGCCGATCAATGAGCTCATCAGCTCTGGGGATGGGGTGCGCGTCAGTCCTGGTGACGGCATTGAGCCCACGGTTGTCCACGCAGAACCTGAGTTTGGAGTGGCAATGGGGGCAGCAGCTTTTGGAACCAAGATCACTCGGCAAGCCCCAGGGCTTCTGGAGGGCTCTATCACCCCTGACGCCAACATTTTGGAATCCTCTTTCTTAATGCTGGCACTGACTTTGTCAGTTACTCTGTAAATTTTATGTTTCACAGGTAAACTGTCCCCAGTGTCCACATCATGGACACACCAATTGGTGATTCCTGGAGTCGGGGAGAACAAGGAGGGAAACTGTCCCAGCCCCTGGTGACAGTCCCTCTGCTGCTCTGGGGTCAGGGTGGGAGAGAGGTTGACTCCATCCACTGACCCATCATGTTCCTTGGCCTTCAGGAGGTCAGGAAGAGGCTCACTCTCCTCTTCCATTCCATCATCTGTAGTCAGGAGCATTGTGACTTCAGACCTCTCAAAGTGCAGTTTGAGGCAGTTCACGTGTAGGACCCTCAAAGGGTTCCTGGGAGTCTGCAAATTGACCAAGTAGGTCACATCACTCTTGCGCTCCACCACCTCAAATGGACCAGTCCACTTGTCTTGGAGTGCACAAGGCTCCACTGGTGCCATCACCCACACTTTTTGGCCAGGCTGAAACTCAACCAGAGTGGCATTCTGGCCGTACCAACGCTTTATCTCCTCCTGGCTGGCTTCCAGGTTCACCTGAGCAATTTTCCTGAAGCACAGAGTCTGGTTTCTGAAGGCCAGCATGCAGCTGAGCACATCTTGGGGGGGTCTTACCAGGAGTTTCCTCCCAGCCCTCCTTCACCAGACTCAGATGTCCTCTCACAGGGTGCCCATACAGCAATTCAATGGGACTGAACCCTAATGGTTTCTGTGGTACCTCCCTGTAGGCAAACAACAAGCATGGTAGGAAGATGTCCCACTTACGTCTCATGGGTTCTGCAAGACCCTTTATCATGCCTTTCATGGTTCAGTTAAATTTCTCAACCAACCCATTCCCTTGGGGATGGTAAGCAGTGGTGAATTTGTACAATACACCGCACTCCTCCCACAGTGAATACTTTGAAATGAAGTTTGTACCACGGTCAGAGACCACCTCTCTGGGGAGCCCCACACGGGAAAAGATCCCCATCAATGCACGGCTCACCACAGGGGCCATGATTGTCCTGAGAGGGACAGCTTCTGGATACCGGGTGGCATGGTCCACCAAGACCAAGATAAACTTGTTGCCTAAGACTGTCTTGGGTTCCAGAGGCCCCACAATATCAATGCCCACCCGCTCGAAAGGAGTGCTCACCACAGGAAAGGGTTGGAGGGGAGCCTTCAGTGGCGGCTGGTGACATTTGAAAATGGTGAGGCGTAAATACTGCACTGAGGCGAGCGTAGCGAGCGAGCCCGAACTACCTACAGGGGCAATTGAAATGAAAAAAAGAGTGGGCAAATGGTGCATTCTCAAGCAAATTTGAGGAAGAGGTGGCTTGGCGAACACATCTCTGGGAGTAGCCAGACAAGTCTCTTTGCACTTGCACAGATACATCACTCTCCCTGCATTCACATAGGCACACTTCTCACCCTGCACTCATTGACCCATTACTCACACTTCCCTGACACATCACTAAGCCTGCATTCACCCATCCACATCACTCATACAGGCACACTGCTCACCCTGCACTCACACAGACACCACTCACCCTTTGCTGCACTGCACTCAAAGATGCACACTGTTTTGCTCTCCCTACACTCACAAAAGTAGACTGCTGTGACGGTGTTTTCTACAGTGCTCCCACGGGATGGCTTCGCAGCGTTTCGTCGTGTGAGCATCAACACTTCCTAATTGGAGAGTTCACGCGGCGCTACTTTGGACATGAACACAGCTGGGACCATTTGATTCGCTCTCCTTGAACAGCATCCGTTGCCTGAACTCACATCCCCAATCTGATTTGGATTTATCATCCTTTGCTTGTTTTTTAACAATCCAGTAACATGCAGATTTATAATTAAAAAAAATGGAATGATGCGATACAGGACAGCCATGCCAGGAAAGGCGGCCTGGGACGCTGCCACCGGCTTTGCCCCAGAATACCTGGAGCCGCTTAAACTGTGTGACCTTGGGCAAATCACTATTGTGAAAAGTATATGTGCTGATATTTAACCCCTTCGATGCTCATGACGAGCTCAGCTCGTTATGCTGCGCGGTTGGCGTTTGCGCATGACGAGCTGTGCTCGTCACGACCACACCCGCGATCGGAATGTCCAGCACCTGGGCGGAATTCCGATCGCGGCGAAGTGGTTAATTGCTACAAGTAGCAGATGTCGGAGCGGTTATGAAAACTACTTGGCACATTTCATTAGACTCGACATACAGAAATGCCTTCTGTCGGCCACACTACACACCAAAGAAATCCATGTAATGTGTACCCACTACAAGTGCCAGAACACACACACCGCGCAGGAGGAAGTGTTATTTTCTGAATGACCACTTCATGACGTCCTCTCTGGCTTCTAGTATATACTTTACGCAATTGACTAAACAAATCACTGCTGCCTGCAGCTAATTAGGTGGCACCGGGTGAGATTTAGGATGATAAACCCTACACACGTTGATCTGTTTTAAATGCTGCTCTACTTGCTACTTTTTAGCCCGCATTTAATATTTTGCTCGCTGACATCTGACGAACTGAAGTTACCTTGACAGCATTTCCCGAATAACTGCCCTAAACTCACTAAAATAATTCCCTGCAACCTTTTTAAATAGAAATCTTTCCGTGTACAGTTATACAAACACAAAAACTGGTCGAGTACACCTAATCATTTGGATATTCACCCTCTGCTCGGGGGGGGGGGTTGCCCCCATTTTCACTGAGCTCAGGTGGTACGCAGGAGTAAACAATGGCCAGCAAGACACAACATACATGTGTAGTTACACTACAGAGGTTTACGAGGCAGACTATTTTTCACATCTTTAAAATTCATTATGCTGCTAAGCCATTAGCAGATGCCCAGCGCTTTTCAAGTTCTGCTGACAACTTTCAAAAGGCGGCCTCAGGACAGTCACATCAGCCAGCACTCTTCCTCCCACAGTGAGCTCACAGCCCCAGAACCGCTCACTGAGTCCTCAGGGCCTTAAGTACAGAAGACATCAGTCGCGGCTCGCGCTCGCAATACTCGCCGGGGGGGTCGCGCGGGGGTGGGGGCCAGGGGGGGTTTAAAAATAAAGTTTAAAA
Organism: Calotriton arnoldi; assembly: GCA_963921515.1. Lineage (NCBI taxonomy): Eukaryota > Metazoa > Chordata > Amphibia > Caudata > Salamandridae > Calotriton > Calotriton arnoldi. The sequence continues at coordinate 110,941 of CAWUFW010004232.1, read as the reverse complement.
AAAACTTAAACTTACCTGACCGGGCGGGTCCGCGCCGCCTCTGCTCTCTGCTCCTGGGCCGGGGTCCGGTGCGTTGGCGCCTTCAACGTCTTCTGCGTGAGTGGCTGGCAACCCCTCTCAGCCAATCCAGACGCTGCTCCAGCAGCGCCAGGACTGGTTGAGGGCAGGGATACTCCCTGCCCATTAGGAGACCGGGGGCTGCGCATGAAGCAACCCTCGCTCTCCTAAGGGAAGGCTAGTGCGCATGTTCGGGCTGGTCGTAAAAAATGACCAGCCCAAAAACGAACATGCGCACTATTGCGCTGTCACTCAACCCTGAGAGTGCTGCCGCAGCCCCACCCCCATCAGCGTCCCTGTTCTACTTCTGACGCTAATTCCAATCAGGAGTCCTGATTGCTGCAATTAGCGTCAGAAGTAGAACGATTTCTAAATGGGGCCGTGGCATTAGTGGGGCAACGCCCCAACGCCCCCAATGGACGCACCGCCACTGGGAGCCTTACACTTCCTTCCAAGCTTGCCACTTGCCTGGCAAGTCTGACAAGACCCTAATGTGTGCCAACGTGCTTCTGCATTTGGGGCCAGTAAAAGTGGGTGACAAGCCTGTGATAGGTCTTGTCGCATCCCAAATGTCCTGCCAGAGGCACATCATGAGCCAGACCCAGTAGGAGGGTCCTGTAGCACGCGGGTACCACCAGCACACGGGCTGCCCCGGGCTCAGCAACCTTAGGCTCACTGTAAAGGAGACCATTTTCCCAATAAATCAAATGAGATCCAGACGGACCACCTGCTGCCTGGTCTGCAGCCTGCTGCCGCAAACCAACAAGAGTAGGACATTCCATCTGCGCATTGCAGAACTTCTCCCTGGAGGGACCTCCTTCCTGCTGCCAATGGATCAGCTCAGGCAGGTCTCCCAGTTCGGCCACTTGTTCCCCTGTAGGTTCAGGGGCATCCCCCTCAGGTTCTGCCTCCTCCTGGACAGTGGGAACTTTGAGGGCTGGTTTCCCATGCCCCATGCCTTTCCTCTTTCTGGCAGGCACCTGGGCCACTCTTTCAGGCTCCAGGTCCTCTTGATCACCCCTACTGGCTGCCATTGACTGAGTGGTCATACAGGCCCACTCAGACAGTCCCAACATCTTTAAATGAGCCTGGCGCTCCACCTCCTTCCAAGGTGAGCTCTCCAGGTCATTGCCAAGCAGACAGTCAACAGGCATTGATGGACTTACAACGACCTTCAAGGAACCTGAGACCCCCCCCCACTCAAAGGGAACCTGTGCCACCTTACACCGGCGCATAGAGTTGTCTGCAGGGTGAAGTACATTGGGATGACCTGCTCTTCAGACACCCACTGATACCTGACAGATGTCACACTCGCTCCTGTGTCTCTCAGAGCCTCCACCCTCCTCTCATTGATGGTCACCCACTGCAGGTGCTTTTTAGTGTTATCCGGCAGGCAGGTTTCCTGGACCATCTCTCTATCTCTTAATGAGATAAGGGTCATCACAGCTCGCTCCCCACCCTCTCTAGGAACCAACTCCTCCCCCAGCACCACACCAACTAACCCCGGTGACGGTGCACCAGTGGGTGCTGGTGGTGCCTTGGGGCACTTGGGATCATTCGCCAGGTGGCCTTCCTGGCCACATCCATAACACTTGCGGGACCCTTGTTGTCTGCCCTACCCTTAGGAGGCCATGGCTTCTTAGAACTGGGGGCTGGAAATCTTTACCCTAGGAGCTATTTTGGGGCCCTCTAGAGACTCCTTTTGGTTACCCTTGTCTCCCCCATTCTTCTGCTGGGGACCCTGCCCATCTTTGGCTGGGTTTCCCACATACCCCTTGTGGACCCTGGTACTCGTCCAGTGGTCCACCTCCTGAGCAAGCTTCCTGGGGTCAGTCAGCTTACTATCCTTCAGATGCTGGCGCAGCTCAGGAATACAAAGAGTACTCAAGTGCTCCCAACCAATCAAGTTATACAACCCCTCGTAATCAGTTACCTTGCTGCCCTTTATCCAGCCATCCAGTGCTCTGCAATAAAGGTTCTCACACTCAACCCACGTATTGAATTCAAGCTTCTTGAAGGGCCTAACCTTTTCCCTGTACTGCTCAGGTGTGAGCCCATACCTAAGGCATAAAGCCTCCTTCATATTGGGATAGGTCAGAGCACCCGCCTCCTCCAAAGGTGTCAGTGTGTTCCTCCCATTGGCCTCAAAGTGTTTCCACAGGCCCGCCCCCAATTCTTCTCAGGGACCTCATTTATACGCAGTGCTGCCTCATAAGATACAAACCATGCATAAATACCTCCCCCTTCTGGAAATTCTGTACTAGGTCCTTGGGAATGTAAACCTTACCCCCTCGCACTGGCTGTGCGCTGCCACCATTTGTACTGGACTCCACCTGTTTGGCCCTAATGTCCAGTTCTCTCATGCTCAATTCATGGGCCAAGATCAATTTCTTTTCCTCCAAAGCACGAGCGTTCTGCTCTTCTCTGCCTTGGTCTGGAGCCTCAAAACCGCCAACTCATGATCCCTGGCTTTGTGCCTTTCCTTCATTTCCTCTGGCGCCCATTTTCTGGAAGAAGGATTGCTGATTGCTGCCAGCCCTAGAGGCTGCACTCCCAGCAGGCAAATCCTGCAATCTGAAACCACCATTTGGTGCACCCCCATCCACATCTGCATCATCTGTCTCCTCAACTTGTCTGGCTTCCCACCAGGCCCCTAAGGCCTTCTGTAGCTCCTCTTTCCTAGAGTTGCTCTTCATGTGACATCCAAAGCTCTTGCAGAATTGCTTGAGTTGCTCTACTTTGTAACTACTTAACATTTCAACGTCAAACTCCAATTCTGCAGCACTTGTTGATTTACCATTCAGAGGCATGGTGCGTGGATAGTTCAAGGGTCAGATCAAAAATAGAACCAAAAATAAAACACAGTATGTGGTTGCGTAGTGGTCTGCACTAAACTAGTGATGTACACCAACCACTCTGGGTCAAGTACAAATACAAGTTCAAATCCTAACGGCTGAGCACCAATGTTAGAAATGGGAGTCTCTAGTTGCAGAGGTAGGTACCTTTGCCCAAATAGGGACCCTGGCTTCTAGTAAGGGTAAAGGAGATACACACTTTAGATAACCCCTGCTCACCTCCTGGGTAGCTTGGCACGGGCAGACAGACTTATACCAAAGGCAATGTGTAAAGTATTAGTACTCAAAACACAAAGTAATACAGTGATAACACCACAAATGGATACCACACCAGTTTAGAAAAATAAAGTATCTTTATCTAAACTCAGCAAGACCAAATGACAAAAATCCAACATACATGTAATAAGAATATGACTTTAAAAAGGTTTCAAACAACTTGGTCCATAGAAAAGTATGGATGTGTGATTTCTCTCAAAGTACCTGTAGTTGCGACAAAATTCAAACAGCCGCAGAGATGGGAAGCGGCGAAAAACAAAGATGCATCAGTTCCTGAGACCAAGGCGAGGCGATGCAACAGTTCTGCTGCACGCAGGAGAAGTGATGCGTCGAATCCGGTCTGTAGGGGGAAGTGATGCGTCGATTCCGAGAGGGTTCTGGTCCTCGGGTGATGCGTCAGGAAAACTTGCTGCACAGGTACGATGCGTGGAAATCCGGGATGCGTCGGCGATCGATGCGGCGGCGGCGAGCGGCACTGCGTCAGTTTCTTCAGCCGCGATCCCTCGATGCGTCAGTTTCTTGCAGCAGCGACAGGCGCTAGGTCATTTTCAGCAGTGGCACAGCGATGTGTGGAGATTCTTCTCGCACAGCGGTGCTGCGTCGGAAAAACTGCCGAAAGAAGAGCGATGCATTGATTTTTGTAGTTCTTCAGGTTTCTTCCAGCAGCAAACACAACCTCCAGAGACCCAGAACTGGAACAGCCACCTCCTGGCAGGTCAACACTCTCAGCAGCAGGGTTCAGGGGAGCTGGGAGTGAAGTCTTTGTGGCCCTGAGACTTCAGAACAGGAGGCCAGCACACACAGGCCCTTGGAGATCTTCTTCAAACAGGTTCAAAGCCAAGTTCCAGTCTTTGTCCTCTCATTGGCAGAAACAACAACTGCAGGCCAACCCCACACAGCACACAGCAAAGGGGCAGTACTCCTCCTCACAGCTCTTCAGCTTTTCTCCTTGGCAGAGGTTCCTCTTGATTCCAGAAGTAGTCTAAATCACTGGGGTTTTAGGTCTAATACTTATACCCCAAAATGTCTTTGTTCTATTTGTGCAGGGGGCTCTGAGCCCAGTCCAAACCAGTTCTGTCCTCACTGGTGGAGTAAGATCACAGGGTGTGGAGACAGCATTGTGCAAGGGAGACAGGACCTATTCAGGTGCAAGGAAATCTCCTCCCACTACTCTAAATTCAGCCAAGGCCTATTCAGCTCAGCTCTGAGTCATCCTGGAAGGTCTAGGCAAGCCTCAACCCCCCAGTGGCTGTCTACAGTGAATGCACATCCCCATCCCCTATCACTCCAAAACCAGACAGTCAATACACAAACAGGCAGAGGCACACAGAATGGTTAAACAAGAAAATGCCTACTTTCTAAAAGTGGTATTTTCAAACACACAATTTAAAAACCATCTTTACTAAAAGATGTGTTATTAAATTCTGAGTTCAGAGAGCCTAAACTTTATTTCTCTACCTTGTCTCAATGGGAAGTTATACTTGTAAGATGTTACAAAGCAGTTCTCATTCTATCCTATGGGGCAAGATAGCCTTTTAATAGTGAAAACGAAATTGGCAGAATTTCACTTTCAGGACATGTCACATACACCAGTACACGTCCTACCTTTCACATACACTGCATCCTGCCCAGGGGGGGTACCTTGGGCCTACCATAGGGGTGTGTTACATGTAGGAAAAGGCAATGTTAGGGTCTGGCAAGTGGGCTCACTTGCCAAGTCGTCATGGCAGTAAACAACTGCGCATAGACACTGCAGTGGCAGGTCTGAGATACTTTTTCAGGGCTACTCATGTGGGTGGCACAATCAGTGCTGCAGGCCAACTAGTAGCATTTGATTTACAGGCCCTGGCACACTTCAGTGCACTTTACTAGGGACTTACCAGTAAATCAAATAAGCCAATCAGGGAGAACCAATTGTATCAACAGTTTACACAGGGAGCACTTGCACTTTGACACTGATCAGCAGTGGCTAAGTGCCCAAAGCATCTAAGCCAGCAAAAACTAAATCCAGCCCAGCATCAAAAATACAGAACGTAGAGGCAAAAAGCCTGGCATTCAACGCCAAATATGCCAAGTCTAACAGTATTACTTTGTTATTCTGTCATTTTTGCACATGGTAAAACAGTCTGGGCAAAGATTCCTCCCCATTGGTTTCAGTTTAACACCCAGATACAGCAGAAAGCAATTGAAAGATGACCAGTCAACCTTTGCAAAGGGCCTTCCACTTCCCCGGAACAGGTGTTGCCATTTTTTTTGTAGTTTTGATCCGTTTCAGTTAGAAACAATTTTATGGGGTTAAAATGTGCAGATAATGCAGCATGTCAAGGATTATGTGGCAAATCTATAATTATAGAGAAAACGCAGTAGTCGCAGAATCATATATTTCCCACGGCCCGTAATATACCACCCACTCTGACGGATGTTCTCCCTGCGCATGAAGCCAAATTAGAGGTCTGCTGGGCACTGCATTGTAGTAGCAGGTAATTCCTCATGCTGCCACTTACCTTTGCAGTAGCAACACCTGGGGGAAATTAAACCCACCACAAAAGGCAACACATACTTCATGGAAGTAGAGTTAAAAATGCCTGTTATAAAACAGGAAAAACAAGTAATTGTTGGGCGGGATAAGGATCACTTCCCATTCTCTCTTGGCATTTGGCTAAAGGCTACTGCATCCTCATTTAAAAAATAGTGCATGTACTCCGTCCACTCACATTCACCGTCCACTGCTGCCCGGCACAAAACCAACCGGCTCTCGTTTGAAGTGAGGACAAGTTCTCAATCGTATTTATTCCATGTTTGATTTATTATTTTCCAACTTCAAAAGCGATGGAATAACGCACAGAACCCTGCTAGCTGTAATGAAGGCGGCTCTCGAGTTCAGTGGCGGCTGGTAACATTTGAAAATGGTAAGGCGTAAATACTGCCCTGAGGCGAGCGAGCGAGCCCAAACTACCTACAGGGGCAAATGAAATGAAAAAAAGAGTGGGCAAATGGTGCATTCTCAAGCAAATTTGAGGAAGAGGTGGCTTGGCGAACACATCTCTGGGAGTAGCCAGACAAGTCTCTTTGCACTTGCACAGATACATCACTCTCCCTGCATTCACATAGGCACACTACTCACCCTGCACTCATAGACCCATTACTCACCCTTACCTGACACATCACTAAGCCTGCATTCACCCATCCACATCACTCATACAGACACACTGCTCACCCTGCACTCACACAGACACCACTCACCCTTCGCTGCACTACACTCAAAGATACACACTGTTTCGCTCTCCCTACACTCACAAAATTAGACTGCTGTGATGGTGTTTTCTACAATGCTCCCACGGGATGGCTTCGCAGCGCTTCGTCGTGTGAGCATCAACACTTCCTAATTGGAGAGTTCACGCAGCGCTGCTTTGGACATGAACACAGCTGGGACCATTTGATTCGCTCTCCTTGAACAGTATCCGTTGCCTGAACTCACATCCCCAATCTGATGTGGATTTATCGTCCTTTGCTTGATTTTTAACAATCCAGTAACATGCAGATTTATAATTTAAAAAAATGGAATGATGCCATACAGGACAGCCATGCCAGGAAAGGCGGCCTGCGACGCTGCCACCGGCTTTGCCCCAGAAGACGTGGAGCCGCTTAAACTGTGTGACCTTGGGCAAATCACTATTGCGAAAAGTATATGTTCTGATATTTAATTGCTACAAGTAGCAGATGTCGGAGCTGTTATGAAAACTACTTGGCACATTTCATTAGACTCGACATACAGAAATGCCTTCTGACGGCCACACTACACACCAAAGAAATCCAAGTAATGTGTACCCACTACAAGTGCCAGAACACACACACCGCGCAGGAGGAAGTGTTATTTTCTGAATGACCACTTCATGACGTCCTCTCTGGCTTCTAGTATATACTTTACACAATTGACTAAACAAATCACTGCTGCCTGCAGCTAATTAGGTGGCACCGCGTGAGATTTAGGATGATAAACCCTACACACGTTGATCTGTTTTAAATGCTGCTCTACTTGCTACTTTTTAGCCCGCATTTAATATTTTGGTCGCTGACATCTGACGAACTGAAGTGACCTTGACAGCATATCCCGAATAACTGCCCTAAACTCACTAAAATAATTCCCTGCAACCTTTTTAAATAGAAATATTTCCGTGTACAGTTATACAAACACAAAAACTGGTCGAGTGCACCTAACCATTTGGATATTCACCCTCTGCTCGGGGGGGGGCGGGTTGCCCCCATTTTCACTGAGCTCAGGTGGTACGCAGGAGTAAACAATGGCCAGCAAGACACGCCATACATGTGTAGTTACACTACAGAGGTTTACGAGGCAGACTATTTTTCACATCTTTAAAATTCATTATGCTGCTAAGCCATTAGCAGATGCCCAGCGCTTTTCAAGTTCTGCTGACAACTTTCAAAAGGCGGGCTCAGGACAGTCACATCAGCCAGCACTCTTCCTCCCACAGTGAGCTCACAGCCCCAGAACCGCTCACTGAGTCCTCGGGGCCTTAAGTGCAGAAGACATCAGTCGCGGCTCGCGCTCGCAATACTCGCGGGGGGTCGCGCGGGGGTGGGGGCCGGGGGCGGTTTAAAAATAAAGTTTAAAAAAAACTTAAACTTACCTGACCGGGCGGGTCCGCGCCGCCTCTGCTGTCTGCTCCTGGGCCGGGGTCCGGTGCGTTGGTGCCTTCAACGTCTTCTGCGTGAGTGGCTGGCAACCCCTCTCAGCCAATCCAGACGCTGCTCCAGCAGCGCCAGGATTGGTTGAGGGCAGGGATACTCCCTGCCCATTAGGAGACCGGGGGCTGCGCATGAAGCAACCCTCGCTCTCCTAAGGTGAAGGCTAGTGCGCATGTTCGGGCTGGTCGTTAAAAATGACCAGCCCAAAAACGAACATGCGCACTATTGCACTGTCACTCAACCCTGAGAGTGCTGCCGCAGTCCCACCCCCTTCAGCGTCCCTGTTCTACTTCTGACGCTAATTCCAATTAGGAGTCCTGATTGCTGCAATTAGCGTCAGAAGTAGAACGATTTCTAAATGTGGCCGTGGCATCAGTGGGGCAACGCCCCCAATGGACGCACCGCCACTGCGGCGTCGGGTTCAGTCAGAAGTGAACAGGCACAGCGCGTGCGTGACGCACAGAGCACACGCTCTAGGTACACATCTACGCATTTACTATAGTGCCGGGGTACTTCAGGACGACAGAGAATATAGTGGATGGGCTCGGTGACAGAAGAAGATCTAATTTGGGATTTATTGTTGCGCTTATCGAAGCGGCCTGCCTGGTTTTCGCAGTTCCAATTGGAGAGATGCAAAATGCACACGATTCGTAGCTAATTTCAGATAATGTAAGCTACTCCAATGTGAATAGTAATACAATGCACGATTACAGATATTATAATGGGACTTCGGGGCTTCCAAGCACTTCCATCAGTCACTTATTTGCTACTGTTGTTGTTTCATACAGAAGCGCCCTAAAGCAATTCTTCAAAATCCAAGTAACCGGTAAAATAAATAAGTGACTTGATATACTGTTGTAACACATATCACAAAATATTTCGACTTTTGTGGACCAAGTCGAATTGATATGCTGCTGTAAACAATTCAACATTTTTAGACCAAGTCACAAAAAATGATTAAACCCACGCTGCTTCTCAGCAATATGCTTATGTTTTGCGTATAGGTTTTAATTTGTTGGAATTCTCTGAATTTCTGGCGTTACAACTGTAGATTGTCTGCAGAGTGGAAAGTCGTTTTCTTTCAATGTCATTTCCCCTTAGGGTTCGGGATGTTTCCTTTTGAATAATTTGCACTTGAATAATATCTGTGCTACTTGAATCTATTTGATTTTATCTGGACAATTGGCATAAAAACCAAGAACCGTGCTTTACCTCCAGGTTCCTCAGTTGGCCCAATTATGTTATCCTTAACAAATCCCTTTATCTTCCTTTGCACCGGAATGCATAATGATTCACCGCTCATGTTCGTGCAGATTACATGTTTCTGTCACTTTAGAGAGGAAAACAAGGGAGCCCAACCTCACAAGGCATATTTAATGATAATTTATCTCATGGCGCAGGCTCAACCCCTGGTGCTCTGGTTAAATATCTTTTTTTTTTTTTTAGAACTTCTGCACCTGGAAAACAAGCTTGGCATCAAGGATATATGTGGACCCACCAAAAATAATATGCTATATTTTACTATATTTAAGGGAGGAGAGGGGCTTGAAACCCACTTACGGGTATTCTTCTTCTGAGTGATGGCCCCTCCCTGCACTGAATAATGGAAATAAAGACCATATTAAGCTCTTCACATCTGCATATAGATAGTACATATTCCCTGGAAAGTCAATTTAAATGACAGTTAATGATGATGGGGGTGTAATAGTGGGGGCACCACTACTACTAAAATGACATGAAATTGACAAGTTGAGTCTATACCTTACCCTTATCTCCCACCCTCACTGTACAACATTACAGTGTGGAATTCTCTGATGCTTTGCCAAAGGCGGGGGTATATTCCCTCACCACCTTAGGAGGCTGTTCTGTTGCCCCTCCATTCCACATTATCCAAGGTGGGCATTAGAGGCCTTCTGGGCCGGATAGAAACAGAAAATAGGCCTAGGCACCAAAATGAAAGTGACCCCCGTTAGCGAATCAGATACCAACAAAAGAGGCCCACATTTCGAAATCGGGGCAATTTCGGACTGTAAAGACACAGGGCCAGATTCACAAACGGCTTGTCCTGTGGTATCTTGTGGACGTTCCATGTATGCCATGGAACGTAGGTAATAGTGGTTAGTATTCTATGAAAGGATGGTGGGTTCTAAGAATGTGGAGGAGATGACAGTTGAAGGCGGAAGGAGGAGATGACAGTTGAAGGCGGAAGGAGGAGCTGGGTGAGGTGCAATTCCTTGTACCTGAAATAAATACCCTCTAATAAAACAAGACCTGCGTATGATTCTTGCTTCATTACACTGGCCACGAGTGGAAACCATCTACGATGGATTGACCTCAACAGCAATTCATTTAATGAAGATCAGCAATTTTCGTCAAAAAAAAACTTTATGTAACTACTTCATGGCATTTGAACTTTATGCTGCTTTAAACTACTTTTAAGACATTGAGCAGTTCGTTATTTATGGGAAGATCTTTACCTGAATGTGCTCTGTCAGTAAAGCTTGTGCTGACTGGTGTGACCCCTGATTTCAGCATGAGGTGCGCTGTCTGTTGAGACTGCTAGATCAGCGTGAAGCCTCACAGTGGTAGTTTTCGCTCTTCAGCACGGTCTCAGCGGGAGCCTCTTCCTTGCATCCGCGCTAAGCATCACCTTGTGTCGTCAGCTTGTGCCTGTGGCTCTTGCTTCTCGGGCAAAGGGACGCCATCAAATTCAACGCAAGCTGTGTGTTTTGGGCGGCCATATTCATTTGGGCGAGAACTTGTGCAGTGTTTTCAGCATGTACCTGCAGCTATTTGCTTCAGGTGCAGGAGGACATCATCACATTCAGCTCTCCCCTTCCGAGACCCATGGTGTGATAAATCATTACACCTTATGTGAGATATTTTGTTTTTGTGTGTTGCACACTCGCCAAGATACACCGGCTTGTTCCTTAGATATAGATAGCATTTTTCACAGAATTACTGATACCGCTAACGCCCGAGTAGGCGTGCAGGTGATATGGCGCCTTACATAAGGTACCTTCATAATATAAGCTGGCTTTATCAATAATGTGAAATGAAGTGCACGTTACTATTCACCATAGTACACCTTTGCTCTTAGAGTTACGGTTATAGTGCACTTTGAAGAGCACCAGAGCATGAGAACTTTCTGATAACAAACGCGCAACTTGAATAATCATTGTTTGTTGTCTCTTTGTGTATTTGTTTTTGTTCATCTTCCTGTTACAGGTGCAATTCGGTTTCTCTAAATAGAGGAACACCTTACTAATAGGATTTTAATTTTTCACACTTATAACCTCTGGTTAGGGTGGGCCTTAGCGTGCCCATACCGCCGAGGTTCACACTTTGGTCCTGAAGAATGCCTGGCAAATAGCATCATATAGGCTGAAACATGTCGACCTCGCACAATGGGATAAAGCTGAAAAAACTATCCAGTTTCTACATCCCACACCCCGTTTTTAAGTGTGTCAGATTGGCCAATAAATAAATCGTTTTTGGACACAATCTAGGCATTTTTAACCACTACACTATCACCTTCACTTGTCACTCAAACAAATAACCTGCTCCGCAGTAATTCTGGCGTTGAAGCACACCAGGGAGGCACTCGGCCTCTCCTGGTGGGGCCCGATGATGAAGCATGTCACCAACCAGGTTGGTGAGTGAGGGCTTTCTAGAGAATCAAGTTAGATTCTTCATGCCTGCTCTTCTCCTGAGAAGGTACACTCTTTTGTTGTTTTCATTGTCTATTTTGGCAGCCATATAAATTTATGCAAGAACTTGTAGACTACAAATTTGCACACCGGCCATATTGAATTGAGCAATTTCAGTGGAAAAGTCTCCACATGAATACAGTTTGTTGGTGGCCATTTTTAATTGGGCTGCATTGGTTGAAAGAAGATTGCATTCACTCCAGCCATATTGGATTGGGCACTTTCAGTGGAAAATTAATAACAGTAATAGAAATCAAGCCTGCTTCCACTGAAGATTTTCTGGAAAACATAACTAGACATCAGGTGGAGGAACATGAAAAGTTTATTTTCATCTGGGTAATAGCATTTTATTTGTTTCCTGGATCTGCATGACTTACTATTGCAGTCTAAAATTCATCGCTTGCTGAATTATGCTGTTGTTTTATTATTATTGTGGACAATTACAAGCCTATCATTATCTCTATAAGCTCTATAATTAAATATACCAACTTTTGCTTCCCTACAGGTTTGGTGCTTGGATATGCATTGTATACCATTGTCATATGTAAATAATTACAATTTTAACTCATAAGTTAGCTAGTATCACCTGTTCTTGCTCTAATGCAGAACATAAGTCCTCCCCCGTTTTTTCTATCATCCCCTGCTGCACCGGTTCTACATTGGCCAAAGTGGAAAAAGTGTTCAATCATTATTCAAGGGTTTGTGGCACCACTTTGAGTGCTGGAAGAAAAACTTCTCTATTATTGCATTGCTTAGTTCCTGAGGGACAAGAAGTATATGCGCACTTACTGAATTTGGCAGATAGTGAGGCAACTAACTTAAATTAATTCGAAATTTGCATGAAAAAACTTGATCTAAATTATCTTCCCAAAATCAGTACAGTGCTCAAATGTTATCACTTTGGAAAGCAGCTCTTGAATGTTATCACTTTGAAAAGCGGATACAGAAGGCAGGGGAATCTGTGGAGGACTACATAACATCATTACGTAAATTAGCATCTGCATGTGCTTTCGGGGTTTCAAATGATAAACGTGTAACATATCAATTTATGCTAGGTTGTAATAGTTACAAAGTGAGAGTATCGCTAAGGCAAAAAGACAATCCATCTTTGGATGAAGTGTTGACAATTGCAAAAACTGTAGAGCATTCTAGGGCATGTGTTGACACTTTAAACAAGCATTTGCAATGCAATAGGTATCACATTTACGAAAGTTTGAGCTATTGGCATTGTAAATGACAATGCCTTTTATTTCTGTGTTGTTTTTAAAACAGATAAATAAAAGGCATTGTCATTTACAATGCCAATAGCTTAAACTCTCGCAAATGCGAGACCTATTGCACTGCAAATGAGTTCGGCGCCCGTGCTATAAACATTTTTAAAGAGCGTCAGGAGAAAGCATGCAAAGCTATCTGAGAAAATAGTGCTTGGAGGTTGTAATAAAGCCTACCGAGTAACAATACACGTAACAGGTGGTGTCGCCATGGGAGGTTACAAAATGAGACACGGCGGTACTAAGGAGGGACTACTACGCCTATTGACCAATGAACAGCCACAGTTTACAGTGGACAATGACACAAGCCAATAAAAAATATGGGCGGAGAGTGGCGGAGCTTCAAGTCCCTACCTGAATACAGCATGCCTCGCAGAGCAGCGCATGTGCTGCCCAGGCTCAATCTAAAAATAGAAAAAAAATTCAAAAGAGACTCATAAGATGAAGCAGATGTGCAGAAATTATGTTATTGTAAATAACAGGTCCCAAGATAGACGAGTAGAGGAGGCCCAATAGGGGTCTCGTTACATTTCGAGAATATAAAGTGACTGAAAGAGCACACTTCAAACAGCAAGCACAGCCAATTAGAAGAGAAAGTAACAAGACTGTTTTGTTATAAAATAAAAAAATAAAATATGAACACTACTTCTATTCCTCCGCAGCGAGCAAAAGAAGGTCCCCATGAGAACTCAAGATATTGGTCGTCATCTTACGGACATTTTTAGAGCGACGTTCCATCACTGATATGGCCTCCTAGCGCTGTAGTCACATGTTATTGTGGAATAGGACACGTTACAACGCAAACATTTACAACGCATGCTTTTACAACGCGGTTTTATCATTGCAACATCCATTACAACGCATGATTTTACAACGCATGCCATCACAACACATTTTTAGAATCTACATTTACAACGCATTCCATTACAACGCATACCATTACAACGCATACCATTACAATGCATAATACTTTTAGGGCAACAGTAGGGTAAGTGTTGGATAGTGTAGGGGTAAAAATTACTATTCCCACTCCAGTGAGTGCAACAGTAGGGTAAGTGTTGGATAGTGTAGGGGTAAAATTACTATTCCCACTACAGTGAGAGCAACAGTAGGGTATTGGATAGTGTAAGGGTAAAAATTACTATTCCCACTCCAGTGAGTGCAACAGTAGGGTAAGTGTTGGATAGTGTAGGGGTAAAAATGACTATTCCCCATTACTTACCTTATAATTCGTTGTAATGGCATGCCTTGTAGTGACATGCGTTGTAATGGCTGCGTTGTAATGGCATGCGATGTAAAGGCAGTTGCGTTGTAACAACTGCGTTGTAAATGTAGTGCGTTGTAATGACTGCGTTGTAATGGATGTTTCCCGTTATTGTATTACTATTTCAGCCCAGAGTCTGATTCAGTTTGGTGACGTGTTTTGGATTTTGTCTTCTGATCATATTCTTGGGTAGGAAGCCAGTGTACAGATACATTTATAATACACTGCATGTTCCGCACAGCTTTCATTGTTTATGGCTCACACTCCATGCTTGTTTTGTTCTGACTCACATTCCATACTCCATCAGAGTTCTCTTCATGGAGTCCTTGTCCACAACTAAGGCAGATGACTCTGAACATCCACGAGGAAAGAGTGTGTATGTGGCCTCACATCTCAGTGTGTGAGCCAGGCACATATCCAGTGCTTTCAAAAGAAATACAGAAGTACAGGTACTCACTATTTATAGTGCCTGTTTGCTCTTGAGAAGTACAGGTGCTCTCCCATTAAATGTATTGCAGCAGTGCTGAGAAGTGCAGGTGCTCTCCCATTGAATGTATTGCAGCAGTGCTGAGAAGTGCAAGTGCGCTCCCATTTAATGTATTGAGGCACTGCTGAGAAGTGCAGGTGCTCTCCAATTAAATGTATTGAGGCACTGCTGAGAAGTGCAGGTGCTCTCCCATAAAATGTACTGCAGCGCCGCTGAGATGTACAAGCACACCTTCTTCTTAGAAGTGCAAGTACTCTTTCTTTCAAATTAAAGAAATGCGAGTTCTCAGTATCGGACAGCACCTGCCCATTTAAAGCACTGCACATATCAGTCCAGTGACCATGGCTTAATGATGACAGCACCCTTGTGTATTTAGCCATTTTAGAGCATGTGTTTCTTTAGCAAAAAATCAATAAAAAAATCACAGAACCATATATTCTGTACAATTTACCCAGTAAGAAGTCGTGTGTGAAGGGGGTGAGAGGGAGCGCATGCATGTGTAATCTTCAGTGATGGATTTCTTCAAAGATTATGACTAAGGGCCTCCACTAGCTAGATGGTGTGCATGCAACAGCATTCTTCCCCTCCATCTCATTGCTTCATTCACAGTGCAGCCTCTTAAGGATTGTTTGATGCTGCAAAAATAAAAAGACTGCCAAATCTCCATATTTATCCATTTAAGCGGACTAAATTCGTCGATCGCGCCAGAAATATAGACACAAAATATGTAACCTACAGCAGTAAATAATAATAATATAAAAAATAAAACATGATGGCATATTTGTAATGGTCTACCATGACAAAACCTGACCAGACCAGAGCAATACATCTGTGGTAAGAATGGAAATGGCCAGTAGCTGAACTCTGCTTTGTCACTGGTGTTTTCCAGGATGTTATGGCGTAGATCAGTTCCTTCAACAGGCAGGTACTGGGTACTACACTTCCTGAATTTGCAAGGAAATGAGTAATATTAATTCTCAGTAGTGGTGCAACACTTGTATTGGGAGACGACCAATGCTTCTCAGTGGCACACCGGTACTTTGGGTCAGTGTGGCAAATACTTGCTCTTCTAAATGTCCATTTCAAGCCTTGGCGCGGATCCACTGAAGAGTGCCTTCTCCGATTCCAAATTCCAGATGAGTAAATAAAAAAATGGTATGTACTGCACCCCACTGCTGGCCTATAAGGGTTCAAATATATATGAAATTGCTGAATTTGAGGTGATTCCATTTAAATCTGGGACCTGGTAACTGAGAGAGGGAGGCAAATCCTTTCAAAAATATTTGGAACTCTGAGGGAATGTCTTCAAAAATAAAACCCACAGAGACAAGCCCTATGCACACAGACAATACCCAGCTGTATATACATGCAGGTAGATGCATGCCATCACACAACACAGACGTGGGCACTTGTAGACACCTGTGTACATTGGGTGGATGATTTATTGAGAGCTGTGTATTTGTACACCATGAAAAGATGTTTGGATACAGTGCTTAATATGAGCCGGTGGATGCCAGCGGGGGTCCCCAGCACTCATTTTTGTGGACCGGCACTTATTTTTACAAGAGCAAAAACACACAAAACGGAAAACCGGACAAAGAGAGACGGAGAAACCATCAGAAAGGGAGAAAGCAGAAACCTACAAGAGTGAGATAAAGAACAGGAAGTGACTGGTGGTGGATTAAAGTGGCATGAAGTGGATTTAGGACTATGGAGCTTTGGTACTCAACACACCAACATTCAGTTGCACTGGCTGCGGGCTCCTGAGCAGAACCCTGGCCACCTGCACTTATTCTTTCATAAGTTAGGCACTGGGTGGATACAAAGGCGGTTGGCTACAAGGATGGGTGCTATTCCATAGCAAGATGTATGCAAGTGCTGTTGGATCGATGAATACGTGCTCAAGAGATTGATGCTTGGCTATAGGTAGATGGAAATGTACCTGGGCAGGGTGGATGGATGTATAGGTGCGGGTACTTGTGTGTGGAGGGGTGCATGAATGTTCAGATAGAAGAATAACTATGAGTGTCTGTGAGGACAAGTGAGAGGACAAGGGTGGATGAACTGATGACTTGGTGGGTAAGTGGATGCAAAAAAGAATGCACAGGTGTTGTTGCATGTAATAAGTACAATCTTTCCAATTACAGAGATCTGTTAATGAACAATTAGTATTTTATGAACAAGAATTCTAAATGTGACCAGACACTCTTATTGACAAACACAAGCACAGGGTCACTCCCTGAACAGTATTCCAGGCCTTTTAGCCTGTGGACTGATTGTTCGAACTGGAAGCGATGCACTTTACGCCTGCAGTCCGCTGACTGTAGTGGCATATAAACAGGCACTAAAATCACATGGTGAGCCAAGAGGATGCCTTCTTATAAGTTTAGAAAGCATGATTGTTGCATAATTATTTTCTTCAGCCATCTAGTGGCACATATTAGTACATTGAAAGCAGCTGTTTTTTTGGACGTTCATGATAATTATAAATAAATTCCCATCTTGTCTAACTAAACAGTGTATGGTTCCATTAGATTTTTTATTACCAATATATTTTCGCACCAAGTTACACTCTGATTAGAATTAAATGTACAGCATAACTACTAGATATGAAGAATGAACAATAGGGACCAAATTAGTTCCTTGGGAAACTCTGTGACTTCCATACATACATCACCCAAATTGCCTCGAGGAATATAGAATAGATCTGAGAGTTATCATGCACTAAGATGAAGAAATTAATCAGCCCTTTAAAGCAGGTAGAGAACAAAGTGATAAAATGGTTCCATGTAATAAAGGTAATGTGTGAACTTAATTTAATAATGACAAAAAGTGGCACTGTAAGTCCGACCAGAAGTAATCCGGCTGAAATAAAAACAAGCATTTGCAATGCAATCGGTCTCACCTTTGGAACCTTATATGTATTTAGCTATGCAGCACATTAGCCTGGGTGCTGAAACATCTACTGTTCTTTAACATGGAGGGAATGTAAGCACCAAACTGCGTGACATGCCAGGTATGGGAACACATGGAGAGAAATATTGCCTTTCAGCAGGAAATGGTATAGTCCAAAGCTCTGTTTTTCATATAAAATCAGGGCCTTCGGTGGTCACATCACTGAAAATACAAGATTTGATAAAAATATTATTGTCTATGGGTGCTCGTGGAAGACAATTTCTATGACTGGAATCTGGAGAATGCTAAAGTGATTCTGGTATTTTACTGACCTCTGCTGGTCGTTTTCTATCAAGAAAGTTAAATAGAGGCAGTTGCCTGAAAAAAAAGGAAAGTCCCTCAGCAGAAAGCAATTCTGGTATTTTACTGACCTCTACTGGTCGTTTTCTATCAAGACAGTTAAATAGAGGCAGTTGAACAAGCAGAAAGCAATTCTGGTATTTTACTGACCTCTACTGGTCGTTTTCCATCAAGACAGTTAAAAAGAGGCAGTTGAACAGAAAAAAAAGTCCCTAAGCGGAAGCAGACAAGTCCTAGGGCTGATCTCCAAAATATATACAAGAGGTCTCGAATGCTCGACCTAAAAAAAGAACTGAAAGAAGGTCACATGGATGACATGGGTTCAAACGACAGTTATAGCTCCAAAGTGAGCAGAGTAGACGGCTCTGGCAGCTCTTGAATGTCTGATATGTATCAAGCGGGAGAGAGAGGAATAACGTGTGCTAGTTCACTTCCCCTGTTAGTGTATGCAGAATTCAATAGGAACTAGTTACGGGGTAGAAGCTCCATGTTTATGTTTCAAGGAAAAACATTTGTTTTTCAGGAAGACCCTCACCCACCAACCTAGTTGGTGGCATGCTTCATCATCGGGTCCCACCCAAGGCACCGAGTGCACCTTGGGTGTGCTTTAACGCCTGATTGCAGCGGAGCGGGTTATGTGCAGTGAGTGTGCAGTGAAAGTGAAAAGTGTGTGAATTGAAAACTGTCCACAGGGTCCCAGGAATTCAGAAAAATCATTTTAATAATGGGCCCTTAGCAGTATTAAAACCGAGGGGAGGATATTGGTGGAGGTAATTTATGGCTCCAATATCCTGTGTGGTCTACATGTTTCAGCCAGGTCTCAGTGTTATACTGGCTTTCATCAGGACCTATGTGAAAAGGAATTAGTGATGGTCAAAAATATGTATTTAAGACCAAAATGTGTTGCACGCGCTAAGGTGCGTTAACTGGAAGAGGAGGTATTCCTCTAGTAGCTCAGTGCCTGTTTGGGATAAAAGATAGACACACAAAACATACAAACATAAACATTTAGATAAAGCAGGCTTCATTTTGCACATAGAATCATGTGACTGGGTAGACGTCGTGTCCGTACTCTATGCGGTAAAGAGCAAGAGTGAGAACGGAACGTGACGTTTTGTGCAAAAGTGGCTTTATAATCATGCCGGATTATGCGCTACTGTGCGGTAGTTCAATAGCGTCAAGGCGGAAACACTGCTTAATTAAGTGGTAAGTGTTATAGATAGAAAGGTTTGCTTACTCTGAACTTTTCAGAATGAGCCCCATGAGTCCCGTTGGGGGGGCCGGACCTATAGTCACACACTGCGTGTGTTGAGGAAGAAGTAAAAATAATCAATGAAGAAATTTGTAAAGCCTGGCCACGTTTGGGCTGGTCTCCGCAGGCCGGCTGATTGAGGAAAATCCCCCCACTTTTTTAGGACCCCACTTACGCTATTCACAAACACCGGCGCTGAATCGAGACACCTGGAACAGATACAGTGTATTTAAACGCCCCCTCGACCACAGACCTGCATCGACGGAGTCCCGATGCAGGCCGCAGTAGGTATGAACAGAGGGCTGCAGACCTTGACGAAGTAAGTGGGGTCCTAAAAAAGTGGGGTGATTTTCCTCACCATCACTAATTCCTTTTCACATAGGTCCTGATGAAAGCCAGTATAACACTGAGACCTGGCTGAAACATGTAGACCGCACAGGATATTGGAGCCATAAATTACCTCCACCAATATCCACCCCTCAGTTTTAATACTGCCAAGGGCCCATTATTAAAATAATTTTTCTGAATTCCTGGGACCCTGTGGACAGTTTTTAATTCACACACTTTTCACTTTCACTGCACACTCACTGCACATAACCCGCTCCGCTGCAATCAGGCGTTGAAGCACACCCAAGGTGCACTCAGTGCCTTGGGTGGGACCCGATGATGAAGCATGCCACCAACTAGGTTGGTGGGTGAGGGTCTTCCTAAAAAACAAATGTTTCTCCTTGAAACATAAACATGGAGCTTCTACCCCGTAACTAGCTCTTGAATGTCAACAGAGTCTCTATGGTTATACATTTCAATGAGGGCCTATTTAAAGCTTCCTGCAGGCATGCTTGTGCACAATTGTGCAGATGGTCTATGTTTTAGTAATACATGGCCATTTAGTCCCACTGTATACAGGGGCCCTTCTCTCACTACCACCGTTCTGCTGTTTAGTGAGCCCGTCAGACTGCTGCGACATACCATCTGCGATTACTTAACAACTAATGGTCCATATCAAGAGGCAGGTTGCAGCGACCTTAGGCCCTGAGTACAAGTGGGATGGAAAAGGGTGAGTTATTTCCTGGGTGCAGTAAATACCTCATATTCAGAAATCTCCTCGTGAAAATGAGGAATTAAATGCAAACATATATGGTTTTTGCACCATATTTCGCATATATCTGAATGAATTTCACGTTTCTTCCAAGGTAAATTTCACCGAGTTTCATCTGACAAAATTTATCAAGGGAAAGTTGCAGAGTGAGGTGTTAGCCACGAAGCTTGACATTCAAATCACTGCACAAACAGGAATTTACCACCCACTCAGGACCAGGCCCTACGTGTTTTGCTCTCTCATGCGTGTGATGGGATCCGATGTCATGTGTCACACGGTGACACCGTGTGAGTTGGCAGGTATGATAATGTCCTGATGCTGTGTAATTCCCAAGCACTCTTATTTTATCTGGCATGCATATGATTCTTGTCAGGCAGGTATAACAAGGTGCACAAAGGCAGTTCCCCTGCCCCGCCTCTACTAACAGGATGCAGATAAATACTTGTACCGGATCTGCCACAACAACAATGCACATAGCTAGATCCTCTCAGACAAAAAGCTACCCAAGAGCACCAGCGCATGCACAGCACCAAGAAACGACTCCCATGATGAGGCGCATAAGCAAAGTAATCAGAGACGCCCCATAACCGTGTGCTCCAGAAAGCACTTTAGCACCCTCTAAAAAGTGCCTACACCAGACCACTCATGTTTCCTGGTCCTTGCATGAGTAGCGAAGCACCAAGGGAGTAGCTACTCACTAAGCAGTGTTTACACATAGAGGAGGTAATTATCCTCCACCAGGTAACTGGCCATTAGATGACATCATGTCTTTAAAAAAAAATACAGCCTGTGCCTCTTAATGGCACAAGCATCTGGGTTAGGAGTTGCACTCTGACCTTATAAGGTCGCTTGCGCTAGTTCTACACATAAGTTTGTTGAGGTCCCACGCTCTGAGCAACCCCCCCTCTATCACAGATACAGGCAGACAAAGTGCTGTTCAGCTGTTTTCACTAAAGACAGATCTATGCAGCTTGGCTATGAGTTATTTCTTTGATGATAAACACCACAGCGGCACGGCGTTTCTGTACCTTCCAAAATCAGTAAGGTCAAAGGAGGGAGGTGCTGTCGCCAGCTGTCTGCCTCCACCAAGATCCAGGAAAAGGGGGGTGAGGAGGGTGGGGTGTTAAGTGAAGCCTTACCTGCAGCGCCCCTCTTCTGCCTTGCTGGGCAAGTCCATCACTGCTGCTCGCCGTGCAACAACTGGGTGCTGCGGGGGAGGATCAGACCAGCCTTCCTTCAGCAGAAAGAACAGTTCTGGAGGAATCCACAACCCATCTGGTCTCCTTACAGGAAATCGTACAATCCACTGAATAAGAGAACTCCAGAACACCCCAGGATTCCTCAGGCACAAGGGCTGCGTCGAGAGACTCCCTCGCAGAGGACAGTCTGTGTCTTGCAAGGGGCAGTGTTTTGTGTGCATGCAGCCCTCAGGGCTTTTCTCACTTCTGTAGCCGACTTCCTGTGCGAGAAGGGACTACAGCTCCCGAAGAAGCCTGAAGCCCAGCCCCTCTCCCCGGTCAAACTTTCTACCAGACTTTTTCTTGAGGTCCTAGAAGTATCTGGGGTCTGCACAAAGAGAGTAGCAGCAGAACTATGAAAACAAGATCTCTGGCCAGTGGAAGGAGGGCCACAAGATGTTCCCTTCTCAACGCTGACAGAATACAAACAAGAAAGGCACGCCGGAGTGAATGCTTGCTTGTGCCCCGGGGGGGACCTTAGAGTGCGTGCTAATACAGGAACACTCTAGTCAGTCCCTGCTTATGCCTCAGGGGCACTGTAAAGTGCATGCTACAAGACAGCAATGCCGAAGACACGCACTGCACTGGAAATTGAAAGGCAGGGATTGCGCGCGCGTCGCTGCTTGTTCCCGCTGCAACACTCTAGGGGAGTCAACTTTAAAAAAAAGGTGGGACATGCACCAACCATTAGCCAATTGGAGGCTACAATTTTTTATATGATACATAAAAAAGCCAATCCAAAGCGTGAGAGGAGTCAGACTCCAGAAAACAGGTACAACAGATTGCCTAACAGCGCAAGCGCTGTATAGGCTTGACCTAAAAAGGATTCTGTCTTAAAAGAGAAAGGAGATGGTGACAAAGTTAGGAATGTGAAGACAAAGTCATTCAAAAAGGAAGGCACTAAAGATTCAATGAAGAAAGATGATTGCAAAGAATTTAAGAAACCGCTTAGATGCTTTTGATGCAATAGTACTTAGCTAATTGTAAAGATTGTCCGGCATGGAAATCAATTTGTAAAGTATGTGGTAAAAAGGGTAATTGTACAACTAATTGCAGATATAAGATCAGTAAAGGAAAATGAGAGAGGTGGAATATGAACAAGAAGATGATTGTGATATTGTTATTTTACAAGTGAAAGCCAAAAATGATGATGGGCCAATGGAAGAAGTGTCTGTAGGGGGCGCAAGGATGAGAATGCTTTTTTGAATCAGGTGCTGAAATTACACTTATACCAAAGTTGTTTTATTTTAAAGAAATAAGAGGAAAGCTAAAATTGTTTAAACGTGACATTAGACCAAGAGGTTTTGGGGGTCAACCCAATAAAGTCCTCGGATATTTTGAGAGTGTAATTGAGTTTGGTGGGATATTTACATCAGAAGAAGTTGGAAATATATCTTAACCCTAATGAATCTTCTTCGGTCAGGTTGAAAGAAACTATTGATGAAGTAAAGACAAATCATTCAAGTGAGGGTGTTTCTAAAATAGTATTACCGATTCGAGTGTCAAATGACTGCAGAAATAAATACAAAGAATTGTTTCCTAATGTATTTAGGAAAACATTGGGTTGTTTAAAGCATTATTCTCATTTTATAAAGATCAAACCAGGATCAATACCAAAAACTTGCAAAGTGAGGTATGTTCCGTTATGAGTAAGAGATGAAATGGCCAGTGAGATGGAAAGATTGGGACAGGAGGGAATAATTGAAAAAGTGGAAGGATCAGAGAACTTGTCTCCAGTAGTTATGGCAAAGAGTGCAAATGGAGGTGTAAGGCTTTGTGTCGATTTAAGAGAATTTAATCGATGTGTGGTAGTGGACAGATACCCATTGCCCAATATAACTGAATGTTGAGTTAATTGGGAGATGGCAAGTATTTTTCTTCATTGTACTTGATGTCCGCATATCATCAAATTAAACTACATTCTTTGTCTCAGGATTTGACATCTTTTATTACTCCTTATGCATGTTCAAGTATGTAAGAATGCCATTTGAGCTAATTTCGGCCTCTTCAGTGTTTCAACATGTTATAAAAGGCGTTGGTTGTGGAGCATGATGAACGATTGAGTGCGGTGTGTGAAAAATTAAACCTATGTGGACTTACCCTGAAACTGGATGAATGCAAGTTCTTGGCTGACAGCATACATTACCTGGGGCATCAAATCAGTGCACGAGGAATTCAACCTGAAAAGGACCTGGTAGCTGCCATTAATGATATGGTTGCTCCTACAACCAAGGATGAGCTAGTGAAATTTCTTGCCATGGCTGAATACTATGGAAAGTTTCTAGCGAGTTTTGCTGAGAAAAGCAAAAGTATGCGCATGCTGCTAAAAAATGGAGTGCAGATTTCTTGCTCTAAAGAATGTGATCAAGAGTTTAATTCATTAAAAGCATGCCCCTAGTCTGTCCACTTTTGAGCTAGGTAAGGAAACACTATTGATGATGGATGCCAGCTCCAAAGGTTTAGTGGCGGTGCTTATACAAGTGGTGGATGGACTAGAGAAAATCTTTTTGTTCATGTCTAGGAGTTTAAAAGGAGCAGAAATGAAATATTCTGTCATTGAAAAGGAAGCGTTGGGTGTGTACTGGTCTGTAAGAAAATTGAGGAAGTTCCTGTGGGGTTCTAACTTTGTGATTAAGACGGATCATAAGCCCGTGAGGGAAGTTCTAAGGTTGTCGACGCCATTTCCAGCCGAATATGTAAATGGATGATGGTGTTATAAGAATTTGACTATAAGGTGATTCATGTTCCTGGGACTAAGAATATTTTGGCTGATTGTGTGTTTCATTTGTGATGTGAGGAAGATCTGAGTGAAGATGAAGGAAATATGTTGGAGGTGTAGCTTTTGATGAGGGGATCAAGGTATGTGTGTTGTCAGGTGGAGCTATTCTGGAAGATGAGTGGATGGAAGAGTTAGGGAAAGATATAGAGTTGCAACAAGTAATGAGGTTAGTTAATTTTGAATGGCCAAGTAAGCAAGATCATAAGGTGTAACAAGAGGTTACTGGGAAGTAAGAGGAGAGTTAATGGTGAGGGGTGGTCTACTCTTAAGAGGTAGTAGGTTAATTTACCCGGTTGCTTTGAGAGAACATATTGTTTGTCTGGCTCCTGAGAGTCACCCTGGGATTTCAAAGACAAAAATGCAAGCTAGATCTGATTATTGGTTGCCTGGAGTTGATTTGATGGTGGAGAGAACGGTGAGGGAGTGTGTTGAGTGTCTGGAAAGTGATAAAATATTGAAGTGTAGGAATCAGCCAATGATCATATGGAAATTGATGACTGGTCCCTGGGAGGAGATTACACTGGATGTAGTGGGTCCTAGTCGCGTATCAAGTGTGGATCATTACTTGATAAGTTGTATGGATATTTACTCTAGTTGGCCGGAAGTATCAATTGTGACATCTGTAGAGTCATGTGTGGTGATATGATTTTTAAAGACTTTGATAGTGAAGGATATCCATCTGTCCTTCTCACTGACAATGGAGTACAGCTAATTTCAAGGGAGATGGAGAGTTTTTTAAAAGAAAGGGATATAATGCATACAAATCTGATTTATATCATCTTGAATGCAATGGCGTTATTGAAAGTTTGAATACAGTTTTGAAAGAAACCATTCAGCGATCTAGGGTGTGTGACAAATCATGGAAGGAAGAAGTGAGTAACTATGTAAAGGTGTATGATAAACTCATTCGTTCCATCTCTGGTGTGACACAGTTAAAATTATTTAGGGGAAGGAGATTAAATAGTTTGATGTGTCCCAGTTGGATGAGGGCAAAGAAAGATGATGATAAAGGAAATATGGTGAACGAGTCAGAGTGGAAAGAAAGAGTTGGTGACAAAATGGCAAAGATGAAAACAGAGTTTGATAATCGTAAAAGAGTAAGTGGGAAATTGGATAAAAATCAGACTCCTGTGTGGGGGGTCCGATGGATCCAAATACAGTGTGCCTATGAAAGTGATAAAATTGTTTAAAAATGCGATTAAGACAAAAGATCACAAGTGTGGAATGTGAATAGAGTTGCAAAGTGAAGCAAAGAGAATGTGGAATTGGACTATGCAAAGCATCCCACAAAGATGAAGAGCGAGGGTGTCACGGATGGTACAAGGAAGAGCTCAAGAAAAGATGTTGTACCAACTAATTTGAAGCACTTTGTGACACTTAATTATATGTGGCTCTTTCCCGCACTCTCACTGATTCAAGGTTGAAAATTATAGTAAATGTGATGTATTGTTTAGTTTATAATTTGTTGAACAGCATTCAAATATAAGTATTGTATATAGCTTTGATTTGCATTATTATGAGGGAAGGGTATGTGGTATCTTGTGGACGTTCCAAGCATGTGCATGGAACTTAGATATTAGTAGTATTCCATGAAAGGATGGTGCATTCTACTAAAACAAAACCTGCATATTGATTTCTGCTTCATTACACCTCCGCACTCGTGGTGGAGGCCCCGCAGTCGTAGGGAGGTCTCTGTACTCTGTGCGGAATCACCGCACTGAGAGTGCAGAGACTCCCCCACGACTGCTGGGCCTCCTGTTAATCAGTCCCACACCGTGTAAGTGTTTTGTGAGGTATGAAAGACTGCATGCATTTGTGCTTGCTGCTAGCTATGCTTTTAGTAATATCCGTGAAATCAACAGTAAATTCCGGGCCACCAGACCATAAACCATTCCCACAAACAGCCAAAATACCACCCCATACACTTTCCTGCTAGACCAGCCCTTCTGGCAGTGCCAGACTGCCCTGTAGGCCAGACGACACCAAAGGCCTAAGCCCCACAGTCTTACCCAAGTGTGGGAGTTGAATCTTCACCTACACCCGCCTTTCGCCAGAGTGGGGGTGGTTTGTGGGCTCCCCATGCCTTGCCTATGGGCCTCGGGTATATTTATTCCTTATCTCCTGTCTTGCCCAAGGGCATGTGGATTGATTATTTACAGAAAAATTAATGGCACATGGATGAGCATAATGTGCGCAATCCCCTATGCCAAAGGGTGAGGAAGGCATGTTTTTTCCCTCTCTGATGCATTGGACAAGGGCGGGTGGCTGTTCTTTACGCTTTTCCCGGCCTTGTCCTTGTGTTAATGACAGGTAGGTGACATTAGAGACCTTATTACCCCCTACCTTGCCAAAAGTGCATGCTGATTGCTTAATTCTTAACCTGCCTTGCCCAAGGGTGTAGATAATAAGCTTACATTTTACTCTATTTTACATGGCTTTCTACTGTGCGGTCCAGATCACAAGGGTCTGAGGGACATCCACGCTCTGTAGAGGAGAATCACTTATAATGTAGAAAAATAGCTCTTCATTGTTATATAGATGCAGGAAGAAGAGCAAATAAATTGATTGATAGAATGAGTCATATTAAACAGACAGGCTTGTAGCACAAGGGATCTATCAGGCTGTGCCTACCAAACAGAAATTAGTGTTGGCCTATTGCAAATTATTTTTATAATATAGTGATGTATAACACATTCTTAAATCAAAAGTAGGCCAGAGCAAAAATTTGTATCTTGTAAAATTTGTGCATTTTGAGTTATGCGAATTTCACTAAATTATTTGACATTACAATGTCACTGTAGAATATATATACACCAAAGACTGGTTTGGGTACAAAATGTCTTACACACTGGCTGATTATATTTCAAGCAATCAACATAATTTCAGTTTTTTGCTGTATGAGGTGCAGGTCTCTCCAGTCTATAGGTCTTGCTTGATAGAGTAGCTGTCACCAGACGTAAAGTAATTAACCTAAAAACAAGTTTTCAGGAGTACTACAGAGCGGGGCTTTGGCTCCATCCACATGTTCATTGCCAGGAGTACATACTTGGTTGGGCAGAAGGTGTGTGCTTCCAAAGGATAAAAAAGTGCTTCCTCTCCATACAGCTGTGATTATTTTGTTTATTCAGCTGCTTGAAACAGCAGCAGTTTGGATGTCTGAGCTATAATCAGGGCCGGACTGGGAACCGAAACCGGCCCTGGCACACTGCTCAGCCGGCCCCCCTAGGGGGGAGGAGAGGGGTGCGGTCGAGCTGTTTGCAGGGCCGGTTTTGGACGATATTGTTACAGGGTGCCGATATTGCCGGCCCCCGGTAACAAAAACGGCCCCCCAGGGGCCTAAAACCGGCCCCCAACCTGGCGGCCCACCGGGGAAACGCCCGGTGCCTGCTACGGCCAGTCCGGTCCTGGCTATAATTGTCTACGGTACACATATGACATTGTAATTTTGTTAAAATGTCTTAGACAACTAGATAATTTACAGTGTTTTTTTCCTCTGGCAGCAGCACAGATGGGAGGAGGGCAGTCACGAGGAATGTTTTGCAGTTCCAGCACCTTCCTTCATTAACGTTTGACTTCAGAGTGCAGTTTTTGTGTTTGAGAACAGTATGGAATTCCCTCCACGGACTTTTAAGGCTGGCAAAAAAGAGCTTTCAGAGCACTTCTAAGCGAGGGGCTCATGCTCCACCCACATGTTGGTTCCCCTGAATACAGGACTTGATTGGGCCAGAATTCTGTGTTTTCACTAAAAGGCTGCTAGTATTGCACTTTTTGGCTTATGGCACAGCTTATACTTGATACAGCCAGACCGATTTGGTTATGGTGGCAAGCCAATAATCATAGATAGAGGCCTGATCTGTTTATTATGAAATGTTATGACAAAGACATTAGGCCTGACATATTTATTGTGAAAAGCATATGTTAATGTCAATAGGCATTTAAGTGTGTTTTTTTTCTCTGTATTAAAGCCCACAAATAGGTATATTGTTAGACGGAATCCCACAGATTACAGTAGCAGGCAATGTTTTTGGTGTTAGTTACCCCGTCTGGAAAATCGTAGATATAAAAGGTTTTCTCTGTGAGAATCCTTGTTAGGCCCCTTAGGTGAGATACGATTTTGTGTAGCCAACTATAATCTTGTATACATTTCTTATTTTATTTCTGTGTGTCTGGTGGTTGCCTTGTGAAAAGCTTACACTCAAAACTGTAGTCCTGAATTGGTTATGATGACAAGCTATTGGCCTGATTGATGCACTGGGACGCATTATGTCCAATGCCAAAAGCCTGGCTTGCTTATTACGAAAGATTATGACAAAGGCAGTTGGTCAAGCTTAACAACTCAAAGCATTTGTTAAAGTCAGTAAACCTTTAACAGTTGTTGCTATCACATTGTGTTACAGGTTATAGATAGTTGTTTTGTTACATGTAATCTCAATGATTACCATAGCAGGCATGGGATTTGGTATTGGCCACCCACTCTGACACGACCTGGGGATTTTCACTGTGATGTATCATTTAAGGCCCTGTTGAGAGTGGTTGTTTATTGTTTTGCAAGCTGTATTGTTTTACATAATAGTAGTTTTACAACTGTATGCATGATGGTTGCCAGTTTATGTTCACTTGAACGGAGCTCTGTTGGGTGAGGTGTAAAGCCAATGGTAAAGGTGTCATCAGTTTATGGGGAAAAGGTGGGACAATTTTCAGTTTGATCTGTTTACTATGAAACTTTGTGACAAAGCCAGTAGGCATGACCTACTTCTTGTGAAAAGCATGTGTTTAAAGCTTGATCATTATTACACAGTGCTAAAGCCTGAAGGCAGGTATTTTGTTGTATAGAATTTCACAGATTACCATATTATGCAAGGGTTTTGGTGTAGGTGGTCCACCCAAACAAAACGTGGGGATAGAAGATATGCACTACAGTAATCCTTGTTAGGCTCCCTTATTAGAGATAGTATTTTGCGTTGCCAACTGTAGTTTTGTTTTTGTATACACTTGTACTTTAATGACTTCATACCAGATGGTTTCCTTGTGAAAAAGCTATGCTCAGTACATTAGTTTTGAGTTGATTATGGTGAAGGCTATAGGTCTCATTGTTTTCTATGAAAAGATATGATAAAGGCAGTCGGCCTGGCATATTGATTATGAAAAGCATAAGTTGACTTCAATAGTCATATAAGGGAGCAGACTTTACCTTGGATCCTTTATTGTGCAAGAAATTTACCACACAGTCTTTATCACACAGATAAGTATTGGTACCTTTACCATGCAGTATTTTAACACACAGGTCATTTTTTTTAAATAACATAATTTTCATGTAATTTAAAAAAAAAAACATGGTTAGGTGCGGGTAGAGGTAAAGGGAGTTAAACATAACTTTATGGTTTAGGAATGCCTAGAGGTGGCAGGAGGTAAGGGTATTTTTAGGATAAAGGGAGGTAAAGGTAAAGATAGGTAAGGGCCCTAAATCCACCCTTACCTATCTTTACCTCTGCCTCCCTTTATGCCTTTCGGGCTGGGTAGAGGTAAAGGGAGATAAGAGTGAATTTAGAGTTTAGTGATGGGTATAGTTAAAGGCAAGTTAAGGATGATTTTATGATTTAGAGGTGGGTAGGGATAACTGGAGATAAGGGTGATTTTAGGGTTTAGGCATGGGTATAGGTAAAGGGGGTAGGGGTAACAAGGTTTTAGGGATGGGTAGAGATAAAGGGAGGTTTGGATACATTTAGGGTTGGTGGAGGTAAAGAAAAGTAAGTGATATTTTTGGGTTCAGGGCACGGAAGAGGTAGCTGTAGGTTAGGAGGAAGAATAAAACATACCTCCATGTGTACGTGTGGGTGTGTGGGTTCCTCACACAAAAAAATGTACTCATATATGTATGTATACACAAACAAACACACACACACACATACATATATTAGGTTAAAGGGAGGTAGAGCTAAAGGGATGTAAGGGTGATTTTAGGGTTTAGGGGTGGGAAGAGCTAAAGCGAGGTAAGGGTGATTTTGGGGTTTAGGAATAGGTAGAGGTAAAGAAGATAAGGTTGAAGTCTGGATTTAGTGATAGTTACAGGTAATAGCAAGTCAAGGGCGATTTTAGGTTTTAGGGGTATGGAGAGGTAAAATGAGTTAGGGGTGAATTTAGGTTTTAGGTAGAGGTAAAGGGAGATAAGGGTAAATGTAGGGTTTGGGGTGGGTATAGGTAAATGGAGGTAAGGGTAATTTTTTGATTTAGGGGTAGCTAGAGGCAAAGGGAGGTAAGGATAATTTAATGGTTTAGGGGAGGGAAGCGGTAAAGGGAGGTAAGGGTAATTTTAGGGTTTAGGGGTGGGTAGTGGTAAAGGGAGGTAAGGGTAAATTTAGGGTTTAGGGGTGGGTAGAGGTAAAGGGAACTAAGGGCAAATTTAGGGTTAAAGGCTGGGTAGAGCTGAAGGGAGATAAGTGTAATTTTAGGGTTTATGGTTGGGTTGAGGTAAAGGGAAGCAAGGGTTATTTTAGGATTCAGGGAAGGGAAGAGGTAACAGACTAGGGGGGCAGGGTACCCCTACCCTGACTCCTAACATTTCTTTTTAAGAAAAATTGTAGGACAGTGGACTAAGTCCCCGAGTCCTGTGATGGATGCCCGCAACATTTTTCTTCATGTTGCTGGCAGCCAATAAGAGCGCTCGCTGGAGTGTGACTAATGCAAGAGAAAGTTGGCCCATGGGTAAACAAAAAGCCCCCTGGGCAAAAAAGAAGGCTCTATACTTTTAAAACTGGGTTCGAGGGACCCTTGCAAGAATCCCTCATACCCAACCGTCCAGATATACAAATACTTTTGAAACTTAATATCTCAAAAACTACAGAACAGATTTACATCAGATCACAAAAAGCACATTTTCTGGACCAATATCTACCTTCCTGCCAAATATGGGTATAATTCTGTTCAGCAGTTTTTGCAAGTAGTGTTTCTTTAAAAAGTTGATGGAAAATGCATGAAGATTTTGTATTTTGGGACCCATGTACAGCACGGGGATGGTAGGCTAGTCCCTGAGCCCAACCCCGCTGCTCTATGCCCAACGTCCCCTGCTGTGCTTTGCCCAGCCAAAGGCAATGCGCAGCAGGGATTGCCAGTGAGGATTGGGCGCAAGGCCTGTTTATACTTGCCAGGAGCTGTGCCAAACCTCCTGCAACGCATCCCCCCTTCCCGACCCATAAAATGCACCGTGGGGGCGATTTCTGCAAAAAAGTGAAGGAAGTCATTGTGGGCCCCTCCTTGAGCCTTAAGAGACACCGGAACCCATCCCCCAGGGCCAAAATGCATTTTAAAAGGGAGAGGGCCTTGCGCCCCCCTCCCTGAGCCTCTTAGGGCCCCAGGGACCTTATACCCAGGGCCCAGCTCACAGACTGTGTCATGGGGAGCCCACCCCCAGACACAGGAGTTTCCCTACACCCAGCTGGAGGATTTTTAAATCTCCCGCCAGGTGGGAGCAAACATGCCTTCCCTGCCTGCAGGAGCTCTACCTCAGCGGGAGCTTTAAAAATGATTCTGCTGGGTGGGAGAAAACTTCTGTTTCCCTGCCTGTGCTCCTGCGGGCAGAGAAACACAGATTGCTTCTGTCCGATGAGACCATGCAGAAAAAGCTGCTCCCTCCAGGTGGGATCAATGCCCGCTCCTGCAGTATACGGCGAGCCGGTGTGAGGCCCCCAACTTGTTGCTGAGTGGGTGTCAGGGCACCCAACTATAATTAAGACACCCCCCGGGGAATGGGGACCACAACAGGCTTAGGAGGGGCACCCCCTCTCCTTTAATATGGCGTTCGACCCTGGGCGATGAGGATACCAGGGACTCTTACAGATCGAGCAGGCAGGCCGCATATCCCCCCTCCACTTATAAATAGAATGCAGCCCCTGGTGAAGGAGTCCCTTGAGCCTATTAAGCAGGGGTGTTGCTTGGTCAGTAAGATTGGGGGGGTGAGCTTTAGATTTAAATACATTTTACGACAAGCAGGACGCGTAAG
Organism: Calotriton arnoldi; assembly: GCA_963921515.1. Taxonomy (NCBI): domain Eukaryota; kingdom Metazoa; phylum Chordata; class Amphibia; order Caudata; family Salamandridae; genus Calotriton; species Calotriton arnoldi. The sequence goes on along the minus strand of CAWUFW010004232.1, from coordinate 78,695 downwards.
AGGGGCTAAAGGGGCAATGGAAAGAGAGACAAATGCGGATTGGTAGGGGTACTAAGTGAGAGAAAACACATTATTTTGTCAAATAACCAACATTGTTGAAGACTTTCAAAACAGAGAGGGAAAAGTGTGTGTGCATTTTTGTCTGTGTGTAGGTACAAATTCCTGTTGAAATCCAACAGATACCTCACCATAATCGAATTAAAAGTACCTGTACCCAACTATTTAGCAGAAAATACATTTATTAGAGGGAGGTGTAACACCCCAAACAACCTCCCTGAAGCTACGCCCCTGCTATTAAGGCTCGAGGAGGGGGGCTACGTGCTCCCCACCCCTATAGTTAAAGTATGGCCATGGTGGGCCCGACGGGCCTATGAAAGCTCGGGGAAGGGGCCATGTGTCCCCCCTTACCTAATATTAATGTATTTGGTCCCTTAAGGATGGGGTTCCTGGGGCCTCTTAAGGCTTGGGGAGGTGGGCCACACTCCCCGCTCATCTATAATAAAAGTATGGCCCCAGGGTATGGGGTCCCTGGGGCCCATTTGGACTGGGGGGCCACATGCCCCCTTCCCCTAATGTTAATGGATTTGTCCCCAGGGGATGGACTGCCTGGTGCCTCTTAAGGCTCAGAGAGGGGACCACATGACCCCCTCCTCTCATTAGAAACAAAGGGCTCTGGGGTCCCTGGGGCCAATAGTGGCTGGGATGGGGGGGCTGCGTGAACCCTCCTACACCGGAGAGGTGGTTTCTTTGCCGGGGGTGGGGGGGTTAGACATAGGGCCTTTGGTCGTGCGCGGTGTGGGTTTGCTTGACTGTGGCCAACACCCCAGTAGTGTATGGCCGCTAGGTGTGCGTTGTGGGGGAGGATTGGCTTTACGTATGATAATAAAATGTTACTTTACATTAAAAACAAAACCTAGCAATTCACTGGAAAAAAATAATGTAACGTTAAAAACACATGAATAAATGCCTAAGCATAAACCATGTATGCAGAGTTGCGAAGTGTAATATGATGTTTATTACCATTGATGAGTGAGGGGATGATATCGCTTGAGCCATGGCACCTTCCCACTCTCACTAGTGATAATAAAAAGCATACTACACCCTGCACATCTGCATATTGTAATGCAAAAAATTGCTTTGCAATTTATAATTGTAATTACAATTCACGAACCACCTGCTACCCCTTGAGGCTGACAATGGTAAAGAGGAGTGAAAGAGGCATCCCCCCTCCTTCAATTTGCAAAGGAATGGACGAATTGTTTGTATACATTCCTGTCATTACAAAGCTTGGAGTAGTTAACATCGACTAAGGGAAGGGACTAAGCATTTACAAAGGGTGGGCTGTCCTAATCTGTCTTGGGACATTGATCCAATGTATCTCTGATCTTCTCCCGATGACTGAATCACAGTGTGTACCATTTATTGTGGCACTGTGTCCCCTGCACATCCAAGCGATAAGGGTCACAATATCGCCTCCTGGCTATTTTAAATGTTAGATGCTGCCTATTCAGACCTGTATCCCAGTATATGTAAGATTTTTTCTTCAAGGCGCAAGCAAAACCTCTGTTTAGCCCCGCCCCCTGTGGTTCTAAAACATGTCAAGGTTAACACCATAACAAAAACCTTCAGAAAGAATGAATAACAGACATGTATCATCTGTTAAATGAATCGTCTCAAGGCCTCAAAGTACTTTTTTTCGTCGGAAGGAAACAGAAAGGGTCCATAAAATTAGGGGCATATTAGCAAGACCCACGTTAAAATTATCGCCGTTTTAGCGGCAGGAAACTGCCGCTAAAACGGCGATAATGGGCTTGATAATATGTGTTATAGAATTCAATAGAAGCCCAGGTTAGATGTCCTGCACATCTAACCTGGGCTTCTATTGAATTCTATAACGCATATTAGCAAGCTCATTATCGCCGTTTTAGCGGCAGTTTCCTGTCGCTAAAACGGCGATAATTTTATCGCCGGTCTTGCTAATATGCCCCTTCATTTTTATCACGAGCTGCCTTTAAATCCAAAGGTAATACCCGAGCTCCTGCCAGGCCACATCTGGCCCATTCCGAGGAGCAGATTTGAATAAGCCATTTACTGGCAAAGAGGATGATTTCCTGCTGCAATAAATCATTTTGCTGCTCGTGTTACAAACAATCATTCTTCTGTTGCTGTTTTCGGCTGAGTTGACTGTTTCTAATAGAATTCGAAGAGGAGATCGCCACTCCATCAGTTTTTTCCATTTTCCAATCCCCTTGATTATTCTTTGCCACCGAGGCGAAGGAGAAAATACAAAAATGCAGCTTTCATTTTCTTTTTTTGGGGGGGGTCTGCTGCTGAACCTGTTTTTAATGGACGTGTGTGGCAGATTGTTTCCTGCTGGGTTGTTGATTTGCATTTGGCAAGTTGTAGATGTGTTTTAGCAAAGTGTTGTGGTCTAGGAAGACTTCGGGTGTTAATCGGCCTCGTACAGTCAATGTAGCCAAAAAAGCACCCGTGGCTCAGTTGGATCAATAAGAAGCCATACCTAACAGAACAACTGGTATTTTTCGCAAGTGATGGCAAAATAGAGAGCTATATGGGGCAGGTTACTTTGGTGTGCCACAGCCATAGCCAGCTATTTAGATGCCATTGCATGCTGGTGATCAGGCACGCAACGCCCATAGTGCTAAAAGGGCTTCAGCCCACCAACCCCCCCCAATCCATCCCCCTCTGTCGTGTGCAGCTCAAGATGCCGTGGGCTTGGCTGGGCAGTGTCTGGAGTCTTATCTCCTGCACGCCCGAGTTTTTCACAGGTCTTGAAAGACCATTTGCATATTTACATATCTTTGTAAACTGGTTACCGAGGCTTAGGGGCATATCTACGAGGATGGCGATAAGTCAACGCAAAGCGCGCTTAGCGCTTTTCTACTTATCGCCTTCTATCGCTTGATTATATCGCCCTGTTAGCGCGTTATCTACAACGCATTTCCCAGGGCGATATAATTACCAGCGATAGTGGGGAAATCGCCGTTTGTAGGGAACATCGCTGGTTTTCCAGCGATGTTCCCTGCAAAACAGCGATAACCTTGTTGATACGACTCCTGTGGTCGTATCAGCACAATCCACCCCCATATTAGGTATGCCTAAGTCTGCATTTTAGCAGACGTTAGTTTTCGGCGAAAACAGCGGTTTTCGCCCAAAACTAACGTCTGCTAAAATGCGTTAATAGCCTTGTAAATATCGCGATGTGCACATCAGCGATATTTACAAGGTTGTATTGCCCAGTGACGCTCACTTTGCATCTCATTAGAGATGCAAAGGGAGACGTCGGGTAAAGGGTGCTAACATGCGCCAATGCATGTTAGCACCCTCTTGTTAATAGGGCGATAGTTTTATCTCAGCTTTTTTGGCTTTAAAAGCCAAAAAAGCGGAGATAAAGCCCTTGTAGATATGCCCCTTAGTTTTTTAGGTCTTGCCTACAAAGCGCGCATGCGCTGCATAGGAAAAAGACCTTTAGTCATCGGCACAGCTTTGCGGGCAAAAACGTGCACACGTTGCATTGCTTCCAATGGCAACGCGTGCACGTCTGGCGATTCCCTTGCGGGAGCGAGCTTTTTTGCCATGTGTTATCAATTATCTCTCCTGGCGCCACTCGCTCCCGCAAGGGAAACGCTGGCTGCTCTCGGCCGCACTCCCCCCCCCCCCCAATCCCTACTTGCGCGAGGAGCGCGCGCGCTTGTTTTATTGGGCAGTCTCCAGGCTTTGTTTTCTGTGTCAAGTGCTACTCTTCAATTTCTACTTCACCTACTGTTGCTGACATTCTATGTATCACAGATTCTGCTTCATTGAGTTGCTTATCCATTGCCAGTACAGTGTTGTCTATTGTTGTGACTTTTATTGTGTTTCTTGTAGTGCTCTGAAGTACACGCAGAGCCTCCAGGATCTGGGAGGCACCATTGTCTGGCCCAGCACTCGTCACTGACCCATATGTTCACTGGGAGTTTCCTCCCCCCAACTGATCTTGGGGAGGGCTATGGTCCAAAAAAAGCAAGTGTAGCTCGTTTGGTTTTTCCTTTTAATTGTTTCGGAGGTGTTGCAGCAGTACATTTTCCCCCTATATTTTCCTCCCTTCCTCCCTTCAAGTTGAGTACCAAACTTGCAGTCTGCTCTAGTTGAGTACCAAACTTGCAGTCTGCACCGAGAGCCCACTGCAAACCATCATCTAAGGCTCAAATACACACACTTCTCCTAGTCATTTAGTGGACGTCTTTTCATCTAGTGGGAGTGGGAACGTGTTCACATGTCCTCCATGGACTTCCTTCCCAGGTCATCTTCTCCACGGGCCCGCTAGCAAGAGGATAAAGCAGGCAGCTCCACTGGCTCTCCTTATAAGCACCACCTGACCTCTCCGAGTTGTTTGTAGGAGAACTCAGCAGGTACCCCATCTATCGATGAATCGCCCTCACCTCTTGAGAACGGCTAAACTTTGGGTGGTCCCTTTTAAAATGCTCTCCCAACAGCACTGCAGTTCTCCTTTGTTGGTCTGCTGGTTCCAGGTCTGATCACTCATTGGGGACCAGCACCTGCCAGTGAGTACGCTGCCTCCTGCCGCTGCACGGGGACACCGAAGATCGGCATTGCTTTATAATTATTTGTATGGTTATGAAAACGTTTCTGTCTCTGAAATTTATCCATTATGTGTTTTAGACAGAAAACATATTGGCAACAGCGTCTATTTGGTTTAATTCACTAAATCTTACTCTGCATCATTTGCTTTAGCACATCCATACCTCTACTTCACTTTTCAAAATGGAGGCTGCAGTTTGTTTCCTTCACTAATGTTCAATTCTCTGCTGTGGCCATCTTTGTGCTAACAGTTAGAATTTCTATCCCCGCTGTCCTTGTGTAGGTTTGCAAGGATTTTGCAGCCCATACCTACAGGAAACATTGCTTAGCAAGCTGAGCGTTTTGATTGTGAAAAATAGCTAAATGTTGTATGGTGTGACAGGGAAGTACTGCAGCTTAACAAAGCTGCACACCTACTTTGAGAGCATCATACAGCTGTGATTCCCATCTGGCACCCAAACAACATTGCTTGGTCTACTTGATAGGCACGCTTTAATATTTGTTGCTTTCAAAGGGCTTAATATAGCTCTGAAACACTTGGGGAGGAATGAAAAGAAAAATAAGAAAATGATGTAGTCTAGTATACAGACAAACACATTTTGTTCAGAAAAATCTGGACTTGCTTTGTTACACCAAAATCCTGAATTTGGACACATCAGCAGTTAAAGGAGATGCAGATGAAATGAGCATTAGCATAGCCAATAGGTCTCGCCTATGAGACTTATTGGCTCTGCCAAAGATTTTTCTCCATGTTGTACAGCACCGCACCTGCTATGCAGCAAGGTTAAAAATAAAAATCCTTATGACGCGTTCTGCTGCATCATTTTGTAGGCGCATGCCAACAAGTATATTCATGCCTACAAAATGAAGCAAGTATTTTTTTGTTGTTTATCAATCTGAGATGGATTGGTAAATAAACAGTACCGCCAAAAGTGCTTTTTAAACATTTTGCACAAAATCACTTTACAAAAAAAAACTGGGGAGTGTATTGGGGTGAAAAGTGGTTGGTTGAGAGACAGAACACACAGAGAAGAGTGCAGGCTAGGTGAGAACGGCATTGGCAAGAAATAACCTGGAGCGCGACTGGGGCAAGTGAATGACACAGGCGTGAACGTATTTGCAGGGATGAGTTGTGCTTCTTAGAGCAGATGCTTCAAACTTGAATACTCGAATAGACTTCACCAACATATTTCACAGTAGCACCTCTAGTGATCTTTTGTAGGAGTATAAAATATATTTGTGTCAGAGCTAATAGAGCAAGAGTGCTTTAAAAAAACACAGCAGGCACATGGGTTGGGGGAGCAAAAGGAAATGGGGAAAGTAGAGGGTAATGGGGAGCATAACACAAGAGAGAAAATCAATGTGGAGCGCTGGGGTGGGCAGCGAAGCACACAAGGGAGTCAATTGGAAAAAAACATGCCCTCTTATAAAACGCTTTACGCAAATGATAGTACCTAAAAAGCGAGGACTCTTGAAATAATAGGAGGAGCATATCGGAGCGGTGGTAAACAAGCTATACTCCATGGGAAGGACAAAGACAGGATGGCAGGGCTAAAACAAATAAAGCCAGCGAATCGTAAGCAAGCACACATGAGTGACAAAACACAAAGCCAGTAGTAAGCAATGGGCGGAATGCATTCTGAGGTAAGCTTTCGGCTTGCCCCCAGTATGCATTTGTAACCAGACAGCTGTGCTGTCTGGTGGGTTTAGACCTAAAAAGTAAGCTTTTGAGTCTTGCAAATAATATAGTTTGTGTTATGCAGTGTACATCACTGAATACATTGGCCTCGGTCACTTTATAGACAGAATTTATTATATAAATCACATGTACTGTGCCCAACATCCAGTGAACAAAAGACCAGAAGGTGTTAAGAAGACAGACTTTGTGCTGTTTATTCCTGAAACTTCAAAAGTGCTTTTTTCTACCAGTCACTGCTTAAATTTACCTGTTGATTGGTGGGCTCTGTAGTTAAAAATCTGCTGTTTTACCTGCCTGTGACTGCTTAAATGTACCTGCTGGTTTGTGGGCTTTATAGTTTATAAACTGCTGTTTCCAGTGGCGGTGATAGAGCGAAATGTTCTTGTGAATTGTAGGGGTGCATCATAATCACTGATAGGCCGCACCCACATGTATTCAGACATATACTCGTATATTCAGTTGTATACTCATGCATGTTTAGTAAAGAATGAATAGTTCACTGAGAGAAAGTGAACTCAGCAGCATAATTGTGTTAGGATAACGATGTAATGTAATGCTTATTGAAGTGTGTGAATATAATGCATAGAGGAATTAGTTCGTGTGTAATGTAATTGCAGTAGTTTAAACGTGCACCATATTAAAGTTGCACATGTAATTCATTGTTTGCATATGAATCGTAATGAAAATGCTTAATGGGAAAAGTAAGATGTGTGTTTAAAAGTCATATGTAAAGGCCTGACTACATATATGCTTAGGGAAGGCCTGGTTTATTCTTATGTTAGCTTATTTCGTAGGCAGTGAAAAGATTCTCTTGGTAAGGCTCTCTGGGCACAAACGGTAGATTTAATTTGCACAGTAGAAGGTTTCTGTTGAAAGTATCTTTTGTTGCAGGTGCAAGGACACATGTCTCGTTAGTAAGACTAACTCTTTGTTTTCAAAAGCTAGAGAGATGGGAGGCATGGTACGGGGAGTGAAATGGAATTTAGGGATGATACTTTCAGCGGAGAAGGTGCCTGGGACTCAAGGTCATCGCAACCGTCCAGGATGAAGTAACCGTTTCGATGGAAAAGCACAAGAAAGAAGACCTGGCCAAGGAGGCGTGACAAAGGCGTGTACAATTGTATTGTGGTTTTGTATTAGGGATAGTGCCCTGAGGGAGGAGGCCAGAGAAGAGGTAGGGGAGACCAGAGAGAAGGACAGAGCTGAGCTTAGGTATTATGTGATTGCACTTCTTAGGAAGTCTTCACAGCTGACACCTTTTATTCACTCTTGCCTGGGAAAATCGTTATGCAGGGATGTCACTTAGCGTTAGTGTAGGGACAGCAATTGATTTTAAGCTTGTTTAGTCCAATGAAGAGCAACTTAGAAATTGGAGCAATCATAGTCTGGTTGATCCTTCTAGAACTTTCTATTCTCCTTATCTTGAGTCGGATGAGATTCCTGCGTAGATTATTATTTGTATTAGTGCCCATCTATTTCTTTAACCTCGTGTTGAGGTGCTTGCACGTTCAGTTATTTTTGGCGATAATAAATTCTCAAACTTGAATTCGGAGTCAGTGGTCCTTTCAGACAAAATGAATGCTGATATATAACCTGATGAGATTCTCTCCTTTACACTATTCAACAGGTAAAAAGATCTTGGCGACCAGAAGGTTCTTATAGATAATTAGATAAGAATCGGCGTTATCAGTTGGTAGCAGAGTAGGATGGTTACCTTTGATGGTAAGGGGAGATCTAGAGCAAGATAGGAGACTAAGTTGCCCCATAGAGCTCGAGTGACGCAGATCCAGAGGACCGCGGGAGAAGGAGGTCGGAGGTCGTGGAAAACTGACGGAGAGTGCCGGTGCGGCGGAAGTAGCAGTTCGTAGTAGAGTGAGTATGAAAAGAGTGATGTTTGGTAGATTGCGGTGTTTTATTGTTGTGTGATGTCTTGCGGAGTTGGAAAGAGAGTTGTGTGATTGAGAACCGGACCGTGAGCGCGCGCGGGACCGGGAGATTTATTGTGGTGTAGAATACACCCAGAGTTGAGAACGTTGACCAGAGGTTGTGGGGGTCACGAGACGTCATTGACAGACCCACTGAAGATAGGGAACACATGAGTGAGTGTGTGAATAACCAACGCAGGTCGTAGGTTATTGTGTGCAGAACATCGAGTGATTGAATCCTATCGAGAGTGTTAGAGGCGATTGTCCGGTCGTTTCGCGGACAGACGATTGCCAGATTGAGGTCAACAAGCTCAAGAGGCTGATCGGTCATTGGTAAGACCGACGGTCAGAGAGGTAATTGTTCGGTAGGACGGACATTATTTCAGAGTATGATTGGGACAGGTGCGAGTGAGAACGAGTGAATTAGAAAGGAGGGGAACTGCTGCGAGCGGAGGAAAAGTGACGTCAGACAAGTGCCGCGCTGCGATAGGCCGGTTGGTGTGAGCCGCGCTGGTATTGGTGGAGTGAAATCGAGAAGCAAGAGCTGACATTTTGAGTGCAAATACAAAGTTGATTCATCATGAAATGTTTTAAAGTTTTACGGGAACTTTGTAGAGGCGATAGACATGTGGTGGTTCGGGAAGGAGAGGAAGCTCCTCCCGAGGATACACCAGCACATTATATGGCAAAGAATGTAGGATTGCATACTATAATTTGGCTTGAGAATTGGCATAAAATGACAGAAGCAGAGGGAGAATTGTCGTTCCCACGCTATGGTACTTTCAGGTTAGAGGTGTTGTACCAGCTAAAAAGTATAATGGCTTCTTTACGACCACTACCTAGACCAACACAGTTTGAGGCACTACATGCGTGGATAAGAGCAGCGTACGATAGGAAGAAGGACAGATGCCAGGAAAGGGTGAAGAAATCGGTCAGGGCATTTCAAGATGCAAGGTGGGATGCATTGGAGAAAAGGTGGAGGGTGGAAACGATCGAAGGAGATAAGTTGTACCCATTGTTAGTACAAAATGGGAAAATAATAAGAATCGATGAGGACGACAGTGATCTAGATGACAGCTTGTTGGATAGGATGTTGGCAGAGAGGCCACCACCATTTAATCCAGATTCAGAAGAGGGAAAGCCGACCCCAGCAGTAACAATTGATGGAAGCCAGAATCAGACTAGCATGAGAGTAGTGGGAAGGATTTCCACAGGAACAGAGGGGCAACGGCGTCTATGATAACACAGCCTCCTGTTGGGAACACAAGATTACCGGACTCCTTGACAGTACCGGTTACCATTGGCCCTATAGTACCGGTATATGACCCAGACCGAGTGAGAGAAGGGGGCTCCGTACAGATGGGAAGGGAAGAAGTAACCAGCGAGAGTGGGAATGGGTTCGGAGTACGAGTGGTTCATTTCCCAAGACCAGTGGAGACAAGTACGCCGTTACCGGCTACTGCAGACTCTTCCTTTAGACAAGAAGAGGAGAGACCAGAAAGACCAAGGTCTTTGCGGGAATCTAAGTCAGCTTTGAGGATGTGGACACCAACAGTAACGAACCAAGAGGATAGGATGCAAGGAGATAGGGCACAAAACGTCTCGGAAGAGAGACCAAGCTCCAGGAATATGATGGAAGGGAATAGGTCACAAGGACAGAATAGTGACTGTGATGAGCGGGATGGCTCGGGTTGTCGAGATGTACTGAGGAGTGCGGTACAGGCAAGGTTACTGGACGTAGTGAGATTGAAAGCAGAGGTAGACGAGATGATTAATGGAGGTCTGCCTTTGGAAAGGATAGAAATTTATGGATCAGATGAGCTGCTGTTTGTAGCAAAAGATGTGACTCGAAAAGCTAGGATGGCACATGATAGATTGAAGGAATTGGCCAAAAGATATGAAGTAGACCTGAATAAAACTAAAGCGTTGCAGGGACCACATAGATTGCATTACAGTGACCAGGAGCTGGAGGAGAAAAGAATCACAGGATTAAGGACACACACCAGAGACCTGATTGTAGGAATGAGAATATGGATTTTGTTGGACAAATGGGAAGAAAGGTGGTCCAAGAAGAAACCAGTAAAGAGAGCAGAAGGGGAAACGCCGCCTCCAGGAGGGGGGCGACGGGTGTTGGAAATTTTCCTTTACGGGAAGTACAGAATGGAGGGTACGTGCATGTGCCGTGGAATAGAGGTGATTTGGCTGCATTTACAAATGATTTTCCTCGGCTGAGGGAAAAACCAGTAGAGTGGTACAAACAGGTTGAGCGGTTTGTGAAAATTTCAAAAGTATTGTGGATTGATTTGAACACTTTGTTTGACATAGTGGTACCAGGAGATTTGTGGACAGCTTGTAAAGTCGCTATTGAGTGGCCGACTTCGGAACCGGATAGAGAGGCGGTTACAAATGGTCCATCACCCCTAGTCATGAAAAAGTATGAGCAGGTGATTACATGGTTGAAACTGAAGATTTCACCTCAGGATATAGATTGGGTTAAGATAGATCGGACTGTACAGGAACCCAAGGAAACGGTGCATGAATATTATGAAAGACTTCTGCAAGCTTTTAAACAGTATAGTGGGTTAGATATCTTGGACCCCAAGGATATGGGACAGTTTGTCTCAAAGTTTGTACTGGGTCTGAGAATGGAAATCAGCCTCATGATACAGCACCATTTGATCTGCTGGCAGAACAAGCCACTAGATGAAATTTTGCGGTATGCGAGATACTGTAGTGATGAGGTGGAATCGAAACATCGAAAGCTAAAAGACAAATTGATGCTTGTCCAGATGCAGACAGCACAGAGTCAGCCTAGTGGAGGGACCTTAGGAAGAAAGCAAGGAAATTTCCAGGGAAACCAGAATGGGCAAGCCATGGGAAAGGGAAAACCAGTAGACCCCAAGACAGGAGTGGACGTGGCCACATTGAAGAAGACCACTGCGTGTCATCTTTGTCGCCAGGTCGGACATTGGAAACGCGAGTGTCCTTTGAACCCAGCTAATCAGTTGCAGGAAGAGGAAGAGGGGGCTCAGGCACCCGCGCAAGAGGTAGTTAACACAGTAACGAGACCTAGGACGATGAAAGGGGGGTATACAGTTCTCACGCCCAGGTTCCCCAAGCTCCAAGGATTTCACAAGGAACACGAACGTACCAACAGATGCCCCTGTTCGAAGATTACGACGAGAATAGCTTAGACCCTTTATCCTGACGGTGCCTGAGGGGGAGGAAGACTGCACACTTGGAGCGGTCTTGGAGGTAGACCAGAGAGGACCTTTTGTGGAGGCAGAGATTGAGGGTCATCCTGCCACACTTTTGGTTGATACTGGTGCTACCCGGTCTACTGTAAGATCAGCAGTAGTCCCTAACCTACCCCTCTCGGGACAATCAATCCAGGTTGTTGGAGTAGCGAACAAAAGAATAAGCAGCCCATTGACAGAACCGATCCTAGTAAAGATAGGTTCCTTCCAAACTAGACATCAGTTTGTAGTGTGTGATACGAGTCCAGTTTGCCTTTTGGGGAGAGATCTGTTGTGCAAGTTGAACTGCACGATTTATTGTACGCCACGGGGAGTGGAGGTCCAGACGAGAGATGACGATGCTGACTTTAAAATTACCAATCAGCATCTGTGTATAGATCTGTACCCAATGGTGACTGTGGAAGAACTTCCACCTGATCTGAGAGACGCAGTGTCGTCTGTGGTGTGGGATTTCGCAGGCGACGAAATAGGTCTAATCAGAGGGGTTGAACCAGTGCGGATTGAGGTGAAACAGAATGTTGATTTCCCCAGGACACCTCAATACAACCTGTCGCCAGAAACGATTGCAGGAATAAGACCTGTGATCGAGACTTTCATTGAGAAGGGTATTTTGAAAGAGATCAGAGGTAGCCCCTGTAATTCGCCCATAATGGGACTACAGAAACCGAGCGGGAAATACAGGATCGTGCAAGACCTGCGAAAGGTCAACACGATAGTTGTCCCTTGTTGTCCAGTGGTACCGAATCCTTCAGTAATACTGTTCCAGATCCCATGTGAAGCCGAGTGGTTTACGGTTATCGATTTGTGTCAAGCCTTCTTTTCGATACCGCTCCATGAGGAAAGCCAATTTCTTTTTGCGTTCAGGCTAGAAAATCGCGTGTTAACATGGTGTCGTATCCCTCAAGGGTATACGGAAAGTCCATCGATCTTTAACCAGATCCTGAAGAAGAACCTTGAGAGTCTCGTGTTGCCGCAGAACTCAGTTCTCGTGCAATACATAGATGACTTGCTCATTGCCTCAGAAACAGAAGATGCTTGCAGAATTGACACTGTAGCTCTGTTGAACCACTTAGCAGAGAACGGACATAAGGTGTCCCCGAACAAGCTGCAGTACTGTTTGAAAGAGGTACAGTACTTGGGACACAGATTGGAAAAAGGCAAGAGGAAGGTGTCACCAGATCGAATTGAGGTAATAATGAGCATTGCAGTACCCACCACACAGAGAGAAGTTAGGATGTTTCTGGGAATGGTTGGCTATTGTCGACAGTGGATTCCTAGTTTCTCCTTGAGAGCAAAGCCTTTGCAGAGGCTTACGCACAAGGATGTGAGTGATCCGGTACCATGGGACGAGGAGTGCTTGATGTCATTCCTGAAACTGAGAGAGGATTTGTGCAGGGCTCCGGCACTGGGAATGCCTGATTACAACAAGGCCTTTTCATTGTTTTGTTACGAGAGGGAAGGATGTGCATTAGCAGTGTTAGCTCAGAACCATGGAGGTGTCCGTAGACCAGTTGCCTACTTTTCAGCTACTTTAGATCCAGTAGCTTCTGCGTTGCCCGGATGTCTAAGATCCGTTGCTGCAACAGGTGTCAGCATTGAAAGATGTGAAAGCATTGTAATGGGACATCCATTGACTGTACATGTGCCACATTCGGTTGAGTTATTGATGACCAGGACCAAGACCCAGCACCTAACGAACAATAGGTTAACGAGGTACGAGCAAGTCATACTTGCCGCAGAGAATGTGACTCTGAAGAGGTGCTCTGTCTTGAACCCTGCGACATTGATGCCTACACCGAGCACGGATGATGAAGATTGTGCGGACCATGATTGTCTCGATGTGACCGAGCTTTGCACCAAACCGAGACCTGACATTGTCGATGAACCATTGGCTGACCCAGATGAAATTTTCTTTGTCGATGGTTCATGCTTAAGAGACAGTGTGGGGCAATTGAGAGCAGCGTTTGCTGTATGTACCATTTCAGGAGTGGTCGAGGCTGCTTGCCTAGAAGGAGTACGCTCCGCGCAGGTAGCTGAGATCATTGCCTTGACCCGTGCCTGTTTGGCCGCTGATCGAATTCGAATCACGATTTACACAGACAGCCAATATGGGTTTGGCGTGGTGCACGACTTCGGGCAGTTATGGTCTCAGAGGGGATTTTTGACATCATCTGGATCACCCATTCGTAATGGAGAATATGTAAGACAATTGTTAGATGCATTACAGCATCCGAAAGAAATTGCTGTGGTAAAGTGTTCAGCCCATGGGAAGGGGGAGGACTTTGTATCCTTGGGAAACAATTATGCGGACGAAGTCGCCCGTTTCTGTGCAGAACAAGGATGCATATTCACAGAAAGAGAGATAGGGGAGAGCCAAGAAGGAACCGAGCTCAGCATAATGTTGGCCATGGCAGACACTTGGGAAGAGCTTAAGCGATTGCAGGATGAAGTTTCAAACCAAGAGAGAGAGGGATGGATCAAAGCTGGTTGTGAGAAAGGAGATGTGGATGTGTGGGTATCCAACGATGGGAGAGCCGTGTTGCCTGAAGAATTGCTGAGTCCGATGGCAAGACTGATACATGGACAGGCACACCTTGGTAGAGACGCAATGATGAGAGTGTTTAGACAGACGTGGTATAACCCACGGTTCCGAGCAATGGCTGAGACGGTATGTCAGAGGTGTGTTACGTGTCAGCAGATGAATGCTGGAAAGAGAACTGTAGTTACGTTGAGTCACATTGGAAGGTCAGGAGGGCCCTTCAATAGAATACAGCTGGACTTTGTGGAGATGCCTAAGTGCAATGGATTGAGGTACATTTTAGTGCTAGTATGTGTATTCTCACGGTGGGTGGAGGCTTACCCCACACGCAGGTGTGACACTCTCACAGTGGCTAAATTACTGTTGAGGGAGCTCATCCCTAGATTCGGGATCCCGACCTCTTTGGAATCAGATAGAGGAGGGCACTTCCATAGTGAAATCATGAAGTTGCTTTGTGCTGCATTGAACATTGACCAGAGACTCCACTGTAGTTACAGACCAGAGGCTTCTGGGATGGTGGAACAAGTTAATGGAACTTTGAAGGCCCGGATGGCAAAAATGTGTTCTTCGACATCCCTGAAATGGCCCGACGCCTTGCCACTCGTGCTGATGAGCATGCGAAGTGTCCCAGACAGAAAGACCGGGTTGTCCCCCCATGAGATATTAATGGGGAGGGCAATGAGATTGCCAGCAGTACCAGCTACAGCCTTGATAAGCATCACTGATGATTTGATTCTCGATTATTGTAAAGGACTCTCTGATGTGGTCCGTTCTGTATCCCAGCAGGTGCAAGCAGCAGTGGTCCCAGCCTCGAGTGATCTGTGCCACGACTTGTGTCCCGGAGACTGGGTGCTCGTCCGGAAGCACGTGAGGAAGAGTTGCTTGGATGCCCGCTGGCGTGGCCCGTATCAGGTGATACTTATCACGAACACAGCAGTGAAGTGTGGAGGATTGCCGAACTGGGTGCATGCCTCCCATACCCGCAGAGTTCCAGCACCCTTGGAAGAAACAGCTCCTCTCGTAAATGAAAATCCAGCTGATGTGGCAGGGCCACATGGGAGGACAAGTCAAGCTGTAAGGGTCGCTGACACAGCTGGTGGTGCACTAGAGCAAGCTGAAGGGGGTTTCCACAGTTCGAACCCTGACTCAGACACCGAAGACAGAAACGGTGCAGTGGGCGGAGAAGAGTCAGATTCAGCAGAAAGAGGAAGTAGTGCACTGGGTATAGAAGGGGAAGGCAGACGAACGAACAGAAGTGCAGAAAGTTGGCCTGAAAGACAGAGGCGACTGAACCTGAGGTTAGCACCTGAAAGAGACCTTGCTCCAGTGTCCGAAGCATCTGAAACGGAAGCAAGTGACGAAGACCAAGCACAAGACAGTCGGCGAAGGTCAAAGAGAACAAGAGTGCCTTGTCGCAGATACTCTACCCCTGAGTGGACTTACACTGTGTTTGATGCAGGGGGTGGTGAGCACGGGAAGGCTGAGGTCAGTGCAAGTGGTCCGTCGGAGCCCGAATGTGGTGGTGAAGGTGGTGCTGCAGCTGCCAGGGCTCGAGATAGAAGGAACACTGACCCTCACGGTTCCGAATCCCCCGCTTCTGAGTGAAGTCCGAAACTTGGTTCTGCATCGACTCGAATTCCCGCCTTTTGGAGTTGAGCCGTTTTCACATGAAGTGCTGATTTTGCGTCTTGAACTTTTGTATCACGTTCTGGTATTGCTCAATGAGGATCTTATTGTGGATCAACTATAAACTGTAAATAAAAGTCCAAAAGAAGAAGATAACCTAGGTCCGAGTGGAAGAAGAATAAACTTAGGGACTTTCCACAGAAGAGGAACGAAAACTAGGGAAGTCTTTTTCTGGACTGTGTAAATAAGATTGTGATCGGAAAGGGAAAGTCCGGAGATTTCATGGTTGCTCGAGCTGGTTAAGCAAGTCACAAATAAAGGACAGAGACTTTTTCAGGGTTCTTTGCGATAACCAAGACTTTTGAGAACTTTCGAAACCATGGAGCCGGGAGATCCCAATCGTAGATCAAAGTGGATTGTAGGCATCCTTATAAGTAGTGTAATAATCTCTATAATCATAGTAGTTATAGTCTCATACACTGGTTCGCACGAGCAAGAAGTAGAGGAGGTGACAGGGACACCGACACCTATCACACCTAGCCAGAAGGGGGTAGACAGGGCAGCTGACAGAGCTTTGCTATTAGAAGAAAGTCGTAGATTACATGTAGATTTATCTAAAGGTGATTTTAAGTTGAATGCATATGCTAAGTTGTTGTATGAGTATGTTGATGTGATGGATGCGAAAGATTGTTATGTGTGTATGCAGTTGCCTACTTCAGTGGACGAGGGTATTAGGTATCACCATCTTCCACTGACTTATGGTATTTCATGTAGTCTTTTGCTTAGTTTGTTTTATGAGAGAGATCAGTTTGAGTATTTCTTTTCCAATTTCGACGCAGTGCTTCCTGAAGTCCCAGCTTACAAGCATTTGAATAAATATGACTATTATAAGACGGAAGACAGACTGAGGAAGTACTTCATACCGAGTTTGGAATTGGATACAGCATTCGCACACAGACACAATCTGACTTGTTTGATGTCGGATGTAGAGAGAAAGTTTGTAGATCAGGTCGAGGATAGGTATAGAAAGCTGACTCACTCCCGAGACTTGGGGCATCACAGGACCGATTGGACAGAGGAAGAACAGTTGCATAAGACCAAGGGAAGCTATGGTCCTATAGCGTTAGATAAGGAGCAGAGGGGTAAGTTGTGTATAAGGCGTTATCAGACTTACTACGAAAAGGTAGCAGTGGGACAAAGTACTTGTGATCACGTTTTCACCATGGCAGATGTGGCAAAAGATTTTCTCCAAGGTCCTGTACAAGTGATACCAACGGTGTATTACGTATGTGGGAAGAATGCTTATGTGAGGTTGCCTGCAAATTGGTATGGAACATGTTATTTGGCAATAATATTTCCAAAGATTTACCATACAGAAGATTTAGATCTTCTAGAAGGTGGAGAGCATTCAAGAACGAGAAGAGCTGCAAGTGCAGGAATCGTTGTGGGGGATATCTTTGGAGCTATGATACCCAGTCTGGGAGTAGTCTTGAATGATGTGAAGATCCGGAGGTTAGCGACTGTGGTGGATGAATTTTCGATGAATACAGCAAAGTCGTTGGTGTTGGTGGAAGGAGAGATGTTGTCGATAAGGGGAATGGTTTTGCAGAATCGCCTTGCTTTGGATGTCCTATTGGCAAAAGAGGGCGGAGTCTGTAAAATGTTGAAGGTTCAAGAGTGCTGCACTTATATACCAGACCGTAGCAAGGATCTGGAGAAATATATAAGTAACATCACTACGATCCACACAAAAATAGCGGATTTGACCGAAGAAGGGGCCTGGGAAAAGGTCGGCAAGGGTTTTGGTCAAGTGGGAGGTTGGTTTGCGAATCTAGGAAAGGGATTCCTTGGGTACTTTCTGAGACCCCTCCTTATTTTGGTGGTTTGTGTGGTTGGCTTGTGGATTTTGATCAAGGCCTACAAGTGGTATCGAGCAGGCCGAGTCAAGAGAGCTTTGAGGGAAAATGACATGAGGTTGGCAAGACTGCAGGACAGTCAGTATCAAAGGCTCAAGAGCATGGAGAAATTTAGATCAGGGAAGATGGCAACAAGTTCTGTTTAGGTCGGTTCTTTCTCCGAGGGAGTAGAATGAAATGTGATGACAGGAGTCATCAAAGGGGGAACTGATAGAGCGAAATGTTCTTGTGAATTGTAGGGGTGCATCATAATCACTGATAGGCCGCACCCACATGTATTCAGACATATACTCGTTATATTCAGTTGTATACTCATGCATGTTTAGTAAAGAATGAATAGTTCACTGAGAGAAAGTGAACTCAGCAGCATAATTGTGTTAGGATAATGATGTAATGTAATGCTTATTGAATTGTGTGAATATAATGCATAGAGGAATTAGTTCGTGTGTAATGTAATTGCAGTAGTTTAAACGTGCACCATATTAAAGTTGCACATGTAATTCATTGTTTGCATATGAATCGTAATGAAAATGCTTATAGGGAAAAGTAAGATGTGTGTTTAAAAGTCATATGTAAAGGCCTGACTACATATATGCTTAGGGAAGGCCTGGTTTATTCTTATGTTAGCTTATTTTGTAGGCAGTGAAAAGATTCTCTTGGTAAGGCTCTCTGGGCACAAACGGTAGATTTAATTTGCACAGTAGAAGGTTTCTGTTGAAAGTATCTTTTGTTGCAGGTGCAAGGACACATGTCTCGTTAGTAAGACTAACTCTTTGTTTTCAAAAGCTAGAGAGATGGGAGGCATGGTACGGGGAGTGAAATGGAATTTAGGGATGATACTTTCAGCGGAGAAGGTGCCTGGGACTCAAGGTCATCGCAACCGTCCAGGATGAAGTAACCGTTTCGATGGAAAAGCACAAGAAAGAAGACCTGGCCAAGGAGGCGTGACAAGGGCGTGTACAATTGTATTGTGGTTTTGTATTAGGGATAGTGCCCTGAGGGAGGAGGCCAGAGAAGAGGTAGGGGAGACCAGAGAGAAGGACAGAGCTGAGCTTAGGTATTATGTGATTGCACTTCTCAGGAAGTCTTCACAGCTGACACCTTTTATTCACTCTTGCCTGGGAAAATCGTTATGCAGGGATGTCACTTAGCGTTAGTGTAGGGACAGCAATTGATTTTAAGCTTGTTTAGTCCAATGAAGAGCAACTTAGAAATTGGAGCAATCATAGTCTGGTTGATCCTTCTAGAACTTTCTATTCTCCTTATCTTGAGTCGGATGAGATTCCTGCGTAGATTATTATTTGTATTAGTGCCCATCTATTTCTTTAACCTCGTGTTGAGGTGCTTGCACGTTCAGTTATTTTTGGCGATAATAAATTCTCAAACTTGAATTCGGAGTCAGTGGTCCTTTCAGACAAAACGAATGCTGATATATAACCTGATGAGATTCTCTCCTTTACACTATTCAACAGGTAAAAAGATCTTGGTGACCAGAAGGTTCTTATAGATAAATAGATAAGAATCGGCGTTATCAGCGGCTGGTATTAAGGGGCGTAGGGGGCGTTGCCCTACCTACCAGGATCGGGGAAAACTAAAGGGAGAGAGAATGAAGCACTTCTTTTAAAACTGCTCCATGGTGTTCAATGAACACCATGGAGCAGCTTTAAATGAAGCCTCACTGCTTGGTGCTCCCCCGTGAAACAAAAAAAAGATTTTACATAGTTTCAGTGAAACTATGTAAAATCTTTTTTTTCTGCTTGTCTCGGAGTCTTCAGTGCGCATGTGCAAAGCTGGGCGAGGACTATTCCTCGCCCTCGAGGCAAGCGAGGAGGCTGGTGACATCAGCCTTGTGGGAGTGGCTGCATAAAGCGGCAGTGCATGGCTTTCAAATGGGGCGCTAAGGAATTGCCCAGGGCGCGGTCAGTGGAGCGCCATTCAGGATAATGGGAAGGGGCGGGGCTGGTGCACAGTGCAGGGGAGTGCTATGCAACTTTGGCAGCTCCTATTTCCGGGACACTGTTGCTGGAAAAAGAAAGGCGCCTGCAGCCGTGGTGGTTTGAAACGAGCGCGCAGCAGGTTGGTTTACTTTGAAGTTACCGAGCTGAATTGGAGCATGGGGGCTGCCATTAATTATATAGTACGGAGTCTTCCTGCTTGATTTTGCGTCCCGTGAGAGATTGCGAACATTCCTTTTGGTGCTCCTCTGCTGAATACCTAGCTAGTGAAAGCTTTCCTGGGTTCTCGCGAGGCCTGGCCTTTGCTTAAAACTTGTTTATTTTTGGACTTCATAATGTGCCCCTGCCAATCCGTGCCAGTCTAAGCAGACGCCGGGCGAGACTCCTTGGCTTCACTTTCTACTCATTCGTTCCCAGTTTTTACACCGTGCCCCCTGTTTAATTGCCACATCGTAATATCAGACAAACGTATATTTGGGGGAAAACAGACATGCGTTTTTTAAAATTCCTCACAGTTCTGCCGCATAAAGTGGGGAGTCGCCTTCTTGCTTTCCAGAGGAGTATTTTGAATAAAAGACGCGCGTCTTTTATTTCTCACAATTCTGCTGTATGAAGTGGAAAGTAGTCTTGCGCCCCAGTCGAGGTTTGAAAAAACACCGTACTTTGCACGTGCAAGATAGGCGTGAGCCACGCTTGCCTGTCAGTACTTCCACTGTAGCCGTGTGCAGCTTGCAAGAAACACAAAGATTGGTGATCTTTAATCTTTATAGGGTTTAAACTCTTATATTCCCTCAGCCTTTTAGGCAGCCTTTTGGGAAGGTATGTTGAAGCGGTGCTTGTTAGAGTCTCACTGTTGACATCATCATGCAGGGTCCGTGAAAACGGACATTGTGTTAAACTGGCACTGAACACTGCAGTATCTGTTTTGATATTTACAGTATATTCATCATTTTTGCACCTATGATGTTGGCGCGTTTTGTTGACACCAGGGATGTGGGGTGATTGGGCATTGCAAGTGGGAGGATGAATGGGGCATGCTGGGACATGTAGTATTAATGGGAAGGTAGTGGGAAAGATCAGGGTCAAGTGGCACAAGTAACGCAGCTCTGCTTTAACATACACACGTGTGGATAATTGGATGGGCGTTTTAAAACTGAGCGTGCTCGAGTTAGCAGACTTAGTTGCCACTGTCAGCGGTGCTGTTTGTCTTGGTCTTGAAGAAAGATTAATACGACAAGATGGGATTAAATACGTTACCAGTGCTGCCAAGAGTTTGAATTAGTTTTATTGGTGCATGAGGCATCAGACATGCAGTTCAAAGAAATTAGTCACGGTAAGCATATTTCAATCGATTGTTTTAAGGCAAGGGATTGATTGGTAAACATGGGGTAACACAGTGTAATTTAACGCATTGGTAAAGCTGTTTCAGGACATATGAGGGTGCACGAACAATGTTGTAGGGCGTTCAACCATGAAAAGTTGTTTGAGAAGAGATATGATGCAGGCAATAGATTATCAGTTAGGTATTAACTTATGCTGTTTTTTATGTAGAACATATAAATTGTAATAAATAAGGCATAGTTCACATAAAGCATGCAGTGGTATATGGTTTTTTAATCATGGTTTTTTATTGTGTTAGGAACGGAATTTTGATACTGATCTGTATTTTCTATATTGTAGATGCCCCTGACGAAGGGAACATTCCCAAAATGCATTGGGTATTTTTAAAATCGTGACTTGGGGAAACGTTCACTCCCTTGTGCTACTGAAAAAAGCCCTTGCAGGGTAATTTGAATGTATAAAATGAATTGAGAAAATCGTGGATAAAATGTGACAAGCAATGGATTAAACAGAGAGTAAACAGAGGATTAAAATGAAAGTTCGACTCATTTGATTCATTCGTACATGTGGCTGTGCAGCTTGCATGGGGACCAGCTCCGCTTCCCTTTTGGGTAATCTGGAAATTGACATTTGTTTACAGTCATTGAAATTCATTCAAGTCATATAATGAGCAGGCAAAGCAATATATTAGATTGTGTTAGAGCGGAATGCCACCATTGCAGCTTAAGGGCAGGCCCTGCCTTACTTAAAGGCCGTCCTTAAGATGAGATAAGACAGGTGCCTTACAGTGCTAACAGATAGCAAAAGGGTACTGTGTTGCATCTGGGAGCTGTAAATGTGACTATTTTGCTGGTAGGGAGGTGTCAAGAACAAAATGCTTTTTGGCTTGCTGTGCCGATAATCCTTGCACGGTTTTTGTATACAACTGCATGAAACGTCAATATTGTGTTGTCTAGTGATAAAGTACAAAAGAGTTGTAGGTCTGTCTCCCCTAAAAAAAAGTCGTGAAAGATCACCAGAATTCACTGTGTCCCTGACTGCTGCTTGCTTGAGTCTCTGGTGGTCTATTTGCTGCTGATAAAGGTTTCTTTAGGCCCCCTCATATATTAGAACTTGTATTTTTTTACCATATGGGGAATTAGTGACATCTCTTTATTAATTTAATAACTGCACTTTCACAATTGCTTTATTAACCTTCCTGCTTTCTCAAATTTGCTTGAAAATGCACCATTTGTCCACTCTTTTTTCAAAAGTTTCTCGGGGGAGAACCCCCCCGAACCCCCAGTACTTTATTCCAGCTCGCACGCAACGCTCTCTCACTGCGGTGCAGTATGACAATAATTTTACGGCCCACCACTTTCAAATGTCACCAGCCGCCCCTGTGTTTCACCTGCCTGTGACTGATTAAATTTCCCTCCTAGTTTCCCCCTATACTGTGCTAAGACCTGTGCGAAAGCAATCCACCCCCGGCTCCCTTTTTAGGTCTCGCCTACGCAGCGCGCATGCGCTGCATAGGAGGGCCTTTAGCCGTCGCTCTGCTCATTTTCAAGCACACACTCGTGCTTGTGGCGGCATCCACCTCGCGGGAGCGAGCAGCGGCGCGCATGCTAATTGGCTGTTGCTCCCTCCCGCAAGCCGGATGGTGCCACAAGCACAAGTGTGCTTGAAAACAGCTGCTGTCACACGAGCGCGCGCCCACCACGCAGCTCTCATGTTGGTGACTTGTTTATTCTTCCTTTTTCTCTCTCGTTCTTATTTTATTGTTTGCATTGTCTTATCTCCTTGCTTGATTTTAACTATTACCTTATCTCTATTTCTACTTATTTATTTTCCATTATTTGGTCTTTGTCGTTTTTTTGTACTTCTTCCTTGTGAATACCGTTCCTACACATTAGCCCAGTACAAGCATTTAACAGTCACTTTATACATATTCGCCTGTCTCTCTTCATCCTCTGAAAACGGAAGCATTATAAATGACAAATAAGAATCTACTTTGTTTAAAAAAAAAGTACAGCAAAGCTTGGTGATTAGAATCATGTCCACGTCTGACTTACCTGCAGCAGGATGTGCTCAGGCGCCTTAGCATGCTGACAGCGCTGGCAGGGCACACTGGAGATAAATCGAGAATGCGACTGTAATTAAGGCTTCAACATCACTCTCTGCCGGGGATCTTTCGCTCTCTCTGTTAGACTCTTCTTTCTCTGCAATACTTCGTCATCCTCCTTTTTACTCTCTTACTTGATCTCAAGCTCTCAGTTTTGAGCCGCTCCTCGCTGCCCACCTTTCTTTTCATTCTGTTTTCTCCTCTTCTGTCTTTCTTTCTTTGATACTTTCCAGCTTTCACTTTTCTTCTCCTATGTCCTAGTCTATCTTGTATCAGCCCTTCTTCTCTGTCTCTCCCCTCCTGCTTCTCTCTGCCGCTCACTTTTTGCTGCCCTCTCTTCTCTCGTTCCCTTTATTCCTTTGCCATTACTTTACTAAGTTCCATGTGTCTCGTTCCCCTCCCTTCCTTTTTTTTTCTTCGTTTTTAATTTTCTTTTCTCACTTTAATTACGATTATGTTCACCTTTCTTACATCACCTTATCCCTCTCTGTGTTTCCGATGTCAGTCTTCAGTTCTCTCTGTCTCTCTCTTCTTCCTGTCTCTCTTTTTCAGCTTCTCTTTCTCGTTTCTTTCTTGCCCTTCTAGCTTCTCTCCGGTCCCTTTTTTCCGACTCTTCTTTTTCCTTCGTCTTTAGGGTCCTGTTCCGTTTTTTAGGCACTTGTCTTTCCGTCACGCTCTTCTTTTCATCTATTCCTTCTTATCACTTTCTTTTCTATCTTTCTTCTATTTCTCCTCTCCCTTGATTCTTTCTGTCTCTCTATTTCAGAATTGTTAACTTCTCCGCCTCTCTAGCCCTTCTCTCCCGTAGTGTTTCACCTATTTTAATTCCACTCTTGCCTGTTCTCTGTGTGGAACATATGCTGTCTACTTTCCCTCAGCTTTTTCTCGGGTGTCTCTGCTTTCAGCGACCGCCCTCCCTTCATCCTGTTCTACCTGTTCACTGACCCCTCCTCCTTCCTTAGCAGCTCGTGCCTGGAGAGAATGACTCACACCTGTTTTTCCAAGTCTAAAAGTAAAGAGCCTCAAGTTACTTAGCGCAATATCGCGACATGTAGTTATCTTGGAACAAGTTGAAAGACGTAGAGGACACTCAACTTTAGTGTCATCGTGGGGCCACCAACATCCAACAAGCATTGGCATAGCCAATAGGTCTCGCCTTTGGGACATTATAAGTGTTTAGCCATGCAACAGTTGATGTTGCACCAAGGATCTTGTGCTGCATAATTAAATACTTATAAGGTCCCAAAGGCGAGACCTATTGGCTATGCCAATGCTTGTTTTTCTGGTTCCAGTACCCCTTGGGCCCCCACTCTGCCTATTCCTTACATTTGCATTTTACATTTGCTGCCCTAGTGTGAGAATGCATTTCACGAAAAGGAATATAAAGTAGGGTTGCCAAAAGAAAAATGCCAGCCATGTGTTGTTTAAAGAGCCTGCAAAGACCTCGTCTTAGTTCTGTTCATGCTTATAGTTCCCAGGATGTTGGCTTATGCTTGCTAGATTGTAGTCCGGTGTCTGTAATGGTCCTGTAACACAGGTGACAAAAGAATTTGCGAGAGAGAGCTGGTGAAGATCACACAGAGAGCCAGAGGTAAAGACGCATTCAATGAAGAAGCCATGTACAAGGTAGAACATGAGGTCAATGCTATTGAAGAGAAAATGCTTAAGTGTAATTGCAATTGAGAAAACAGAATAACTAACCTCCAGGGCATGCCAAATCAACAGCTTTTAAGATTAATACTAAAGGGTATGTGGGATAATTCACTCTAGAGCCCCACAATTTCCCACCCATAAATTCTGTAAAGATACTCATGCGCATATGTACAAGCCCCTATCGCCACCACAATGTCACTTTTTACGACGTTGTGGTGGCAATAGGGGCATTGCCTTATTTACAAGGCAGTGATAAGCCACTTAACGTGGCTTAACGCTGCCTTGTAAATAAGGCCTCTTTTCACACTATGCTTAGCGTGAAAGGGGTGGGCATTGGGTGTTGCGGTGGGTGTTCCACCGCAACACACTTTGATTTTGACGCTGCCCCCTATTTACAAGGGCAGCGTAAATAGGAGGCAGCGCCAAAATTAAGACCAGGGAAAACCTGGTCTTAAGTTGGCGAAACGAGGAGAACTGCATTATTTCTCCTCTTTTTTGCTATTTCCATGTGTGCTGCCTTGTGCAGCACACATGGAAAAAGCAAAATGCCTCGGATTGTTTATGTACAGGAAGGTCCCCCTTCCTGGATATAAACAATGTTAAAAAAAATGCCATTTTGTGACTTCCATGTGTGCTGCATTAAGCAGCACACGTAGAAGTGACAAAATGGCATTTAAAGATTGTTTATGTACAGGAAGAGCTGTACATAAACAATCTTTCCGCTGCACGCAGACACCCTTGCACTATGGTGCGAGGGTGCCTGCGTTGGTGCTACACTGCTAAGTGTAGCGCCAGCGCAGGAGGAAACGCAAGGCTGCACCATATCATTGTAAATATGGTGCAGCCTTAAGTTTCTGAAGTGGCGGAGTGAGGCGTTAAGCCATGACGGCTAACGCCTCACTCCGCCACTTCCTTGAACGTATGCCCCCCAGTGTAAAAAACACCACCGACAGGAGGTAGAGTGTTAGAGATACAATAAAAACAGTGCTAGTTCAGTAAATTAGCGTACAGCAGCAGGGAAAGAAATCATTGGAAAACAGTGCTGATTCAGGAAAGAAGAATAGACAGCAAAGCACTGCTGGCTGCTTATAGAAGAATGCACGTTCAACAGTGCTGGCTTGGTAGACATGTTATTACAACAAATACAAAACAGAGAGGGTGTCCTGGGGAAGTTTAAGAGACCAGCGAGGATTAATTCCCCAACCATAAGTGAACAAACAAAAGAAATCCTCGGGTCTGAATACAAGATCATGCACGAAAAGAGACAACAGGTGATTATCTCTAGGTGCTTCTGGAGGGGTCCCTTAATTAGGATGAAATCCCATCACCCACTGAAGTGGCATGCGTCATCATCTGGGATTCTCCTCTTGACGGGGATGCCTAGCCCCGCCAAGGGCTACAACCTCCTCACTGTGAGGAGGGAGCTCAGGGATGTTTTAGTTCCTGCTCTATAGAGGATATACTAAATCCACCAGATGAGAAGGCCCTGGATCGGTTGGGTAATAGGCGCAGTGCAGAAAAACAAGTCTCAAAAAGTGAGGGAAGTGATACTAAAACTAGCTACCAGGAGCGACAGGAACTTTATTAACTCGTTCCCAGTGCCAGGATTAAAAACAGAGCACCTGCAGTATAAAATAATGACTGGATGTGACAAAAGAAACCAGGTCTACATGTTTCAGCCTAAACGACCCATACTGGTGTCACAGGTTTCATCAGGACCCTAAGGGAAGTGCTACTGCGAAGAATACAAAGTGAGTAGTGAGAATGTAAAGAAAAAGTGGTAAATACAACACCAGTAATCCCACTTTTGGAGTGCTTGACTTACTGGTCGTACCCGTGGTTTACGGTTAAGAAGCTTCACCTCAACCTGGCCACAGCTCAGGGGAAAACTAGCTACCAGGAGCGACAGGAACTTTATTGACTCGTTCCCAGTGCCAGGATTAAAAACAGTAAAAGACACACAGTTGATGGACGGAATGCAGAACAAATCAAAACATTCACCCCAGTCAAGAGATCTGGGTTTAATCCATCATTCTTTTGCTCACCATGCCACCCCAGTTTAGACCTGGCCATATGAAAATCAGTCTTGACCCTGTGCCTCATGGGAACAGTCCAGCCTGAACTGCCAAGCCAGGTCCTCCCTGGACCAGAAAAAAGCATCCTAGGACCGGTTTCGGGGTTTCACCCCTCATCAGCCAGGATAGCCTGAATCCAGTGGCACAGTCAGCCCGTAACCGGTCCTAGGATGCTTGTTTCCAGACCAGGGAGGACCTGGCCTGGCAGTTCAGGCTGGACTGTTCCCATTGGGCGCAGGGTCAAGACTGATTTGCATATGGCTCAGTCCAAACTGGAATGGCATGGTGAGCAAAAAAATGATGGATTTAGGCCCAGATCTCTGTACTGGGGTGAATGTATGACATTGTTCTGCATTCTGTCCATCAATTGTTCTTTTTGCAGGATTAAATACAGAGCACCTGCAGTATAAAATAATGACTGCATGTGACAAATACAACACCAGTAATCCCACCGGTTGCAGCTACAAGACCGCCCGGGGTACCGACGGTCAGAGCGGTGCCTCTCCCCTGAGCTGTGGCCAGGTTGAGGTGAGGCTTCTTAACCGTAAACCACGGGTACGACCAGTAAGTGAAGCACTCCAAAAGTGGGATTACTGGTGTTGTATTTATCACTTTTACTTTACATTCTCACTACTCACTTTGTATTCTTCGCAGTAGCACTTCCCTTAGGGTCCTGACGAAAGCCGTGACACCAGTATGGGTTGTTTAGGCTGAAACATGTAGACCTGGTTTCTTTTGTCACATCCAGTCATTATTTTATACTGCAGGTGCTCTGTTTTTAATCCTGGCACTGGGAACGAGTTAATAAAGTTCCTGTCGCTCCTGGTAGCTAGTTATAGTATCACTTCCCTCACTTTTTGAGACTTGTTTTTCTGCACTGCGCCTATTACCCAACCGATCCAGGGCCTTCTCATCTGGTGGATTTAGTATATCCTCTATAGAGCAGGAACTAAAACATCCCTGAGCTCCCTCCTCACAGTGAGGATGTTGTAGCCCTTGGCGGGGCTAGGCATTCCCGTCAAGAGGAGAATCCCAGATGATGAAGCATGCCACTTCGGTGGGTGATGGGATTTCGTCCTAATTAAGGGACCCCTCCAGAAGCACCTAGAGATAATCACCTGCTGTCTCTTTTCTTGAATGATCTTGTACTCAGACCCGAGGATTTCTTTCGTTTGTTCAGACGTTATTACACCTGCACGAAGAATCAGGGAATCAATTAAAAACAGAGGGGCAGTCAGACAAAACACTGCACCACAAACTCACACTGTACTGAAGCAAACAGAGGTTTCCAACTGCTTACTAATGAATGTATTGTTCAGGTGTGATCAAGCTAGTTCTTCCAAGACACTGATGTGTGATTGTTCCTCCATCCATCACCAACAATGTTGTGAGCAAGAGCTTCTAGGTAAGTAGCCTCTGGATATAAAAACTGCCTGCGAGCCCGATTTGGTGCTCAGAATCTCGTCCAAGAAGCTGAAAATCGATAGGGACTAGCCATGAGGTTAGGTAGCCTAGTTCAACATTATGAAGACCCCCAGACATGCCCCCTAGGAGCGAACATGGGATTCCAGGTAGTGAATGGTGCCAATACCATTTCTGAACCTGTCAATAACCAGCAAATCAGCCTCCATGTTTAAGGCGCAAAACAGCACACATCTCAACATGCTAAATATATCACATCAGCCTGCCAAGCATGCCTTAATCTGCCATTTACTCATCAACAGCCTGCCCATGCACCTTATAACACCCCTAGAAACACAACTCAATAGGCCAAAGAGCCAAGCATCCATATTGCATGAACCGATGTACAGCATCTCCAATACCCATCTGAAAACATCTCGGCATCTTAATTAGTACATCTCTACAATTGATAAGGCATCCCCGGCACTTTAACACCCTAGCAAGCACATTTGTGAAACCTACAAATCACAGCACAGATATGTGCCACCAATA
This sequence comes from Calotriton arnoldi, assembly GCA_963921515.1. Classification (NCBI taxonomy): domain Eukaryota; kingdom Metazoa; phylum Chordata; class Amphibia; order Caudata; family Salamandridae; genus Calotriton; species Calotriton arnoldi. The sequence continues at coordinate 50,050 of CAWUFW010004232.1, read as the reverse complement.
GTCCACTAAGCATGCAGGTATAACGCAGCATGTTGTTAATCATACTCCAGAAACCAACCTGCCGAGCAACATCCAACAACCTGACAAGCACAATAGAATAATTTACGAATCATATGTCATCAGTTTGACAAGTAGATTATAACACCCTGACAAAACAACTGAGTACATTCAAGACTCACAAAACTTCGATTGATTACCCAGATTGGATCGGAACAAGTAAGTAACTATAATGTTTAAACCTGTGGAGCCAGTCTCACACATATGTGCCTAAACGTGTGTGGAAAGATGACAAAATGTTCTCTAAAGCCCACCTTATCTCCTTTTTTTCTCGTTTAACAGCTTCTCAAACCAGGCCCTCTTTTCCATTACTTAGTTTCATCATCTGTGTTTTCCACTGTTAACCTCGTCTGTTTCCTCTTTTTATCCACCTGTCAATCACTTTTAGGATTAAAAAATACAGTTATATTAGATTTTTTGTGCATGCCCTCTTAGTAATGAAAACCTGGTGACATGGCACCTCTAGCTGCCTTGCACCCTAGGACAATCTCTTCATTGTCTAAAGGGTTGGCCCTGCCCTCCTCGCTTTACGAGTTCTTTGCTCTCTTTCACAATTTCATTTTCTCTCTCCTTCTAACCCTCGTTCCCAGTTAACTTTCTGACACTCTTCTTACTTGTCCTTTCTCGCACGGCACTCTGGATTCCATGAGGCCTTTCTCGTCAATGAATGTCTTCCTGTTTCGCATTAGCTCCCCTTCTCTTCCCTACTTCACCACCACTCTCTTCTTGCCTCTATCCCTTCTGTCATTCTCTCCCCTTTATGGCTTATGTATTCTGCTTACACCTCTCTGAGAAGCTGCATAAAATAGGTTTTTCCGAGTCTGACAGTAATAGGTTTTTCTGGCCTGGGCAGATTATGCGCCTCTGTAACAGCGTGAAGTGAACGCGTTACATATTATTGATTTAATAACTAATGCTGCTGGCTTCATGCGTTACACTGCCACTAGCAAGGGACCATTCTCCTGGGAATAAATGGCTTTATGACATGCAGTGCTGTATTTACTGCTCAGCTGCTAGCTGTGGCACGTTTTTTATTCAGCATGGTTGTTAAACGTCAAGCATAGGATGCATGGTTGTGTTGAAAAGCTTAAATGTTTCTTAATTAGCTCTACGGCTGTGTTGTAATCCTGTATCTGCATGTGTCCTGGGTGTAGGAAGGTGGAATCTGACTATATGGTTGCCCCCACTTTTTTTTATGGTGTTTTGCTGGTTTATGACTTAGTTGGACTGGGATCCTGCTATTCAGGGCCCCAGTCTATCTGCTTTCTCTGTAAAAAGGTTTCCATGTGCCTTAGGCACATCTCTGATTGGAATCTGGAGTGCCCTTATAAGTCCCTAGTATATGGTATACTATGTACCAAGGGCATAGGTACCTCAGAGGCCTGCCAGGGGCTGCAGCATGTATTATGCCACCCCTGGAAGGCCATCCAAACTGACACCACAGGTCTGCTACTGCAGCCTGGGTAAGGTGGTGCATGCATCCCTTACTGTGATATAGGTTACCTATATCACGAAATACATACACACATATAAACCTATAAGTCACTCCTAAGGCAGGCCTTATCAATCCTAAAGGCAGAGTGCGTGGTTCCTATGTGAGAGGGTGCCCCTGCATGAGCAGGGCCCCTCTGCAGCGTTCGGAGACCATCTCTGATGCTGTTTGTAGTGCAGCCTGACCATATACTCTTAAGCGCATTATATCCTCGCGGTAAAATGCTAACTTTGGAATGGCTGCACCTAAACATGTCGTGTTTGGTGTCAAACATCTTGGAATACTACCCCCCCGCCAATCCTGGCGGCGGGGGTAGCATTCCACCCTTCTAGAGGGAAAGACATGTTAACTCTGACGAGTCCGGTAACTTCTTTCCAGAGCCCTGGCATCACAAAATGGATGCTACTGCCACAGACACGAGTCTGGCCTCCTGCTGCTGGATGAAACTCCGGCAGGGGAGGCCTGGACACAGGTTTCCTGTCCCAGGGAGGTGTGACCACCTCCCCAGACAGGATAATGTGTATTGGGGCTGGGCGGGAGCACTTTCGGGTGCTTTGAAGTCCTGCACTGGGGGCACATTTGGTGTCCTCTGTGCATACCCCAGTTCAAACCGGATCAGGGGCTTGCAGCCCCTGCTTTGGCGCGAACTGGACAAAGGGAAAGGGGTGTAGCCACCCCTCTGCCCTGACCCACCCATAGGTGGGGCCACAGAGTAGTCCAACCCCTATTTTTAGAATAAAGGTAGGAACCCAGTCCTTAGGACTTTAGATTATACCTGGACGAAACTCTGAAACTGAATCCTGGACCTTCGACGCTCTACGACAAGATTAGAGGACTGAAGAATCTCCCTTGGGGTCAAGGAGTGACTCCCCTGCTTGGCAGGCACCAAAGAAGCATCTGTCTGGTTCGCATTTCTGAAGCTCCCGTCGGACGCCGAAGTCATCGCATCACCAGAGGTGGATTCTCAGACTTCCCCGAGGCTACCCTGAGTCCCCAGCAAAGCTGAGGCCCGTGGCTATCGTGGGTGACTTGAGACCGTGACCCCTGGACACCGAGCACATTTGCAAGTGCATCATCTTCTGGGTCTCCCAAGAAGTCGTGCTTTGGGCTCCGAGTAGCCCTAGCCTCCAGCACCACCTGCACCAAAGATCACTGGCCCCCACTCCACGAGTGTCCTGTAAGCCAGCTCCACGTGCGGCGTCACGAGGCTCCTTTGCAGTCGCTAGCCCGTTGGCTAGTAGCCCTTAACGAAGGCCAATCCTTTTCTTACTTGGCATCCTGGTTGCTCCAGGCCTGCCCTCACTTACCCTTGCTGGGTGAGCTCCACAGACCTTGCTGGTCTGCACCATCGACGATCTACATCTTCACCAAGACTTGCCGTTGCCAAGGCTTGTTGGGTCCAATCCGGTCGCCGACACCTCAGCACTCGACAGACATCGTGTACCAGCCCGAATCCTGCTCCTGGTGGCCGACAACGCCTCCTGGACCTCGTGGCTGAAGAGTCAAGACGACCGTCAACGCACCTGAAGCACTCAACATCGGTGGGCATCTGTCCATCGCCTTCCTGGTCACTGGCTAGTGACCCAGACTCTGTCCCCTCTGCTTTCAGGTTCTTCAGAACTCCGATCCACTCTTGGATCCACCCGGACACTTTTCTCTTGGCCGCCAGCAGCACTTTGCAGCAGATCGCCATTCGAATCGACGACGAAACCCGACCCCGAAAGGCACCTATGCACCCGGCTTCCCTGGGTGAGGTAACACGAGTACTCCGGTGCTCCCGTGGGTAGAGACTCTTCAAAGTCCTAGATCTCAAAGGGTTTTGTCCTAGTCCTCTTTTAAGTGTCCCTTTTCTCTATTTTCCCGATCCCGACTTTCTCCATAGAAGTCAACGGCGTATCGCGGTTGTGTATTTACACTGCACGCGTCTCCCGTAGGTCCCCTGTGTCACTACCTTGGGTGGTTCCTTGTGGTCCAAGCACTTCTAGAGGCTCTAGGCCTAGTGTCTAGTTCAGTCGTGGTTCGCATACCACTTTATTGGTATATGGTTTGGTACGCCCCTAGGGCCCAAACGTGTATTTGTGCTATTACTGTGATTTAATAACTTATAACTTATGTATTTCGAACTCTAGCCTCATAAAGAGACTAGAGGGGTGTGTTTAGCAATAAATACATATATTTTGAATATATACCTGGTGTGGTGCTCTTTCATTTGGTCACTCAAGAGATTATAGACTGGTAAAACAAGCTGCTTTACATTCCTTCAAGACTTAGCCTGAAGGCTGCTCTCCATAGCTACCACTAGGATAGCTTTCAATAAGGTTGTCTTTAACCTATCTCCAATAAGGGGTTGTTTGGACTGGTGCAAGGTGCCCACTATAATTAGTGGACAGCATATACCAGGCCAACTTCTCACATTGGTGTGCAGCGTGTGGGATTCCAGCTTGCTATTGTTTTACCAGATAATCTCAATTGAATTGATCAACTGAAAACCACTAAAGGTACCTAAGGTACATATAATTTAAGCTTAGAATACAGTAAGTTCTACTGAACTTAGAGTTGTGTGTTAAGGGATAGCACAACCCTTTCTACAACTCAAGAGAGTTTAGTAGGCCACACTAGAGTAGGTAGTGCATACACCACACCACACTAGTAATGTCTTTAAGGGCAGGATCCAAAGAATCCTTGCAGGAAGCCATTGAGCTTCCACCCTCCAAGTATGATACACTCCCATTCTTGGAATTGAGAGCTTTATGTAACTTGAGAAAAATAAGGACAGGCCAAAGCCCCACCACCCAACACCTCAAGGAGTTGTTGGTGGCTTATGACCTTAGTAAGCCTGTAGGGACTGAAGGGGTAGGAGCTGAGGGTGGGGCAGAAGAAGAGGACGAGGCCAGGGGTACCAATACCCCCAGCCCCCCTCTGAAACTGGCCAGGAGGGTGACAATGACCCTGACCTGGAAAACCCAATCCCTCCTGTGGATGATGATGAGGATGATCAAGATGATGCCCTCTTTGTCCCCCCAGGAAGGATTAAGAGTGTGCCCAGGAAGTCTAGATCTCCTTCTCAGGAGTCTAACCACTCTGGCACCTCTATAGGGAGCTCTGTCTCCTCTCACAGGAGGGAATCCTCTCATGAGAGGAGAACCAGACTGGTCCAGTATGAGGAAACTCAGCTGGAGATCAGAAAAAGCAATTGGCTTTAGATAGGGAATCCCTAGATCTCCTTAGAGAGAGAAGAAAGTTGGGACTAGAGTCCCATGGTGGCAGCCATGTCCCTAGAGATAGGGAAAGGTCCTATGACCATAGGAACCTGAACAAGATTGTCCCTCCCTACCAGAGTGGGGATGACATCCACAAATGGATAACTGCACTGGAGAGGGCCTGTAAAGTTCAGAAGGTCCCCCAGAGGCAGTGGGCAGCAATCTTGTGGCTCTCCTTTGCAGACAAAGGTAGAGACAAGCTCCTCACTGTAAGAGAAGAGGATGCTGACAATTACACAGTCTTGAAGAGTGCTCTGATAGATGGGTTTGGCCTAACCACTGAACAGTATAGGTTGAAGTTCAGAGACACCCAAAAAGCTCAGACTCAAGACTGGGTTGATTTTGTAGATTGTGCTACAAAGGCTCTGGAAGGTTGGATACATGGCAACAAAGTGCATGACTTTTTAGGATTGTACAATTTGATTATGAGGGAGCAGATCCTTAATAATTGTCAAAACCAGCTTTTGCACCAGTATCTGGTGGACTCTGATCTGACCTCTCCCCAAGAATTGGGAAAGAAGGCAGACAAATGGGTCAGAACCAGAGTAAAAACTAGAAATCAGGGTGGTGACCAGAAGAAAGATTCTGCTAAGTCCCAAGAGAAAGGTGGGGATAAATCTAAGGATAAGTCCCCTACAGGGCCCCAAAATTCCTCTTCTGGGGGTGGGTCCCAAACTCCTTCCTCTCCTGAAAAGAAACCATATTGCCATGTCTGTAAAAAGCCTGGGCACTGGAAAACTGATCCCAGTTGCCCCAGGATTGGCAATAAAGAAAATGTTCCTCCCACAACTACTACCACCCCTCCTGGTACTACCAGTAGTAATCCTCCAGTTGGGAGTAGTGCACCCAAAAAGTTAGGTGCTTTTGCAAGAGGAACAGAGGTGGGCCCTAGTTTAGACAGGGACCCCTCAACAGACTCCTCTGACTCTGATGGTGGTATAGGATTTGCCACCTTTACCATGGGTCCCATAGCATTGGGCAGGTACAGATTGGAGCCAATCATTAATGGTCAGAAAGCTGTGGCATTTAGGGACACAGGGGCTAGTGTCACCATGGTGGCAAGGAAACTAGTCCCCCTCACCAGCTTTTACCTGAGTTTAAATACCAGGTGACCAACATTGATGGTGTCAGAACAGATCACCCCATGGCCATAGTCAATCTCAGCTGGGAGGGGGTCACAGGCCCAAAAGAGTGGCAGTGTCCCCAACCCTACCTGTAGATTGCCTGATGGGCAATGATTTGGAAATTTCAGCCTGGGCTGAAGTTGAACACCAAACCCATCTTAGGATGTTGGGCGTCCCTGCAAAGGTTAGTGGGGCTGTGATGGCCACAGCCCCAGCCCAAGAATTTGGAGAGATGGAGCCTGAAAGAATGGCCCACTCTCCCCCAAAAGAGAGCACAAGGGTTGAAGAAAAGTCTTCTTCCCTCCAGACAGTAGGTAAGGGTCAGCCTCCTCAGGGAACTGACCCTACCCCTAGTGAAGGAACTGCCCCAGAGGTAGTCAGGCCTGGCCTGGCCACACCCCTGATGGCAGAGGACCCTTCCAAGGTGGTACCCAGTCTGGAGCAGGTAACCTGCCCCTCTCTACCCTGCCTCAGCCAGCCCAGGGCTGCAGAGGTCAGGGAGGTCAGTGGACCCCCAGGGCCCCTTGTGCAGAGGAACCCCCCATCAGCAGATTAGGGGCACCCAGTCTAGTAGCCCTAGCCAGGTGAAAACTCCTCTATACACTGAGGGATCCCCCATGCCTTTATGTAGGGACCTCCCCCAGAAGGACTCTGGTAGGCAAGGGCAAACCTAGGACCTGAAGGTTCCAAACCTGCCCTGTCCCTCCAGTAGTCCATCCAAAGGGACCCAACCCCCAGCTGTAGGCAGCCAAAGGTTGACCCTTAGAGCAAAGTGCAACTCAGTCATGGAAAGACAGGCATACATGGTGACCAGTGATCTGAGGAAGCTGAGGCCAACATTCCTAGGGCCTCACTTCCCTACTCAGCCACCTCACCAGCCTTGTACTTTACCTAAGCACACCACAGGTAGTGATTCCCCATGGTGGAGACCCTCTCATACCCTTAGGGTGAGGGATTGCTTAGTGGACCATAAGACAGGGGGCAACCATGCTAGTGCAGGTGCTTCCTTATATGACCACTTAGTCAATGAAGGCTCAACTGGCCAAGGTTAGCCTTATCTCCTTTCGTTTGGGGGGGTTATGTAGGAAGGTGGAATCTGACTATATGGTTGCCCCCACTTTTTTTTATGGTGTTTTGCTGGTTTATGACTTAGTTGGACTGGGATCCTGCTATTCAGGGCCCCAGTCTATCTGCTTTCTCTGTAAAAGGTTTCCATGTGCCTTAGGCACATCTCTGATTGGAATCTGGAGTGCCCTTATAAGTCCCTAGTATATGGTATACTATGTACCAAGGGCATAGGTACCTCAGAGGCCTGCCAGGGGCTGCAGCATGTATTATGCCACCCCTGGAAGGCCATCCAAACTGACACCACAGGTCTGCTACTGCAGCCTGGGTAAGGTGGTGCATGCACCTCTTACTGTGATATAGGTTACCTATATCACGAAATACATACACACATATAAACCTATAAGTCACTCCTAAGGCAGGCCTTATCAATCCTAAAGGCAGAGTGCGTGGTTCCTATGTGAGAGGGTGCCCCTGCATGAGCAGGGCCCCTCTGCAGCGTTCGGAGACCATCTCTGATGCTGTTTGTAGTGCAGCCTGACCATATACTCTTAAGCGCATTATATCCTCGCGGTAAAATGCTAACTTTGGAATGGCTGCACCTAAACATGTCGTGTTTGGTGTCAAACATCTTGGAATACTACCCCCCGCCAATCCTGGCGGCGGGGGTAGCATTCCACCCTTCTAGAGGGAAAGACATGTTAACTCTGACGAGTCCGGTAACTTCTTTCCAGAGCCCTGGCATCACAAAATGGATGCTGCTGCCACAGACACGAGTCTGGCCTCCTGCTGCTGGACGAAACTCCGGCAGGGGAGGCCTGGACAATAGGTTTCCTGTCCCAGGGAGGTGTGACCACCTCCCCAGACAGGATAATGTGTATTGGGGCTGGGCGGGAGCACTTTCGGGTGCTTTGAAGTCCTGCACTGGGGGCACATTTGGTGTCCCTAGTGCATACCCCAGTTCAAACCGGATCAGGGGCTTGCAGCCCCTGCTTTGGCGCGAACTGGACAAAGGGAAAGGGGTGTAGCCACCCCTCTGCCCTGACCCACCCATAGGTGGGGCCACAGAGTAGTCCAACCCCTATTTTTAGAATAAAGGTAGGAACCCAGTCCTTAGGACTTTAGATTATACCTGGACGAAACTCTGAAACTGAATCCTGGACCTTCGACGCTCTACGACAAGATTAGAGGACTGAAGAATCTCCCTTGGGGTCAAGGAGTGACTCCCTGCTTGGCAGGCACCAAAGAAGCATCTGTCCGGTTCGCATTTCTGAAGCTCCCGTCGGACGCCGAAGTCATCGCATCACCAGAGGTGGATTCTCAGACTTCTCCGAGGCTACCCTGAGTCCCCAGCAAAGCTGAGGCCCGTGGCTATCGTGGGTGACTTGAGACCGTGACCCCTGGACACCGAGTACATTTGCAAGTGCATCATCTTCTGGGTCTCCCAAGAAGTCGTACTTTGGGCTCCGAGTAGCCCTAGCCTCCAGCACCACCTGCATCGAAGATCACTGGCCCCCATTCCATGAGTGTCCTGTAAGCCAGCTCCACGTGCGGCATCATGAGGCTCCTTCGCGGTCGCTAGCCCGTTGGCTAGTAGCCCTTAACAAAGGCCAATCCTTTTCTTACTTGGCATCCTGGTTGCTCCAGGCCTGCCCTCACTTAAGCTCGCTGGGTGAGTTCCACAGACCTTGCTGGTCTGCACCATCGACGATCTACATCTTCACCAAGACTTGCCGTTGCCAAGGCTTGTTGGGTCCAATCCGTCGCTGACACCTCAGCACTCGACAGACATCGTGTACCAGCCCGAATCCTGCTCCTGGTTGCCGACAACGCCTCCTGGACCTCGTGGCTGAAGAGTCAAGACGACCGTCAACGCACCTGAAGCACTCGACATCGGTGGGCATCTGTCCATCGCCTTCCTGGTCACTGGCTAGTGACCCAGACTCTGTCCCCTCTGCTTTCAGGTTCTTCAGAACTCCGATCCACTCTTGGATCCACCCGGACACTTTTCTCTTGGCCGCCAGCAGCACTTTGCAGCAGATCGCCATTCGAATCGACGACGAAACCCGACCCCGAAAGGCACCTATGCACCCGGCTTCCCTGGGTGAGGTAACACGAGTACTCCGGTGCTCCCGTGGGTAGAGACTCTTCAAAGTCCTAGATCTCAAAGGGTTTTGTCCTAGTCCTCTTTTAAGTGTCCCTTTTCTCTATTTTCCCGATCCCGACTTTCTCCATAGAAGTCAACGGCGTATCGCGGTTGTGTATTTACACTGCACGCGTCTCCCGTAGGTCCCCTGTGTCACTACCTTGGGTGGTTCCTTGTGGTCCAAGCACTTCTAGAGGCTCTAGGCCTAGTGTCTAGTTCAGTCGTGGTTCGCATACCACTTTATTGGTATATGGTTTGGTACGCCCCTAGGGCCCAAACGTGTATTTGTGCTATTACTGTGATTTAATAACTTATAACTTATGTATTTCGAACTCTAGCCTCATAAAGAGACTAGAGGGGTGTGTTTAGCAATAAATACATATATTTTGAATATATACCTGGTGTGGTGCTCTTTCATTTGGTCACTCAAGAGATTATAGACTGGTAAAACAAGCTGCTTTACATTCCTTCAAGACTTAGCCTGAAGGCTGCTCTCCACAGCTACCACTAGGATAGCTTTCAATAAGGTTGTCTTTAACCTATCTCCAATAAGGGGTTATTTGGACTGGTGCAAGGTGCCCACTATAATTAGTGGACAGCATATACCAGGCCAACTTCTCACACTGGGTATTGGATGGGGTAAGGGAATGTGGAGTGTGGACACCAGTCTATGATCTGGATGCGTGGTGTAAGAAGGAATATTCCAAGTAAGTCAGTTGCTTCAAGGCTGGCTGTGAGGAGGGGCTGAGCTCTGGTTTGCAGGAAGTCTCTGTACTCCAATAAACTTCCTTCAACTTACCTCTGGCTTCGAGTCATTCCATAAGAGGTCACAAGAATTGGCGAGGTCGACACTTTTCCTCTGCCTAATATAAATGAGTTGGTATTAGCCTTGGGTGGTGGTATGTATTTCTCAAAGCTTGATCTGAAGAATGCCTATTATTAGATCAAGTTGCATGAGGATTTAAAGTCACGTACCTCGTTCATCACTATGCAGGGGACATTTAGGTTTACGTGTATGCGTTTGGCCTTTGCTCTGCTGCCAGCGTGTTTCAAAGGATGATGAGTGAAATATTTATGGGCATGAAGAACATCTTGTACATTCAAGACAACATTTGGATCTTTGGGGACACTGTGCGGCAACATAACTTGGCACTCAGGCAGGCACTACATAAGCTGAAGGATGGTGATTTGACCCTTCGTCAAGATAAATGCAAATTCTTAGTCGAACAAGTGGATTACTTGGGATACAGCATCACCGCGGAAGGAGTTAAGCCTAAGGATGATCTCGTAAAAGCTATTGAGATGGCTCCAGCTCCCACAGACGTGGACATGTTGAGATTTTTTTGGGGCCTTATTGAGTACTACGCCAAGTTCGTTGAAGGGTTCTCAGACAAAACAGGATGTATTGTTGAAAAAAGGTGTTGTTTATGAATGGGGGGTGGAGCAACAGCAATGCTTTGAGTCCATCAAAAAAGAGATTTGTAATGCGAGGATTCTAGCTCCTTTCAATACAAAATTGAAGTCAGTACTTACGGTGTATGAAAGTGCTACAGGGATAGGGGCGGTACTATCATAGGTACATACTAAGGGTGAGAGGACTGTGGCCTTTGCTTCCCGCAATCTGACCACCTCTGAAAGGAACTATTCTGTTATTGAGCGTGAGGCGCTGGCTGCAGCTTGGGGGGCAGAGTATTTTAGAACCTATCTTTGGGGTACTAAATTTCTCATATGCCCTTTGATCAAGGTTCTACCGGCAGGGGGGTCAAGTAACAGTTCAGCAAGGTAGGCAATATTGGCAGCTAGACTTCACGAGTTTTGCTATGTTGTGGAGCACATACCAGGGTGGAAGAATTGCCAAGCTGATTGTTTGTCGAGGTTGTCCTTGGATTGGCCTTTGCTCTGCTGCCAGCATGTTTTAAAAGATGCTGAGTGAAGTATTTAAGGGCATGAAGAACATCTTGTACATTCAAGACAACATTTGGATCTTTGGGGACACCGTGTGGCAACATAACTTGGCACTCAGGCAGGCACTACATAAGCGGAAGGATGGTGATTTGGCCCTTCGTCAAGATAAATGCAAATTCTTAGTCGAACAAGTGGATTACTTGGGATACAGCATCACCGCGGAAGGAGGTAAGCCTAAGGATGATCTCGTAAAAGCTATTGAGATGGCTCCAGCTCCCACAGACGTGGACATGTTGAGATTTTTCTTGGGCCTTATTGAGTACTACGCCAAGTTCGTTGAAGGGTTCTCAGACAAAACCGGATGTGCTGTTGAAAAAAAGGTGTTGTTTATGAATGGGGGGTGGAGCAACAGCAATGCTTTGAGTCCATCAAAAAAGCAATTTGTAATACAGGGATTCTAGCTCCTTTCAATACAAAATTGAAGGCAGTACTTACGGTGTATGAAAGTGCTACAGGGATAGGGGCGGTACTATCATAGGTACATACTAAGGGTGAGAGGACTGTGGCCTTTGTTTCCCGCAATTTGACCACTTCTGAAAGGAACTATTCTGTTATTGAGCGCGAGGCGCTGGCTGCAGCTTGGGGGGCGGAGTATTTTAGAACCTATCTTTGGGGTACTAAATTTCTCATATGCCCTTTGATCAAGGTTCTACCGGCAGGGGGGTCAAGTAACAGTTCAGCAAGGTAGGCAATATTGGCAGCTAGACTTCAAGAGTTTTGCTATGTTGTGGAGCACATACCAGGGTGGAAGAATTGCCAAGCTGATTGTTTGTCGAGATTGTCCTTGGATTGGAGAGAGGTCGATGGTCCGGCTGTCTTGTCCAAAGAAAAGGAGGGTGCTGTTGTGACTGTGCATGATGTCTTAGAGTTGGATAACATACATGCTATTACCAAATCAGAATGGGTGGAAGCTATGACTGTGGATCCAGTGCTTGGTGAGGGCAAACGGTTGTTGAGGCTTGGTGGAGGGAGAGTAAGCACTGTATCTGTCACTGTCAGACCTTACCTGAAAATCCTTGATGATTTGTCATTTAGTGAATATGTGGTGTTGATGAGCGAGGAGGGTTTTCTGTCCCAGGTTGATATGCATGGCACACGAGGAGCATCTGGGACAGCCTAAAACCAAGAGACGGTTGAGAGAGAGTTGGTGGTGGCCTGACATGAACGAGCAATTGGATAAGTGGTTTGACGAAAGTGTGGAGTGCAAGCAAGGAGAAAAAATGACTGAAGGTGGGTGTCAAATCGGACATGGGACACATAACTGATCCTGGTAGTCCTTGCCACACTTTGAGTCTGGACTTTATTGGACCGATGCATGAGTTAAGACATGACATGAGATATGCCATGGTCATTGTAGATGTTTGCTCTAAGTGGCTTATTGTCAGAGTTTTGAGAGATCACCACTAGAACCACTATTTAAATGTTGATGGAGATTTTTCGGGATGAGGGTGTACCCTGTGTCATCATGACTGACAACAGAACTCATTTGGTATCTGCAGAGATGTGTGGTTTTTTAGAATATTTTGGGATTGTGCATAATCGCACTTCCTTTTACAACCCACAAGGAAATGGTGTGGTGGAGAGAACTAATAGAATGGTCAAGGGCTCCATCCGAATGGCTGTTGCAGGGGGGCATGATGTCAGTAGTATGGTGCTGGACATGGTCTCCGCATATCGCACAAGTATTCATGAGGCAACCCAGAAGTCTCCTTTTGAGTTGATGAGAGGGAGGGTCGCAGGCTCTAAATTGTTATCAGCTTGGATGAAGGATAGGGGGTGGCTTAATGCTGATGTGATGGGGTGCATGGGGTCGATCAGCAGGAATTTAAACCATTCGTATCTCCTGGTTGGTGATTGGGTCAAAATTCAGTGTCCTTGGTAAGGAGGTAGTTTGTCCAAATTTAAGGGGCCATTTAGGATCAAGGAAGTGCGGTGCGTCTCTGTTTTGTTGGAGAATGGAGAAAATTGCAATATTAGATGTGTAGCCTTGTATCAAAGAGATGATCAGATTTGTGGTGGACAGGCGCAGAAGGGCAGCGCATTAATGCTTGTGAGTGATGATGACCTGAGCGTTTCTCAAGCTGAAACCAGTTGTTCTCCCTCAATGGGCAATGGTGATGCTGGGGTTGGAGTTTTGAGAGGTGTAGGGCATGCTGCTCCAAGGAATCCCAAATTGCGCAGACCACCTTTGTATTTGTGGGATTTTATTCAATAATATTATTGTGTGGTGGTTGTTTCAAAGCAGCATTTTACTCTTGTGCTCTTGTGCTATTTTTGGTTTTTGTTGTTTTGTCTCATGTGATTGTTGTAAGAGGGAGATGTGTTGTAATCCTATATGTGCATGTGTCCTGGGTACGAGATGGGGTAAGTGAATGAGGAGTGTGGACAACAGTCTACGTTCTGGATGCTTGGTGTAAGAAGGAACGTTCCAAGTAAGTCAGTTGCTTCAAGGCTGGCTGTGGGGGGGGCTGCACTCTGGTTTTGCAGGAAGTCTTTGTACTCAAATAAATTTCCTTCAACTTACCTCTGCCTTTGAGTCATTCCACAAGAGGTCACAAGATATTGCCCACTTCAAATCACTGCATTCAGAGTATTGTTCCTCAATGTTGTGTCATCAACATCTATGTAGTGGAGGTATTCCTCTCTGGAGTTTGTTTGTGAACAATTCTATGTTTTATGATGTCTGTAGTTAATGTAGTGGTTGGTCTACAGTTCCGGTGCAATATGAAGGCCCCTACTGATTATTATTTTGCAAAAATCTTTATCCCGAGCGAATGTCCAGTAAAAATTGGATTCCACCAGTATGTAGTCGTAGAGACTTCTTCTTTTTATTTTCAGTGTCCAATTCCAAATTCAGCATTATTACAGGCAGTCCTTCATCATTATATTTCCAATGTTGTATTCAAAACCTTATAGAAATTGAAGCCAATCCAAAGAACAGATGTAGCCAACACGTGCTTCGTCTTGTGGTTAATCTCCCACCGACTTCCTCAGGACTGCAACAAGACAAAATAAAACCCATGACTGTCTGCACCGCTAACCCTCCCCAGGGTAAGTATGGTGTAAGCCATCCAGAAGAAATTAAGGAAATGGAAAAAGGAAATGAAAAAGGAACCGTGATCCTGAGTAGTAAAAGAAAAAAATGAAAGAAAGAAAGTGAGGGTATAGCAGGTAGAAGTAATAAGAGATAGGGTCTAACTCTAATCCAAAATCTATCCCTTGTGCCTCTGAATAATCGTGCCTGCTAACAGTACCACAGGTGGGGCAAAGTGAGTGGGTAGGTGAAAAGTAGTGCAAAACCCAAATTACCACTAAACCATAGTACAAACATAAATCAACTCACCACATCAATCAAAGCAAAGTCAATTTTCACGTCACCAAAAAGAACCATACATTCTCTCCAACACTTAGGGGCCGATTCCGATCTCGGCCGGTAGTGCTCCGAATCGGATTCGGATTCACCGGATCCGATTCGGAGCCCTGTTTCCCGACCGAATCGGACGCGGGTCCGGCCGAGCGAGTACGATGCAAGCACCCGCGAAATCGCCGACCGACTCGAACGCGGCTTCAACACCCTCCGACCGACTCGCAGGGACACGACTCGCACCGCGCTATGGAGACGCTTCCCGGCCGGGTAGGTACGATGCGCGCCGCGAGCAGTCCGATCGACTTGCGCCGTCCTGCCTCGACAAAGCTGTCGGAGCCGGACTTTGGAGGTCCGCGTCGGACCCCTGTACGCCGTAGGCGCGCGAGTCGCACACAGGGGGGACCCATGGGTCCCCCTACCTGTGCATGTACGCCGCGATGCGCATGGACGCGTACACGCTGTAGGGGGCGCCCTGTCCGCCTCGCACCCATTGAGTCAATGGGAGCCCGCGTACGCGTTAGTCGACAGGCTCCCATTGACTTCAATGGGAGTCCGACCGAATCGAGTCCGATTGCATGCGAACGCATCGTACTCGCTCGGTCGGACTGCTAGGGTCCGATTCGGTCGGAATTCTCTCCGGGTCCGGCTCGGTCGGAGAGAATTCCGGCCCAAATCGGAATCGGCCCCTTAGTCATTGAGATGTATCATTAATCATAATCTGGTGATAGGGTAACTCATAAACAAAGTATCAAAGTTCTTATGTACATTAACAGTTCATACCTATTGTTCCAATTTGATCCTCACTGGTAGTCAGAATATCGATATGTGATCTGTAAAGAGTAAGCGCTATATTACCAACATACTATGGGGCCGATTCCGATTCCGGCCGGAAATCTCTCCGACCGAGCCGGACCCGGAGAGATTTCTGACCGAATCGGACCCTAGCAGTCCGACCGGACGAGTACGATGCATTCGCATGCTATCGGACTCGATTCGGTCGGACTCTCATTGAAGTCAATGGGAGCCGGTCGTACAACGCGTATGCGGGCTCCCATTGACTCAATGGGTGCGAGGCAAACAAGGGCGCCCTACAGCGGGTACGCGTCCCATGCGCATCGCGGCGCACATGCACAGGTAGGGGGGACCCATGGGTCCCCCTGTGTGCGACTCGCGCGCCTACGCATACAGGGGGTCCGACGCGGACCCCCAAAGTCCGGCTCCGACAGCTTTTTCGAGCCGGACGGCGCGAGTCGGTCGGACTGCTCGCGGCGCGCATCGTACTTACCCGGCCGGGAAACGTCTCCATAGCGCGGTGCGAGTCGTGTCCGTGCGAGTCGGTCGGAGCGTGTTGAAGCCGCGTACGAGTCGGTCGGCGATTTCGCGGGAGCTTGCATCGTACTCGCTCGGCCGGACCCGTGTACGATTCGGTCGGGAAACAGGGCTCCGAATCGGATCCGGTAAATCCGAATCCGATTCGGAGCACTACCGGCCGAGATCGGAATCGGCCACTTAGTCTATAAAAAAAACCAATCTAAGCAAGAGCACGTAGTTCAAGTGTCATAAGACAACGTGAGATAGTGCATAGGTATATTGCACAGTCAGTGTCATGTATACTAAACATCGAGAAATAGTCAAAAACATTATAATTTACATTTTTATACTATTACACTGCAGACCTCCAGGTCATTATATTTAGAACTAACGGGGAACTAACGGGGACCACTCGTGAAAATACACTTGTAAGGACAGCTTACCTCATGCTCGAAAGGAGAGTGCTCCTCACTGAACAGCGGCGTGTCGCACACACGCCATTCGGAATCATCGATATATACCGGAAGTACAAATGCTTGTATTCGTGAACGGACTAAAAAATAAGTATTCAAAAGTGGCATACGTAAGTGCCATCTTTAAGGTTCCAAATAAATAGTCATTCAACCCATAATCACCTCATTCCTAAGCGGTAAGCACATGCTTACGATCACATTTTAAAATAATTTTCACTTTATATACAAATCCAAATGCGGCATATCACATGCACGCCATTCTCAAACACCCTTGGATATTTGACGTGCAAAATCACTAATGATCGCAAACGGATTAAATTGGAGAGTTAACAAAGACTATGTTCATAGGCGCCATCTTGAAAGTCCAACCAAATATACGTGTATGCAATCATTTATACTTTATTCTTAAATATCCTTTGTTAGAAATGGGTGTCTCTAGTTGGCAGAGGTAGGTACTTTTGTCCAAATAGTGATCCTTGCTTCTAGTCAGGGAAAGGGGGATACACACTCTAGATAACCCCTGCTCACCCCCTTGGTAGCTTGGCACGAGCAGACAGGCTTATCTCAAAGGCAATGTGTAAAGTATTTGTACCAACACTCACAGTAACATAGTGAAAACACCACAAATGGACACCACACCAGTTTAGAAAATTAAAGTATCTTTATCTAAACTTAACAAGACCAAAATCACAAAAATCCAACATACAAGTAATAAGAAAAATGACTTTCAAAAGGTTTTAGCAACTGAGCCCATAGGAAACTATGGATGTGTGATTTCTTGCAAAGTACCCGTCGTTGCGTCAAAATTCACCAAGCCAAACAGCCGCAGCGATGGGAAGCGTAGAAAAACGAAGAGATGCGTCGATTCCTGAGGCCTTCATGTATGCGATGCGGCAGTCCCGCTGGGCACAGGGGAGCGGTGCATCGGGCCCTGTCTGTAGGGGGAAGCGATGCATCGATTCTGAGATGACTCCGATCCGCGGGTGGTGCGTCGGGGAAAACTTGCTGCACAGGGACGATGCGTGGAAATCCGGGATGCGTCGGCGAACAATGCGGCGGCATTGAGCGGCGCTGCATCAGTTTCTTCAGCTGCAATCCCTCGATGTGTCGATTCTTGCAGCGGCGACAGGCGCTCCATCGGTTTCAGCAGCGGCACGGTGATGCGTGGAGATTCTTCTTGCAGTGTTGGAAAATGGTCGCAAGAAAAGCAATGCGTCGATTTTCTCGTTGTTGTGTTGCTTTTCCAGCTCCCAGCAGCAGAAACAAATTCCAGAGGCCCCACACAGTCACAGGCACTTCTTGGCAGGTCAGAACTCACAGCAAGGAAGTTCAGTGGAGCTGGGGGTGAAGTCTTTGTGTTCCTGAGACTTCAAAACAGGAGGCAAGCTCTACTCAAGCCCTTGGAGACTTTCCTCAAACAGGGGACACAGCACACAGCAAAGTACTTCTCCTTTCCTTGGCAGAAACAGCAACTGCAGGCCAACCCCAGACACACAGCAATGGGGCAGTACTTCTCTTTCAATTGCACTCCACCTCTGTTCCCTGGGAAGTAGCCTCCTACTAATGAAAGCTACGGGTTGATCCAAGCCCTCGTCGTTCAACTGTGAGAGTACTGCTCCCACACCATGCTCTGAAGCATCTGTCTGCACAACAAATTCTTGGGAGAAGTTGGGTGCCTTGAGCACGGGCGTCGTGCACATGGCAGATTTTAGGGCGTCAAAAGCGGTCTGACAGGCATCGGTAAAGATCACTTTCCTTGGCTGCTTCCTTGAAGTCAGCTCTGTCAAGGGGGCAACAATGGTGCCATATCCCTTGACAAACCATCTGTAGTAACCGGTGAGTCCTAGGAAGGCTCTCACCTCCGTCTGGGTCTTGGGGGGGCTCTCAAGCCAGAATGGTGTCGATCTTAGGTTGTATGGGTGCCGCCTGGCTGCTTCCTACCTGGTGCCCTAAGTACACCACAGAACCCTGCCCCATCTGGCACTCACTGGCCTTGATAGTGAGGCCTGCCTTCTGCAGAGCCTTCAACACTTCACAGAGATGTTGCAAGTGTTCCTCTCAGCTGGAGCTGAACACAGCAATGTCATCCAGGTAAGCGGCGCTGAATTCCTACAGCCCGGACAGTACCTGGTTGACCAGTCTCTGGAACGTGGCAGGGGCGTTCTTTAACCCAAAGGGCATGACAGGAATGGGTAGTGCACCTCTGGCATTGAAAACGCAGACCTCTCTCTTGCCCCATCAGTCAAGGCAATCTGCCAGTACCCAGATGTTAGATCAAATGTGCTAAGGTACCAGGCAGCTCCAAGCCGATCAATGAGCTCATCAGCTCTGGGGATGGGAAGCGCGTCAGTCCTGGTGACTGCATTGAGCCCACGCAGAACCGGAGTTCAGGAGTAGCACTGGGCACAGCAGCTTTTGGAGCCAAGACCACTGGGCTAGCCCAGAGGCTGTTGGAGGGCTCTATGACCCCTATTGCCAACATTTTAGAAACCTCTTCCTTAATGCTGGCCCTGACTCTGTCAGTTACCCAGTAAATTGTATGCTTCACAGGTAAACTGTCCCCAGTGTCCACATCATGGACGCACCAATTGGTGACTCCTGGAGTCGGGGAGAAAAGGGAGGTGAACTGTCCCAACACCTGGTGCCAGTCCCTCTGCTGCTCTGGGGTCAGGGTGGGAGAGAGGTTCACTCCATCCACTGACCCATCATGTTCCTTGGCTGACAGGAGGTCAGGAAGAGGCTCACACTCCTCTTCCATTCCATCATCTGTAGTCAGGAGCATTGTGACTTCAGACCTCTCAAAGTGAGGTTTGAGGTGGTTCACGTGCAGGACCCACAAAGGGTTCCTAGGAGTCTGCAAGTTAATCATGTAGGTTACATCGCTCTTGCGCTCCACCATCTCAAATGGATCAGTCCACCTGTCTTGGAGCGGTGCAGAGCAGGAATATCGCCGCAAAAATATCAAGAGACATAAATATCGCCGCAAAAATATTGTGGGGAAGAAATATCGACAACAAAAATATAGTTGACAAGAATATCGACTGACAGGTAAGTAATATCGATTACAAAAATATCGACGTCTTAAATATCGTTTACAAAAATATAGTTGACAAAAATATCGAATTATTAATAATGTTATGTATTTTAGTGTTTTTAATGAGAATTTTTGTCATTTTATTAAATGTTTTAAAATTTTACTAGTTATTAATTTATTTTAAGTTTAATTTTGTGTTTTTAGTTCTGTAGCGGGTTGTGGGTCTATAGGGGAATAGGGTGGGAAGTAATTTAATTATATAGATTTAAATAATTATTTATAGTAGTTAATAAAAAATTTTTTATTGAATTTTGCGTTTTTAGTTCTGTAGCGGGTTGTGGGTTTATAGGGGAATAGGGTGGGAAGTAATTTAATTATATAAAATTTATTGAATAATTAATATGTATAATTGTGAATTTATAGAGTTAAATGTGTTAATTGATTAATAATTGTTTGATAATTAGTCGTTAATTAATTTCAATTAATCAATTAATAATTAATTATGTTAATTGTTTAATTAATTTTAGGTGCGTGTTGTGGTGTTTATATGTGTAAATGGTGTGAAGGGTGGTAAGTAATTAATTTTTTATTGATTAATTATTCAATATTTGTAAATTAATTTCCATTAATTAGTAATTATTAATTGTAATTGTGTAATTAATTTTAGGTGTGTGTTGTGGATATTATAGTGTTAATTAATGTGTAATTAATGATTTTTATTATCTTTGTTAATAATAATATATTTAAATTTAAATATTAATTATGTTAATATTGGAAATTAAATTTAATAATTTTTTTGATGTTTTTGTTTTTTATTGTTGTGGGATCCAGCACTTTCCCTACTGTTGCACTCACTGGAGTGGGAATAGTAATTTTTACCCCTCCGCTATCCAGCGCTTTCCCTACTGTTGCACTCACTGGAGTGGGAATAGTAATTTTGACCCCTCCGCTATCCAACGCTTTCCCTACTGTTGCACTCACTGGAGTGGGAATAGTAATTTTTACCCCTACGCTATCCAACGCTTTCCCTACTGTTGCACTCACTGGAGTGGGAATAGTAATTTTTACCCCTCCGCTATCTGGCGCTTTCCCTAACGTTGCACTTACTGGAGTGGGAATAGTAATTTTTACCCCCTTGCTATCCAACGTTTTCACTACTATTGTGTTTATTTTGTTATTAAATGTATGTTTTATTCTTTTTTTAATAGTTTAATGTGTTAATTAAATGTAGAATATTTTATTTTATTTTAAATTATTTATTTATGTGGATATTTTATTTTTATATCATTTAAAAAGTTTATAAATTAAATAAAGATAATAGTTAATAAAATGTATTTAAGTAAATATATGTATATGTACACATTTTTTGTGTTTATATTTATTAAATTACGTTTATTTGTTATAATTAGTTAAAATATATTAAATTTAATTTATTTTGTTAATAATATTAATATTATTTAATTAATTTTATTTAAGTTATGTGATTTTTTAAAGTCGATATTTTTTACTTCTATATTTTTTACATCAATATTTTTGTGTCGATATTCTTGTACTTACCTGTTTGAGTATAGAGAGTCGATATTTTTGTTATCGATATTTTTACATCGATATTTTTTTCATCGATATTTTTAACATCGATATTTTAACATAGATCCCTTGGAGCGCACAAGGCTCCACTGGTGCCATTACCCACTCTTTTTGGCCAGGCTGAAACTCAACCAGAGTGGTATTCTGGTCGTACCATCAGTTCATCTCCTCCTGGCTGGCTTCCAGGTTCGCCTGAGCGAGTTTCTTGAAGCGTTGAGTCTGGTTCCTGAAGGCCAGCATGTAGCTGAACATATCTTGGGGGGGTCTTACCAGGAGTTTTCTCCCAGCCCTACTTCACCAGACTCAGAGGTCCTCTCACAGGGTGCCCATTCAGCAATTCAAAGGGACTGAACCCTAATGATTTCTGCAGTACCTCCCTGTAGGCAAACAACAGGCATGGTAGGAAGGCGTCCCACTTACGTCTCATGGGTTCTGCAAGACCCTTTATCATGCCTTTCAGGGTTCGGTTGAATCTCTCAACCACCCCATCCCCTTGGGGATGGTAAGGAGTGGTGAATTTGTACATTACACCGCACTCCTCCCACAGTTACTTCATATACCTGGAAATGAAGTTTGTACCTCGGTCAGAGACTACCTCTCTGGGGAACCCCACACGGGTAAAGATCCCCATCAATGCACAGCTCACCACAGGGGCCGTGATTGTCCTGAGAGGGATAGCTGCCGGGTCCCGGGTGGCATGGTCCACCAAGACCAAGATAAACTTGTTGCCTAAGGCTGTCTTGGGTTCCAGTGGCCCAACAATGTCGATGCCCACCAGCTCGAAAGGGGTGCTCCCCACAGGAAAGGGTTGGAGGGGAGGGAGCCTTACACTTCCCTCCTGTCTATCCACTTGCCTGGCAAGTCTGACAAGACATACAATGTGTGCCAACGTGCTTCTGCATTTGGGGACAGTAAAAGTGGGTGACAAGCCTCTGATAGGTCTTGTCGCACTCCTAATGTCCTGCCAAAGGCACGTCATGAGCCACACACCTAGTAGGAAGTTTCTTTAGCACGCGGGTACCACCAGCACAAGGGCTGCCCCGGGCTCAGCGAACTTAGGCTCACTGTAAAGGAGACCATTCTCCCAATAAATCAAATGTGATCCGGATGGACCACCTGCTGCCTGGTCTGCAGCCTGCTGTCGCAAACCAGCAACAGTAGGGCATTTCATCTGCGCCTTGCAGAACTCCTCCCTGGAGGGCCCTCCTTCCTGCTTCCAATGGGTCAGCTCAGGCAGGTATTCCAGTTCGTCCACTTGTTCCCCTGTAGGTTCCAGGGCATCCCCCTCAGGTTCTGCCTCCTCCTGGACCGTGGGAACTTTGGGGGCTGGTTTCCCACGCCCTCTGCCCTTCCTCTTTCAGGCAGGCACCTGGGCCACTCTTTCAGGCTCCAGGTCCTCTTGATCACCCTTACTGGCTGCCATTGACCGAATGGTCACACAGGCCCACTCAGGCAGTCCAAACATCTTTCAATGAGCCTGGCGCTCCACCTCCTTCCAAGGTGAGCTCTCCAGGTCATTGCCAAGCAGGCAGTCAACAGACATGGACAGGCTTACAACAACCTTAAAGGAACCTGAGACCCCCCCACTCAAAAGGAACCTGTGCCACCTTACGCAGGTGCTCAGGGTTGTCTGCAGCAACTACAGGGTAAAGTACATGGGGGATGACCTGCTCTTCAGACACCCATTGACACCTGACAGATGCCACATTGGCTCCTGTGTCTTTCAGAGCCTCCACCTTCCTCCCATTGATGGTCACCCACTGCATGTACTTTTTAGTGTTATCTGGCAGGCAGATTTCCTGGACCATCTCTCTGTCTCCTAATGAGACTAGGATCATCACAGCTGGCTCCCCACCCTCACTAGGAACCAACTCCTCCCCCAGCACTACACTAACTAACCCTGGTGACAGTGTACCAGTGGGTGCTGGTGGTGCCTTGGGGCACTTGGGATCACTTGCAATGTGGCCCTCCTGACCACATGTATAACACCTGCGGAGACCCTGGTTGTCTGGCCTACCCTTAGGGGGACATGGCTTCTTAGAACTGGGGGGGCTGGGAATCCTTACTCTAGGAACTATTTTGGGGCCCTTTAGAGAACTCCTTTTGGTTACCCTTGTCCCCCCCACTCTTCTGCTGGGGACCCTGCCCACCTTTGGCTGAGTTTCCCACAATCCCCTTGTGGACCCTGGTACTCGTCCAGCGGTCCGCCTCCTGAGCAAGCTGCCTGGGATCAGTCAGCTTCCTATCTGTCAGATGCTGGCGCAGCTCTGGAACACAAAGACTACTGAAGTGCTCCCAACCAATGAGATTGTACAACCCCTGGTAATCAGTTACCTTGCTGCCCTTTATCCAACCATCCAGTGCTCTGCAATACATGGTCACACGCTCAACCCCAGTATGAGATTCAAATTTCTTGAAGGTCCTAAACTTTTCCCTGGACTGCTCAGGTGTGAGCCCATACCTGAGGCATGAAGCCTCCTTCATATTGGGATAGGTCAGGGCACCCGTCTCCCCCAGAGGTGTCAGGGTGTCCCTCCCAGTGGCCTCAAAGTGCTTCCACAGGCCCGCCGCCAATGCTTCTCAGGGACCTCATGCATACACAGTGCAGCTTCATAGAATGCAAACGATGCATACACATCCTCTGCCTTTGGAAATTCTGTACTACATCCTTGGGTATGTAAACCTTGCCCCATAACACTGGCTGTGCGCTGCCACCATTCGTACTGGACTCCACTTGTTTGACTTTAATGTCCAGTTCTCTAATGCTCAACTCATGGGCCAACACCAACTTTTGTTCTTCCAAAGCAAGAGCATTCTTACTCTCCTCTGCCTTTAGTCTCATGACCTCCAACTGATGATCTCTGGCCTGCGCCTTTCCTCTATTTCCTCAGGCACCCAATTTCTAGAAGAATGACTGCTGACAGCTCTAGAGGGTGCTCTTCCTAAAGGCAAATCCTGTGATCTGAAACCATTCTCTGGTGCACCGCTAACCACACCTGCATCCTCTGTCTCCTCAGCTTGTCTGGCCCCCCACCAGGCCCCTAAGGCCTTCTGTAGCTCTTCTTTTCTAAAGTGGCTCTTCATGGGACAACCAAAGCTTTTGCCGAATTGCCTGAGATGCTCTACCTTGTAACTGCTTAACAATTCAAAGTCAAACTCCAAATCTGCAACCTCACTTGCTGCTTTACCATTTAGAGACATGATGCGTGGATAACTCAAGGGTCAGAAAAAAATAGAACCAAAAATAAAACACAGTATGTGGTTGCGTTGTGCTCTGCACTAAACTAGTGATGCACACCAGTCACTGTAGGTCAAGTACAAATACAAGTTCAAATCCTCACCGCTGACCACCAATGTTAGAAATGGGGGTCTCTAGTTGGCAGAGGTAGGTATCCTTGTCCACATAGGGGTCCTTGCTTCTAGTCAGGGAAATGGGGATACACACTCTAGATAACCCCTGCTCACCCCCTTGGTAGCTTGGCACGAGCAGACAGGCTTATCCCAAAGGCAATGTGTAAAGTATTTGTACCAACACTCATAGTAACAAAGTGAAAACACCACAAATGGACACCATACCAGTTTAGAAAAATAAAGTATCTTTATCTAAACTTAACAAGACCAAAACGACAAAAATCCAGCATACAAATATTAAGAAAAATGACTTTCAAAAGGTTTTAGCAACTGAGCCCCTTGAAGACTATGGCTGCGTGATTTCTTGCAAAGTACCTGTCGTTGCGACAAAATTCACCAAGCCAAACAGCCGCAGCAATGGGAAGCGTTGAAAAACAAAGAGATGCGTCGATTCCTGAGACCTTCGTGGATGCGATGCCACAGTTCCGCTGGGCACAGGGGAGCGGTGCGTCAGGTCCGGTCTGTAGGGGGAAGCGATGCATCGATTCTGAGATGACTCTGATCCACGGGTGATGCATCGAGGAAATCTTGCCACACAGGGACGATGCGTGGAAATCCGGGATGCTTTGGCAAACGATGCTGTGGCGTCGAGCGGCGCTGCGTCGGTTTCTTCAGCCGCGATCCCTTGATGTGTCGATTCTTACAGCGGTGATAGGCGCTGCATCGGTTGCAGCAGCGGCGCGGTGATGCTTGGAGATTCTTCTCGCACCATGGCGTTGCGTCGGAAAACAGTCGCAAGAAGAGTGATACATCGATTTTCTCGTTGTTGTGTTGCTTTTCCAGCTCCCAACAGCAGAAACAACCTCCAGAGGCCCCACACAGTCACAGGCACTTCTTGACAGGTCAGAACTCCCAGCAAGGAAGTTCAGGGTAGCTGGGGGGGAAGTCTTTGTGTTCCTGAAACTTCAAAACAGGAGGCAAGCTCTACTCAAGCCCTTGGACACTTTCCTCAAGCAGGGGACACAGCACACAGCAAAGTCCTTCTCCTTTCCTTGGCAGGAACAACAACTGCAGGCCAACCCCAGACACACAGCAAAGGGGCAGTACTTCTCCTTAGTTTCTCCAGCTCTTCTCCTTGGCAAAGGTTCCTCTTGATTCCAGAAGTAGTCTAAAGTTCTGGGGTCTGAGCCCCTCTTTTTATACAGTAAATGTCTTTGTTCTCTGAAGGCAGAGAGTGTCTGTGCCCAGCCAAAACCAGTTCTGTCCTCTCTGGTGCAGCTGCCCGGCAGGAGGTGGAGACAGCATTGTGGAAGGCAGACCAGGCCCATTCAGGTGAAAGGAAATCTCCTCCCCCTACTCTAAATGCAGCCCAGATCTACTCAGCCCAGCCCTGACTCATCAGGCTCTCTGGAGCCACTGACACTCCAAACCCAGACAGTCAGTCCACATCCTAGTAGAGGCACACTGGATGGCTAAGCAAGAAAATACCTACTTTCTAAAAGTGGTATTTTCAAACACAGAATGTAAAAATCATCCTCACTAAAAGATGCATCTTAACATTCGGAGTTCAGGCATATCAAACTTTATTTTCCTATCTTGTTCCCAGGGGTAGTTATGTTTATAAAAGGTTATAAGCAAACTCCCTATTCTATCCTATGGGAACAGATAGCCTTGCAATAGTGAAAAACAAATTTGGCAGTATTTCACTATCAGGACATGCCACAAACACCAGTGCAAGTCCCACATTTCACATACACCGCACCCTGCCCACAGGGGTACCTTGGGCCTACCTTAAGAGTGACTGACATGTAAGAAAAGGGAAGGTTAGGGCCTGGCCAATGGGTGCACTTGCCAGGTCGACATGGCAGTTAACAAACTGCCACAGGCACTGCGGTGGCAGGCCCGAGATATCTTTTCAGGGCTACTCAAGTGGGTGGCACAATCAGTGCTGCAGGCCCACTAGTAGCCTTTGATTTACCAGCCCTGACACACTTAGTACACTTTACTAGGGACCTAGTAGTGAATCAAATATGCCAATCGGGGCAAACCAATCATAATAACAATTTACACAGGGAGCACTTACACTTGGACACTGATCAGCAGTAGCAAAGTGCCCAAAGCATCTAAGCCAGCAACAACGAAATCCAGCACAGCATCAAAAATACAGGGGGTAGAGGCAAAAAGTCAGGGAAAACCACGCCAAAGATGCCAAGTCTAACACCCTTACGTATTTGAGGTGCGAAATCACTAATGATCACAAACATACTAACATGGAGAGTATACAAAAGATGTGTTCATAAGCACCATCTTAAAGGTCCAACTGTATACACATGTTTGAAATCGTATCCATATCCATTGGCAA
This sequence comes from Calotriton arnoldi, assembly GCA_963921515.1. Classification (NCBI taxonomy): domain Eukaryota; kingdom Metazoa; phylum Chordata; class Amphibia; order Caudata; family Salamandridae; genus Calotriton; species Calotriton arnoldi. The sequence continues at coordinate 23,456 of CAWUFW010004232.1, read as the reverse complement.
TCCTCAAACCTCTTGACTGTAATTCTAAAATTAACTACTGAGAGTACTCGTATTATGTTATGTGCAAGACGTTTCATATAGTCGTCCAGTGTACTAAAGATTACTAGTCATCAAGAATGCCTTGTTCACGACAGGAGCAACATGTCTAAATCATCCATGACTAATATATTACAAGTTCAAGCACCAACGCAGGGGCACATCTTGCCATCAGCAAATTACCTATGTTAGTAGTTGGTGTGAGGTATCGTCAGAAGGTGTCTGATAGGTAAAAAGATAAGGTATAAAAGTATAGAGAGCATGCACCTTAAAGTACCCAAGAAATATTATTGTTCATTATCCATTTTTGAGGCCCCTGTCAACAGCATGTAATTCCATGATCCAACGGGCCTCATATTGTCTAAGCTTGAGTTTCTGATTTCCACCCCTCGCATCAGGCATCACAGATTCAATAACATGAAATTTAAAACAAAGTTGCTTGTATTGTGCTGCACATTCCTTCACATGAACTCCAATAGGATATCTGTCGTCCAGATTCTTAAAAGCTCTGAAATGTTCTGCAATACGTTCTTTCAGTGAACGTAAAGTACTCCCAACATAAATTTTTCCACATTTGCAGATATTTACATAAACAACATATTTCGTCATACAATCAATATGAGTGCTTATCCGATACCTGCGGGAATAGTTGTATTTGATTTCCTTAATTCAATTTATTGACATTTTGCACATACTACAATTTCCACATGAGTACGACCCCTCATTTAATTTGTGTAACCATGTACCCCTCAACACTTGTCCTTTGGATAATTGGGACTAACCATATTTCGTATGGTTTTACCCCTACGGTAAGTTATACTCGGATGTACCAATACATAAGGTTGGAGTATTCTTTCTGATGTGAGCAAGTGCCAATGTCGTCTCAATATATTGTATAGTTTGTGTGACCTTGGATGATAGCTTGTCACAAGTCTAATGGGTGTTTTAATATTTCTATCTCTTCTGTGTTCCCTAAGGGTATCAGTCCATTTCAGTTTTAATGATCTTTTTTTGGCCCTCAGGATAATATCCTTGTTATAACCTCTGGCTAGGAACCTCTGTTCTATGTCCTCGACATTAAGTACAAATTCCCTAATATTACTACAATTCCTACATGTTCTAAACATCTCCCCAAAGGGAATGGAGTTAATCTGACTCTTGGGGTGTGAGCTCTTCGCATGTAACAATGAATTGCAGGCAGTAACCTTTCTGTACATCCTGCTATTTATCTTCCCTTGGTCAATGTATAGCTCAATGTCCAAAAAGGCAATCCGATCCTGACAGTGGTTAATTTGTAAAATAAAAAGTGTCGGGGCACTACTCAGGAGGCAGCGCTAACAGGAGAAAAGTGCTGGTGCAAACTGCCTGCTGACTAGAGCCCCGGCACTTATTATTCTGTAGAGGACTTGTCCTAATGGCTAGAGCTGCCGATTTCACAACTAGGGACCGGGTTTGAGTCCCGGCGTGGCTCAACATCCTGTGATTTTGGAGAAAATCACGTGTCTTCCAAATTAGTGTGTCCTTAATTGGTGCTATAAGCGCCGGTGCTGAGGTTTAGGTGCCGGTGCGGCGCACCGGAAGGCACCGGCTCAAATTAAGCACTGGATCCTGATTATGTGCCGTGGGAAAAGACATATTATATGCATTGTTGTTCATAAGTTCAAAAAATTCTCGTAGATCCACCTGACTGCCAGTCCAGATCAGGAGGCAGTCATCAATTTATTGTCCAAAATAGACTATAGAGTCATGCCATCTGGCTCCTGACGGGCCCCAGATGTGCGCCACCTCAAACCAACGCATGAAAAGGCAACCAAAAGATGGCGCAGATCTGGAACCCATCGCAGTTCCGCATGTTTGTTGGTACCATACGCCATTAAACAAAACAGCATTATGTTTTAGTATCAACCGTGACTTATCAATCAGCATTTCAGAATGTTCCATGTGTTCAACTGGTCGCTTGTACAGAAAGTACCTAAGTGCAGATAGGCCATGTTGATGAGAAATATTCTTATATAACGATACCACGTCCATGGTCAAAAATGTCATGTTTGGATCCCAAGTCAGATCATTCAAGATGTTCAATCTATGCTTAGTGTCCCTTATGTGTGATGGAAGATTGACTACAAATGTCTGCAGAAAGGTATCTACAAACTCGGAGAATCTCTCTGTGAGGTCACCAATCCCTGAAATAATAGGTCTCCCTGGAGGCGAGACTAGACTCTTATGGATCTTGGGAATTGCATATATACATGTGAATCTTGGTTTTTCCACCAGTAAGTTCAAATATTCATCCTCATTTAATAGACCCTTCTCCAACCATTGTTTTAAGCTTGTGTTGATATTTTCTAGCTATATCAAATGTGGGATTACGGTCCAGTTTTTTATACCATAGGGCAGTGGTTCCCAAACTTTTTTGACCCGTGGCCCCCTTGACATATTGCCCATTGGCCGCGGCTCCCCATTATTTCACTTTTTTGGCGGGTGGGGGGGATGTAAGCCTTGCCTCGGGAGTACTTCAATTTTTCTCCCTGAAAATAATTGGGATGAAGCCAATGAAGGTTTTATAATCATAGACGTAACAAAATAAAAAGATATCATTTTTTAAATATACAAATTTAATTGCTTAAGTAAGTCAGAAACAATACTCTTCAGCACTGGGGTCTGCATATGGAATTTTTTACTATTTTTTGTTTTAAAAAATTGCATCTAGTTAAATATGTGGCACAACCTTGTTCAAAGGTAGCCTTGAAAAGAATTAAGATGCTGCCCTAAATATTTTCTTTCCACTGATCACTTTTTCTTTCTCGAAAAATATACCAGAAAAAGGAAAAGTTAACTCCTATTTTCCTTGCTTAAACTGGTGTTGTTATAAATGCCCTGTGACCTGCCTTTCATCTTGGCTGCAGGAATTCGCAGTAGGCCTTGTGATTTCAGAAATCATCTGTAATAATGTATTTACGTTGAGCAGTTCACAGGTGACTAGAGATGTCACCAGTCAGCTGTAATTAGGAAGTTAAGAGGCGGGCCTTTATAAAGGGATTGCAGGATGTTATATGTTATAAAGATTTATGGTGACTAAAGGACGTTTAAGGCAATTAAGCAGAGCACAGGAGTAATACAACCCTTTTCCCTTGAAATAAAAATTGGGATGGGCTGCAGGAGTCTTTCGTACACAGGTGTTTGCAAAGGTGGGCAAGTGATACTCACTGCTGCTCTTCTAGCGCTACTCTAATTCTGTGATGCTGATTTTTGGGGTGGCGCTATCTTGCACCCACTCCTGTCCCCTCGTCTTCCCTGCTTCCTGCTACCGATGCCTCCTTGAATTGCTAAGTTGGAAATTACTAAAAACATGCACAACCCTTTTGAAAAGAGGCCCAAAGAAGCCCAAGCCCGACAATATCAAAAAGCATTATCACAGGTAGTATACACTGGCAATGTACAGACACATTTGCAGAAATACCTTCTGTACACTGCGTGACCAATTAGCATGAGTGTATTCTACTACAATACAGAAACGTACACGGGCTGCCTGTGCGCAGACGTTTAGGGCACAGGGTTATGGGGTGCACAACACATGTTCACGTTACAGGGCTATGCAAAGAGATTACAACGTGCACGTATTTTGTGCACTTTATGCACGTGGGAGAGCATAGTCACAGGATGACCAAATAATAGCAACCGTAGTCTAAAACGATAAAAATAATTTCGGCTAATACAATCATCACTCCCCCCGTATAAAGTCTACATAGGGTCGGTGACAAAAATGTACACATTTCCACCCCTTTCTCCTGGCAACTTGTATTGAGGTCTGTTCTATGCTCAAGGTACGAGACATACACATATTCCATGCAAGAAAAGCAGTAAATATTAACAATCAGTGCAATTGGAAAACGTCGTACATGTGTAAAGATGTAACACAAACGTCTAGAGTAGAGAACACGATGAGGCACGAAATGCCGGTCACACAGAATGAGCAATGATATTATAGAAAAACAGAAATGGCCACAAAGCCATGTGTTTTGCAGGTTACATCTCAAACATCCACTCACACTCAAACACGTACCATGCACATGTTCAGCACATAAATTATGCAATATTTCGTGACAGACTTAGCCCCACTCATTAACAGTGTGCATGTAGCATGCAAATTCTGGAATACTCTGTGAACATGAGACCGCACGCATGGACATGCATAAGCTGATGTCCTGTGTACAACGAATGCTGCAAGCGCACTCACCATGTGCGCTTGGAGCACTGGGGTCCTCTTGTTTTCCAACCAAGTGACCCAGTTGCTATGTCCATGAGTCCGCCCTTCGCCCTCCGGGACAGCACAGAGTGCAGGGGTAGCCTGCACCCTCTTCCTCCTAAGAGCAAATGTTTCCTGAACCCGTCCCATCCCCCAGTAAAAGCGCATCCTCGAGGTCGGGGTCTCTAGCCACGGGAGCAGTGTAAAGGTGCGCTATCAATCAGCCCGACGGATGAAATGAGTCGCTGCGGGCAGACTGAAGGCATGAATGCAGGACCCGACCACTAACGCAAGCTTGCACTCCTAACGAACGAGAGACTGCACAGATGTAGATTGTAGGGTGAATGGATGCATGGTTAGGCAAGCCCTTAAACTGGACTGGATGACCAGGCAACCCACCCCAGTCTACAAAACTCACGCCACAGCGTTTGCGGCGCCCCTGCCTAGTTTTTACGGCGCACCGGGGTGCCGCGGCGCACAGATTGGGAACTGCTGCCATAGGGTATTATTAAGTTGTGTCAAGATCTCAGCATCATACAAATTTTTATCCATGACATCCATATTTCCGCCTTTATCTGTTTCCCTGATAATGATATTGTCACCCAAGTGCAATTCTTTCAATGCTTCACGTTCTTTGTATGTTAAGTTGTTAATATAAGGTGCATGACCATTCTGAATCATTTTTTCCTCCCACTTATCAATCTCAGTGTTGACTATCTCATGGAATAAATCTATATTATTCCCACAGGTCAATTGTGGAGTCCATCTAGATTTAGGGCCCGATTCTGATGCGGTTAGGAAATCTTCCCGATTGAATTGGTTTGGAAATGGTTTCCGACCGACTCGGATCGGGAGAGTCTGACTGACCGAGTATGATGCACCCGGATGCTTCCAGATACGATTTGGTTGGACTCCCATTGACTTCTATGGGAGCCTATGTTCCTAACTGCATCGTAATCTGGCCCTCGGTCGGGAAGACACGTTCCCGATCCGATTTGGAAGGAGCAAATGCCATTAGGAGGCCTTCCTAACCGCATCATAATCAGGCCCTAGGTGGGAACGTTTCCTAACCGCATCAGAATCGTGCCCTTAGTTTTTAAGCCACGATCTTCACTAAGGTTAGCGCATCGTTCCAGATCATTTAACACACCATAAACTGTCAATGGATCATGTTCATTTTCAGTAAGTGAAAGCAATGTGGTTACATCATGAATATCCTGAATAGATAAGTCACCAATTACTGCTTCCTGTGTAGTACGTTTATTAGGCATTGGGTTGGTTGCAAATTCTTTTTTAATTTAAGCTGTTTAGTAAATTTATAAACATCAATTCTGACATCAGTAATATCACAAGCCATTGTAGGGCAAAAAATCATGCCTTTTTGCAAGACTGAGATCATATCCTTAGTAAGTTCCTTACTAGATAGATTAATTACTTGTACTTCTTTACCAGAATGTGTCTCTATTGTTTGTTTTTGCTCCACGATCGTGTGTGCATTCTCTCTCTCTTTCTCTTGGTGTTTCCTCTCCTCCTCTTCCCTCTCTTTGTTTTTCTATATTGTCTACCATTTGCCTGGTATCGGTATCTTTGTTTCCCATCCTTATTCGTTGGACCTCCCTTAAAAAAGAGTTGTCAGTCAACATATTAGATGGTCCCTCCGTTGGTCCCTCGTCTCCACTGCTAGAAATATTGCTTGATGAACTAGCACTTTTACCACTAATAGATGGTGTCTTATTTTCTATTCTTATTTGGTCTTGTCTGACTATATTATCAAATAGTTTAGCAAACGTAAATACCCTGCCATTCGCGTAATTTGCTTCATCTCGTTTCAGTTTGCGTGCCTTCCTTTGTTTGATATCATCCTCATATTTTGTTAATACTTCTTCCAAAATTGTGTAGTTCTTTTTCGTTACTTCTACCAAATTCAAATCAGAAATCTCCTTCTCTAATGTATCAACTTCCTTTGTTGTCTTTACTACTTTTCTTTCCACATTCTCAATTAGTATATTCATTATCCTCATAGAGTTACCACTAAGTTCTTTTTCCCAAAGTAGCAGTAAGTCCTCTTCAAGATCATCGTATGTGGGAAATATTTAGGCATGAAGGCCATGTGGGATTCAATTTAACTTTAAATATTGCTTTAGGGTCTCTCCATCCCACCATTTTGATATCTCAAATTTTTTAAGTCTCTCAAGTCTTACAAATTTAGCTTTTAGACCCTCATTCTGTCTAGAACTTCCTTGGGTCACTACTTTACTAACCGGCACACTTGCATGTAAGCTTTTAAACAGATCCTCTGCGATCCTGTCTCGATTCTGTCTTGAACTCATTCTGATGATATCTTTACCTTGTAGTATTATACGACCTGCAGTAAAACCCAAACAGATTACTAATAAAAATGAATGTCGCTGGGCCAAACTATGCACAGCGTTGTTAACAAATCAACACAATATTAGTTTCCACAATACTCAAAGGGTAAAGAAAAAACTTCCACACAATGTTTCAAGATTTGGGGGCCACTGCCCCCAAATGACATTACACAAAAATCTTTATCCTGAGCAAATGTCCAGTAAAAATTGGATTCCACCAGTATGTAGTCGTAGAGACTTCTTTTTATTTTCAGTGTCCAATTCCAAATTCAGCATTATTACAGCCAATCCTTCATCATTATATTTCCAATGTTGTATTCAAAACCTTATAGAAATTGAAGCCAATCCAAAGAACAGATGTAGCCCACACGTATTTCGTCTTGTGGATAATCTCCCACGACTTCCTCAGGGCTACAACAAGACAAAATCAAACACATGACTATCTGCACCACTAACCCTCCCCAGGGTTGGTATGTTGTAAGCCATTTTGTATTGCCCTAGAGTGACTATATCTCGCACCCATCATGCTCAGTGTTGTCATGAAGGATGTCATTTCAGATGTTGCAGAGTTGTTTTCAAGGATGTTATAGAGCATGTCATGAGTGATGAAAATGTGAGGTAATTAGCAATGCATGACTAGCACAAGTGTTATAGTTACTTTAGGGCACGAGTTACAGTTGCTCGAGATAACTAGAGCTGGTGAATTTCAGTGGTTTTGTTAGTTTAAAACAGAATGTTTTAACTGATCTTTTCACCTAACTATAACATTGCCTATACCTTTGTTTTTTCCCAGTGGATTTCTAAAGTTTAAAAAAAAATGTAAAGTAATGTATTATTACAGTTCTTAACTATATCGTAACTTTAACCTTTGTTTGTTTCACCGAATTTCTATGTTTTTTTAACATAAAGGAAGATGGCGATCGCCGTGTGCAGTGTGGGGTAGGGATTTACTCCCTGCAACGTTTGTCCTTCGGCCCTTCTGCTTTATAGTCATATTTTGTAATTCTGGTGGTGCCACTAGAAAGGGGGCAGGCACAATCAAGCATTTGTTTAAATGTTCTGTAGGGCTGCAGGGTACAAAGCAGACCCCCTAGCAATATAAAAAGAAAGCAGTAAGGGGCCGATTCGGATCTGGGTCGGAAAGCTCTCCGACCGATCCGGATCCGGATTGTTTTCCGACCAAGCCGGACCCCTGCAGTCCGACCGAGCGAGTACGATGCAGCCGTATGCTGCCGGACTCGGTTCGGTCGGACTCCCATTGAAGTCAATGGGAGCCGGTCGTACGACGCGTACATGGGCTCCCATTGACTCAATGGGTACGTTGCGCACAAGGGGGCCCCCTGTAGTGGGTACGCGTTGGTGCCATCCGCACCGTACACACATGTATAGGGGGACCCATGGGTCCCCTGTGTCTGACCCGTACGGCTCACGGGTGAAGAGGGGTCCGGCACGGACCCCCGAAGTCCGCTTCCGAGAGCTTTTTCGTGTCGGAGGCTCCGACTCGATCCGGTTGTCCGGATCGTGCATCGTACAGGCTCGGTCGTAAAACGTCTCCATTGCGCGGTACGAATCGAGTGCGGACGGAGCGGTTCGCACCCGGAAACGAGTCGGTCGGCGATTTCGCGTTCAATCGCATCGTACTTGGGCTACCGGACCTCAGTACGACTCGGTCGGAAACAAAGCCTCCGACTCGGATCCGGTAAAGCCGAATCCGATTCGGAGCCCTACCGACCGAGATCGGAATCGACCCCTAAGTCTTCTGGTTCATTGAATCCATAACCCCAGAAGAGCTTACCATATTGTTTTAAAGCACTCTGAACTGGAGCTGTATATACTTTAGCTGGAGAGCAAGGACCCCTTGTAGTTGGTTCTATGGCTGCATGTTGTGACTTTTAAAAATATACAAAGCCAATAGGGCTGTTTTATATATGTTGATGTGCATGGTAAGTAGTCAGATATCGAGTGTTTATTATCGTTTTGACATAATATCGAGTTAAAAATATCGTTAGTATAAAATATCGATGTAAAAAATATCTATGTATATAATATCGCTTTTGAGTGTTGTAAAAAATATCGTTGTAAAAAATATCGATTGTTAAAATATTGTCAGTAAAATATATCGTTTTACTATTTTTTTTATTTTCTAAAATGTTTGTAAATTATATATTAATTGTTAAATACATTTAAAAAAAATGGTATAATAATTTTTAGGAGCGGGATGTTGGGTTTATGGGGGATAAGGGTGGGGAGTGTTTTAAAAAAACTTGGGGAAAAATTTAAAATTTATTTAAAAATTTAAATAAAATGTATAATATTTTTTTAGGGGCGGGATGTTGGGTTAATAGGGGATAAGGGTGGGGAGTGTTTTTAAAATTTGAAATGTAAATTATTTAAAATTTAAAATTTTTGTTAAAGAAATTGTAATATTTTTTAGGAGTGGGGTTTATAGGGGAAAAGGGTGGGTAGTGTTTTAAAAATTTGAAATTTAAATTAAAAAAATTAAAAAAAATTTTATATGAAATTATACATATATTTTTCAGGTGCTGGATGTTGGGTTTATAGGGGATAAGGGTGGGGAGTGTTTTAAATATTTTTGGGGAAATTAAAAAAAATATTCTAAAATAGAAATTTAATTTCATAATTTTTTTATGAGTGGGATTTTGTGTTAATAGGGGATAAGGTGGGCATTTTTTTGTTACTACATTTTCTAAATTTAGAAAAAAATGAAACAATTTAAAAAAAATTATATAAATAAATTTATGAGTGTAATATGGCATTTATTGTGTTTAAGGGTGGTGAGTGGTTTTTAAAATTTATTGATCATAATTTTCAAAAAAATGTATAAATTATTTTTCAAATTTAATTATTGGAGTACTGGGATGTTGTGTTTATAGTGGTGGAAGTTGAGTATGTTTTAAGTTCATTAAAATTTAATTTTGTTAAATGTAAATTTTATATTTATTGAAAAATGTTTAATTTATTAATGAGAAAAATTATTTTGTATTTAATTGGTTATAATTTTGTATTTGGTAAAAAGTTTAATAATTGTTTTGAAATTTTCTTTTTAAAAATTGGATATTAATATTTATATGTCTCATATATTTTAACATCTATGTTTAAAAAATTCTTTTTTTTACTATGCAATGTATATTTAATTATAGTAAAATACATATGTTAAGTGTGTAGTATCTTACAAGAGTTAATATAATTGCTGTTAGGAATAGTAAATTATATATGTTTAGTGTACAGCACCTTCTATGATTTTATGTATTTTGGAGTGTGAATAGCAATTTATATATGTTTTGTGTCCAGCACCTTCCCTGATTTAATGTAGTTTGGAGTGGGAATAGTAAATTATATATGGTTAGTGCCCAACGCCTTCACTGATTTAATGTAGTTTGGAGTGGGAATAATAAATTATATGTTTAGTGTCCAGCACCTTGCCTGAGTTAATGTAGTTTGGAGTGGGAATAGTAAATTATATATGGTTAGTGTCCAGCACCTTCCCTGATTTAATGTAGTTTGGAGTGGGAATAGTAAATGATATATATTTAGGGGCCGATTCCGATTCGGGCCGGAAATCTCTCCGACCGAGCCGGACCCGGAGAGATTTCCGACCGAATCGGACCTGTGCAGCCCGACCGAACGAGTACGATGCGCACGTATGCCATCGGACTCGATTCGGTCGGACTCCCATTGAAGTCAATGGGAGCCTGTCGTACAACGCGTACGCGGGCTCCCATTGACTCAATGGGTGCGAGGCGGACAAGGGCGCCCCCTACAGCGTGTACGTGGCGAAGCGACTCGCGCCGTACACGCACAGGTAGGGGGGACCCATGGGTCCCCCCTGTGTGCGACTCACGCGGCTACGCGTACAGGGGGGCCCGACACGGACCCCCAAAGTACGGCTCCGACTGCTCTTTGGAGCCGGAGTGCGCGGCCGGACTGCTCGCGGCGCGCATCGTACTTACCCGGCCGGGGAACGTCTCCATTGCGCGGTCCGAGTAGAGTCCGAGTGAGTCAGTCGGTGCGGTTAGACCCGGGAACGAGTTGGTCGGAGCGGTCGGGACGCCCGGACGAGTCGGTCAGCGATTTCGCATCGTACTCGCTCGCCCGGACGCGTGTACGAATAGGTCGGGAAATAGGGCTCCGAATCGGATCCGATTAAGCCGAATCCGATTCGGAGCCCTACCGGCCGAGATCGGAATCGGCCCCTTAGTGTGCAGCACCTTTCCTGATTTAATGTAGTTTGGAGTGGGAATAGTAAATTATATATGTTTAGTGTCCAGCACCTTCCCTGATTTAATGTAGTTTGAAGTGGGAATAGTAAATTATATATGTTTAGTGTCAAACACCTTCCCTGATTTAGGGGCCCATTACGATGCCGGACGGAAAAGCCTTCCGTCCTCCATGGTGTCGTAAAAATACCTCCCGCATGACCCGTGGCATTTCCGTCGGCCAAATTACGATGCAATGTAACCAAAATCACACCACGGCGAACGGATGTCACAAAAGACCGTCCACCATGGTCGGAAAAGCTGCAAATCCGACCGCGGCGGACGGGGAAAGCTGTTCAACAGCTCAAAAAGGCCGCTCCTGCTGCGGCATGACCGCACGGCTAATTACGATGAGAATGCGGAGCTGGCGGACTCAGCACTGCGTCCGACCGCCACGCACGCACATAGGCCAAATGAATGGCGGACGGAACCAACTTCACAACAAGGCCCGAAGTGTGCCTGTACTCCCTGCCGCCCTCAATCACAACACACACGCCACAATGATACACCCCAACTTGCTCCTGGTAAGGAAAGCCATGAGCAGCATGGAAGAGACATCTGGAGGTCATCACTCATGTGGACACACCCACATACCACAGTATGAAACCAACCCCTTCCTGGACCAGCATCCTTTGCACACCACAAGCCAAGACAGAGAGACAGGACACACCTCACACACTTCACATATCTCCACCACTACCTTGCACCCTGCACCCCTCATTCAATTGCACCATGCCCCCCAAGACAATGCCCAAATCCACCGACTCAGAGTTGAGAGTGACGGTAGACGAGACAATCAGGGTAGAACCACATTTGCCTGGGCACCTGGTCCAACACACCCTACTTGCGCGCAAGACTCAGATGTGTGCAAGGATCCACAGCAAGGTCAATGCCGCAGGGACCACTCTACGCACTCTGCGTGACATCAGGAAGCGGTGGGGCGACCTCAAGGGCCGGGTCAAGCAGCGGCTACAGGGAGGGGTGAGTCACACCACAGCGAATCTACAGACACCTCTGAGCATACAGCAGGTTCCCTCCCCGGCCAAACGGCAGAGGGGGCGTCCGAAAAAGACCCCGTCAGGATCACGTGGCACAGCACCGTGCCATACCAGTTCTCGGAGCAACCGCTGACGTCACCACTGTAACACCGAGCATTGACTGTCATTGTAAATGCCAAACCACATTGCCACAAGGATGGGAGTGTTCGCTTGGACTTTTGAACTCCACCATTGTGTGTCCTACCCTAACTATCCATGCACCATCACCTCCTACTTCACCCCTCACCTGTTACACATCGCAAAATAAACACAACTCACAACAGTATGCCTTCGTGTCAAGAGCATTCTCATCACAGTAAGTGGCATGTTGACTCACATTGCAATGCATCCGAATATGTAAAAGCGAAAATCCATTGAGCGAGTGGAGGTACCTGGAAAGACACAAGGAAACAACAGTGATTTGCCATAATATGCAATAACCGCAAAAGCACACCACGAGGCAACACTGTACAATATGCATTACAAGCAACACTGGCAAACACCATCAACATGGACAGCAGGGGGACTGGAGCACCCGACTGCACCTCCCAACACAGTTTTGCCCTTAGCATCCTGGTGAATGCAGTCCAGTTGAAAAGCTTTCTTCTGTTACTGTTGTCGTGTATCACCTAGGTTGGTGCATGTCAGTGCTGTGAATCTTTAGACACATGTATGTCGCGTTATCCTCCCACATCAGTAGGGGTAAGATACATTGTGACCGATGTCTGCTGAGGAAGCTGCCAGATCCTACTCGGGTCTCTGTACCTCTCCCTGCCCAACTCAGGTGAAACACCTCAGTCACATGACAAGTAAGCATCATGACTGAACTGCATTTACCAGAATGCCAAGGGGTGAACTGTGCTGGGAGGTGAAGCTGTGTGCTCCCATCCCCCTAATAACATCATCATGGACATGACGGAAGTTGTCACAGATCACACAGCACAGAACAATGAAATCCTTAGCAGTGTGCCCACAAGAGCCAGCATCACAACACATCCTGTCATGTGGACGATGGTGACATTGCCGCATTCACACACTCAAGTACTGTTGCACAGGGATTTTCAAGTGACATGTACTGTATATGCATGTTTACCCACATGTACACCAGTACCTGACAACATGCCCACGCTAAATCTGTTTTACAAAAGAAGTTATCCTCTCCTGAATGGGCACAAGTGCTGCTGTCACAGGGCAGGCATCCCGTACATAGGAACTGTTGCACGCCGTGTTCCTTGCTGTAGCAATGTCCTCCTCACTCCCCCATATGTGATTGTGGATATCCATTTGTGGCCTCACATTTCCACAGCGAAAGCGGACTTCAATAAGTGTGCAGGCACAATGGGCTTCTGTTTCAACAAGTAGTCACTCCCACATCAGCCCGGAGACCTTCGAATTCCAGGTGTCCTGACCGTCCCATGCGATTCAGTCACTGCTGAACACGGCACTCCCACTTTTTACCGGAGGACTGACACAAGAATCATCGAAAGCCTCTGAAACTGAAGGCCGTTGCACACGTTTTTAAAAACATGTGGGCTCTGGCCTTGTCCCTTCGTTTCATGCGATTTCTGGAGTTCTACCGGGTGTCATTCCTCCAATTTCCCGACTGCATATAGCGGTTTGATATCACTACTCGTGACTGTACAGCTGAGCGCTGGTTCTAAGAGTGCTCTAACGCCATGTCTGCCCATCCTGTGGTCCAGGCGAACCCCGGTCAGTTGCAACTGTACCGTGACCGCATGCAGCTCCTCTTTGGATGTGTCCCTTTAGCTGTGCTACGCATCAGTTATAGGCTAATCTTCCGCTATGCCTATTTCACCTGCGTGCAGCCTGTGTTCTACTGCCGAATATGCCCCTTTCAGTGGTCCCTGGATGTCTGCCTTTCCAACACATCCCTTGCTGCCCTGGATCATGAGCTGTGGGTGAGTCCTTTGTTGGTCCATGATCAGTACTGCTCCGGTGATACACGTTTGTGGGATGCCTTCCAATGTGTCAGACAGGCTGACAGCTGCGCCTGTGCGTTTGCGCAAAGGCTCCTGTGCCATGCCTACATCGAACCTCTCCCCGTGTGCCATGGGATGCTCCTTTCATCCTCGAGGTGCGAGGAGCACATCTGTTCCTTCATACTGCTGGATTTGACGGCGGTCCTTTTTGCTGGAGATGATTTGGATCGTCTTTTGGAACTGATTGCCTTCGAGGCTACCTGTGCCTTCTTGGATTCGTAACTACTTAACAGCAACAGGAACTGTTGGTGACTAACTCAATGTCCTTTTACCTCTTTCACGCCTACTAACAGGAATTGTCATTCAGCTCTCTGACTTTTTGCCCTATCTGCATTTGCTTTGACTCTGCTGACCTCTGCGGTCTGTTTCGCTTGGTACCACAGACCTGAGCAACGGGGAGGCTGTCATCTGACCGTCATGGACATTGTCGACTGGCATGAGCCCGGCTTCCACCATGCAGCTGTAGTGCACGAAATTCACATGGCGTAGTCGTTTTGCAAGTACATTAGTATTTGTCTGTCACATGAGAAGTGTCTGCAGAGCTTGTTCTCTGCGCGGTCCAGGGGCACTGCCTGTACATTCTGTCCGTGGTCAGAGGGGATTGTCTATTGTCATTCTGTTCTGGTCAGGCCCTAGCACCCCCACTCAACAAGTTGTCACTGCTGCTAGAGGACACAGGTGCCTTTTAGATGTCATGGGGAGGCGGGCTAGTTGCCCCACACTTTGAGAGTGATCCATCCAGTGATGTGAGCGACACAGCACATGGGATGTACATTTCACCATGTACTGGCTGAGCAATGGGTCTGCTGGCAAAGCCCATAGACCTGGGACATCTCATTCAACTCCTCCCAGGAAGGTGTGGGGGGATATGCCCGTGGGTCTTCGTCCAGAGGGATTAGTGGTATGACATCTTGCTTCATGTGTTATGGATGTGTCACTATGGAAACTGTATATGTACTCATGCATTCTCAACTTCTTGTGGCACGTATTTTGCCTGTATTGCAACTATAGTAAAAAAAGCACATTTCAAAGCGTGTCTTGTCTGCAACTTATCAACTTGTGTACACGCGCTTGCAAACCTCTGAGTGAGTGGGAGAGCTAGTGAGGCACTATAGCAATTGGGTCCTGTGCTAATGGGTGTTTCTGGGTGCTCAGTCCTTGCCTGCCCAAGTTCTCCAATCCCACGCATAGTCCTGTATGTGTACAAAATGCCAGTAACAGATCTCAAAGTTTGTTAGACAACAGCAAGGCACGCAGACACAGTCATAGTCGCTCATTGTTCACTTACACTCAACGGAAGTAGTTGAAGATGAGCTGTTGTCGCTGGTCAAGGCCTTCTTCCTCACCACTGTCATTGTCACTGGGCATGTGTGGGTTGGGTGTGGGTGCTGCTGCTGTTCATCGTTGTCCAGAATCAGGGGGATCCTTCTGCGCATGGCCAGGTTGTGTAGCATTCAGCAGGCGACTAACATCTGGCATACCTTCTGGGGTGAATACTTAGGTGCACCACCAGTGTGGTCCAGGCACCTAAATCTTGACTTCAGCAGTCCAAAAGTGCGCTCCACCACACGACGTGTCCTCCCATGTGCATCATTGTATTGGACTTCCCCCGGCGTTGTTGGATTTCGCAGTGGGGACAGAAACCACGAATGATTGGGATACCCAGAGTCACCTAGTTGTGAGACAGACAGGCAAACAGTGTGATCTGAATTTGTGGGGAGAGCAGCATGTCACACATACATCACAGTCATTGACACAGCTCACTCACCAACAAGCCAGGCCACTCGGGGTGCAGATTGGCCATCAATTGGTGTATGGTGCTGTTCCGCAAGATGTAGGAGTCATGTGCCGACCCAGGATACCGGGCACACACATGTTGGATGATCTGATCCGCCTGGCATACCACTTATACGTTGATGGAGTGGTAGTGATTTCCTATAGATGTGTTCACTTGCCTGAGGTGGAACGAGGGCAATGGGGATACCATCAATGGCTCCCACAACATTTGGAATGCCTCCCAGGTCATAGAACTCCCCCTTCACAGCTGCCAATTCATCCCTCCTCTGGAAGTGGACAGGTCTGTCCTTGTAAGGCATCAATGCTGACAGGACGTCACGCAACACCATGCTGAACATGGGCTGTGACATCCCCTCGGCGCTGGCCACGGTGTACTGGAAAGACCCAGTACTGGAGAAATGCAGTGCAGCCATAACCTTCACTGTAGCAGACAATGCTGCCTGATATTTTCTTTTGGGCTTTGTTAGACCTGGTACCATTGGCGTGAGTCTCCCTTTCATTTTTTCACTGATTGCCTCCTCTGTTTTTGATGTTTTGCTGGTTTAGATGCTTTGGGCACTGTGCCACTGCTATTCAGTGCCTCAGTGCAAGTGCTCCCTATGGTAAATTGATGTATTGATTAGTGACTCCATGATTGGATCATTTGATTTACTTGTCAGACCCTAGTATAGTGCACCAGGTGTGCCAGGGCCTGTAAATCAAATGCTGCTGGTGGGCTTGCAGCACTGGTTGTGCCACCCACAGAAGCAGCTTGTAAAGTGTCTCAGGCCTGCCATTGCAGAGCCTGTGTGCAGTCTGTGACTGCCATGTCGACTTGGCAAGTGCACCCACTTGCCAGTCCCTAAACCTTCCCTTTTCTGCATATCAGTCACCCCTAAGTTAGGCCCAATGGCAGGTGCATTGTATGTAAAAGGTAGGACATGCCCTGGTGTGTGTAGCATGTCCTGATACAGCCAATTTCGTTTTTCACTATTGCAAGGCTACCTGTCCCCATAGGCCAGAATGGGCAGTTTGATTATAACATCTTATAATCCTAACTGACCCAGGGAACATGGTAGAAAAACGAATTTAATATGCCTGAACTCAGAATGATAAAATACATCTTTTAGTGAGGTTGGTTTTAACATTCTGTGTTTGAAAATACCACTTTTAGAAAGTAGGTATTTTCTTGCATAAACCATCCAGCCTGCCTCTGCTAGCTTGTGTATTGTATGTCTGGTTTTGTGAGTGACAGGGGCTGGGGGGCTCAAGGAGACAGGGTGAGTCAGCACAGGGCTGAATAGACCTATCTGCATGTAGAGTGGTGGGAGGAGTTGCACCTGGGCCTGAATAGGGCTGTGTCTGCCTTCCACAATGCTGGCTCCACCTCCTGTGGTGTGTCTGATGTCCCTGGCCCACACTGACAAAGGAAGAGGGTGTGCACTGGCAGGATGCACCCAGAACTGGTTTGGACTAGGTACAGGACCGTCTGCCTTCAGAGGACAAAGGATTTAGGGGTATAAATATTGGGGCCCTGACCCCAGAACTGTAGATCACTTCTGGAAACAACAAGACGAACCTTTGCCAAGGAGAAGAACCAAGGAAGCTGCAGGAGTTTTAGACTGCCCCTCTGCCAGTGTGCTGTTTGCTGGGTTGGCCTGCAGTGGTCTTCATTGCCAAGGAAAGGAGAAGGAACTTTTAGAGAACTTTCATCATCTTGCAGAATACTCTCCAAGGGCTTGAACTAGAGCTTGCCTCCTGCTGAAGTCTCAGGGCTACAAGACTTCACCACCAGCTCCCTCCTGAATTCCCTTGCTGGGGATTCTGTCTGCAGAAGCCTGCGTGTCGCTGGGAGCTGGAAGCGCGACGCAACGAGAAGAAGCGTGTCGCTGACGAAGCTGCTGCCGACGCATCACAGGAGAAGCGTGTCGCCGTCGCAGAGGCCCCCGCCGCATCACCAGAGAAGTGTGCCTTCATCGCACCTGCCTGCCGTCGCATCACCGGAGAAGCGTGTCGCTGTCGCAACTGCCTGCCTTCGCATCAACAGGGAAGCGTGTCGCTACCGCAAGGGTCGCCGTCGCATCCCCCGAGAAGCGTGTCGCCATCGCAGCTGCCTGCCGTCGCATCACCGGAGAAGCGTGTCGCAGGGCCTGTCGCGGCTCCAAAGATACAGAGTTCGTCGCATGGCCGTCGGGCGTGCACGCATCATCTTCACATTGCCGCATCGCATCAAGGGCGCACTTTCATCGCATTTGAATCTTATTTTCAAGCATTGTACACAGAAGACCTAGGGGCCGATTCCGATCTCGGCCAGTAGGGCTCCGAATCGGATTCGGCTTTACCGGATCCGATTCGGAGCCCTATTTCCCGACCGATTCGTACGTGCGTCCGGGCGAGCGAGTACGATGCGTGCGCTCGCGAAATCGCCGACCGACTCGTTCGCAGGACCCGACCACTCCGACCGACTCGCATGGGGATGACTCGCACCGCGCTATGGAGACGTTCCCCGCCCGGGTAAGTACGATGCGCATCGCGACCGCTCCGACCGACCCGCGCAGTCCGGCTCCAAGGAGCTGTCGGAGCCGCACTTTGGCGGTCCGTGTCGGACCCCCTGGAAGCGTAGGCGTGCGAGTCGCACACAGGGGGACCCATGGGTCCCCCTACACGTGCATGTACGGTGCGACCCGCATCAACGCGAACACGCTGTAGGGGCGCCCTTGTTCGCGTCGTGCCCATTGAGTCAATGGGAGCCCGTGTACGCGTCGTACAACTGGCTCCCATTGACTTCAATGGGAGTCCGACCGAATCCGAGTCCGATAGCATACGTGCGCATCGTACTCATTCGGTCGGACTGCTAGAGTCCGATTCGGTCGGAAATCTCTCCGGGTCCGGCTCGGTTGGAGAGATTTCCGGCCCGAATCGGAATCGGCCCCCTAGTGGTTACTGACTCCCAAATAAAAAATTATTTGGATAAAATAACGTTACAATCCCTTTCCGGCGAACAGGTCCAACAGTTGAATGAAAAGGTTTCATTAGAAGAAATCAGGGCCACAATAAAACATCTAAAAAGAGGTAGTGCTGCAGGCTTGGATGCTATTCCTAATGAGTTTTATATCGCTCTTAATGAGACACTCGCTCCCATTTTGGGGAAATTATTTGATGGTATATTTTCTAATAATGCTCCAATCCCCAATTCTTGGAATGAGGCAGCTGTTACTCTGATCTTAAAGCCCAATAAGGACCCAAGAAAATGCGAATCTTATAGGCCCATCTCCCTGCTGAATTGTGACTATAAAATCTTTGCGCAAATTCTAGCAGGGAGATTAAATAACATGATGGGATATCTGGTCCATCCGGACCAGAAGGGGTTTATTAGAGGACGTCAGCTTCATGATTTAACCCATGAGCTGATTGGAGTAATTGATATTGCTTCAGCTAATAAGTTGCCGCTTACTATTTTTGTGTTTGATGCGGCCAAGGCATTTGATCGGGTGAGCTGTTCTTGTTTATATCATATAGCTCACTCGTTTGGCCTAGGAGAATTTTTTTTTAGGGTTATTAGTAACATCTATAAAACTCCTACAGCAAGGATAATAGTTAACGGGAATCTAACCAACCTAGTTAGGCTGGAGCGAGGAACTAGGCACGGTTGTCCCCTTTCTCCCCTCCTTTTCGATCTTTACATCGAACCACTGGCTTGTAACATCAGGGCCAGTGAACTCTTTGCTCCGTTTGAATATAGGGGATGGGTAAAAAAATTGGCCCTTTATGCCGACGATTTGATGATTTTTACGAGGGAATCGCCAGAAGTTTTGTCAAGGCTGGAGCATCTTTGATGGACTTTGGGAAGATATCTGGTTATCTAATCAATACACAAAAAACAGAAATTATGTCATGGAACTTGCAAACTAGTTCTTCATTAGTTCAACAGCAAATAAGATACTTAGGCATCCATATCACTCAGGATATTGATAAATTGGCCCAGGTTAATCTTGAGGTAAAGAGGAAAGAGATTAGATCCTTATTAAGATCATGGAGTAACGTTCCATTGTCAATTTGTGGCCGTTCTAATCTGGTCAAAATGTCAATTTTGCCTAAATTCACTTTTATTTTTGACACAATTCCTTTATCATTTAGTGTTGAAATACTTAAAGATATACAGAGTGATATAAATAGCTTTCTTTGGTCCAATAAAGGGGTTAGGATTGCTTGGAGGAAATTAAGATGTGCAAAACTAGATGGGGGTTTAGCTAGTTCTGACCTTCATTTCTATAGTTGGGCCTTTTATTTCAAGAATGTGAGATCTTTGTTATTTGACTCCTCTTGTTATCCTCCTTTTCTCTTAGCTATGTCTAAAAGTATTCCCCAGGGGGGCGGCTTTCTTTTCACATTTGGGCATCCCAAGTACTTCAAAAAAGTTAAACTGAAGGTTTTAAGGTCTGCCTGCAAACTATGGTATAAGTTGAGGAAGTTTTTTAAAATTTCGTATTATTGCTTAAGTGCTCCCATCTGGAATTCGCTGGGTACCCCCGACTGTCTTAAGGATAGCTTATCAGTCCCACCCCAAGGGGTTGCCGTGGCGGAGCCGCCTGCCTCGTAACGCAGGATGTGCTCACGGGGCACTGGAAGCACGGAGGGTCTACCCAGATGTGTTGTCCTCCAGGTTTTGAACGTTAACAGTGTCGACAAACGCAAGCTTATATCGATTTGGTATGTACATGCCCTTGCCGGTGGCGAGTGGGCGGGATGCATGTGGCCTGCTTCACACACACAGTTTGCCGACTTGGGGCAAGTGAGAGGCTCTGTAATTCGAACACACTCATTCATCTCGAAATTTTAAATTAGCACTTACCGTCGATGCATGAGCAGGACCCAAGAGCGCATGCACACGCACTGGCCCTCAGCAAACGATGTTCATTCAGTGCCTACTTATTGCAGTAGGCAGCGTGTCAGTATTGGAATCGGAAGACCATGACTTCAGGCATTGCACAAGACATTTATTACGATGTTTATCAATGCTGAAAACAAAATGCACTTGGGACACGGCATGTGAGCCTGGCTGGGCAGATGGGGAAGTAGAGAGATTTCGGCAGCGCAAATGCTAGGTTGGGCCAGGCCCTCTTTTCCACGACCTAGTAGAACTTGGACGGCCTGCGGGGTAACCACATACCATACTGGGCACTGCATTTCAGGTGGCCGTGTTTTCAGCGTCCCCCCAGCCCCTCTGTTCTGGGGCCTCTTCGGTCAAATAATACCTGTGAATTAGCCCAAAAAGTATTGCATTGCCCACTCAAGGTCGCTGCATCGGCACAGCATCAGCTAAATCGGGAAACCACTTAAGCTCCTGATGCCGGTAAACAATGCATAGGACCATGGGTGATGTAACAAGTGCTCTAGCGAAGCACTCCGAGACAAACGGGGTAATTTCATAATGCGATGTATGTGTGTTTGCCAAAGAAAGAGCTCCATGTTTTCTAGCAATTTATATGGGTACACAACAAGTTAGGCCACCGCATGGCACTGTCTCACCGCTTTACTGTGAATGGATATGGGGCCTATGGTAAAGGTTCATGCTATTTTATTTCAATGGCACACAATGCTCTTTGGGCTCGATAGGTACCGAATATGATTTAATTTCAAAATCTTCCTGCTTCAGTGGAAGCAAATGTTTTGCCCAAGATATGATATGCCCATTTGAATGGTACTTTGTTTTGATACTCGATTCACATTAAGTACTCCCCTATTGCCTTATACATACAGTCTTAGATGGAACCTGATCGAATGACCATTGACCCTCGATGAAGACAACAGATTACACCACCGGGTGGTGGGCAAGGAAGCAAGTCCTTCTTGTTTTATATACCCTCACACACCCTAGTGGTGTCATGCTTCATCATCGGCTCACCCTGACGCCTAAAAGTCAGGGTGGGCTCAACCAATCTTTCAGGGAGCTCTTAATGATATGTTTTTGGCCAGGGGGAATAAAGATTTAAAAATCTCAGAAAGATCCCAGTGTCCCTTTATTCTTGGATCTCGCTGAAATATTAAAAATAAAGCTAAAATTAGGGTCTTCGGGATATTATGGTCCTAGGACCCTAATGCCAACATGTTTCAATCCTATATGGCCCCATACGGGTGCTGGACTTTCATCAGGGCGATAATCTAGCACCCCCTGGAAAAGAATAAAAAGAGACGACAAGAGTAAGAGAATTTCCCTACCCTGATTATGAAGGGCAGATAGCTGCTCCTTCTACCGTTAGTCAGTGTAGATTATAAAAAGTTGATTGTTCCATCTGTAGAAAGAAAAGAAAAACAACAACAAAAAGAAACAGTGTTTGAATCTTCTATGATACTGTACAAATTTAATTTAATAATTCGTGCTCCTCACCATCGTGCCACATCGGATGACAGGAAGCAACCAAATCACTGCCCTACATTTGGCATATGTGATACCAGTCTTGCTACTAAACTCACTCGATTGCGTGATTTAGAAATAATTGTGTGTGGTGTGTTTAGTGGCGGAAACTTTCCCCATACTATCACTACCTACACCCAGGTGTCTTGTGATTCACTTGATAATCCAAACGTCACTCATTCCTAAAAAACAACCGCCATTTCATTAATCCATAAAACCATATTCGTAAACACACATCAATTCTTACCCCATCTAGGGTGGAGTAATGTTTCACGCCGGGCCTCACGGATAAGGGGTAGCCCCGTAGTCACACACTAGTTGATTGTGGCCCATATGTGAACATAAATGGGCATGCAATACAATCAGAAGGAGCCACAAAAAAGAAAAGAAAAGACAAGGACAAGGGGGAGTTAGAAACAATAAGCAAAATCCTCCGTTCATGGAGGTTGATGCCCATACCTTCATCCGTACATAGTGTGCATCGTTGCTCACGCTTTCAGAGGTCCTGCCCCGTAGTTCACCTACTTGGTGTGGGTCCCGTCGGCTCTCTGTTGGGTAGGACGTGACGGCCTTGATTTAAAGGAAAAAAAGGGGGGGAACCCTGATCCCAAAGCGAGGAATGAACGCACACTTCCGGAGTCGCGTAGTGATGACTCCGGAAAAATCTAGACCGTCGAAGGGTTAGCTGGGTAATGTAGTGCGGAAAAAAGTGCGGAATAAAAATATGTTCTGACGATATTGGGGCAATCACATGAAACCCGAGGGGGTTACTTGGTTTTCCCTTTAGATTCTGTGTTTGCGTATATATGTTAAAACGCGCTGCACAAAGAAAACCCCTGATCCCAAAACAAGGGATAAACACACACTTTTTTTCTGAGTCGCGTAGTGATGACTCCGGATGACTCTCGAAAGTCAGACGGTAAGCTGAGTAATGAAGTACGGAATACAAAATTATTTTAATGATACCCAGGAGTGTTCCTTTGTGTTTCAGTACGATTCTGTGTTTACGTGTATATGCTATAACGCGCTGCACAAAGAAAAGGAAATAAGTGTGTGATCACTAGCGAATCCTTATCCGATTAAGAACCGTGAGGTACATATGTTAATTAAGAGTTGGCACGCGCCCCCAAATCACTTTAAGTACTGAGCAAAATATATATAAAAAATGTTTTCTATATATTTGTGATAAGAATGAAACAACGCATACGGGAGTCGAAGACCTAACTCAGAAAAACATTTGGGGTTGGTACAAATTGACCAATACCTAGGTAAATTTCTCCTTGAATGTCCACACAAGACA